>OX438795.1:2740598-3940598 GCA_949316475.1 Hypomecis punctinalis
CTTACGTTGGAGAGACGTCATTTACTGTACTCATAGGGACGTTACTGGGCCGTACATATTAAGGTAGACACTAACGTTGGAGTGACGTCATATACAGTATTCATAGTGACGTTACTGTGAATCCTGTGTATGACGTCACTACTATGTCGGCGGCTGCCTTTGTATGTATGGCCCAGTCCCTGTGAACTAAGTAAATGACGATACTCCAACGACGATGGCTGCCCTAATATGTACAGCCCAGTCACTTTCCTGTGAACAAAGTAAATGACGAAAAGAATTTAGAATTTAGTTTGCGATAGCAGGCATCCTATATTATACACGTACCCTGAACAGACTCTTAGGACTATGGATGAAACCAAAGAAAACAATGTAAGTAGCATAATAGATTTATATTCAAGAAGTATACATACATAGACTGTTAAATATAATCAATAATTGTTATGAATCCATAGTCTTAAAATTACAATGTCGATCCCATAGCAATTTTATGACCATGGCACATTTCGATTAACTATTTATTCTCTCTTGGAGAAATTACTAATGCACTGTTATCACTAATCAGGTTGGTGTTAACTTGTTTCTGCACCTGCATCGGACTTTTGCTGACACTTTAAATTATTTGATTTGTTTGTGCATTACATTACAATTACTCGATGCGCTGGTTGCGGTCGCAAAGCATTTTAAGTAGGTTTCTATTGAGGTCAAATCGCACGAACATCGCCTATCTTTTATAACGGTCTTTAGTACATGAATTTCGTCATTAGTAGCTGAACATACATTTTGAATTTGTAAAATATGTTGGTCTTGCGTATGTAATCTTTTTCTAAGTTCCCGACGAAATTCTTGGAATTCTGATAACAAACCGCCGTCATTCTCCAGCACGGAAACTTCCATTTGACTGCACTTGCTACCCCGTTGGTTATTGACATAATTAGGGTTCGCTATTGTTGGTAACTTCCTATGTTCTGGAGTGCGAACTGGCGTGTCATTCCCAGCACGTTTTCTTTTTGTGCTGTCACACATCGGGCAAATCCATTGGCGCACATAGTCCGTAGAAAAAGACTCGAAATCTCGTCTTTTAATACCGAGACACAATATATGATACACTTTTTCACAGTTTGATAGTGTACACTTCATTATAAGTTCACCGGTAACGTCTTTTTTACAAGTCCGGCAAAACGTAAACATTGTGATCGAACTAAATAGAAATAATTGCTGCGACAAAAAGTAAACACGTCCGCACCGATGCGAGCGCGCGTGCAAACAATATGGTACGTCCTAATATTGACCCTAAATAGAGGTCAATAAAACGTCCCCTTTGTGGCGAATATGGTACGTCCTGATATTGACCCTAAATGGACGTCAGTAAAACGTCCACCAGAGACGAATATGATACGTCTTAATAATAACCCTGAAGAGACGTCAGTAAATCTTCCACTTTGTGGCGAAATTGGTACGTCCTAATATTGACCCTAAATAGAGGTCAATAAAACGTCCCTTTTGTGGCGAATATGGTACGTCCTGATATTGACCCTAAATGGAAGTCAGTAAAACGTCCACTAGAGACGAATATGATACGTCCTAATAATGACCCCAAAAAGACGTCAGTAAATCATCCACTTTGTGGCGAATATGGTACGTCCTAATATTGACCCTAAATAGAGGTCAATAAAACATCCCCTTTGTGGCGAATATGGTACGTCCTGATATTGACCCTAACTGGACGTCAGTAAAACGTCCACCAGAGACGTTTATGATACGTCCTAAAAATGACCCTGAATAGACGTCAGTAAATCGTCCACTTTGTGGTGAATATGGTACGTCCTGACTTTGACTCTAAATTGACGTCAGTAAAACGTCCACTTTGTGATGAATATGGTACGTCCTGATATTGACCCTAGATGGACGTCAGTAAAACGTCCAGCAGAGACGAATATGATACGTCCTAATAATGACCCTGAAGAGACGTCAGTAAATCTTCCACTTTGTGGCGAATATGGTACGTCCTAATATTGACCCTAAATAGAGGTTAATAAAACGTCCCCTTTGTGGCGCATATGGCACGTCCTGATATGGACCCTAAATGGACGTCAGTAAAACGTCCACTAGAGACGAATATGATACGTCCTAATAATGACCCTGAATAGACGTCAGTAAATCGTCCACTTTGTGGTGAATATGGTACGTCCTGACTTTGACTCTAAATTGACGTCAGTAAAACGTCCACTTTGTGACGAATATGGTACGTCCTGATATTGACCCTAGATGGACGTCAGTAAAACGTCCACCAGAGACGAATACGATACGTCCTAATAATGACCCTGAATAGACGTCAGTAAATCATCCACTTTGTGGGGAATATGGTACGTTCTAATATTGACCCTAAATAGAGGTCAATAAAACGTCCACTTTGTGGCGAATATGGTACGTCCTGATATTGACCCTAAATGGACGTCAGTAAAACGTCCACCAGAGACGAATATGATACGTCCTAATAATGACCCTGAATAGACGTCAGTAAATCGTCCACTTTGTGGTGAATATGGTACGTCCTGACTTTGACTCTAAATTGACGTCAGTAAAACGTCCACTTTGTGACGAATATGGTACGTCCTGATATTGACCCTAGATGGACGTCAGTAAAATGTACACTTTGTGGCGAATATGGTACGTCCTGATATTGACCCTACATGGACGTCAGTAAAACGTCTACTTTGTGGCGAATATAGTACGTCCTGATATTGACCCTAAATGGACGTCAATAAAACGTCAATTTTATGGTGAATATGAGACGTCGAAATAATGACTTTTAATTGACGTACATTATGACGTCATCGACGACGCATTAACGACCGACCCTATTATGACCTAAGAGTGACGTCGTTTATGCGTCACTGACGTCACTTTGCTACCTGGGCCCCACCTGGGACCAACCAGCACTGGGCGTCAGACAGACTCCAATCATCGCAATCTACGTGCAAAGTTCGAATTGGTAGCTCGAATCGATGTATGCCATTTTTAAAATATGTATTGTTGATTTTTCAAAAACTACTGAGCCGATTTCAAAATACCTATAAAAACTGACGAATAAAAAATAAAGTTGTTTTACGGAAGATAATTTCGAAACCTAAATAAAAAAAAATAAAAAAGAACGTGATAGGCCGATCGTGCCTCTCTATCGCTTGTTCCGTGCTCTCGCTTGCAAGCTCGGCTCAGGTGGAACGTGACAATGAGTCATCTTTTTTCGTGCGTGCAGATAGCGCCCATTGATTTATAAGACGTTATCACATCAAAAAGAATCATCGAAATCGACAAAAACATACAGTCGAATAGAGAACCTTCTTTTTGAAAGTTGGTTAAAAATAATTGTTGGGTAATAGATAATAAAATAATGAGTGCGAGTACAATTTAATTATTCGCTTTATGTACGTAATTTGTTGGTATTTAGCTGTTTGCAGAATATTAATGAATAAAATAACGCCTAACGTTTTTATAAGAGCATGTACGTATCAGTTCTAGCTATTCTTATTTTATCAGGCGTTTCAAGACAGCACAATATGTTCTTATAATACCTTAGTAATACAAGTAACTCTTATAACTTCATTGTGTCTGCCTGTCTGTCTATCCGTCTGTCTGTCCGTCCGTCCGTCCTAATATTACAAAGCCCTATAACTACCACATTTATAAACCAAATTAAGGCTTTGATCGATTTGGTGTGAATCTCAATTTTGAAGAAGTAATAGACATAATAATATAGATAAGTATACATGTAATTTTTTTAGATGTTATTTAGATAGTACCTAAATAACACGCAGACACAAAGCAAACACCTATGTTCATCACATAAATGTTTGCTCTGGGTGGGGATCGCACCCACGCCTCTCTGATCCAGAAGTCAGAGTCACTAACCACTGATCCACCGAGGCAGTCGGATTACATAAATGTCGAACATGAAACTTACCCCAAGTAAGTTTATTCTCCTGTGACATGACAAAGTTGTATATCTTGGTCCCGCTCTGTCGCCGTCTCGTTCCCACCTCCCACCCCGCGGCTATGAGCGCGTTGTTGACGTAGTCGACCGGCACTAGGCTGAGGTCGGTGGAGGGGGTGGTTTGCATCACGTGGAGTAGGCCTAGGCCTGAACCGATGACGAACTGAACACATATAATGCAAAATTATATCGATATCAGGCCATTATCTTGTACAGTATTCAATTATTTGCTGTATTGGTATACGAAACTGAATTTCCTATTATTTTCTTTCATAACAATTTTCACTTAAAGGAATTTTATATTTTTGGATCTTATTATCTAGATCTATTTAAGAAATCTGCTGTTCTGTGGCGGCTTTGAACAAACATTAAAATTAAAAAATAGAAATGGCCGCGCCTGCGCCTGAATTTCAAACGGGTACCACGGCAAAGGGAGAAAACCATTTTATCTACTTTTAATGTCAGTTGTCATTGTCAATCCAGTGTAGATTTACATTATTTCCTCTTTGAGAGGGTATAATGGTGGTAAGACAATTTGTCCCTATGTCATGCTACCCGTGCCTGAGCATTAGAGTAGTGTGGTATTGTGGATCCATCGATTTGAGATCTTTAAAGGTATTTCATTGATATACTTAGTAACGGTGATAGTGATGGTGTAGCCGTGGTGGTAATGGCATCCACCTTACAATCGTGAGGTTGTAGGTTCAAATCCCGGCCCCGTACCAATGAATTCCTTGGAATTTGTGTACAGAATTTCACACCACTACTGCACTGGCATTTTCGGTGAAGGAAAACATCGCGAGGCAACCTGCATACGTCCGTAGAAGAAATTCGATGGCGTATGTGAATCCACTAACCCGCACTGGGCCAGCGTGGTGGATATGGCCCAATCACCCTTCGTGGGTAGGCTTACGTTATGCAGTCATGGTGATGATGTTTACTTACGCCACTAGCGGAGCGAGCAGAGCTGATGTCCAGCCAACCCGGGGCGGGCTCGTAGTGCGCGGATATCACTGGAAAATTATGTGAGTAAACAGCAAAATTATCATTACAATTTTTTTATTATTATTTAATTTTACCGAGCGAGCGAAGCAAGAACTGTTAAATAACTCTTGATTATACACACAAAATAATAATAACAATAAGTACAACAGATAAATTCTTAAGGTAGTGCAACACTAGGCGGCCTTATCACTGGAAGCGATCTCTTCCAGGCAACCCATATAATAAATGCTTCGAGTGGCGTTTGAGTGGCAATATTATTTTCCACCTGTCCGGATGTTAGTTTAGATTTTGCTTCTACTTATAGGTACTTATTATTTATTGTCGTATAGGCTTGCGTTTCACTACATACTGTCTGATGTTATGCAGATAAAGATATGCGGTCTAAGGTGTAGCACGCTTACCTAGAAGCAACCATTTACTCGGGATTTGAAGACACCTTCATTGTACTTTCGCGGGAAGACAGACTCAGGCAAAGCGTTCTACATTCTGGCTGTTCCCTACAACACTACAATGACATATTTTTCAACAAATTTTGACGAAACGTAGGTACCTATAGCCTATAACATTTTTGCTTGAAAGTGTACTGTCGTGGCATTTATTATAATTGTTAATATTAAGCAAGAACGTTAACATTTTTTTGTTTTACACATAAGTCAATTTTTATTTAAATTGTAACATCACTTATTTAACTTAGCTTTTTACCTCTTATTTCAGAGTGCCTTTTGGCAAAGGCCTTCTTTAGCTCTACCCAATGAAGCCTATCCAAGACGGTTCTTTTCCAGTAGGAGCCTACGCTTATTTCTAATCTTATCAATCAATCTTATCAAAATTAAAAAATTGTAAATATGTACCAATGGAAGGTCTGACGATGCAGACGGGCAAGTCCCCGGCTGTCAGCCTGACTTGTTCTTCCGCTACCGCTTTAGCGAAGGTGTAGGTGTTCGGCCATCCTGCGGTTAACCTGAAAACCAGTTTCGATTGATTTATATTCAAAAGTAGACAATTTTTTCGGTTGGTTATTCAAAAATAACAGAATAGCATCGACCTTTCAATTTTTTAATATGTACAATAGGCATAATGATTATCAAAAAATATTAGACACGTATTATTTTTATTTGTCAATTAAACTAAATTGACGAAGATATAGATCGTTAAAGTTCCGCGTGACGTCACAAGTGCGCTACAAATGTACTGACTACGTCGCACTAGTGACGTCACGAGCCCTCACTCCCAAATTTGGACAAGGTTTATTTTATTTTATTTCATTTATTTATTAAAATCAACAACCCTTAAAAAAACATTACATTAACTTAACAACTAAACTTAAGACCAATAACTGATTTATACTATGTTACCAAACAAATTTTTATGCAGTTTCACAACATAATAAACATTATACTTATTATACAGTTGCGCTGTTTATTTGTTTATTTGTGTGTGTTGTGTGTGTGTGTGTGTGTGTGTGTGTGTGTGTGTGTGTGTGTGTGGGGGTGTGTGTGTGTGTGTGTGTGTGTGCGTGTGCGTGTGCGTGTGCGTGTGCGTGTGCGTGTGCGTGTGCGTGTGCGTGTGCGTGTGCGTGTGCGTGTGCGTGTGCGTGTGCGTGTGCGTGTGCGTGTGCGTGTGCGTGTGCGTGTGCGTGTGCGTGTGCGTGTGCGTGTGCGTGTGCGTGTGCGTGTGCGTGTGCGTGTGCGTGTGCGTGTGCGTGTGCGTGTGCGTGTGCGTGTGCGTGTGCGTGTGCGTGTGCGTGTGCGTGTGCGTGTGCGTGTGCGTGTGCGTGTGCGTGTGCGTGTGCGTGTGCGTGTGCGTGTGCGTGTGCGTGTGCGTGTGCGTGTGCGTGTGCGTGTGCGTGTGCGTGTGCGTGTGCGTGTGCGTGTGCGTGTGCGTGTGCGTGTGCGTGTGCGTGTGCGTGTGCGTGTGCGTGTGCGTGTGCGTGTGCGTGTGCGTGTGCGTGTGCGTGTGCGTGTGCGTGTGCGTGTGCGTGTGCGTGTGCGTGTGCGTGTGCGTGTGCGTGTGCGTGTGCGTGTGCGTGTGCGTGTGCGTGTGCGTGTGCGTGTGCGTGTGCGTGTGCGTGTGCGTGTGCGTGTGCGTGTGCGTGTGCGTGTGCGTGTGCGTGTGCGTGTGCGTGTGCGTGTGCGTGTGCGTGTGCGTGTGCGTGTGCGTGTGCGTGTGCGTGTGCGTGTGCGTGTGCGTGTGCGTGTGCGTGTGCGTGTGCGTGTGCGTGTGCGTGTGCGTGTGCGTGTGCGTGTGCGTGTGCGTGTGCGTGTGCGTGTGCGTGTGCGTGTGCGTGTGCGTGTGCGTGTGCGTGTGCGTGTGCGTGTGCGTGTGCGTGTGCGTGTGCGTGTGCGTGTGCGTGTGCGTGTGCGTGTGCGTGTGCGTGTGCGTGTGCGTGTGCGTGTGCGTGTGCGTGTGCGTGTGCGTGTGCGTGTGCGTGTGCGTGTGCGTGTGCGTGTGCGTGTGCGTGTGCGTGTGCGTGTGCGTGTGCGTGTGCGTGTGCGTGTGCGTGTGCGTGTGCGTGTGCGTGTGCGTGTGCGTGTGCGTGTGCGTGTGCGTGTGCGTGTGCGTGTGTGTGTGTATGCTTTAAATGTGTCATGTAATATTTGAAACACCTCTTTTTTAAATCTTTCTTTTTGATTATGAAAAATGTCAATTAAATTATTAAATCTTATGTTATATGTTCTATGTAAGCGATTGACAATTGAATTTTGTGCATAGTTCGTGCGAGAATGCGATACAACAATCTTATTATTAGTTATCTTTGTCATTTATTGTTTGGTCGACAAAATAAAAAATACGAGTACAATATTGTTTAATAACTCACATACTAATCTCTACATAGTATACGTATAACAAAGTCGCTTGCCGCTGTCTGTCCCCATGTATGCTTATATCTTTAAAACTACGGAACGGATTTTGATGCGGTTTTTTTAATAGATAGCCTGATTTAAGAGCAAGGTTTATATGTGTAATACACCTGTGTGAAGCCGGGGCCGTGGTGCTAGTTAACTAAAAGAATGATTTTATTACCCAGTCATCATGCCCATTGTACAACTGTAAATAAGATAGGTGTCCGGCTTTGGCTACCTTAGTGTCTCGTTTGGTTAGTTTGTATTTTAATGTTAGTGTAGTGTAGACAATTTTAATGTTAAATTAATATTTTAAAAGAAATTTTCAGACTGGCTCACACAAACAATACCTATTTAAGGTGTTACATAGTTTATACTCAATTTAATTTTTAATGCAATATTAATATTCTTTAATCTGCGTAATTAAAGCTATATGCTTTATCTATTTTCGTAGTTTCAGTAGGTTACTGCGTTTTCCGCAAACCACTAGGAATCTGTAGATATTAAAGTTAATGAAGTAAGTATTTGATTCAAAGGGTCAATTGTCGCATATATCTATTAACAATCTTTTTCAATTTTTCAATTTGCTTCGGAATTACTGCATGCAAAAGGTAAAATAGTTGCATCGTATAATACATGATAGTCTTTGTTTGAACGATTAATTAATTCAAATTGGCCAATGTTTTCTTTACAATATATAATATAGTGTTGCGTATTAAAAGATAAGATCACGTTTATTGTTTAAAACTGTGTACATAAAGGTGTTATATTATAATAAATTATAGACACAACAGTTTGTCCTAACGGACATACTGTATCAGCCTTTTTAATAGTCCACTGCAGGACATAGGCCTACCCATGAAGGGTGTTTGGGCCATATCCACCACGTTGGCCCAGTGAGCGTTGGTGGATTCACATATGCCATCGAATTTCTTCTACTGACATATGCAGGTTGCCTCACGATGTTTTCCTTCACCGAAAAGCCAGCGGTTAAATTTCGTACATAAACTCCAAAGAACTCATTGGTGCGGGACCGGGATTTGAACCCACGACCTCACGATTGTAAGGCGGGTGTCACTACCACTAGACCACCACGGCTTCGGCTTACAATATTTGTTAATTTGTACGTCATACGTATATCAATGAACTATTGCAGTTGTGTAAAAGAAAAACTTCTCAGTTATCGTTTAAAAAAGTTAGAGCCGTTTAGGTCGTACAAAACCGCATATTTGGCACTCACAAAAATCAAAACCTACAGGGTACTTCCCGTTGACATAGAACTATAAAATTTGGCGAGGAGCATTGTCTCAGAGTACACATATTGGAATAAATCTGAAAACTGTACAATTTTATTTAAATCACAACAAAATAGGGCCTCAAAATTCACAAAATATGGGTTTAAAATTCAAAGTAAGTAAATCGTATCATATAAAAGCACATGCTAAAACAGGTTTTTAATTATTTTAATAACGTGTATGTATGGAACCCTCGATGTGCGAGTCAGGCTCGCACTTGTCCGGTTTTTGAATTTATTCCCATCTAAACATTTGATGTGTAGTGGTAGGCATCGATGGTACAGAGTATTATTAGATTGTGCTACTCGAATGTTAAATTTATGTTGAGGACGTAAGATTTGCGATCGAGCCGATTTATTTTCAAAGAAGTAGTTTTAGTTGTTCTTAGCAAACATGCAAATTTCTAAAATGAATATTCCGTTCAAAGTCAGTAGATATTTTTTTTAAAAGATGTCTGACGGAATCGGTGGAACGTAGATGGTACATAACCCGTAAACATATTTTTTGTAATTTAAAAGTAGTTTCTAATAAGAAAAAATAATACTTACTTAGGAGTGATATCGTCTAAAACAGCGGGATTGACGCTCTCTGCCATCTGTATGAGAGCGCCCGGGGCTATGGGGGTGTTGTAGAATTGCTCGCTAACAGGTTTTCCTATCTTGTCAGACGTAGCGTGAGAGTATGCCGTAGACACGTAGACGAAAGATCTGAAACAATTTACAGTGCTATATTACCTACCTATAATAATTATTATACTGGCTTTCCCCGAGACGTAGTATTATTATATCTTCTTTGCCGAGACTGTCCACAGGTTCCTAAAATATTTTTGAGACAATAAGCTTATGACACTCTGATCCTTTATTCATGCAAAAAATCAAGTCGATCCAACTCTCCGTTGCTGCGTGAAAGAGTACCTAATAGTAACAAACAAATCAATAAATTAACAATCACATTTTTGAATTTATATAGTCAAATATTATTCGAAGTTGGTGGTTAAAGATAAGGTAGCCAATTTCAAGTAGTTTTATTGACATCTATTCTTAAAGGCAGGATTGTATATTGATATTATTTTGTGTACATTACCTGAGTTTCTTACACTCCTTGGCAAGTTGTAGCGCGTCTCTAGTGCCGCGTACGTTGATCAGCGTGGCCACGCGCAGACTCTCATCGAACCTCGTAGTAGCTGCCACGTGGAATATCATATCCACCTGCAAATTGCATTTAAACATTACCATGGAATCATGGACACAGGGAACCCTACAAATATGTACTACGGATGATCAGTACCAATTAAGACATTCAATAACAAACTTTACAAATGGTCTCTGAGCCCCAAAATGTGGCTGAGAGGCTTGGCGACAGGAGACGTCCTTCTGTTTCTACAAACGATGGGTATATTTCATACTTACATCATTAGTGATAGTGTTCCAATCTTCATCACACAGACCAAGCCTGGTTTCTGCCACGTCTCCCGAAAGACAGGTAATTTGACTGGCAAATGAGGGCTTCTGCTGCAGAAGACTGGTGTATACCTGGAAGGAATTTCTAGAATAAGCATGAAGACTGGGTAAAATAAATCTTATATTTAAAAATAAATCGTGGTTGTTGTTACTCGAGTATGGCTGAACCAATTTGGCTAATTTAGTCTTGAAATATTTGTAGAAGTCCAGGGAAAGTTTATACGGTGAGAAAATAAAAAAATATAGGTAATAACAAAACCATGAATTGAACCCGTGGAAAGTTTTTTTTATAACGGCTCACCTTTGTCCACCTGTCCACCTTTGTCACCTTTTTCCCAAGGGACACCCCCTTGGGAAAGAAATAGTTTCCACCGTCCATTCGTTGTATTATTATAATTAAACCATTCATCCTTCCATCCATCCATCAGCCATGAGAAGTCCACTGCTGGACATAGGCCTCCCCTTTAGATTTCCAATAAGACCGACTAGGAGCGGCCTGCATCCAGCGTGTTCCAGTGATCTTTATCATATCGTCAGTCCACATGTTCGGTGGACGTCCTACGCTGCGCTCGCTGGTCCGTAGTCTCCATTCGAGAATTTTACATCAGTTCTCCGAACCATGTGCCCTGCCTACTGCCACTTTAATTTGCTAATCCGCTGGGCTATGTTGGTAACTTTGGTTCGTCTGTGGATTCCCTCGATTCTGATTCGATCTCGCAGAGAGACTCCGAGCATAGCCCTCTCCATAGCACATTGGGCTATCGTGTGCTTATTCATAATTAATCCATTCATTCATTCAGTATTTAAGAGCGCGACTGTTATCGGTAGAGCAACTTTCACGTCTCGCGATCCTCGGCCAGCGTCTCCACCTCTCTACGACATGTCATCCACCTTCTCTTTGATCTGATCTCAAAATACCCTCCGAGGTCTTCCCATTCCTTTCCTTCTACTTTTCCTTCTATTATGATTTTCATTAGATTGCCATGATATACAAGGTAGCCAAACATCTTAATTGAACTATCGGCTGAGTCATTTTTGATAAAACAACAATAGTGTGAAAACTACTATATCGACCCGTGCGAACTATTTTAATTCAGTACAAGCTTAAAGTCGGTTGTGCCTTATGCCATTTTTTGGGAATAATAACTATCAATATGCACAACAATATCTAGCACAACGCTTTTAAAAAAATCAGATCAAATTAGATCCAATTGTTTTTTAAATCCCATAGATAGAGCTAATAATTATCAAGGGCAAAGTATTTATATACCTACTTATGTATTACATGACCCTATATATACCTATATAAAGTTCTTTATGGTCAATAACTTAATTTGCATTGCTAAATATGGGAATAAAATATACGTAAGTTGATTTGTTGATTAAGTAGGTACTTTTCCATTCATTGGTTATGTAGGAGTTTCGCAATGTTATTAAAAATCATAACATGAAGAATTCCTACTTAGTTGCAGTAATAGTATAATACCTAGCTAGCACTTTACGTAGATATCTACCTACTTACAATTAGATATTGTACCAGCCTTTTAAATAGTACACTGCAGGACGTCTTTTGACGATTGGGCGATATCCACCACGATAGCCCAGTGAGGGTTGGTGGATTCACATACCCTATCGAATTTCGTCTACGGACGTATGTAGGTTGCCTCACGATGTTTTCCTTCACCGAAAAGCTAGTGGTATGAAATTCACATAAATTCCAAGGAATACATTGGCGCGGGAACGGGATTTTAACTCACGACTTCACGATCGCAAGGCGGGCGCCATTACCACAAAACCACCTTAGCATAAGTATACCTAAATAAACAATACTGAAGGGCATTTATGTGTATTTATAAACAATACACATAAATGTCCTTCAGTGTTGTTCAACCTTTCTGTGAATACGTTGTATAAGTATATCTCTAAGAAAACAGGAACGCCGGCAGTTTGTTCTATATTTCCTGGCCGTGCTCATCAGAAACGTAGAGTTAAGCCGCTTTGTATGTATCGAAGTAAAAAAGATACTGCAGGGGTGGTAGTGAGACGTTTTCTACTTATCCTGTCTAATTCCAAGTTGACTCTGCAGCAAATGTTGTTCCTAATGATGGTGCGAATTTTTGGTTTAGTACGCGCTTTTTGAATTATTAACCCTCTAGACTTCGTGGCGATATCGTATATAACAGTTATACAAAACGGGATAGTGCGGAGTACTAACCGGGTCTGCCAAGATGTCTTTCAGTCGATCCTGAGCCTGCAATCCTTTCTTCGGTCTCAGCAACAGATACACTCGTTTGGTGTTACACGCCCTGAAAAGAACAACGGGTTTTAATGATAGAATAGAAGTACGTATAGCTGGATACAATCCGCCATTACCTGTTATATTTTTTTTCAGAAGACGGACATTATTCTACTCATCATTCTGATCAAATGAGTACAAAAAAAACACTTACTGCCGTACTACAAAAGATTTGAACACGCTTTACTTTACTCTACTTTTTACTTACTCTGTTATTCCGTGCAGTTTGTACTGGTAAACATTGTTTAAAACGTGCGTAAAACTTTTGTGGTAAGACGGTTACTTACTAACTTCTTACAAACAAACCAAAGTATTTATATTCTAGAACAGATTTCGCAGTTCGTCTCTTTTATTGGTTATAGCTATATATAGAAAGCTTTTTATGTGACTGTTACTTTCTACAATCTAGATGAGTCTGTCCATTTTCTATAGGATTAATTAGGGAGAGTGTGCATTTGAGCTGCAGGACCTAATCCTACGAGTACCATCCCCTTTTTGACCGACGAACCACCGGAGGAGGTATACAATTCGACGCGTAGGTATATAGGTATACTTATCTTTTTATGTATAACCACACATAACTTTTTTCATAGTGGTCCGATTTCAATAATTTTTATTTTTTTGGAAAGAGTATACTTTGAAATTGGTCCCATTTAAATTTTATCGAAATCGGCTGAGCCATTTTTGATAAATCAACAATAATGTGAAAAATGCTACATCGATCCGTGCATAATATTTGCGTTCTAGCGATGCGCCCCAACTTCGCACAGGTGTGTTATACATATAAACATTTCTCATGAACTACTCTATCTATTAAAACAAACTGCATCAAAATCTGTTGCGCAGTTTTAAAGATATAAGCATACATGGAGACAGACCGCAGAAAGCGACTTTGTTTTATACTATGTAATGATTCTGTGCACGGGTGAAGTCGGTCATGCTACTTTTTGCAAAAAATAATTATTACTACAGGACAAGTAGGAGGACGCCATATTACCACCCCTATACTGTCGATTTTCCTTCGATACGTACGAAGCGGTTTGACTCGACATTTCTGATTCTTACCTCCAGGGAATGGAACAGTCTTCCTGCTTTCCTGTTTCCTAAGAGATACCTATAATTTAAAGCTTTTCAAGGTTAGAGTGAATAGGTATAAGGTCTGCGCGCTTCATCTTCGACTACAACGCCGCTTACCATCAGGCGAGTCGGTGATCAAGCGCGGACTTACTCGCGTTAAAAAAGTAACAGTCGCTTAAAAAGCGAACTTTTGAAATGAGACTAATATAAAAATACCTGAAAAGTTTCTCCACCAATTGCTTCCCCAAAAACCCGGAGCCTCCAGTGACGAGAACAGTAGCATTATCGTAGTACCGCTGTATGGTAGAGTCGCCGCGTGCTGACGCCTCGACCATGCCCTTTTGGCGGGAGAGCATGGTGTGCTCTATCACTTGCGCCGGATCCATGGCTAATATAAAAAGTAGTTATTGATAAAAAATCATAAAATAAATGTTATGAGATAGGTACTTCTAACTTCTACGTGAAAACCATTGAGGAGAAATAAACTCAATGGTGAAAACTAGACAACGTCTTGGCATATTCTACGGGTGGTTAGTTGGTAGGTAAAAGGTCTTTCTGACAGCTTTTTACTCGTATGAAAAATTTAGCGCATATCTTCTAGGTACGTAGGTACTTAATATATGTATAAGAGAATCACATAAATAGGTTCACAGTCATCATAAATCAAGACTTTAGACTTTGTAACGAGGTCAATGTCATCATCAAGCAAATCACGAATTCTAAGTATACTGAGCGCCACACAAATTGAAAGATGGGAAGTTATACGCAGTGTTCTGCGCAAAAGCCGAAATATGGGTACGCGCGGAAGCCAGAGAGACGAAACGCCGGGGCACACCCGCCCGCCAACCTTATGCCTCCCGCGCGCTCCCTACGCCCGAGCTCACTACTTCGCCATTTGTATAGGCATAGTGCAACACGCGCAATAATTAGCGAATCATGGCGAAGTGTCATCTGCGGCTAACTTCCCATCTTTCAATTTGTGTGGCGCTCAGTATACCTAGCTGATTAACTTTATTTAAGTATTTTTAGTATAGTATCCATACTAAAAATGCTAAAATAAAGTCATTAGAATACAGCATTGTGTAATAAATAAATATAAAAAAAAACATAGTCACAAATCATTACACGCTTGAATTTTGTAATATCCTCTTTTGTAGGATTACAAATAAACTCACAATTTTCAAGGAAATATACACATAATAAATCGGAATTGTTAATCTGTATTTTTGTCCTTCAACATTGTCAGAGAAAGAACGAACGAATTATTCCCAGGTAATAAAGTCGAATTAAAAACATCCTACTTTTTAATAGATTTAAAAAATGCACTTACTGTTTTTAGGGTTCCGTACCCCAAACGGCAAAAACGGAACCCTTATAGGATCACTTTGTTGTCCGTCTGTCCGTCTGTCCGTCTGTGTGTATGTCAAGACTCTATATCTCGGGAACGCGTAAAGATATTGAGTTTAAATTTAAACTGTATACGTATATCTATGTTTTCTTGCAGTTGTGTAAAAGAAAAACTTCTCAGTTATCGTTTAAAAAAGTTAGAGCCGTTTATGTCGTAAAAAACCGCATATTTTGCACTCACAAAAATCAAAACCTACAGGGTACTTCCCGTTGACATAGAACTATGAAATTTGGCGAGAAGCATTGTCTCAGTGTAGACATAGAGGAATAAATCTGAAAACTGTACATTTTTATTTAAATCACAAAAAATAGGGCCTCTAAATTCATAAACTATGGGTTCAAAATTCAAAGTGAGTAAATCGTATCATGTAAGGTATCACATAAAAGAACTTTCAGAGATGCTAAAACAGGTTTTTAATTATTTTACTAACGTATTTGTACGGAACCCTCGATGTGCGAGCCTGACTCGCACTTGTCCGGTTTTTTATTATAAACACACAAATAATAAACTTACAGTATCTACAGTTGTTTTAACCGTGCCATGTGAGAGGCCTTCAGGCGGCCTAAAATCTCTGACACCAGGGCTACCCACCCGGCCTAACGAACTTACTTACTTAGTACCTACAGTAGAATTTTAAAAGTTAAAATTTAAAGCACTAGCAGATTGAGGTATGGAAGCAAAAGTTGCTTAAGCTATGAATGAATAAACAAACAGAATTAAAGCATCTTTAATTCTTAAACAATTAAAAATACAATACTTACCGTTTTTAGGTCCAACTCCTTCAGCTGTTAACTTAGAAATCCACTCCGTATACATCCCAACAATCATAAAAACAACTAATTCGATATGTTAAACTAACAATTAAACTATGCCACAAAAATTATAATATAAAAATAATAAAAGAGGGAAGTTATTCCCGCTCCGGTGCACAAATGTACCTAATTTTTTTTAAATATGCACAAACGTACACAATATTAGCTAAAATATGCGTGGTGTGGATATGACGCGCTCTAGATTAGAATGACACCTCTAAAATGTGCCAAAGACTATGTAGGTGCTGTTTCGTAGATGGTGCATTTATGCGAGTTAAAAAAAAACAACTTAATTTTAAACATTCAACGTTGTGCATTTATGAATATTTTGGAATAGTTGGGAATAATTGCATAAATTGCTTTATTTATGAGTATAAAAGTACCTACTATCATTTATATGGTAAAATATCACACACCGATACTCGCTCAAGCGCTCTGCTGATGAACTTTTACTTTGGAAAAACCAATTTCATGCATGACATTGGGCGTACATCTCTAAAAGCTTCTGCACTTTTCAAAGTTACACCATGCATAACAATAATTATTTTTCGCAAAATATGACAAAACCGACTTCCATCGTGTACAAAATTCGAATAGTTCGCTCGAATTACATCAATGCAATTTTAACATTATTGTTCATTTGTCAAAAACTATTTAAATCGAGAGTGAGTATAGGTTTCAAATTAAAAAATATTTTTTGATTCGGTTTATAAATAGGCGAAAATATCGATGAACATACACAAAAAAATACATACAGATGAACATAAAGCCTCCTGGAAGTCGGTTAAACAGACACAAATAGGCACTTACTTAGCTCCACGACGTCAGAGCGACATCTGTATTCACCTACTTAATCTTTGCCCGGTCATCACGCGAATGCGTATCGGTTGAAAATCAAGACGTGTCCATAAAATGCTGAATTACCATTCTACTTCCTTGTTTATATACCTATTGACGAAATAACTGAAGCGTTGATTCTCAAACCTAAGAAGTTAAACAACGTTCGGCACGGGCAGTATTTGGATGGGTGACCGCGGGTGACATTAACAACTGAGCGCTACCGTGGCTTGGATAATTGGTGAAATTGTAGGTCCCGTTTGTTTTAACCTTTTAGCCATGTCAGAGGCCTTCGCGCGGCTTCAAAACCTGACACCACACTCTGACACCCTAGACCGCACATCTGCTCAACATCAGGCAGTGTGTAGTCAAACGCCAACCTATTCGAATATATCCCAGCCTATACGAACTTGCGGAAAGTCAAATGCTATAGGCGCTTAACTTTTCCTCGGTTCGGCTCCTTAGGCGCATATGAACGCGCGTCTATCAACCAAGTACAAGCCCCCAACGCCATCAAGGGGACGTTACCACCCACTTTGACATCAACTATTATCATTATTGCTGTATTATAATGAATATTATAACTATCTTTATTATCCTACTAATATTATAAACGCGAAAGTTTGTGAGGATGGATGGATGGATGGATGGATGGATGGATGGATGGATGTATGGATGTTTGTTACTCTTTCACGCAAAAACTACTGAACGGATTGAGATGAAACTTTGCAATAATATAGCTTATACATCAGAATAACACATAGGCTACAATTTATAAAGATATTTTGTGAATTGTCCAAAATATAACAATAAATGTTGAGTAAGTAGGAAAATTCATTCATCTGCGAGCTACTCTAGCGTGCGCTGCAAGAATGTCAAAATAAACAACTGTCGATCGAATATCTGTCAAATCAATCGACGAGCAGTCATTGGATATCATCATACTGATAATACAGGGTGGGCCAATAATTTTTGCACTTTTAAAACATGAATAGAAATAAAACTACAACTGTTATTTTGTTGATTATATTTTTAACGTTTTGAAAATTTAATGAAATTTATTTTTTAAAAATGACATCGTCGAGATGTGCACCGTCTCGTCGTTGGCACTCTAGCAATCGACTACGCAAACTTTGGAAAACTCGCTGACACATGCTGCGGGGGATCGCGGCTATCTCGTCGTGGATGTTTCGTTTTAATTGGGATATATTCGTCGGTTTATTAAGGTAGACTCGACTTTTCAGGTATCCCCATAAGAAAAAATCGCATGGTGTAAGATCCGGGCTTCTCGGAGGCCATGGAATATCACCTCTGCGAGAAATCAATTTATTCGGAAACATTTCTTTGACTACCGGTAAAGTCACATTTGACGTGTGGCATGTTGCTCCATCTTGTTGCATCCAGGTCCTGCTGTTGTATCCTTGAAATTCATGCAACTGCGGCGTCAAAAACTCTCGCAACATCTTGACGTATTCCGCTGAATTCACAGTTACATTATTTCCTTGATTATTTTCAAAGAAATACGGACCAATTATGCCCTTTGCCGGCTTATGGCCGGCCTGTTTGTTTAATATTCGTTGTCGATCCCGTTTGCTCGAACTTCACGACCCAAGCTTTGATTAAATTCACACTTGGACACTCGCTTACACGGCGTAATCCATATTCAATTCGAAACAGGCGTCGTACAGTAACGTAGGAATCGTTGTTTTTGTAAAATTGTTTAACACAAAAAGCACGCTGTTGTCCCGTGAAGCGCTCCATTGTGACTAAAATTGCATGTAGCGACGCATAGTTTCCCGCCACCCGCGCACCCCTCCCTCCAACGGTATTCGAGAAATTTAGTGTTGCAATTTGCAAAAATTATTGGCCCACCCTGTATATTATGTACCTATATATACCTACCTATATTTATCCTTACTTCCTTACTTAATATTATAAATGCGAAAGTAACTCTGTCTGTCTGTCTGTCGCGCTTTCACGCCAAAACTACTGAACCGATCTCAATGAAATTTGGTTCACAGATAGTCTAGAGCCTGAGAAAGGACATAAGCTACATTTTATCCCGAGTTGCATAATTCCCGTAGGATAGGACAAAATCTATCGTTAGCGAAACTGTCACCTATCACAACGACGCTAATAGGCCCAATTTTGAAGGCACCATCGTAATTATAACAGTTAATTAGACTATTTCTGTTTCATTTTTACTTTAGGTATTCGATAGAGAGAACACTTTTTACGTTGCTATTAAATTTACGATGGCGCGTTCATGGCGGTTGATTGGGCCTAATATGGATTGACAAAACGTAATTAGATGACAGGTGACATACATTGACTGCAGACTTTTATCAATGTCTCGCTTAGCATAGCAAAGGGACAAATTGTCTTTCCACCATTATAGCTCCTCGAAGAGGAAATAAAGTAAGGATTGACAATGACAACTGACATTAAAGTTGGACAAAATAGTTTTCCCTTTGCCATGCTACACATCACAATGACGATTAATATTGGGCTATCATTTCGTCTGACATTAAAAATATTTTTAAATATACCACCATTAGAGGTTAAACATATTTCTTTATTCTACCTTTATGGTACAGAATCCATGCTAATATACGAAGAAACGGATCGACTTGATTTTTCGAAGTAGTATGGCATGAGTATGAGTATCTTGACACTAAGGTTATTGACCTTGATTCTAAATTGTGACCTTGACACGAACATAAATTTCTGTTGGTTTGGTTAAGATTGAACAGTGATAAAAGTGCAGCCCGCCTCAGTTGCGGCCCTCCTCATGAGGCACACAACTTGCCGGCCAGCCTCTCAGCTGCTATAGTTAAAAACCCAAGAAAAGCGGCCCAACCTCGAGTGCAAACTTCTAAACTGCCTAGGGGGAAAAGACCAAAAAGAATCGGGAGACCTCGAGCGCCGCCTTCTCAGCTGTCTCAGAAAAAACCCAGAGAAACGGCTCTACCTGGGATTCCCGCGCCGCCCATAAGCCTCGGCTACTAAGTTCCCCCGCCATGACAAGGCGGGAACCCATGGGCGGGTACACTCTAACCTTATTTTAATCAACAGAAGCATTTATAAATTAGTTGATGTTAACTACTAAATACAAGACTTACAATGTAAAACTTCATAAACTATTACTACATAACAAGCAATTGGATCATCCACAGACCCTTGAAGGTCTAAAGATATTCTAAATGCTCAAGCCCACTGCCAGTTAGCAGCGTGCCCAGCATGCTGGCAGCATTGCCAGTCAGCTTGGCAATGCTGCTTATACGTTGAGCCAAATAAATACCAGCATTTTGGTCACGGGGCGGGTACACCAGACGGTCAGAAAGACTTTTGAAAACAAGATGAACACCCGGCCACCACGCGTACAATGTCTCAATTTCAAACGGCTCAAATATGTAACCACTGCCAAGGTCAGAATATTTGCGCCGTTTGTGCTGCTCCGCCGAATCGGCCACCTCTCCAGCCCTACTCTGAGTCTCAGAAAGATGTGACGGCGCCAAAGTATCGACGCAAGTCGCGTCCCATTCTAACGGCCGTCTACACTTCCATGGGACCTGCTTTATACCATTAGGCCTTTTGCTATCACCACGCGCAGACCCATTCGGTTCGAGTACGGCTGCGATATTGGCGGTCACAAAAGCCCTGCGTATGACATCGTTCACGATGGCGTGGCAACCAATTGGACGAGCGCTTCTTGAGCAAGAAAGACGGTGGTTACCGAGCTGGTCAACCAGGGTAGTTGAATAGGTGAGAGCGCTCAGCAATATGCGGCGCGGAAGCAAGGTGGGTCGACTATCTTGACGATATCGTCAATACTTACCGCCGGTCGAGCCTGGTCACGACCGGCAAAGAGCCGAGGCAGATGGCACTGCAAGAGAGAGGCCTATACCAAACAGTGGGACAAAGGAAGCTGCGGATGATAACGATGACGAAACAAATTAGTTGAGATTGACTGTTTCTTGGGTTTGAAATGATTGTTTGCTACAATATTTGTGTACCGTTTCATATTGAATTGGGGCTAATATTTAGTGGCGCACTATTTTTGTTATTATTGTTACTATACTATTTTTGTTACCATATTTTTTGATAAGATAAATTAAATTATATCGCGGGCGAAGCCGCGGGTAAAAGCTAGTGTATTATATTATTATGTACTATAGATGCACATTAAAATCAAGATATACGTAGGTACATACAAGGTGTCGCTTTGCAAACCTAGCTGGCTAGCTCTGGTGTCAGATTTTTCAAACCCGAACCCGTTTTTCTACCCGAAAGCCTCTGAAATGGCAGAACGGGGGTCCCCGTTGCTTTAACCGGTAATATACAGGGTTATTTCTAATAAATTAGCATTCTTTTAGGGGCTTATTCTGTACATTAAAACTAACAACGTTTGTTCTGCGACTTTTGTCAAAATTAAAAAAAAAAATTAGCTGTTCCATACATTTTGTCGCAAGTGAACGATTTTTTTTTTAGTTTATAAAAGTAGCAGAACAAAAGTTGTTAGTTTTCATGTACAGAATAAACCCCTAAAAGGATGCTAATTGATTAGTAATAACCCTGTATGGAAGCGTTAATATATAGATTAGAAGAACATTATTATGGCTAAAGCCGAAAAAAAATGTGATTTGTATTTCCATTTTCCATACAACATATTTTTTAAATATGGTGTGAAAAAAAATTTTTTTAAACAAAGCTTGCTTTCAAACGACGCATACATATATCATCTTGGTTCGATTTTTGCCTGAATAATGTACCTACCATTTGTGGATGTCTCTTTTAACTAGCCGAAACCACTGCATCGAGCTCATTGTAGGTAAGTTAAGCCGGGTCAGTTCAGCAGTCAACCGGCGGCGTCATACAGGTCGTACTCCATATGGCACAGGTGGCACAGATAGGACTGACAGTGATGTAGAACTTTGACAAAATGAAACGGAGCACGAGCTCTTACAGACAGGAGCATGTATGTAATAAGGATCCCACAAAAACACGTTTACATGCAAAATGTTGCCTAGACGAGACAGTTCGCGTTATCAAGATCTCATGTAGAGCCAAGGTTCTACCTCTACACGTCTTACGGCTCGCTACCCGTTCACACACTGGCTCACTCACTGATGGGTGTAGGGGTAATTTCTGTTTACCCGTGTACCCACTGCGTCGAGGTTGGAATTAATTATAAAAATATCGATTGATTTTGTCGATAATGTTAAAATAAAAATTATACGATCATCCAATTTTTTTATTTTAATAAACAATTGGAGTCACTTTGATTATTAAAATATCGATTCATTTTGTCGATACTTAATGTTAAAATAGAAAATAATACGATACGTGAATTGTTCATTGATATGAACGTGAACTAAATAAAGGGGACTGCGATTACATTCCAAAAGATTCAACCTCTACATAATTATTATCAGAAAGAGAGTGTCAGTGGCGTAGCGTGTCTTTGATGTAATGGGGACAAATTACGTTATTAATACCAAAGAAGATATATACTAATGATACAAAGAAAATCCTGCAAAGTGGGTACAGTAGCTTCAAAAAAGCTTCAAAATATGGTACACAAATAAAAAAAAAATAACGGTATTTATAGCTTATATTGGAATTACGTATATTTTCTATTTCGATATTTGTTTAAGGCCGCTATCACGCCGTCATATTATTTATTTTACAAGCAATGTTAAATAAGATCTGAAAATATGAAATTCTTTTAAATTGTTATTTGTATTAAATAAAATAATAGGGAAATCTTTTCCCAAAATAAAGCAAATAATTAAATATCCCTTCGCTCTACTAGTTGAGCCAAGCAGTTGAGTCACGGGGAATAGACGATTAAATACTGTACCAGGCAATGACCTAAGCTCGATATATTCATACATTATCTCTTTTATTTTAATAAACAAGTGATTTGTCATCGCAGAAGGGACTTATCGTATTATTTTTCATTTTAACATTATCGACAAAATCAATCGATATTTTATAATTAAATCCAACCTTGATGCAGGGTACACGGGTAAACAGAAATCACCCCTACACCCACTAGTGGGTGAGCCAGTGGGTGAACGGGTAGCGAGTCATAAAAATACATTTTCAAGAAAAAATCTACTAACATGTTTTCTTGGTGTACAGAATTATTATTCCGCAATACCTACAGAAGCGGACAGAAAAACAGCAAAATATAATTTTTAACATTTTATTGCGAAATTTTCTTTTACAATTTTTTTTTCGACGAAATGTGGTTATTATAAAAAATTACACTCACAAAATTTACAATTTTAATTTTCATTCCAGAAGGCTTTCACACTAAAGCTGCCACATTACTTTACAGAGATCAAACTGCGCACTATCGATCTCAAACGATTACCGAATCTCTAGTTGATAACTTGAAATAATGTGTTTTGAAAATATATTTAATTAATATAGCCATCGGATATATAGGAATACTTTACCATTAAATGATAAATTAATGAGAAATATATCAGCTTAGTTTAATTTCAAGTCATCAACAGTGAAATCATAAAATATACAACACATAATTTACGCGATTTTTATAGGTAGCGCAAGTGTGATAGCAGTTACTTAACATAACTTGACATCATATTCTTAACTTCTGCTAATTATTACAAAACGGAGTTAGGTTGAATAAATTTGGACACAAAAGGACTGCTAAATACAGTTTATTATGTTCCTAATTATTTCAATCAGTGCTTATCCACCGTCCACCTCCCGAGACCACCTGGGTGAACCGTGGAATGTTTTTTTTTACAACGGCTCACCTTTGTCCACCTGGGTGTACCTTTGGGAAATATTTAGTATCCACCGTCCACCTAGTTATGAAATCTCTCTTCAATAATGAATAAATTAAGACATGTGATTAATAATATAAAAAGTGTGATGAATGGCTAATTACATAAAATAGGTTTAGGAACATATTTTATTTCATCATCCATAGATGGCCAGCACCAAATTTTCTCAGGTGTACCGTCACAATATCACATTAGGGGCTTTCAAGTTTTATCTAAGAGGCAAGCCGTTGTAAAAAAAAAAAAAACTTTCCACGGTTCACCCAGGTGGTCTCAGGTGGTGGACGGTGGAAAAGAACTGATTTCAATAGTTGTTTTTGTAATATACATTTCAGTGGCTAGTTTTTTTGTTTTTTCTCTCAATATTGTCAAATTCCAATTCATATTTGACAGATTTGACAGCTCTGGGCAAGATTTTTCATACATTTTTGTCGTTGAGAATGCCTCAAGCGACAACAACGTTCTCTCTCTCTCTAGTTGTAACTTGTACTAGCTCTGTGGCAACAGCAAATTCGTTGTGTCAGCTGTGCGACTAGCGGGTATCACCGCTGCTTGTGGCTCACTTCACAGCCGCCAAGAAGTGTCATTGGCCTATACTTACTCAGGTTCGCGTCCCTGTGGTTCAACTAATTTGCTATTTTTTGTGGCGGTCAACTTACAGTGTGGTATTTAATAACAACGACGTACTTACCTACTACATAGTTTGTAAAGTGGGACGGTAATTCGAGTATCTGCAGTTATGCAGATTCAAAACCTACTGACACGTTTTTATATATGTACTAAAACAGATCTTAGTTAATAAACCAATTATGGGAAAGCACAAGGTATAAATAAGTTTCAGTAACTACTATTCAACGAATTTCAATATAGAAATGTAGGTAAAACTGTATACAAACCTTTCAGTATAATTTGCGTCGTAGTCAAAGAAATACTCTTACAAGAAAACAAATTATGAGTCAAAGTTCAGTTTTCATAACGTTGAGACATTAAGTACCTACTACAGAAACAAACAAATGCCACTACCTCTGCAAGATTAACCTATCAACATTTGACAAACAAACTTGGATCAATTGAAGTTGGTAAATAATTGATTCAATTTACGCAAAACATAAAATAACAAAACACTATTTTTAGTCTCATAAAACTTTGCATTTAGAGCCGCCAGTTTAAGCTCCATTTTGTAATAATGAAAACTAAATTAAAGCTACTTTTCGTGTTTGTTCAATTTCCGTAAGTGTGTGACATCCATGCCGTATATTTGGAAAGAGGCAGGCTCCTGGAACCTCACCTGGAAAAAGAAAGCAAACGTTAGCTTCGAGCTAAATCTCACAATGCGCGTGTCCGAGGCAAAACCCTGTCCAAGCTACGTAGTGGGCAGGCTTTTTAGTTAGTCGTAAGGCGATTGCAAGCCGACTACAACGCCGCGTGATGCCAAAGTGCTCGGCTACAAGCGCTAATTAGGTGACATAACGTCGAGATTCGAGAAAGCGGGACATTGTGAATTCATCATCATCATCATCCACAGCCTTTCTCTTAACCTTATTTAGGGTTCCGTACCTCAAATATTTTACGTGTACCTCTTTATCTTGGGAACGCGTTAAGATATTGAGTTAATATTTAAACTGTATACGTATATTTATGATCTCTTACAGTTACGTAAAGGAAAAACTTTTCAGTTATCATATAAAGAAGTTAGAGCCGTTTATGTCGTAAAAAACCGCATATTTCGACACTCACAAAAATCAAAACCTACAGGGTACTTCTCGTTGACATAGAACTATGAAATTTAGCGAAAAGCATTTTCTCAGAGTACATATATAGGAGTAAATCTGAAAACTGTACATTTTTATTTAAATCACAAAAAAGTAGGGCTTCAAAATTCACAAAATATGGGTTTAAAGTTTAAAGTGCGTAAATCGTATCAAGGTATCATATAAAAAAACTTCATTAGCACATGCTAAAACAGGTTTTTAATTATTTTATGTGTAAGTTTCGATGTTTGACGAAAAAAGTGAAAAATAAAAAAACAACTGTTTTGTCGATGGTTATAGTATTTATAGAGATTTGAACAATTTCCCAATTTAGTGAAATTTTCTGGATTTGTACGGAACCCTCGGTGTGCGAGCCTGACTCGCACTTGTTGGGTTTTTTATCCAATTGCTGGGTATCTATAGGTCTCTCTCTTATAGTGCCATCTGCATATTAGATCATAGTGAATTATTTAATGTAAAGCGAAGCGAAGGATTCTAAAATAAGAATCCTGAGCGTTAGCGCGTCGTAACTTTTCAGCCCACCTCAGCGAGGAAATGACTAAATTCGTTTACATATCGTACCTACTGTTTATGTCACTAGATGGTTGACTGCTAGAAAATCTTATCGACTAAGGAATATATTTGTTATATTTGAGGTTAATGACCACTGAGCTATGAGCAAGTAAAAAAAAAAATAATTTTCTTTAATAATATTATAGTGTGGTGGCCGAGGCTTTTTAAATGCCAAGGACCTCTACAACCGCGAAGTATACAGTCTACGAGATTATTTCCGAAACAACGGGCGTGGGATGCATCGCGATGTGGTGGCAGTTGACAGAAGCCTCACCCCGCTCTCCTTGGCGAACGAGAATTGGCGCAGGCCATCGGTGCTCAGCACCGATGATCGCAAGGCGGTATGGAAGAGCAAGGAGCTGCACGGGCGGTTCTATCGGGCCCTAACAGGACCCGATGTGGACCTGCTCGCTTCGGTGGCCTGGCTGCGCTTCGGTGACCTTTTTGGGGAAACCGAAGGTTTTGCCTGTGCAATTGCGGACGAAGTTGTCTTGACGAACAACTACCGGAAGTATATCCTGAAGGATGGTACGGTCGACATTTGT
The DNA here is from genome assembly GCA_949316475.1 of Hypomecis punctinalis. Lineage (NCBI taxonomy): Eukaryota > Metazoa > Arthropoda > Insecta > Lepidoptera > Geometridae > Hypomecis > Hypomecis punctinalis. Next base: position 2,767,313 of record OX438795.1, read on the forward strand.
CGGGCATGCCACCGTCCCGGAGAGTCACTCAGGCATATTACTTCCGGTTGTTCTCATCTTGCCAACGGCGAGTACTTGCACAGGCATAACCAAGTAGCCAGGATTATCCATCAGCAACTTGCTCTTCGATATGACCTTGTCGAGTCTGAAGTGCCGTACTATAAGTACGCACCGGCGCCAGTTCTCGAAAATGGTCGTGCGTTGCTCTACTGGGACCGCTCTATCATCACGGACAGGACTCTTGTCGCCAATAGACCTGATATCGTGGTGGTCGACCGGTCCCAGCGCCGGGCAGTGCTCGTCGACGTCACCATCCCACATGACGAGAACCTCGTGAAGGCCGAGAAGGACAAACTCAGCAAGTACCTTGACTTGGCTCACGAGGTTACCGCCATGTGGGATGTGGACTCTACGATCATTGTCCCGATAGTCGTTTCGGTAAACGGCTTAATAGCGAAGAGTCTCGACCACCACCTTAAGAGGCTCTCGCTAGACGGTTGGGTCAAGGGTCAGATACAGAAGGCGGTCGTTCTGGACACGGCGCGCATTGTCAGAAGGTTCCTCTCTCTGTAGGCCCAACCACCGGTAGCTTGAGCCCCGCCCCGCTGCCGGCGGCACTCTAGGTTTAGGTTTTTTTATAGTATTTTGTTCTTTTATATAAATATTGTAAAAAACTTAGATTTAAGAAAATAAATGAATATATTATATATAATAAATAATTATAATCCCACAGTGCTGAAAATCAATTTGAGGCAAAGTTTTTAACATGGCCTATAAACTCGTTCTATCTTGGATAGGTACTTTAGAAATTAAATCGACGACGACGACACTATTTTTTTCAACTTTGTCGGCCTATATCTCACAAATAGTATACGTGACAATATAATGGTTTAAGAAACATTCGATTCATTTCAAAAACCCTATTCAACGATACCCCACGAGTGGTGGGGGTGAAAAAATTTTTCATCCCTACTTTACTTGTATGAGAGCTGCCCAAATACACCATTTTTAAAATTTAAGTATTGAATATTGAGATCTATACTCAATATACTCTTTATTTATAACTATTAGTCAAGTCATTAGCATATGTAACTTTATACGGAACCCTAAAAAGTACACCAAGTTTCCCCAAGTCCAAGTCTCGAGATTTAAAATGACGAACTTTTGAAAAATACCAAACTCTGAAATTGCGTAAAAAATCGTCTGGTTCATAGATATTGTCGAAAACTATGGGCTTTTTTCGTCTAGCACCCCGTTCATATAATTATGTAATTGCAGTACTTGCAGTGCAGTGGTAATACGATAAAAAACTTACATATTCCACGTTCTCTGCGTTAGATCCAGTGTCCTTTCCTTCCGATGCGCTATTTTTATCGTGGTTACTTTTTATCACTCTCACCTGAAAGTTACATTAATATTGAAACGTAGAAAAATATGAAAATTTCAAGAAACTTATTAATAAAATCAATTAGGCAGTATATTAAGCTCGACACACGTATGTAAAACATCTTTCTCCCAGATATTTATTCTAAAAAATCTATGTTTGACATTACAACACTATGAATTCGTTGTTTCTCTCAAGACTATAGAATTTGAATTGAAACCAAAATAATAAATAGGTACCCGAAATTTAATAATCAGTTTAATCAGACCCCGTTAAAAATGTTCGATAGTTAAAATTTATGTATCCGGACGGTTCTTCCGGAAGGTTTATAGCTATACTGCCGTCCACAAGCTATAACACCGTTAAGCCACAGGGGGTCATTTTTTACTTTTAAACACATTCAGTTTAAAATTATCTTTCGGTCACTGTAAGAATTATTTTTATATCGTTTATAGTTTAGAAGATAGAAATTGTGAAAACACCGGTATTGATATTCTTATTTCTACTTTACAAGTCAATAAAGTCGTCATCCAACAAAACAAAACAAACAACTTAAGTACCTAGCTATGATCCCATAATTATTTGAAAATATCATTATTCTACAAATAATAGTTTACCTTTTTTAATTGTCTAAATCATAGTTAAAGTACTTTATCTGTCTAGTCCCGCGTTTTTCGCTAATACCCAAAAATTTGGTTTTTTGGTTTAACGGCTTTTTAGGTTATAGACGGCAGTATAATACTTTAGTAGCCGGGCGATGCCGGGACGGACACCTAGTTCAAAATAAATTAATGCGAGTGTGCACTATTGAAAGCCATATTTCATATTTTTTCATTCATTTTCTTACCCCGTCGTCCTCCCGTGATACTTTTTGTTCCCTGGTCACTGGCGGTATGTTTGGTCCAAGCTTGTCAACTAACGTGTTCACCTATAAATTGAAAACATCTCGAGTAAGAGTGGATAGCCCTGGTGTAAGAATTATTAAATAAGTTTGTACAAGTGGCTAGCCCAAGTGCCAAAGCTTTTAAGAGTGCGCCTAATGCCATGAAAAAAACAGATTTCACCCGCGCTTCTCGCATCGCCCGCTATCATCTATGCTGCTTTGTCGAGTTGAAAATCGCATGACACACGATGAGTTTGCCTTCGGGCGCCAGTTTACATTTTTAGGTGACATTTTATTTATTTATTCAAAATTTAAGCATATATTAAAAAAACTAATCGATTACTCTACTAGAACATTAGTCTGGCTACGTAATTTGTCATAAATAATGTGGTGTTGTAGCTGATAATTTCGAGCATTTGAAAAAAATGTTTTTTTTTTATGACGCGAAGTTTTAATTTTTTTCTAAGGTACCATATTATTTTCCAAAATTCTACGCAATTACTCTGCTACTATAGGTTCTTTCCTTTCCTATAGTATTTTTTTAATATGGATATTTATGTTCGTTATCTTTACACCACGTCTTTAAAAAGTTGATTTTGGCATTAGGCGCCCCCATAAGCCGGCTGAAGGCCTATGATCTCTGCCCTCTACACGATTAAAACAACCGGGATCTGCAATTTAAGGAGCCACGCTTAGTTGTAAATGCCACCTGCGCCTGCGGTCATCCATCCGAAGACTGAACGTTGCTTAACTTCAGTGATCGCTGACATAAACCTAGCAAACTATGAGCGCTACGATACATTGGCTGACAGGTTAAAGTTATATCAGAGCTAAACAATCAAACGTGTAATGTTAAACGCACTACGAATGGTATGAAAATTTGAAATTGTAAGGGTATGTATTTCAGTGATGATTTATGGCACAGAAACTTGGACTCTTTATTATAGGCCTTATTAGTAAGCTTCAAGTAGCTCAACGAGCTATGAAGAGGGCTATGCTCGGAATATCCCTGCGAGAGCGAATCAGAAATGGGGAGATCCGTAAAAGAATCAAAGTTACCGACAGCCCAACGGATTGGCAAGTTGAAATGGGAGTGGGCAGGGCACATAGCACAGAAGACTGATGACCTTATTAAGACCGCAGAATTTCGCTTGATGCAAGTCGCTACCAACCGCTCTTATTGGAGATCTTTAGGGGAAGCCTATGTCCAACAGTGGACGTCCTGTGATTGTGACTCTGATGGTTAACGTATTGACTAACAAGGATATGGCTATAAGTTTTTATAAAAGAATTTGAATTGTTGTTGTGTATTTCATTATGTACGAAATGTTGGTCGAATTAAATACCTAGATTGGTATTCTTTATGATTTTGAAACATGACGGAACTATAAACTGTACCTTTACCTTGCCTGTACTTGTACATTTCAATCAATAGTTCACTGCAGGACGTAGGCCTCTCTATGAAGGTTTATTGGGCCGTATCCACCACGCTGGCCCAGCGCGGGTTGGTGGATTCACTTATGCCATCGAATTTCTTCTACGGACGTATGCAGGTTGACTCACGATGTTTTCCTTCACCGAAAAGCCAGTGGTGTGGAAATCCGTACATAAATTCCAAGGAATTCATTGGTACGGGTCCGGGATTTGAACCTACGGCCTCATGATTGTAAAGCGGGTGTCACCACCTCTAGACCACCACGGCTTGGCATGGCACTATGAACTAATTTTAGAGTAATCCTTACATTAGGGTACTGCGAGAAGCAAGCCCTCGCTTTCCCGACGCAAGGCGGCGCCACGGCGCGCCCGTACCGGTCCCGGTCCGCCGGGTCGAACATGTAGTACCCTAGAGGGGGAAATGTATCAATAACATAGTGAAGTATAGTAGCCGGCAAACAACTTGAACGTTAAACCATAGCTACCTCTCTTTTGTTTTCTCAGATAACGAAAGGGAGAGAGTGATATTTTTTTGTTCAACTTACGTGCCGGGACCTATATATAACTAGATAGGACGCTAAAACAATAATAATTACAAAAGTAAGAGGGCGTGTGCAATTATGAAAGTGTGTAAAGGACGAAACTAATATCTTTTGTCTCTGCTGTGCGTATGCGTTTTTTTTTGTCTGACATCGACGCACGGCCTAGACGTCGATGCCAGACAATTTTTTCGCGCCAACCGTTGAATTTTTGATGAGATGAATATTCTTTGACTTTGACCACAATGTCGAAGGCTATGGCAGGGCAATAATGTTGTATGAAACTCCCTATGGATTAAAGCCATTTAAACTTGGAATGTGTAATTCGTCACACAGTAAAAACTTTTATTTTAGAATGCTGGCCATAAAAAAGTTTATTGAATTCGAATTTCGAATTGTTCATGAAAATAAAAATGTATGCTTTTTAGAATTTTACTCATTTTTAAATATGGAGTGGACGCTTAAAGAAGACCGTGTTGCAGTTATTGCGTTGCATCGTTGCGGTTACGCGCCAATTCAAATTTTTGACATACTGAAAAATTTGAATATAACCAAAAGATTCGTTTATCGTACCATCAAACGATACAATGAAGACTTTAGTGTAGATGACAGGTCAAGAAGTGGTCGCCCTCGGTCTGTTAGGACTCCAGCAGTGATAAAAGCTGTGAAGGCGCGAATTCAAAGAAATCCCAAACGTAAGCAGAAACTGTTGGCCCTTCAGATGGAGTTAAGCAGAACCACGGTGAAAAGGGTGTTAAATGAAGACTTAGGGCTTCGGGCATATCAAAGAAAAACAGGACATCGTTTAAATGCTCGTCTAATGGACCTGAGACTGAAGAGATGCCGCGCTTTGTTGAAGCGGTACGCGGGAAAAAAATATCGGGAAATTCTTTTTTCGGTTTTCAGTAGTGAAGAAGCGAGCAACCTTATTCCGCGTGTCCAACGAGGTCATTTTACATCCTCGCTCATGGTATGGTTGGGAGTTTCTTATTGGGGCTTAACAGAGGTACATTTTTGTAAGAAAGGTGTAAAAACGAATGCAGTTGAGTATCAAAATACAGTCCTGACGAACCTTGTGGAACCTGTTTCTCATAACATGTTCAATAACAGGCACTGGGTATTCCAACAAGATTTGGCGCCAGCTCATAGAGCGAAGAGCACACAAGACTGGCTGGTGGCGCGTGAAATCGACTTCATCCGGCACGAAGACTGGCCCTCCTCCAGTCCAGATTTGAGTCCGTTAGATTACAAGATATGGCAACACTTGGAGGAAAAGGCGTGCTCAAAGCTTCATCCCAATTTGGAGTCACTCAAGACATCTTTGATTAAGGCCCTCCGCACATGGAGCTACTCAAAAGAAACTAATCACAAACTCAAATTACTAACGAGTTTTTTGAGCGTCACCGCCCATACATTGCCATACAGGTTCGCACACGACGCGACTAGTCACTAACCAGTTAGTAACGCGTTGGCAACTGATCGCGCGCGACGCGTCGTGCCGGTCGCCGAGCTACTAGGTTACCCGAGTTTACTGTGTTTTGATGTGAAAAATGAATGATCAAGCCTTAAATATTAAATTTGTGCAGAAAGTGGAAGAGTGGAAATTATTTTGGATATATGGGTGAATCCAAAATCTGCGTCGATTCCTTCGGCGTCTGTTATGATGAGTATAATGACATCGTCATCTTTGCTCGATCCACTCGACATTTTTATTGCTTCCAATATTTCCCCTTGCTAGGTTTTTCGCACGTGTTTATTTGGTAGTAGAAATAACAGGAGTGACTGAAACCTTGCAATGTGAGTAGCGTCGTGTGCGAAATACAGTTTATAACTAGTTTGTAATTCTAATTACTGATTAATTCCGTCATATTTGAGTAGCTCCATGTGCGGAGGGCCTAAGACAGCCACCGATATTGACATGGACATCGTTCGTGCTGCGATAGACGACTGGCCGCGCAGATTGAAGGCCTGTATTCAAAATCACGTAGGTCATTTTGAATAAACTTTATTGTCATAAGAATCTATGTTTTGTTAAGTTCATTTTCGTATATAAATGGTTACATATTGAATAAACTTGTTTCAATTATTTGATATTAAACATGTGACAGAATTTATGACCTGACTGTGTATATCTTAATATATATAAATCTCGTGTTGTCCTCAATGGACTCCTAAACCACTTAACCGATTATAATAAAATTCGCACACCATGTGCAGTTCGATCCAACTTGAGAGATAGGATAGTTTAAATCTCAAATTATAGTCGCAATTTTAATTTATTTAGCCACAGCAACGCTTGGCCGGGTCAGCTAGTATACTATATAGACATGGCCTATAGGCCATGATTGTTAGGTAGTATTTACATAGATACTCTACGTACATTTCGGATTTGGTTTGCATTTCCATGAAAATTTGTATGTTCTAATTTTTATGGCCTAGGGGCCCTGTGGAGTTTCATCCAATATTATTGCCCTGCCATAGCCCACGAGATTGTATTAAGATAATAATGACTTATTTCACGTTGAGATTATAATTATGACACATCATTTTAGTTCATATTCGAGCAGGTGGTATGAAAAACAATAATCAAACTGAAACATATTTTGTAGCGTGCGCCGTGTATTTATGCAAATTATTTTAACTATATTTCAATTATAATCATTTCCAACCGGTTTTGATGGCAATATATAGGAGAGACCTAAGTATAGCAGTTAATGTCCTAATGTTGACAAGAAGAAGAAAAAGAAGTAGAGCAACTAAACTTGAAGTAGAGTGAAACATTTTTTAATTTGTACTCTAAATGCGCTTGTCGTATTCTCGCATATCACGATTCTTTTAATAAAACGACTAATTTTATTGTTAAGGTGTTGAAATAAATTTCCACGTTAATTTGTTTATCATTTGCATAAATACCATTAAAAAGGTGTGGAAAATTAAGGATATTTAAATATTTAGGTTAGTTTTAAAACCGACAAGGGTTTCGCTTTTATCCAAACGAGTTGCACGTCTGGAGTGCCGGCAGAAGTGAAAACCTGAACGACTTTGTGCATTTTTGGATATTTTGTTTACAACTAAAGCACAATATTAACTATGACATAAGCTGGGGTTTTACGACCTTTGTTTACGCGGTCTATTGTGTAGTTTATTTGGTGTTTTACGACCTTTGTTTACGCGGTCTATTGTGTAGTTTATTTGGTGTTTTACGACCTTTGTTTACGCGGTCTATTGTGTAGTTTATTTGGTGTTTTACGACCTTTGTTTACGCGGTCTATTATGTAGTTTATTTGGTGTTTTACGACCTTTGTTTACGCGGTCTATTGTGTAGTTTATTTGGTGTTTTACGACCTTTGTCTACGCGGTCTATTGTGTAGTTTATTTGGTGTTTTTTTTGTATTGAAGAACAATAAGGTTTTTACAAATAAAATCACTTGCTTACTATAAACTCAATAACGCCGTGAATTCTAGAGAATTCGAGGCGGTTTTAATTCAGTTTTAAATAGAACGATGATCTGTCGTTCGTCAGTTATTTCCGCGATTACCGTTGAAGCGAAAGAATTTCGTGTACAGCGAAGTGTGTGTGAGTATCAGCGCCAGTGTGAAGTGTTTTGTGCGAACCAGTTGTGTCGTGTTTTTTGTGATTATGTGAAGTGATTGTGTGCTATAAAGTGCAAAAGTGAATAATCGACGTTTTAACTGATTATCTAATAACATATCACGTAATAATCATTTCGCACATTGCTTTATTTATCAGTATAAAAGTACTATCATTTATATGGTATAATATAGTTAATATCAGTTATCACACACGCACACGAACACTCGCGGAAGCGCCCTGCGCCGCGCGAAGCGAAACGGCCGGAGCAGGCATACATTTTCGGCGCTCGGTTGAAAGAGAGGGATATTACGCCGCTCCTGTGGTCTACTCTCCCTCCGTCTTACGAATTTTCGATCAGGTCACGTGTCCTGACACAAGTTTAACATTTTTCACCCATACCAAAAAGTGCACAACGCCGATAAATAGGTTTTCACTTCAAAAAACACTCAAAAATTGACTGAGCAAAGTAATGCTTGATTCAATTAACTATCTTAACAGAAATGTAGTGTTTTATAGCTGAGATGATGATGATGATTAGCTTACCTCTAGGCGTCCTAAACAGCGCAACGGCGAAGTCTCCATCGCCCGCTATAAAGACGCCGGCTTTTTCTTCACGGAAGAATTCGGTGATCTGATCAAAAACATAACTTTTATTTAACAAAGTTTAAAGAAAATCTGATCGCTCAAAGTAGGGAAAAATCGAGCTCAACGTCGTTGGTTACAAGCAAGCAAACATACCTACAGGTGAAACTTATAAAAAAGCGTGTTAAAAAGGGCGCAAAATATGTATGAAAAATGACTACCAGCCTATAATATTTGATTATTTATGTATGACTATGTGCTAAGCAAATAAATAATTTTTTCACAAAAAATGGCAGAACCGACTTCCTAATTAATAATCACTACATATTACGTACTTAGTTGATAAAGGAGTTGGTAAACTTTTTATATGGGAGGCGGTCCTTGAAAACCGGCAGCGATGCGAGCTGTATTAATGTTTAGTGCCATATTTAAGAATATTATTTCACGCAAAAACATATTTTTATGTATCGCCGTTTTATTATAATATCTCTTTTTTATTTCACTAAGTAGAAAATATTTAGACTGAACTGGTAATACTAAGAGGAGGTCTACGTAGTCTATGTATCAGACAGGAATCTTCAAACAACCAATAGCGGGCTGGTATTTTAGAGTTTGACATTTATTTATTTTTTAAAACATGGCGACCAGCCCTCTATTGGTTGTTCAATATTGACAATGTCATTTCCTTTTGCTGTTTCATAATGTCACTGTCAGGTTTTTTTTCAATTTAGGCTTAATGCAGTTATTTTGTGTAGCACATAGTTCATTTTTCTAATGTTTTTAGAACCTATTAAAAAATTAAATGGCGATGAAAAAAATTCTAAAAAATATGTGTTTGAAAAGATAATTATATAAGCTTTCTATTGGTATATATTTTGTTTCTGCAAGATTTCAAAAACCGCATCTTTCCATATCCTTTAGTACACGATGGAAGTCGGTTCTGCCATTTTTTCCAAAAAAAATAATAATATTATTCATAATATTTTTTTTCGAATACAATATAATAGTATTCGAAAAAAAATATTTTTCGAATCTTCGATTATTAATCGAATTTTGTACACGATGTACGAGTAAGTCGCTCCAATTGATATATACAATTTTTAATCTCGCTACCCGTGCACCCACTGGTTTCACCCACCGGTGGGTGTAAATACCCGGGTGGGTACACGGGTAAACAGGACTAATATTTATTTATTTATTGTATTCCTAATACCAAATAAAAAAATCAAGACAGAACGTCGTGAACGGACAAGAGGCCGGTTTTATATACATGTAGTGAGTGCGTCGGTTTTGAGCCGCCATAGTTCGACTGACACGACGAGGCGTAGTTTTGCCGGCCTCACTTGTTTTGTTCTCAACATTCTGTTTTGATTTTTTTATTTGGTCTGAGTCTGTATTCCCCACCTGAGTCAAGAGGTCCGTATCGACCCGCCCCCCTTGCCGCGGTTGGAAGACCACCACACGACACACGCAGTTGCCCGGCGTGTAAAACTTCCGCAGGATCTGTCAAAAAATTGACATTTTCTGTCACAATAAAGACTGACCGTTAAACCCAGCTGGTTTAGTGGTAGTGGGTTCAAAACCCACCGTGGCCATGGCCGTGGGGTGCCGGCAGAGTAGAATAGCACCCCTCTAGTACCAGGTGTCGTAAGAGCCGACTGAGGTACAGCGGAACCGACTAATGGCGGTATAACCATTCAAATAAAAACGTAGCTAAAATGGCACAGGGCAGGGATGGGGAGCAGCATCTCTGTCGCGAAGCTACGTTTTCTGCGATCGCCACCACGCTTGCCCAGCGCGGCGATTATGGGCAAATACCCCCAATATATGGCAGAAACAAATAGACCAGGCCCCCAGTCCCCAGCAGCTCCGCTAGCCCGGGGCTACGGTAGCGGCCCCGGTAACGGCGGAGAAGGGGGTGCTAAGAATCCCTGGCAGACGCCCGGCTACCACTCCCGCAAACGACGACTGGCCCTGGTAACACACAACGTGCGCACAATAAGGACTGACGAGAGGATTGCTGAGCTGGAAGAAGAGTTGAGTAGGCTGCGTTGGGATATTGTGGGGTTGTCTGAAGTCCGTAGAAAGGGGGAGGACACGATAACTCTGAAATCCGGCAACCTGCTCTACTACCGAGAAGGTGACCAGCGGTCCCAAGGTGGTGTCGGTTTTCTCGTTCATAAGTCCCTCGCTAACAACGTTATCACCATCGAAAGTGTGTCGATCAGGGTTGTATATCTAATACTCAGAATATCCAAGAGGTATTCGCTGAAGGTCATTCAGGTATACGCACCGACCTCGTCACACCCAGATGACGAAGTGGAGACTATGTATGAAGACGTAAGTCAGGCCATACATACGTCTACGACCCACTTTACTGTTGTTATGGGGGACTTCAACGCAAAGTTGGGCTAAAGAAGCGATGATGAGCTGAGAGTGGGGCAATTTGGATATGGACAACGGAACCCCAGGGGCCAGAGGCTGGCTGACTTTCTGGAGAGAGAGGAACTCTTCATGATGAACTCTTTCTTCCAGAAGCCGCCTCACAGGAAGTGGACCTGGATGAGCCCCGATGGTTCCACCAAAAATGAGATAGACTTCATCATGACCACTGAGAAACGGACATTTAATGATGTCTCCGTGATCCACAGAGTGAAAACCGGTAGTGATCACAGAATCGTAAGAGGCACATTGGATATTAACGTTGAACTCGAAAGGTCACGCCTGATGAAGTCTACGCTCCGGCCTACTCGTGCCCATATTCAAAACCCCGAGAGCTTTCAGCTCGAGCTCTCAAATCGCTTTGCTTGCCTGGAGAACTTTGCGTCGGTGGACGAGATTATCAACGGGCTCGTAGAAACTGTCCAGACGGTGGGTGCTAAATTATTTAGACCCCGTCGTACAAATAGACCTAAAAAAATTTCCGATCAAACTCTAAATCTTATGGCCGAACGACGCTTACAGAGACTGCAGTCTTCCGATGATGCAAAGTCATATAGGCAGGTCAATAGACAAATTTCAAAATCCGTACGGCGCGACATTCGTCTCTTTAATACTAAACATATTAAAGAGACAATAGAGCAGAACAAAGGCTCCAAAGTGTTCGCGAGGAATTCGTCTATTGGGCAAAGCCAGTTGACAAAGCTGAAGAGAGAAGATGGCAGTGTAGCGTCGACCAAGGCAGAGGTATTAGAGGAGATCGAAAGGTTCTATGGACAGCTATACGCTTCGGTCGCTAAGCCTGTTAGCAGCGCGGCCAAAGATCCAAGAGCCAAGCTGACCCGACACTTCACCGAAGATATCCCGGACATCAGCCTGTACGAGATTAGAATGGCCTTGAATCAGCTTAAGAACAACAAGGCGCCGGGTGACGACGGTATCACATCAGAGCTGCTGAGAGCGGGTGGAACACCGGTACTAAAAGTCCTCCAGAAGCTTTTCAACACCGTCGTCCTCGAGGGCATCACGCCAGAAGCATGGAACGGAACCGTGGTGGTGTTGTTTTTCAAGAAAGGTGACAGCACCTTATTGAAGAACTACAGACCCATCTCGCTTCTGAGCCATGTTTATAAGCTGTTTTCAAGGGTCATTACGAACCGTCTCGAGCGCAGGCTTGATGACTTTCAGCCTTGCGAACAAGCCGGTTTCCGAAAAGGCTTTAGCACCATGGACCACATTCATACGCTGCGGCAGGTTATACAGAAGACCGAAGAGTATAATCTGCCACTTTGCTTAGCGTTTGTGGACTATGAAAAAGCCTTTGATTCGGTCGAGACATGGGCTGTGCTTGAGTCTCTCCAACGATGCCGTATTGACTATCGGTACATCGAAGTGTTGAAGTGCTTGTATAATAACGCCACTATGTTAGTCCGAGTACAGGAAGAGAGCTCCAAGGCGATCCCTTTAAAAAGAGGCGTAAGACAGGGAGACGTAATTTCTCCGAAACTGTTTACGACTACTTTGGAGAACGCCTTCAAGCTCCTGGAATGGAAAGGATTCGGCATCAATATCAATGGCGAATACCTCACTCACCTTCGGTTTGCCGACGATATAGTAGTCATGGCAAAATCGATGGAAGAGCTCAGCACGATGCTCGAAGGCCTCAATCGGGTTTCTCAACAGGTGGGTCTTAAGATGAACATGGACAAGACGAAAGTCATGTCTAATTCCCATGTTTTACCCACCCCGATTTCTGTTGGAAACTCGGTTCTTGAAGTCGTTGACTCGTACGTCTACCTAGGACAAGTAGTCCAGTTAGGTAGGTCCGACTTCAACAAAGAGGCCAATCGCCGAATCCAACTCGGCTGGGCAGCGTTCGGAAAATTGCGTAGTGTCTTCTCGTCCGACATACCTCAGTGCCTCAAGTCGAAAGTTTTCGACCAGTGTGTGTTGCCAGTGATGACTTATGGCACAGAAACGTGGTCTCTCACTATGGGCCTTATTAGTAAGCTCCAAGTAGCCCAACGAGCTATGGAGAGGGCTATGCTCGGAGTCTCTCTGCGTGATCGAATCAGAAATGAGGAGATCCGTAGAAGAACCAAAGTTACCGACATAGCCCAACGGATTAGCAAGTTGAAATGGCAATGGGCAGGGCACATAGCGCGGAGGACTGATTACCGATGGAGTCGAAAAGTTCTCGAGTGGAGACCACGTACCGGCAAGCGCAGCGTAGGACGTCCACCCACAAGGTGGACAGACGACCTCATTAAGGCCGCAGGATCGCGCTGGATGCAAGCCGCTATCAACCGGTCTTATTGGAGATCCATAGGGGAGGCCTATGTCCAGCAGTGGACGTCTTTTGGCTGATGGATGGATGGATGGGTTCAAAACCCGGCCCCAATGAGTTATTTAAAATGTATGAACGGATATTTACACCACTGGCTTTTCGTTGAAAGAAAACATCGTGAGGCAACCCGCACTAGGCCAGCATGGTGGATAATTATGGCTCAGCTCCCGTCGTGAGTAGGCCTACGTGCTGCAGTGGGCTATTAAAAATCAAATAAAATACAGTCCGCTAGGCACAGACACTAACGATATGCACGAATAACCATACGTATAATTATTTTATACTAAAAGACGAACGGATTGATGTAGTAATTTTCACATTAATGTTGATTTATGAAAAATGACTGTCGATTTGGATAAAATTTAAATGAAACCACCACCTCTAAAATATGATCTATCGAGAAAAAGAATTATCGAAATTGGACTACTCTGTAAAAGTTATGCGTGGTTATACATAAAGAAATATACAGAGTTATTAGTAATCAATTAGCATACTTTTAGGGGCTTATTCTATACATCAAAACTAACAACTTTTGTTTAACGACTTTTATCAAATCTCAAAAAAAATGTTGTTCAATAGAAAAATATCGTTCACCTTTGACAAAATGTATGGAATAGCTGATGTTTTTTTTTATTTTTGACAAAAGTTGCAGAACATATTGTTAGGAGATGTGTTCTTGGATAATCAGTTAAAACGCCGATTAATCACTATGCAATTTATTGCACACAATCACTTCACAAAAATCACAAAAACACACGACACAACTGATTCGCACAAACACTTCACACTGGCACTGATATTCACACAAACTAGTCACTTCACAATCACTGGTATCGCACGAGATGTTTTCGCTTCGACGGTAAACGAAAAAAAACTGATCCCCAAGGGTCGGCCGGAGCATTTATATCCGTTATTTCCTACAGTCTCGAACCTACGAGATATTTCGCAACATTACTCGATCTTAATAAACGCTATTGTGTTAACAAGTAAACGACTTGAAAGTTCGAGAATTCCCTATTGTTTTCAAATACGTAAACACCCAACAAATTAAGCAACGTTCCGCACGGTCAGTATTTAGATGGGTGACCGCGGGTGGCATTTTCCAACTGAGCGCTACCGTGGCTCGGATGACACGTTAAATTGTAGGTACCGGTTGTTTTAAACGTTTAGCCATGTCAGAGGCCTTCAGGCGGCCTAAAAACTCTAACACAAGGGCTAGCCACCCGGCCTATACGAACTTACTTACCCAACAAATAAACTAAACAATAGACGAGATACAAAGACTGATCCCGCTCGAGTCATAAAACCATAAATCTTGCACTTAGGTGTAAACAACTCGCCGTCATTACCGCGCGGCGTACCTACTGCGTCACAATATGTTGTTAGTTTTGATGTACCGAATAAGCCCCTAAAATGATGCTAATTGATTACCAGTAACCCTGTATGTATACTCGTCGATTTGCGAACTTCCTACATTATGTCGTCGTTTAAAAATCTGCGATGCGCTCGCGATTTATAACAACTATACCTGTTCGATGGCCAGTATCATCCTGGAGGGATGAAAGTGCAGGTAGCTGTCCTGGTGGAGCTGGTCTCCCGCTTCCAGGATCTGGTCCAGGGTCGAAGAACACCAGCGGCATACATCCAGGACTCTGGACATCGCAACCGCCATTACTGCGCATGACGTAGCCTGGAGACGAGAAAAATGAGGGAAGAGTCAGGAAGGTACATACATGCAACATGTACTCCATGGTGATCCAAGAAAAACATGACCTAGATTAAGTTGTAGAAAAAATTAAGAACTGAGTACCGCCAATTATTGGTAGTGATGCATGTCTTGCAATCGTGAGGTTCAAAAAATCAAATCCCGGTCCCGTACAAATGAGTTCTTTGGAAATTATGTACGGAATTTAACACCATTGGCTTTTCGGTGAAGGAAAACATCGTGAGGCAACCTGCATATGGCTGTAGGAGAAATTTGAGGTGACCTGGTTCCCTCTAGAAGCGTATGGGAACTTCTTGCAAGCCACGGAGTGCTGAGCCGAGAGGAACTGAGTGTGAGAACCAGACAACCACTTGTACGTATTACAATTACCTGGTTTATGTCATGGAGTGTCTTGTAAAGCATTATATTCAATACTAGGTACATAAAAAATGTTCACCTTTCCAGACAATTTGGTAGATTAATTTCAGTGGCCTACGTTTCCTCCCTTACGACCTTCCTATGCCTCACAAAACAAACAGGTAATGAAAATAAAAAAGAAGGAGATATATGGTTACCTGGTTCCCTCTAAAAGCGTATGGGAACTTCCTGCAAGCCATGGAGTGCTGAGCCTAGAGGAACTGAGTGTGAGGACCAGACAACCAGTTCTATGTATTAAAATTACCTGTTTTATAGCATGGAGTATCTCGTAAAGCATTCTATTCAACACTATATAACAGTTTTACACCTTTACTATCTAGACAATTTGGTAGATTCACTTCAGTGGCCTCTTCGCCCCTAATGACCATTCCATGCCTCACAAAACAAACAAACAAATACTGAAAATGAAAAAGTAGGAGATATAAGGATACCTGGTTCCCTCTAGAAGCGTATGGGAACTTCTTGCAGGCCATGGAGTGCTGAGCCGAGAGGAACTGAGTGCCGTCATTGAGGACCAGCCAACCGCTCGTGTTGCGTTGACCTGAGACGACAAATCTTTTACGACAGATGTTTTTTTTTATCAAGACGTATTCTGTTATAGGCTGAATCAAACTTCTTGGCGGCTGTGAAGTTATAGTTGTAAGTAAAAAAAAACTCATTTGGCGGTCATGAAAAGATGGTGTTAACGAGGTAGATATATATGCCTAGATCTAAAATAGTAGCCAGTTTATGCTCCAGAATCCACTAACTAAAAACTAAGGTGAGTTTATGCACGAAAGTGCATACTAGTAATTTGGTTTGGTTTAGTATAAACTACAATAGTAGATTACTTACCGCCCTAGGGCTTTTCTAGCTACATTATTACCCTAGAGCGCTAATTAGTCACCTATAAGCCCCATTTGGAGGTAATAAGAACCTACTTACCGAACATGAGAGATGTAAATTTAGTTTGTGTATACATACACTCGTAAACACTACCTATTCATGGCCGCTGAATGCTGCCAAAGCCATCGAAATTTTGTTCAGATCATGTCTTGTTTTACAACTTAAAATTTGTATATACTATGTATGACATTTAATTGGCCATTTTCGAACAAGTGGTATGAATTTATTTTACGTTTCATTCATATTATACCTTTGAGTTTAGTTTGTTCCTTGTCTTTACTGTCGGCAGCTCGTTGTGCGTCGAGGCAGGTAGCACTCCCCGGCGGATGCTTTCGATCCTTCTCGTCTGCCCTTCTTCTTCGGCCGTCCACACCGACCTACGAATTAATTCTTTAGTGATTTTGCTATAGAAACTAGTGAAATAGTGATAGTAACAACTGCCTTGTAATCGACAGGTCGTGGGTTCAATCCCGACCCAATGAATCTTCATGGGTAAGCCTATATCCACCACTATTAAGAAGATTGGTATTTGCTAAGCGGTGCCAAGGTTTATTTCAGGGATACACTACTTCCAATTAGATAGGTGATTACTTTTCCTATCCGAATCCCAATCTGTCTTTGAAACCCATGCTCTTCAAAAACTTAACTAAACTCATGAATTTTCAGAACTTAATATGCCTTTTATTAATTAATCATTAGGCATTAATCAGCCATAGGACATCCACTGCTGGACATAAGCCTCCCCTATGGATCTTTAATAAGACCGGTTGGATGTGGCTTGCATCCAGCGCGACGACCCTGCTGTCTTAATGTCTGCCTTGTGGGTGGACGTCTTACGCTGTGGCTTACGTTATCTCACCTTGCTAGTAGCCGGGACCAGTTTCCTGTCCAAGCCGGGAGGTAGTTTCAGTAAGGGCGGTTCCATACTGAGCGTCTTGATCGATTGGATCGATATCGACATGGCCTACAGCTGGAAGTTGTGTTTCGGACGCTTTACTACTATGATGGTGATGGTGACGGTGATGATGATAGTGATGGTGATGGTGATAGTGATGATGACAAGAGTGATGGTAATCACGTAGGTAATTATATTGGTGAAGATGGTGATAACGATGATGATTGTGATGATAATGATAATCCAACCTTGCTAGTAGCCGGGACCAGTTTCCTGTCCGAGCCGGGAGGTAGTTTCAGTAAGGGTGGGTCCGCACTGAATTTCTTGATCGGTTGGATCGATATCGACATGGCATACAGCTGGAAGTTGTGTTTCGGACGCTCCACTACTGGGATGTTTTGAAGGTAGCTACGGAAGATTTACACAATTTATTATAATTTGTTTAAGACAAGAATAAAGCGCTAATACCAGGGCTAACAAATAGCCATTTGGCATATACGAACTTGGTAGCTTCATCCATCAGCCATAGGACGTACACTGCTGGACATAGGCCTTCCCTATAGATCTCCAATATGGCCGGTTGGTAGCGGCTTGCATCCAGCCCGATCCTGCGGTCTTAATGAGGTATTCCCTGTCGCAAAGCGATCTCGATACGTCTCTGCGATCGCCACCACGCTTGCCTAGCGAAGTGATTATTGGGCAGATCCCCCTATATGATAAGATGGTATCTTAATGATATTAAATTTTTGATTTCATCTTTGACAAGGCTTTGAAAGTAAAATTGATTAAATAAAACAGGTTGTTGAGATATATATAATTAATCGTACTTACGCATAGGCCATCAGTTTTGGGGATGTAAATGTGCACACACACGCAGCTCCATCATCCTGTGAGCAATGGAGGATTAGGTGCAAAAGAATATTACACTGTCTTGTAACCACAACATAATATAGGGTTCCGAGAAACATTTAAGCCAAAGACTAATTATAGTTAAACCTAAAGCTACCACTATTTTATTTGAAGAGTCCGTAAGTAACTAGTTTTCGCTTGTGGCTTGATAAAAGGTCTTAAAAATGATCAATAAATACTAAATAATCAATTTAACTTAATTTTATTCAAGGAAAAAATTAATATTCATCAAAACTTCAAGTTCTGCATCTTTCAAGATTCCATGTGCATGTAAGGTAAAAGTCAGGATGGCAAACTTCTAAAATACATTACATCCTATACCAAACACTCGGCCATCCTAACTATCCCGACACCCCATACCTGAGCATCGATCCTCAACCCGGTAGGACCGCAAGCGTGTGGCTCCATCATATAGTAAGCTGGTGCGCCGGCTACACGCCACACTGCTACTGCATAAGGACACGACCAAAGGATGCCGTGTGTGTGAGTCTCGAAGAAACGCTCTAAGGCACATCTGTGGATTTATATAAAAAATATGGGTCAAAACAAACTTTATGACAGCTGTGAACTCGAGGTGGGTTATTGCGCAGTAGCATATAATGAATGTCAGCTGAGCGTGGAGTGGGGACTTGCGCAGCTTGTAGATTATTTCACAGACACCATTTAATTTGATTTGTTTTATAACATCGATTAATATGCATATAATGTCATCTAAAACAATAGATAAATAACTAATACTCAGATTAACATTCAGAATAAATTGGGGGCAAGCCGTTGTACAGTATACAGTAGTTGTCTTATAAGCATATAACTAGGATGGTGATACTAATATAAATTAAGTTACCTGACAGTTATTTCGGTGGGAGACTTCTGTTCCAATTTACCAGAGAACAATTGTTCTAAGTCGTAACGAACAAAGTTTACACCCATTACAAATCTCTTCAACACCTGTGAACAAAACGGAATATAATTATATTTATGGAATATATTGCTTTGGTATCCCTAATGTAATAGATACCTTGCATTTATCAAAGATATGGACAGCAAACTGAAGCGCATTGACCAACTTTATTATGATACTCACAGATAGTGTAATATTAGTAAATTTTCACGATGTTGGAGTTGATAGTAAAAATTTGGTTTCATGATAAACTTCCTATTTGTTACGTAGGTCTTAGTGAAAACTCATACCCCAGCGATCCTAGAGAGGCAGTGAAAAGTTGGTACGCTATATACAGTATATTGTTACCTGTAGGGGTAGTAACACGTCATCACCCGGTCGAAACTCGTACCCCAACGAGCCTAGCGAGGCAGTGAACAGTTGGCAAGCTATAGACAGTATCTCATCGACCGTGTTCCGCGTCCATAGATGTGGTCGCCTGACTCGAGACATACAAGCCGCTACTATGGCGCCACATGACGATTGGAGAAGACAATCACGTGTGAACCTGTTACAAATATGAAAATATAATTCAAATTGGTCCACAGAAAATGCAACTTAAGCCCCTGCTCGGCGTAAATAAAAATTCAACTTTAAAACGTGGATTTAAAATCGTCGACTTTTTGACGTTCCATTTGACGCTTTCCTACAAACAGACGCAAATTTAAATAATAAAACTTTGCTTTTAGAAATAAGCTTCGCCCGCGGCTTCGCTTCCATGATTTATCGGTTTTTGTGCCACCCCACCGGGACATTTTATTTCTCCGTAATACAATGACGCTCCCCAATTTTTAATGTGTATTCAATGTATTCGTCTCTTTGTTGCTGCGTGAAAGAGTAACACACAAATCAATAAACCGACTTTCGTCGTCGTAAGCCATTCGACGTCTACTGCTGGACAGAAGCCTCCCCTATGTATTTCCAATAAGACCGTAAGCAGCTCGCATCCAGCGCGATCCTGGGGATACATGTTTTCGGATTTATAATATTAGTAAGCATTCATCATTATTAACATGATAAACCGTACGGCATCTACTGAACTGGACTGTATCAGCCTTTTAATAGTCCACTGCAGGACGTAGGCCCACTCACGATAGGTGATTAGGCCATATCCACCACGCTGGCCCAGTGCGGGTTGGTGGATTTACATACGCCATCGAATTTCTTCAACGGACGTATGCAGGTTGCTTCACGATGTTTTCCTTCACCTAAAAGCCAGTGCGATGTTAAATTCCTTACATAAATTCCAAAGAACTCATTGATCAGATCATCTGTTAATGTATGATGTATGTGTGAATAGCAAAAGGAGATAAAATATAAAAAGTGACTTACTTGATGAGGTCACACGGCCTAGACCCACGTAGTATAGTTCTGCCTCTCGCTGTTTCTACATAAGCTGTCAGAACCTATAACATCAGTTGATGCATCAGTATCAAATTAAAAATACTAAAAAATTATCTATAATAAGGCAGCCTGGAAGAGACCGTAGTTACTGATAAGGCCGCTCTATCAATTAATGCCTGTGAAACCCCAGAGGTTTAACTTTTATCCTTTACGTACTTATGCACAAATAGTCACGAGACTCAGTACGAGCGAGAGCAAACATTGAAATCTGTGTTAATACGATTAGGATAGCGAAATATGCGCTTCGAAAAGTGAGTTTTTACTAGTTCAAAAATAACCATCGCTTCGTGCAGCACAATATTCGGAATAACGTAATATGCTAATATGCTTTATTTGTGTAGTGAAAACTTTATCAGCGACGAATATGCAAAACATGTTAAACTCGCGTCAGGACACGTGACCAGATCGAAAATTCGTACGACGGAGGAAGAGTAGACCACCTGCATGGCGTAGGAGAAGAAGTAATATCCATTTGTCTACCGCGCGGCGAAAATGTTTGCCTCCTTCTGCTGTTTGGTTTCGCGCGGCGCAGGGCGCTTGCGCGAGTGTGATATTGTATTTTACCACATAAATGATAGTACTTTATATGTTCAAGCTTTAACTTCTGACGGCAATCCGTAGAGCAACTCGTTGTTTTTACCGACTTCCAAAAAGGAGGAGGTTCCATGTTCGTCTGTATGTATTTTTTTGTTTATTCATCGATAATTTCGCCATAATTGTGAACCGAATCGAATTTGTTTTAGTTCAAAAGGGTATATTTACTCCCAAAGTGGTCCCAATTAAATTTTACAGAAATCGGCTGAGCCGTTTTGTAAAATTAACAAAAATGTAAACAATTATTTGAGCAAAATATTCAAATTTTGTACACGATAGAAGGCGGTTTTACCATTTTGTGCGAAAAATGATTATTTTGTCTGTATTCATTATATCTTTTTCTTGCTCGTTTACATTGCTATTTGAAATCAACATTAATTTAATATCGTAGAACCCACCTTCCACTCGTATCCTTCATCCGGGACAGTTCCCTGAGGAGTGACTCCCTGTGGAGTCTTACAAAACTCCCAGAATACCGTCACCGCTGATATTGAGAATCTGCCGATAAAATAACATCACATTATACCTACCGAAAATACAGGGTTCAATCAATTAGCATCCTTTTAGGGGATTATTATGTACATTAAAATAACCATCTTTTGTTCTACAACTTCTAAACCAAAGTTGTTTGTTTTGATGTGCAGAATATGCTCTTAAAAGGACGCTAATTGATAACCAATAACCCTGTATGTTTTTTACAAAAATGTTATAACTGATTTAGAACAATATAGCCCAAAACTTTGTAGGTGGCACCGAAACAAATTCCTATTGTATTTTTTATATTTTTGAGTTACGATTCTAGCTATAATACACTAGGCGCGAGAAAGAAAGAGATGCATTAATTTAATATGGCATGAGTTAGAGACATAAAATATCTCAATTCGGTGGCTGTTAACGGATCTTTCATCTTGCAACGTCAAATTCTTGTGAAATTCCAATACATATTTGACAGTTTGGATAACAGCTGCAGGCCAGATTTCTATACTTTTTTGTGGGTGAGAATTGTACAAGTGATAACAGCGTTATCACTTTGGGATCTCCATTATAAAATTCTGAGCAACACTGCATTATATTCAACACTGGGATGTTTGAGATGAAAAATAAAAGATAAAGTGAAAACTTCTTTAGCGGCGTTGCGCTTTTTTTGGGATGGGTAAAAATGTTAAACTCGCATCAAGACACCGATATGATCGAAAATTCGTAAGACGGAGGGAGAGTAGACCGCCGGCGCAGCGTTATATCCCCTCTCTTTCTACCGCGCGGCGAAAATGTATACCTGCTCCTGCTCTTTCGTTTCGCGCGGCGCAGGGCGCTTGCGCGAGTGTCCGTGTGTGTTATTGTATTGTACCACATAAATTATAGTACTGTTACACTGATAAATAAAGCAAAGCGAAATTATTCCCTAACCATTCTAAAATATTCAAAAATGCACAACGTTAATGTTCAAGTTTTCACTTCTGCCGGCACTCCCGGAGTGAAAACCGTTGCCGTTTTCCCATGGTTGTGGCTAATACGTACGTGTTCCCGCCGGGTAGCGCGAGTCCCTTCACGTTTTCTATAAAAGTTTCCGCCAACAATTCCGGGATAGAATATAAAATGGCACCCGCCGAACCCGCAATGGACGTACGCCCTGAAAATTGAAAGGAAAATGAAGATATACCTATCTACAGAGTTATTCCTAATCAATTAGCATCCATTTAGGGGTTTATTCTGTACATACAAAAAAAGTGCAACACTAATCAAAACTCAAAATAAAATCAACTGTTCCATACATTTTGTCGCGGGTGAAAAATTTTTTTTTTGTGTTTTGACCAAAGTTATTAGACAGACAGAAAGAACAAAAATTATTAGTTTTGATGTACAGAATAAGCCTCTAAAAGGATGTTAATTGATTAAAAATCCTGTATATATAACAACTAATAACGTCCAAAAACAAACTAAACACTTAAGTTCATCACATAAATACTTGCCCTGGGTTAGAATCGATCCCACGCCTCTTTGACCCAAGAGATAGGGTCACTAACTGATGAGTCACTGAGGCAGATGGTGATGGAGATGTGGATGACAAAACTGATGATAATGTTGATGCAGAAGCGTTATGCAATCTCTTATTCTAGTGTTTTCTGTGGCTTTACAATGCCACAGATACCATTGTACAGAAGGAGTATATCCAACATATTATTATTATACGTTCTATAGTCTACAGCTAAAACGATTATGGTAAAAGTACCAGTAGGTCCGACGCTGTGTGGCTCCCAAAGCAGATAAGCTTTATCATCAGCAGCTTTCCATATCGCCACACAATAGTTCTTAGCGCAGAGAACGCCGTACTTGTTCTAAAACAACGTTTTTCATTTTGATATATTTTCTTTGACAGGTGAGTGGGACAGAGATCTTACAATATACTTAATCATCAGGTTTGATTGGCGGAGGCAGAATTTATTTGGAATTCGATTAAGTCAGTAAAGTTGGTGGGAAAAAGTGTTAATGTTATTTAGGCAGCTCTGTAACCAGTGTTAGCTTCATTATTGTTTTAATTCATTTTTGATTTATATTCTTACTATTTAAAATATTATGTCGTGAAGGAGTAATGTTCATTTGCTTCATAGTCTATGCTTTTTATATTATTGCAGTGGTAACACTGAGAGGTAAGATGACAAATGAACATTACTCATTCGGTCGGTGTCACTGTTGTTATTTCTTGGTGCGGTGCACATGGTCGACGTTTGAAACACTACAAAATAAATCCCAGCGAATCCGATAAATCCTGGTTTTAATTTATGAGATTAAGGCGAAGGCCTATACCAGGTAGTAGGTGAGCATCCATGCTGTAACCACAGTTGAAGTTAATCGTATTGAAAGATAAATTGTCTTTGATATTGCAATTAATAAAGAGAGAAATAGAGATTGTATCCACCTCCTAGACGAGTAACCAAACAAATGTTTATTATTTAGTCCAAATTATTATAATAGTAATGAAAAGGAATCTTACAGTCTCGAAGAACTTTTTGATGGCGCGCGTGAGGTTGAGAACAGCCCCGGTATCTCCGGCGTTGAGATCTCCACTCACTGATTCATCTTGTATTTCCAACTTTACCTGGTTTCAAAATAACATTGAGGTTAGTCCAGGTTTAAAAGTAAATTGAAACTACAGCTGTTTCCGTATACCTCTATACATTTTTGTTCAGCGCTCCTGGCGGAAACGAGGAAGAACTAACCAAAATGTATGGAGCCACACGTGAACGTGAAAGTTTAAGTAAACTACGCAAAACCTGGTATAAGGGCTCAGGTGGGTTTAAGAATAACAGGTAGATTAAAAAATAACTGGTATAGACTTTGTATGATGCTATGTATGATTGATAAGTATATATGACAAGGCTTTGTATGTATGACAAGTTGGCAGATGTGAAGTTAGCTGAAGCTACAAGCTGCGCAATATCCAATCAATACGCAGCTTTATGTGAACTTCAGTCAGGATTGGGTATTGCGCAGGTTGGTCAGACCAACGGGTAGGCGGGTAGGAGAATGCCCACGTGGTCTTGCGCCTGCCCAACCACCATTAGTCTTTTCCAGACAATCTGTACATCTCTATAGAGAGAGCGACGTCTGGCGGTCTTAGTGATGAGCGACAACGTGTAAAATCGGTCACCATATTTCAAAATGGCAGCAATAAAAAGCCGTTTTATCTTATTATGAGTAACTAGCTGACCCGGCGAACTTCGTTTCACGCAATATATTAATAAATTATAGCCTATGTGTTATTCTAATGTATAGGCATTATTATTGCAAAGTTTCATCTAAATCCCTTCTGTAGTTATTGCGTGAAACAGTAACAAACATCCATACATACTCACAAACTTTCGTGCTTATAATATTGGTTATAATGTTATAGGATTATATAGAAAAACAACTCGCATTAAAGTTAGTAACATGGAAGGTAGTCATAAGTTCATAGAGCTGTAAGTTTGGCGGCTTTATAGCTTGAGGTAGCGACAAAGTGGACATTCGGTCTCCATATTTCAAAATGGCGTACGCGAAAGACGACTTTATGAAATAATAATTAAATATTAAACTTACATTAAAATTAGTAACATGGAAAGTGGTCGTGAGCTCATTAAGCTGTAAGTTTGGCGGGTTTTTAGCTTGAGGCAGCGACAGCGTGTACAGTCGGTCGCCATATTTCAAAATGGCGTCTATAAGAGGCGGTTTCCAGTAGGTGTACGGTTCGATGTGGTGGACTACGATGCCCATTACTGCGTTCGCTACGTCCTGTGAAAATAAATATGTTATAAATTGAAATAAGTGTCCACTTTCTATAGAATTCATTTCGGAGAGGGTGCGGAGCTACCCATCTACACAACCGTATCCTACCTTTCCTTTTTTACTACAGTACAAATAGAAAGATTCATCGTACGAAGCGGTTTGACTCAACATTTCTGATTCGTACCACCAGGGATTGGAACAGTCTTTCTGCTTTCCTGTTTCTTGAGACATATAATCTAAAGCTTTTCAAGATCAGAGTGAATAGGTATCTTCTAGGTCTGCGTGTTTCATCTTCGACTTCGAAAACGACTAAGCTTACTATCAGGTGTTGGTGGTAAAACGCGGACTTATTCGCGCTAAAAATATAATAATTTTTACATAATCTAAGTATCACAATGCCAAATTTCATGCAATTTGGTTCATGTAGGAGTTTAGGCTTTATAACATTAAGACGGATAGACGGACAGACACAAGCAAGTCTTGCCGTAAATTGTGCTTCAAACAACAAACGCTAAACAATGAAGTTATAAGGGTTTCTCATATAAATGGAACCCTAAAAAGGCAAGTAATTGTGAGTTCAACAAAAATATACTCATATAAAGTGTATTTTGGCACAACATGTAAAATTTTAAAATATAATTTTGTTAAATTTTAAAATATAATTTTGTTAAATTTTAAAATAAAATTTTAAAATTTTAATTAATTGTTATTTTTAACGAAAATATGATTTTGTTTCTTTTCTTTTCAGCCATAGGACGTCCTCTGCTTGCATATAAATCTCTAATTTATTTATTTGATTATTTATGAGACAAATTGGAAGCGACTTACATCCAGCGGTTCTACTGTTTTCATGAGAGTCATTTGTCCACCTTAATGGTGTATATCGAACGCTGTGCTTGCTGCTACGTGGTCTCTATTCGAGAACGTTTTAATCCCTTCGGCCATGAGTCCTCCGCGCTATGTGTCCTGCCATATCCACTTGCCAGTGTCTGTTGATGTCTTACCCTCGACGTGTAGGTCACTCTGCGAGTCCACGAAATATTTCTAGTCTTGAGCGACGCGCCCCCTGACGGAAACTACGGTGTCTCGACAGATGATGTGCTAATGATGATAATGTCTTACGCTATGTTCTGAGAGATAGTTGTAGGTCTATCTATGAAATGCGAGTCTATGAAATAGTTCTCGTCTTGAGCAACGCGCACTCTGACGGACGCTACAGTGCGTCTTTCACAGTTAAGGTGATGGTGATGGTGATGTCTTACGCTACGCTCTGACCTGAAGGTCTCTCTGCGAGTCCATGAAATAGTTCTCGTCTTGAGCGACGCGCCCTCTGACGGACGCCACGGTGCGACTTTGGCGAGTGAAGTATTGTCCAAGCGCAGCGTCGTCTAACGCTTCTACTAGGACATCTTCATTTGAAATTCAGGAAATTATTATTATTAATCAGTTTATTTCAGTTTTAAAAACCATACAGAAAATTATTAAAATTACAGTTAAATTCAAAAATGTCATCAATAA
The DNA here is from genome assembly GCA_949316475.1 of Hypomecis punctinalis. Lineage (NCBI taxonomy): Eukaryota > Metazoa > Arthropoda > Insecta > Lepidoptera > Geometridae > Hypomecis > Hypomecis punctinalis. The sequence continues at coordinate 2,794,067 of OX438795.1, forward strand.
TTAATTAAAAATAAAATCACATAAATAATATAAGACAACAGAGACGGACAGATACAGTGACATCACAATTTTGCTCCCATAACAACATACATCCATTTATTTTGTATGGGGCAATCAAGCTTATTAACGATCATCGTCAGGATACTGTTGGGGCTGGCTCGCACTCGCTGTCGTAATGAGGAGACTTTCTTGCGGATAACAGCATGAAAGTCGTCCGTGCGCGCCTCAGTGAACATCAGAGATGCGCTGCACCAGCGAGGCTGCCGCATCAGCATCCTGAAGATGTCGTTGTACTGGACGCGCAGAATGCTGGCAGTCCGATGAGTGTAATTCACCCACAAGCTGCTCGAGTAGAAGGATTGGCAATAAGCCTTAAAGAGAGTAATTTTTACTTCACTCGAGCAGCGAGCAAACCGGCGCGCAATCATGTTCCCGCGAACTGCCAGCGCCCTTCGCTCCCTCTCTATATCGTCGTCATCAGAGAGGTCATCTGTGACCAGGTGTCCTAAATACCTAAACCTAGTCACCACTTGTAGGGCCACACCGCTGAGCATAATTGGCGGAACATGAGCGGGCTTTATGGTACCACTTTTAAATACAACTACTTTACTCTTTTTAGAGTTATATTTTAGCCCATGTTCCGCCACGTATGCCTCACAAATCTCTATTAATTGCAGCACCATGTCATCGGCGTAACTGATATTGTTAACGCACACGTCATCAATAATGCATCCCGTATGGGTGCCGCTGAGTTGAAATGTGAGCATTACTTTGATAACCTTCTTTGAGATAAATCAAAATTGCCTGTGCTCGAATGGGACCTTGGAAGTATGAGGTATCAAACAAAAAAGTTACACATTATATTCAAAATAGGCTTATCTATCTATATATATAAATTGCCCAAGTGCGAGTCAGACACGCGCACGAAGGGTTCCGCGCCGCATGGCAACAACTACTAAGCGTAGGACTGGAAAAACATATCATTAAATTTGTAGTACTATGTAGGTAGCCATTTTATTGTACAAACATTTACTAAGCTGCATACACAAAAATCAACTTGTTATCTTCGAGCAAAAATCTATAGAGTCACAATCGTGCAAAAAGGTGTCCGTGCCCAAACTTTGCCCAAGCTACGTAGTGGGCAGGCTTTTTAGTTAGTCGTAAGGCGATTGCAAGCCGACTACAACGCCGCGCGATGCCAAAGTGCTCGGTTACAAGTACTAATTAGGTGACATAACGTCGAGTTCGGAGAAAAATGGTCATTCTGAATTATATAATGTAAATATCTAAGTCGGTATGTACGACGGCGCTCGGACATATTTTTACTACAACTAGGGACTGTGGCTCTGTAGCTTGTTACGTATTAATAATTTTGATGATCTCGTTATTTGGACACATTCAGAGTTGAGGACTCTCCAGTACTTAATACCATCCATTTTGTAGGACATTTTTTTTTCCGGGTTTATCGTCCATTTAGCCATTTACCTCGATACTAAAATAAAAACTTATTGTTGTCGTAACAATATCGACACCCCAGCAAATGTTTTATACCTGCGCAGTACTAGCTACCTCGATCGAGATTTTTTATAAGACTAAAGGCTCCATCAAACACAGGCGGTACGAGCGGTAGAGCGGTACGAGCGGTACGAGCGGTAAAGGGCGGTGCGGCAGTACCGCGACCGGACCTGTGTGAGCCCTTCTTATATAACCAGTACAATACAGATGCCCGCCCGTCTGCTATACCGCTCGTACCGCCTGTGTGTAAAGAAGCCTTAATCCGGGCGTCTCGCTGACCTGTTAACGAAGATGTTGTTAAACTTATTAATCACTTGAAGATGACAGGAGAGGGTTGCTGGACTTTATACTTTCTGCGGTAGCAGAATGGGGCGCTAAGAATATTGTTAAAATTTCAATGCTAACAAAACGCAAGCCAAGCCTCTGCCTAGAAATCTCGATATTTTACCCCTCCCACTTTTCGGGATGGCTGACCACTTTGAGCTCTGAGCTTTTGGAGCCCAATTTCTCTTCCACGTTGAACTTCGGTGCTTAACTGGAGTCTAAAGCTAAATCAGTTGGGCTAAACGCTTGGCATATGAGAGGTGAAGACATTATATTTCACTCCGGGATAACTTCTAAACATATATAAAGCTAAATTCCGATCGTATTTGAAGTACTGTAGCCACCTTTTTGATGGATAGTATATCAGCTCGAAGCTTTGGATTCGATTGAGCGAAACTTTTCGACAAAAAACTATTCTTGCTTTAACTTACCTTCTTCCGCGCCCTCTTCTCCCTCCTTGTTCTCTTTGGGCCTCTTGTCCTTCAGTACGGAGGTCAGTTCATTGATGATAGTGACAGGATACAGTTTGTATGGCGCCAGGCATTGTTTCCGGTCTAGACCTCTTTTGATAGGCTCCTTTTTAATATTTCGAGAATTTTAAGTTCCCGGAACCCTTTCTTCGTCAAAAAAACAGCAAAAATATCTAAACAAAACACGGCCCAATAGCGTCGCAGCTTATGTCATAGTTACTGCACGCGCTTAAATGTAAACAAAGCCGCAGCTTACGTCGTAGTTAGTGCGCGTCCGTCGCGTGACAGCTTTTTGACAGGTATTCCGTTGATTTGTTCACAGTAAAATCTACAACTACTAATGTAATCTTTTTATTATTTACTGAAAACTCACCCTCTTCAGCGCCTTCTTCTCCCTCCTTGTTCTCTTTGGGCCTCTTGTCCTTCAGTACGGAGGTCAGTTCATTGATGATAGTGACAGGATACAGCTTGTATGGTGCCAGGCATTGTTTCCGGTCTAGACCTCCTTGGAGAGCTATACATATAGAAAAAATATAGTTATCAATAACAAATTGTTTAAAAACCTCGACTGCAAAAAATCAACCGATAGGTTGATAGGTTGAGCAACGCATTAAAAGGAATTAAAATGGTCGTAATTATTTCTGATCATCGAAGTAAACCAACATTCAGCACGGTCTATCTTCGGATGGCTGACCGCGGGTGGTGGCATTTACAACTAAGCGTTACCGTGGCTCGGATGACACGTTAAATCGTAGGTCCGGGTTGTAGGCGGTTTAAAAACTCCTATACCCGGCCTATACCTACAGACTTACTTTATTTCTGATTTAATTTAAATACACGTCGTATATTTTTGTAATCTCCTTTTATGTATCGTACTCGGTAGATTTGGTTAAACAATGTAAACTATTTTCAATTTGCGCCATAAACGCGCCAAATTGTTTTTTTTTTTAAATACCTATCTAAGGACACAAGTTTTGGAGGCGAATCTAACAATACCTTAATTGTGGAATTTTATCCTTTTGGAAAATACATGGAAAAAAATAAAATTAGCAAACAAACAGGATAAGCGCGAAAAACAATACCTACCCTTACCTAGCAGTTGGAATTATCATCATTAGTTCTATATCCCACAGCTGGATATAGGCCTATCTCTTACGGTGGCATCAAATACAAGGTAAATACATCAACAAATGTTGTTTCAGAGTACCTACAAAGTACAATTCACATGATTTCGGGTGGTGTATACAGCTGAGCGCCACCGTCTTTCGGATGACACTTTAAATTGTAGGTCGCGGTTATTTTAACCACTTAGCCATTTCAGACGCCTTTCTTGGCCTATATGAACTTTTTTTACCAACTTAATAAATGAATAAGCATAATATTAACCATATCATAGGCCTTCAGGCGGCTTTAAAAACTTGTCACCAAAGATAACCACTTGGCTAAATGAATTAGCTCACTTTACATTTTCAAACATTTAAGGAGAAGAGGTGATCTCATCAAGATCACAAGATCGCACTGAATAAAAGCCGCTACCAACCAGTCTTCTGAGAGATCCATAGGGAAGGCATATGCACAGCAGTAGACATCATATGATTATAAAATTTACCATCCATCCATGGGTGGATGAATGGTATTTTTACTTACTGAGTTTATCGATGAATTCTTTAGGGCTGGCGAAGACCATAAGAACCGGGCATGATTCTTTCGGGACATCTTCCGGGATCGGCTCTGGTTTCTCCTCACCTTCTGCAACGTAAAATACAAAAATATAGAAAAAAACTTGAACGAAGATTATTGACAAAATGAATCGATATTTTTAAAATTAATTTCCACACGGTTTTTTACAAAAAAAAATTTTTAAAATTAATTTACACGGTTAAACAGGAATTACCCAACACCTACCGGTGGGTAACGCCAGTGGGTCCACGAGTCACGAGGGGAAATATTCAATTGTACATTTATATGGATTGTGAGCTTAAAGAAAACGTTAATGAAAAAATATTTATTGAAAGATAATTGAGAGACATATTATTATGTATCTATTGGCCGCGGCTTCACCTGCGTGATTTTTTTTATTTTGACGGGATAAATGTAGCTAATTACACTTTCCGACCTTTAAAACTCAGCCATTCATAAAACAAGTCGATTATTCTCAATTTTGATGCGTGGAATAGTAACAATCAAACTAACAAAGACACTTCAGTGTTTAATTTTAACATTATTAACGATTTAGTTGGGAGTCACCACCAGCTCCCTTATTGTTTGTCGTCTATAGACTTAGCGTTTCGTCTTGCTCACACCGATAAATTGCACCATGCAAGCGAGCGAGATGTAAAGCAATGCCGAAGCTCAGGACTATTAAATATTGTTGAGGCGGCAGGTCTTGTGTGGGGTTCTCATATTGTCAGAATGGCCGAGTGTTAAGACAACTTACCACCACCGAGTTCTTCGTCGTCCTCCTCACCAGCATCTTCGCCAGTCATCTCATCCTTCAATCTTTGGAGGCGGAGCTCATCACCTATCAGCAAATAAATAGATAAAATATTTGTTTAATTGGGGTTTTAAAATGATACAATGACATATTGTAAAATTAGGTCAAATAATACAAAGGTCTGAGAAAAATATAGCTTTTAACGAGCAATCTTCTACTTTGAACAGTTATGTTTTTGCAATTTCGGGGTTGGTCTTTTAATAAAAAGTTACCCATCATAATGATTTCTTACAATGATATCTTAGAATATGTCCATCGTCTAGACAAACATTCAGTATAATTGAAAGTGCCCTAAATGTCAAAACATCTGCCCCACTTCAGATAAATTCACACAAATGCCAACCTTTCTATATAACTTATTAATGGTGAGCAGCTCTAAGAAGAAGAAAAAAAGAACGAATATAGAATGTGCCATCCATATTTTGTGTTGACATCGACGACAACAATCTGCTGCTGATGATGATGAAGATAATGAAGATGATGTTAATGATATGCAATTACTTATAAGTTCGTATAGGCCGGGTGGCTAACTCTGGGGTCAATTTCTAAGCCATTTGAAAGCCAAACATGGCTAAACGATTTAAATAACCGGAACCTACAGTTTTACATGTCATCCGAACCACGGTTGAGCTCAGATGTAAATGCCACCTGCGATCATCCATCCGAAGACTGACCGTGCCGACCGTTGTTTGACTTTGGTGATCACTGACAAACACAGTCAAACTATGCTATAAGTGCTACATGGTAATAATATTGTAATGTAATACATAATGATATTGTTGATGGTTAATATGGTAATGTAGATCTTATTGATGATATTGATAATGAAGAAGCTGTTAATGATGTTAATAGTGAAGGTGGTAATGATGATGATTACGCTCGTAATTACAATGATGATAAAAACGGTGATGGTGAAATGAAAAACAATGAAAAAATTGAAAAATTAACCTTTCTGTATCCTGTTATTGGTGAGTCGTCCCTTATGCAAAGTAGGTGCCGGGTCGAAAACAACTACTTTCCCTCCAGGCGACATCCACACTCCTAGCTGATGATAATCTCCGTACAAAATAGAGACAGATGACGGTTTGGTGTGGTCACTCCACATCTTGTGTAGTAGGTCTTTCATCTCTGCATAAAAAGGAAATGTTGAATTCTCCTCAACACTTTGATATTTGATTGAATCAGGGTTTTTTATTTTATATTTGATAGAAACTTTGATATTAACTAGAGAAGGTCTGATGTCCGATGGGGTTCGAGAAGATTTCTTCCACGAGATGGCCTAATGACCTCATCAATACTGCAGGATTGCGCTAAATGCAAGCCGAACCGGTCTCATTGGAGATTTATAGAAGAGATCGGTATTCAGCAGTGGACGTTACCATATATAACCATTATCATTTTATTTTTGTGTGCCTATTGTATTTTGCCTGTGTATTTTGATAAGGTTTATGCTTCATGTTATTTGTACGCATGCTGTGCGACAAACGCGTTCGTGACGTCACCTGTCGGTCCCATCGGAAGACCAGCGTTGGCTGTCACGGTCGGCATTATGCTGAGGTGGGACCGATTTGTAGCAGAGACGAAACATTATGCATAACATAATTTTCATGTGTACGTTACTTGTTTATGTATTTTTATGCGGTTGTTTTGTTTTGTATGTAACCAAACACATACTGTTTGGTTTCTGTAGCAAATAAAATTATGTCTATTGTCTATTGACGTCCTATGGTTGATGGATGGATGACTTTGATATTTATTATTCAAGATTAGCTTTTAACCGCATCTTTGACCGTGTGATATTTTTTTTTTTTTTTTGTTTAATAGGAACCTTTAATTTGGCTCCCTCCACTTGGATCCACAGCTAGGCTCCACTTGTGGATCCGCGGATACCTTTATCTCCTCTTAAATCCACCGGTGGACCTAAGGATACTTCTTTTCCCTCTTAAATCCACCGTGGATTCATGGATACTTCTTTTTCAGAGACTTTTTCTTTTTTTACTTCTTTTTTTTTCTAGACGGACAGCGGAGTTTTAGTCCCGTTTCTACCCTTTGGTTGCGGAACCCATAAAGAAAAAGAGAGAGAGAGACGTCCATAAATGGATTCGATTGTTAGCGGATCGTGGGTTCAAGTGGCATAGAAAAATATTGTTATTTTGAGATCTACCGGTGCATCGAGGCGGAAAAAAAATATCCACGAATCCACCTGTGGATTTAGATGGAAAAAGAAGTACCCATGAATTCACTTGTGGATTTAAGAGGAAAAAGAAGTATCCATGAATCCACGGTGGATTTAAGAGGAAAAAGAAGTATCCATGGATCCACCGGCGGATTTAAGAAGAGATAAAAGTATCCTCGGATCCAAGTGGAGGGACCTTTAATTTTCCTGAATATAAAGTGGCCTGTAACACATTCCGACTGTATCCATCCAAGCCGAATTGTCAAGTATCAAGTCGGTCCTATGTTTCGGTTTATTGCTGCATGAAAGAGTAACAAACCAATAAACCAACAAATATATTTTCGGATTTATATTAACTAGTCATTGCCCGCAGCTTCGCTCGCATGGTATTGTAATTTCTGCGCTATCTCATGGGGGCATTTTATTTTTTCTGGTAGAAAAAGTACCTGACGTCACTGCGTCTTTCAAACTATTTCCACCACGCCAAAAATGAAGACGATCCGTTGGTGCGTGAAAGAGGAACAAACCAACAAACACTTTCGGATTAATCTGTAAGGATTGTTTTTGGCATTGCCATGTTTACAGAGAAATAGAGGAAGAGAGAATTTTAAGAGTAGAATTGAGGAACATAGGATCCACATGATATGATGACATGATGGATGAGGATCCACGAAGCGGGCTATAGGTATTTACTACACTTGCTTAAAGCGAATTGGTGAATTCACATACGCTATCGACTTTTTTCCACGGATATATGCATATTGATTCACGGTGGTTTTCCTTCACCGAAACGCCTGAAAATTCCTATATACCAAACATCTAAATAACTAATTAGTCCAGGACCGGGAATTGAACCAGCAACGAACCCACACTTACGTTTGATAACCTCTCCTACTACTTCTTCTTCTTCACCGAAGCCTCTTTCGTCTGACTCTTCTTCCCCGCCTTCCTGTGATGGAGAGAAAATAATATAAATTATAGAGGGTTATCCAGAACTGAACCGAAAAGGGGTAAATAAGGACCATCATTACGAACAATTTTTACAATACGGCTAGTTCAAAATTCGAGAAAAAAAGCAACTGTTTCGTACATTTTGTCGATTCCGTGTCGCAGTTTTGTGAGGAAAAGCGTTTTTTTTTTTAATTTTGAGTTAGCCCCATAGTCAAAGTTGTTCGTAATGATGGTCTTAATTACCCCCTTTTGGCTTAGAACAGGGTAAGCAGATAACCCTGTATTATGCAATGTACGTAAAACGTGCGAGTCAACAAGTAGTCCAGTTATGAAGCTCCAGGAAGCTTATTATTTTCAGGAAGGATGACAATCGCTGAATCCTACTCGATTGGGCAGCGTTCGGAAAATTGCTTAACGTAAATTTAAAATTAATATACAGGGTTATTCTTAATCAATTAGCATCCTTTTAGGGGCTTATTCTGCACATCAAAACCAATGACGTTTGTTCTGCGATTTTTGTCAACACTCGAAAAAAAAATGTTGTTCCATAGAATAATATCGTTCACCCGCGACAAAATGTATGGAACAGCTGACTTTTCCTTTTGAGTTTTAACAAAAGTCGCAGAATAAAAGTTGTTAGTTTTGATGTACCGAATAAGCCCTTAAAAGGATTCTAATTGTTTAGAAATAACCCTGTATAAAATAACTTAAATAATATACGCACCCCAACAGCTTCATCAGGCAATCTAAGCGGCAACTTGGTCGGCTCTCCCAGCTCTATAGAAAACGTGTTCACTCCCATTTCGAACTTCTCGTTCAGATCTTCGGGCAAAACCTCCTTGCGACCGGTTTTCTTCACGTGGTTCAGGTAGTATTCTTTGCCAGCATCTGAAATAATATGTTGAAACGTAAGGTAGGGTCTTAGAAAGAAAAGAATGCCGAGAAAGAGAGGAGAAAACAGGCTGGTTAGACAGATGGTGATAATTTATTCTTTTTTTTTTTATTAATTTATTTCAAATAGCTTTGCGTTTGACTACACACTACTACTGCTATTTTAAAGTACTCTTGTATTTTTACTCATGTAAGAGGAATCGAACATGTTTTACAGATTCCTGTTGACGAATAAAAGATGCATAAGTTGTCCACAGATAAACATAGGAGGAAATGAATCGTTTAGTACGAGCAGGTGGTATGTCAACTATGTGGGGAAGGTATTTATGCGTTTTCCGGCTGGTCGGGGAGAGAAAGTGAGAATCCCTTCTATAACAATTACAAAATAGGAATCTGTACTCGCCTAGGAAATTGTACATGACACGGCGGGACCGCGTCGGTCGCTGCGCAAAACGGCACCACGGGCCGGCGGTCGCCAGCGTGCGGCTCAGCCTTATCCGCATGCTAACAATAAGTTAAAATACTTACCGATGGTCGATGAAGTCACAGCCACATGATAGAAGCCACTTCGATCCGGTTTTATTGGCAATCTATAGGATTTATGAAATGCTTGTGTAAGGATTCACACAATGAGCTACTTGTAACTCACCGAGGAAGTTATACATGTGATCTTGATGCATGTACTGCGGCGGGACCGCGTCGGTCGCTGCGCAAAATGCCGCCGCCGCGGGCAGCGCCAGTGTGCGTCCGGCCTTATCGTCATCCTAACGAAATTAAGTTGAAATTAAGAATTGACAAAATTTATGATAGGCTATTTTTTTCGAATTTTGTGTGGTCCTTTCGTTTTAGTACACCAGTTCTGGATAACCCTGTATACTGTTCTGTATGAGCAATTTTAATAGTCCACAGCAGAACATAGAGCGATTATGCCATATACTTATACACCCCAAGGTGGCCCACTGGTTGGATGGATCACCGTCGATTTTTTTAACAGGACGTATTCAGGTTCCTTCACGATGTTTTCCTCCACCAAAAAATCCACAAATACGAGATCAGGGTTTAAACCCCTGACATCATGGTTCGAATGAGGCTAAGAACTAAAAAACTCAACTGCGAAAGCATAAATAACAAAGGAAACAGTATAAATAGCATAACATTACTATAGGCTCAGAAGAATTACAAGTAATATAAGTATTGCTAAATTTTACTCAAATAACTACATCACAGCTGTCCTATTCATATCTGGTTATTAGCATACGCGAGAGTGAAACAAAAAAACGCAATGTCTGTCGCAAACGTCAAAATCACCAGTTGCAATGTCAAAATAGTTAAAACTTTGGTCTTTTGTCATTTTCGGAAATTTGAACCCTCTAATTCCAGTAAGAAGGTTCGAATCTCCGATCATTCTCAATGCTAGTTTGTGAAACCCCGTGAAATTACGTAAGTTCTAATGTTTGTGCATATTTTTTCTAACACCTTTTAAATTTCATATTTAAAAAATGGGACAATATATATCTTGCTATATAGAAACAGTACTAAACGGTTTCTATTACTTTAGTTCTTATTCTATGATTATAGCCCACAAAGTTTCGATTAGCAAACGTTCATACATTTCGTACGAAATGTGTGGAACAGGCGATATTTTTGTAAGTAAGTAATTTATTTATAAAACAAAAATAAAAAAATGTTTACATAGAATAAAAATAAACTTAACACTACACTACACTAATACACTAACTAAACCTTATTTTATTTCTGTGACAAGTCGGCTCCATCTCAGCATAATGCCGGGTGCGAACAACCGGCGCTGATCTTCCGATGGCGCCGACAGGTGACGTCACACACGCGTCACGCTCAGTTACATACCATGATTTATAATTGATTTTTTATTAAAACTTAACAACGTATTTAGCGCAGAGGCAATTAAAATATTATATAAATGATAAATAATTGAAAACAAGAAGATATTTTTACAAAATTATCACATGTAGAGACATGATTTTTTAGGTTTTGAGACAAATAAATGAGTTAGAGAATTGCCAGATTAAATGGTACTAGTATCTGTTATAAGTGATTCGTCGCCCTTCTGATGATCGAGGGTAAATTTCTTAAGTTTTAGTCGAAAACTATGTATACTTTGCAGGTTCCTAATAGGTGGAGGAATATTGTTCCAGCACTTCGAAGCAGCATAGCGGAAACTACCTCTAAAAGCAGCAGAGCTGTGCCGTTGCGTCACTAGCTGCGTTGTTATTTGCGGGCTGGGTTACGGTTCGATGTCATGGAGACAACTTCTCGTACAGATAACTCGGAGTTTTGAGTTTAATGACACCAAACATAACACACGCCAAGTGTAATTTGCGCCTATGCATCATTTTTAACAATGAATGTTTATTTAGAAATGGGGTCACATGTGACCTTAACGGGATTTGTACACGTCGTTGTTTGTCGGTACACGTTGTACGAGCTTTTTCGTTTTTGCCAATAAACGAGGCCCAAAGACAGTATCCATAAAATTAAATTTAGAAAGGTTTAATGACTCTACCAGCTGGATCCGGATTTCTTCCTATAAATATGGCTTTTGCTTTCTTATCAAGATTGGCTCCAGAGTAAAACTCTGAAGGTAAGAGTCCTGTAGGTACTAAATCCGTCCTTAGAGAACTCACCCCGATGCTGGCCTTATTTGCGATCTTTCCAATGGCGGTGTTTTCTCCACGAGGACCCATCATAATGGCGGCCGTGCCTTTGGATATCCACTCGAACGCTTTACTCTAAAAAATAATATTTTTTTTTGCAATATAGATCTGCTTGCCCTGTACTAAGCCGAAAGGGGATGATAATCCATCATCAACTTTGATGTTTTAAGGTCAGGCACAGGAGTAATTGGGAAAGGAGGTTCCGAGATGGAAATAGTTGAACGACTGCAACGAATGGAAAAGATAGACAGGTTTAAGATATCAAATAAGTAATTGTTTTTCGCCAAAAATGGCATACCCGATTTCAACCGAGTACAGAATTACAATAGTTTGCACGGATCGATGTACGAGTACATGCTATCATCGATGTAGTAATATTGAGATTATTGTTGAATTTTAAAATATGAGTCACCAGATTTCGATAAAATGTAAATAAGACCACCTCGGAAGTATAATCTACCAAACAAAAAAAGAATCTTCAAAACGTACATACAAAAAAAAAACATTTATAGCCGAATTGAAATTCCCCATTTTTGAAGTCAGTAAGTAGGTACATAATTATAAAATCGTATAGGCCCTGGCCCTGGTATCAGTGGCTTTAAGCCTCTTGAAGGCTTTTGACATGGTTAAACGATTAAAACATTCGGGACCTACAATTTAACATGTCATCCCAGCCACGGCAGCGCTCAGTTGAAAATACCACCACACCACCGCGGTCACCCATCTGAAGACTGACCGAGATTAACGTTGCTTAACTTCGATGATCGCTTACGAAAACCTTGTCAAACTACGCTATGAGCTCTACAATCTACTTTAAAGTCTACTATAATAAAGTGCTGCTAACCTCGAGTTTAGTCTCAGGTGCCGCCAGCTCCGGATTGAGTTTAGCGTGCGATACGATGACGGGCGATATATTGAAGCTGTCGTCCACTCCGGGAGGCAAGTTGGACAAAATGGCGTCTGCTAGTTGGGCTGCCCCGCCTGATACTTTGATCAGGCACGCGGCCGAACGGGGCTCCTCTGATGGGTACCCTATGGGAAAAGGAAGGATATATTGGCGAAGGTAGGAAGATAGTTAGGATATCTGAGGTGGTGGTACATTTGAGTGCCCTATTGCACGTTTAACGCACGTTTGAGTGTGTGTAGTGTATGTGGTATTGTTTTTTTAATTTCTGGAGTGTTTTAAAGTAGGTCAAAATGTTTTCTAGATAATAATCTTGATGAGGCTCATCTAGAACTTTTTAGTTCTAGTAAAATGGGTAGCATGAGAGAACCGAGAAGCTTGTCTACAATACAGAATACAGAATAAAAGATTAGAAAGGTAGAAAAGCAAGTTTTAGCTAGCCAAGAAATAAGAAAAAAGCTAGCGAATCGATGAGTTTGAGCTGAATCATTACAGGAATCAAGGTATCATGGCGAATGTTTCTTCTGGCATTAGTAGATTTATAAGATGACAGTTGAAAGGGTGATATATTAAAGCTGTCATCGACTCCGGGAGGTAAGTTGGATAGTATAGCGTCTGCTAGTTGGTATGTCCCGCCTGATACTTTGATCAGACACGCGACTGAACGAGGCTCCTTCGGTGGATACTCTAGGGGGAAAAAAGAAGTTTGGAAAGCAGCAGCTATGAGGTTGGATATTGGAAGAGGTTGACTTATTGGAAAGGTAGAAAGATTGTTTGTGTTAATGGAGCTTCATTAGAGTGCATTAGAGTGTGTTACAATACGTAGATATTTTTTGTGTTAAAATCTTGTTTTTGTTCGCAGCAGCGTGATACTCTAATCATGGGTGGTTCGGTATAGAGAAGAAAATTAGAGACAGAATAGTAAGATACAAGTTCAAACAATAAATGTGCAATAAAAGCAAGTAGACTAGAAGTCAAGTGTATTTTTGGCAGTCTTAAATTGAGCTGAAAAATGTACAAAATTGTTGAGTCTTGTGTTGCCATTGTTGGCTGGACCAGAGTCAACATTAAGGCATCAACATGTAACCTAGAGGTTTACATTCGCCAATATGGATCATTGAGCTCCAGCTTTTACGGTGTGGTCTCTGTTTTTTTTTTGACATTGTTTTTTTAAACATGTTCCATCTATAAAAAATCACCTAGAATTTAGAAAGTGGTTTACCATTCTCGTCGCATCCATGAGGTTCAAACAGATACAGCTGGTTGCCAACCTTCCAAACTCCGTGTGACCCTCCTCTTGCAGTCACTATGCCGTGCGTGTGGTTTTGGAACAAATGCTTCAAACTGTCTTTTAGGGACAGCATTCCTGTGCCCGGTTCTGGGCTGAGAGAACCTGAAAAATTCGAAAAAATTGTTGAGATCCTGACTGTTTCGTCTTCACATGTGTTCGAGTAGACACGTAATGAGTTCTTCACTTCAACAGGCTCGCTCTGTCTCTTTTTTTTTCTATATCACACATACACAATACATCTCATTTACTATTTTTCTTTAACAAACCCTATTCTTCTTTTTTCTTTTTAAACATACCATTAAAAGCGCTGTCCATAACGTCAGTCTCGATACAGTCGGTATCGGTGACCGTGAACTTGTTTAACACGTCGGCAGCCGCCAGAGTCCCGCTCACCCCTTTCTCTTCTTCCTCGGCAGTTTCGTCACTCTCCGTTACTTTGGTGGTCTCGAGGTTGATTCCCAAACGTTCGAGATGCTCCATCGTGTTTTGGTAGAGAATATCACCTCTCACCAAGATCTGTAAGAAGGCAAGACTATCTTTATAGGAAAAACTTATGGTGATGTTATTAAGCGCGTACACGTTCAATACAGGACATGGTTTAAAGAACAAAGTAAATGAATAGGATCGTGAATCGATCTCTGTTTTCGCGTTTTCTGTAGAATATCGAGAGATTTTTTGGTAGATTTTTGATAAAATTTAGTCAAAATTTACGTTCCGGGAGAAAACTCTTTTCACCCCTTAAATTTTAACAAAATGTTATGTTTTTGGTGTCAATCGCTTGAGTAAGAATTATTGCACTCTCTTACGTCTTATTTTTTCAGAAAAAGTAGATCACAGAAAATCGTACAATTAAACAAGATGTAGAATTATATCATACATATGGATGGTGATGATTATAAAGATAATAACGACGACCAAGGTGATGGGGATGATGACGATAATGATCATGATGATGAAAAATCACGTGGTGGATCATACCTCGTCAATATCTTGCGGCGTCCACTCATCAGCGTCTCTGATATGCGACATGGCGAGAGCTACGATCGACATTGGCGTGGCTTGCTTGTTCCTGTGGTCTTCTGGAAACTTCTCGTCTCCCTCGTGGAAGTTACCACGGACCACCCAGCGGCCGGGGGCTACCGCTGAAGGGAAATAGGTAGAGTTTTTGTTTCTTCATAATATGTAGCTACCATTAGCTTTACCCGTGGCTACCTACATGATCTTTAAATATTTGCTGAATAAAAAGTGGCTCACGAGAGTCACGAGGCTCTCCGACCGTTGAACTATATCTATAAGGCAAGACTTTACATTATTTTTTGTAGAAAAAACGTATGGTACTTTTACTAAGCGAAGTTTTTGCTAAGTTCGAAGAGTTATATAAAACATCGAGAGAATAATGTTCGGTATATTTTTTTCATTAAATTTATGTTTCGGGAGAAAACTTTGTTCACCCATGTTTTTGGTGTCAATCGCTTGAGCAAGAAATATTAAACAATCATACATCTGATTTTTTTCAGAAAGTTTATATGTATATAAAGTATATAACCATGTGCTTGCGTAAAAATATGAAAAACTGTTAAAAACTAAAACTACACGTCTTAGTTTTTAATAGTTTTTCATCCTAGCAATTAAAGTGCTGATTACACAAAAATAAAATCACTCAAATCGGATAATATTTAGAGATGATAGCATATTGTTTTTTAACTAACTAACAATATTAGCGCGATTTGAATATAATAATGTAAGAATACTCACGTGTGAGATTATTAACAGGCTCAGGCAAGTCCGGACTCCTCTTATTGATGGAGACTTCGCTGATGCTGAACGGCCTTCGCTGGATGTCCATGAAGCTGTCCAGGAGGTGTTCGCACATGTGACCGATCCGGGTGAAGTAGACTACGCACGCTTTACCGCTCTCTCTTAGTCCCAACTAGATGGAAATAAAGACTAGTTTTTGTCAGCAGCCAAAGAAAATCTATGTGATACTCGCCTTTTAGAGCCAAGCTATCGTCACGCGACAGTAAAATTGCTGTAAAAAAGTCATAAGAAAAATATTTTTGACGTCCGAACAGAGGAACGCATAGATTGAACGGTCTAACTATCTACTCACGCCATCTCTTGATATCTCACTTATAAGTTTCACCACGATAATACTAGGTGGCACTGGTAAATATTCAACTTGCTTAAGTTACGTATCTTGTGTGTTATGATTAGAAGTCGGATTAGGTTGGCTTACGCAAGCAATGTATTTAATTATCTGTAATAAACCTAAAGAACATATGTTTCTTGTCCATGTAGACGATTGTATGCCGCTAAAAGGTCCTATAAAGTCAATGCCAAGCTTATTGATGGAGATTTCGCTGATGCTAAACGGCCTCCGGTGGTAATCCATAAAGCTGTTCAGAAGGTGTTCGCAAATGTGACTGATCCACATGAAGTACCACACATGCTTTACTACTTTCCTTTAGTCCCAACTATACTAGTTTTGGTCAGCCGTCATTGAAAATATATGCCAAAAATTCTATGCTGTGACAAGTTTCACGCGCGATAATAGACTTTCTAATAAAAATAGTCAATCAAACCAATTCTGACGTCTATAATGTAGAGGTGGGTATAATGGGTATTCCATTGCACGATCTAACAGTTGTTTTTTAAAAAATCTTTAGTTTCACCACGACGAAACTAGATGGCATTGATAGACTCTTGATGTGTGCAATTGATGCTGAATGACTTCCGCTGGATGTCCATAAAGCTGTCTAGGAGTTGTTCGCACATGTAACCGATTTGAATAAAGTAGACCACGCACGCTTTACCACTCTCTTGCAGACCCAGATAGGAGATTAATAAAAATTGAAACTTATGCATGAAAATATATATTTAACCAAATTTTGTAGTTAGCACATATACTGCCGTCCACAAGCTATAACACCGTTAAGCCACAGGGAGTCATATTGCCGTCCACAAGCTATAACACCGTTAAGCCACAGGGAGTCATTTTTCACTTTTAAACACATTCTTATAGCGTTTAAAATGATCTATCGGTCACTGTAAGAATTATTTTTAAGTCGTTTATAGTTTAGAAGATAGAAATTGTAAAAACACCGCTATTGACATTCTTATTTCTACTTTACAAGTCAATCAAGTCGTCATTCAACAAAACATAACTTAATACCGCTATGATCCCATAATTATTTGAAAACATCATTATTCTACAAATAATAACTTACTTTTAAAGCCGTTTTTGCAAATAACTGTCTAAATCATAGCTGAAATACTTTCATCTGTCTAGTCCCGCGTTTTTCGCTGATACCCAAAAATTTGGTTTTTTAGGTTATAGACGGCAGTATACATGTATAACCTAATTCTATAGATGGATATAATATAATCCGCGCTAGATGTAATTTGTGGAATGCATCAATTGACAAGTTTTCATATTTCACAAGGCTATGAAATTCCAAAACCATTTCGAGATATCGGGATGCTGATCATTATGTTTATTTTTCCAAAATTTTTAATGCAGTAACTGCTAAGATATTAGATAAAAACTCTCACCCAAGCCGTTTCGGGATTTATACTAAAAGTTCAGTTGCCAATGATAAAAAAAAATACTAGCAATATAAAATGACAGTTAACACTGACAGTGTTGACACATAAAATGTAATTTAAAAATAAAATGTCAGTGTCATTTTCAAATTACTTATTTTGCTTTAGCCCGAGAGGTAAACGCAAAAAATGCAAATACTTTCTAAAAGCTGAGTTATTGGTACATAGTTATCAAAATGGTGTACATCAATACCCTGGAGTCAGTCAGCTGGGTTCCCTAGCATTTAGTGGAAGAATCCGGTTGAATTTTAAAAGTATCTTGGAACTAGTAGTACTTATTCTTCTTCTTTTAAGTGGTGTTAATTTAAAGCCTGTATGGCAGACCCTGTTACATATTTCAGGTGATTGGCAGTTGTTAAACATTTTTTATATTTTTCTTCCCATGGTATACCGCGGTACATAGTGGACTTTTTGCGCTGACCTCCTGGCCTATTTGTTGTGAATTGTGACGGATTGATTGGCATTGACAGTGACAGCAACGCTAGCACCTATTTTTTCTAATGTGGCTTCAGTAAAATTGTTTATGAGTCCTAAATTTTGCAGTTACGTTCTTTTAGAATAAGCTACTTTTCAAAACTTAATTTTACGGAAAATATAAGTCGTATTGGAAAAATAAAAAATACGTATATGTTATTTTGCAATATCCTTTCAGACAATAAATAGATATAACTATGTTAAAAAATTGAAATGTTGTCAATTGCGCGATCTAACACTCTACTAATGCCATCTAGTGATCTCGCAGACCCAACTGCGAAACTTTTAGAAGATTAACATCTTCCCGACATATATTGCTACGGTAAAACGCATCGATTATATTATATACCGGTCTTTAGCAGACGTAGCTGGGAAACCTAGGAACTACATAAATTATTAACAAATGGCACATTTTGCAAGTATTCAAAAACCTTACCCTTTTGCCGTATCTATCAGCAGGCCAGGGATGGTATAGATAAAACTTTCCTCCCTCATTCCATATCGCTGCTTCAAATTCGCCGGGAATCTGAAAAAAATTTAGCAAAGATTAAAATAATAAGAAAGACCAATAGTACCTAAATCAAATGTTTAAAATTGTGGTTTATGCTAGCGTTATTTTAAATCAATTTGTCCAGTCTTAATTGGTTTCAATCATATAAAAGTCTTTTTGGGACGGACGGGAACATTATTTAAAACTTTTTTTGTGAAGGCCTTCCGGGCTACTATACGCCCCATGAAATAATTCTATCGACATATCAGAACGAGACTGTTTTGGTAAAGTAGGTATATAGTTACAGAATCTGTCACTTTTTCACACGTCGACAAACTCTTTTCTCAACTCTTTTCATGGTCGTATGCTAAGCTAGCTGAAAAACGTTAATATTCATATACCTGCAAAACTCCGGAATCAGACTCCTTGAAGAAAGCGTCGAGACCCCGACAGAGGTCGAACACTTTAGGATTGGTAGACATTATCTTGCCCCACACGGCTATTCCGCGCTCCTGAAATATTTCATGGCATTAATTTACTTGTTATTAATATCTAATAATAACTGATTTATGAGAAACTAGCTTTTGCTCGTGGCTCCGCCCGCGTAATATTTTGATTTTTGTGCCATCCCAATGAAACCTTTCATTTTTCCGTACTAAAAAATAGCTTTTATACCTTTCCGTCTTTCAAACTATGCCCATGCCAAAAATCAAGTTTATCCGTAGCTCCATAACTGCGTGAAAGAGGAACGACCAAATATACCAACAAACACACTTTCGGATTATATTAGCGAGGATAAGGATAGATAAATGCAGTGCTTGGCAATACTTCATTTCCACTCGAGAACTATATCCCATCCCATCGGTCTTCCATGAACGCATTTCATTGCCATTTCAACTTATTAATCCATAGGGCTATGTCGGTGACAATTTGGTTCTCTAATTCGATTTCCCAGGGAGTCTCCGAGCGTAGCACTCTTTATAGGTACATCCAAAACGCCACCCTTTTATGGTGGACATTCTGCGCGTTATAACTAAGCGTTTCGAATCCACATTCCTCATACAGACAGCTAGAATGTGGAACGCTTTGCTTGGGTCTGTCTTACCGCTAAAATACAACGTGGGTATTTTCAAATCCCGAGTAAAGAGGTATATTCTGGGTAAGCGCGTTACACCCTAGACCACATATCTGCTGATCAGGCAGTGTGTAGTCAAACGCAAACCTATACAAAAACAAATTTGACCGTTGGGCTACTTGGAACTTACTTAAAGGCCCATAGTGAGAGACCACATTTCAAAGCCGTATGTCATCACTAGTGACAGAATCTTTCGCCTTGAGGCACTGAAGTAAGTCGGACGAGAAGACGTTACGCAATGATTCCATTCAAACATTACGCTTCTTCATGCCGGGGAAAAAGAAGCAGATTAATATTAAAACTTACCTTGTGACTGTACTCCTGATCCCTGATACGTAGAGTTTCCTTCAGCTCGCCGAGCACTAATCGTCGTATGGGCCCAGTTCTTTCCAATAATGATTCCTGAAACAATCACCATTTGTATCCTTTGTGAAATTCGTACTTGCCGTTTCAGCCATTGGACTTCCTCTGTTGAACATAAGCGTCCTCTATAGATCTCCAATGGGACCGGTTGAAAGCGGCTCGTTCATTTAGCGCGATCCTGCGGTCTTGACGAAATAATACTCAATCATTTATTGCAACATAATATGTGATATTTATTTTGTATAGATAAACATAATTATTACCCTATCAGGGCAAGTATGGCAATTTTATTGTTTGTTTTGGAATTGGAACCATTTATATATTTTTGTGTTTTCTACATTATCGGTAAAAAAAAGTCGTCTGTGTGATAATTTTTTAATGTTTCATGATTATTTGTCCACCTGTAGGTGGAACGTCCTACGCTATAGTTGCCGCTGCGTGGTCTCGACTCGAGAACATTTCGTCTCCATCTAATATTAGTCTTCCGTGCTATGTGCCCTGTCTACTGGGCTATGTCAGCAACTTCGGTTCTTTTACGCATCTCCACATTCCTGATTCGATTTCATAGAGCATAGCCCTTTCCATAGCTCGTTGTGCTACTTGGAGATAATTTTAACGTCTATCGTAAGATACTACTTTGAATAGTACTACCAACTTGTAACGCTACCAAGGTAGGTAATAAATCATTTGTATAGTAATGCGATAGTAAAGTACTAACTCTAAAGAAATTATATCCGATATCCAGTGTCTCATCAACGACGTCTTCGTTCCACGCGCGAGCTCGTAGCCTACTCAGCATGGCTAGAGCTACTACGCAGCAAGCAACTCCAGTGTACGATTTGAAAGTTTGATATCTGGTAATAACCAAGATTATTATGAAATTTCTTGCCTAAGAGAAGTATTTGTCTTTGTTGTTGAGTTGTCTGTCCCATGTATGCTTATATCTTTAAAACTGCACAACGAATTTCGATTTTTTTTAAATATTTAAGGGGAAGGTTTATATGTACGTATAATACACCTGTGCGAAGCCGGGGCGGGTCGCTAGTATATTTATAAGTTCATATCAGGCACGCCCACAAAACTATGTAAAGCAGTTTCTTCTTTATGCCAGTAGAGCAGTGCTGCCGCAGCGCTACTGGTTCCAATACAATATCTATGAGCTTTTATGATAAGACTACATTCTGAGCTAAGCAGCATTGTCGCGGCAGCTATATGAGGAAAATTAGTGCTGCGGCAGCACTGCTGCCTGCTGCTGCTGCCTGCAGCGGAGTTCGGAATCATACCTTTAAACTATATCTCGACTCACTTTTGACCGACTTGGTTCATACTCGCAAATCATGTTAGGATTTAGATATTAAATAAGTCTGCCAAATATTATCGAAATCGGCTGATAAATAGCGTGACAGCGAATTTCCCCCCTTTTGAAGAAAATACCCCCTCTATCAAAAATAGCCGACGACAAAAATGTTATACAGGGTTACTGGTAATCAATCGGCATACTTTTAGAAGCTTATTCTGTATATCAAAACTAACAACTTTGTTGTGCGACTTTTGTCAAAACTAAAAAAAACCGCTTCTCCGTACATTTTCTCGTAGGTGAATGATGTTTTCTATAGAAAAGCATTTTATTTTTTTGAGATTTGATAAAAGTCATCAACAAAAGTTGTTAGTGTTGATGGACAGAATATGCCTCTAAAAGGATGCTAATTTATTACCAGTAACCCTGTATAAAATATGTGTACCAAGTATTGTCAAACTTCGTAGAAAAATGTGACATAATCGAAAACCAACATCGACAGACGAAAGCAAAATCTCGTGTCTAAAACGGAGATAACGCTAACGCTTGATCAAAAACAGCTAATATATTTTGTCGATTTCAGGGTTGGTATCACAACAAAAGTTAAAAAAATCTTACCTATAACTGGCGAAGTGTCTAGTTCCCCTCAGTATGTACTTCTCAGCGTCTAATTGTTGATACTGCGAATGATAGTTCTTATCGGCCACGTCGACTGGACTGTGCAAAAGGGCTTCTTCCTTTGGCAATGGGATCATGTCATCTCTGAAAAATCAAGTAAATGTTAGAGCTATGCGAGACGAGCCCGCGTGCCTGGTACCTACTCCAATCATGAAATTTTATTTTAGTTTTTTGATTTTAATTGCATATTTGGTTTTTGCCATAATTAATGTAATGTTTGACGTGTAACATATATCTGTTATTGAATAAAAATCTGAATCTGAATCTGAAAACGATCGCAAATGCGATTGAAAGTATAGTACTCGTAGAACCTGTGTTAAAAATTAAAATGTGTACAACTCTAATTTTCATTATCAAACGTAAAGTAAGATCCGTAGAAGAACTAAGTTATACCGATATATTATATAGCTCAACGAATTGGCAAGTTGAAAAGGCCGTGGGCAGGGCGCATAGCTCGGATAATTTTAGACTGATTTTTCGAGTAGAGACCACGTACTGACAAGGGCAGCGTAGGACATCCACCCACCATAGAGATCGCAGATGACCAGACCAGATGACCTCATAAAGACCGCAGATGACCAGACCAGATGACCTCATAAAGACCGCAGATGACCAGACCAGATGACCTCATAAAGACCGCAGATGACCAGACCAGATGACCTCATAAAGACCGCAGATGACCAGACCAGATGACCTCATAAAGACCGCAGATGACCAGACCAGATGACCTCATAAAGACCGCAGGTTCGCGCTGGATACAAGCCGCTACAAACAGGGGCCTTATTTTGTAAGCGCTCTGACGTTCGGCTTCGCTTTTTCTCCTGCTCGCGCCAGTTACTCACGCCGCGAGAGCGAGCGGGAGGAAAGGCGAAGCCGAACGCCAGAGCGCTTACAAAATAAGGCCCCAGGTCTTATTGGAGATGCATAGAGGAGGCCTATGTCTAACAGTGGACGTCCTATGGCTGATCATTGGATGAAATTGAATGCTGTACAAGGTCATGTGTCATGTGGCCTAAGCCCGATATATTTTTGCATTATTTTTTTAGACGCATTCACATTCAATCCTTACCTTCCGTAAGTATGTCCATCAGTGAGGGGACAGTACAGAAAAAAGTCCTCCCCCCTAGCTGACATTATTTGATCCGTTGTGGGGGCTGGGGGGGCCTTTTCTGGGGCCACCGGTAGTATAGGAGGGGGCTGCAACATATAATTAATAATCAGCCAAATGCGAGTCGGACTCGCACACGAAGGATTTCGTACGGGGTGGAAACCCCCCTTATTATAATTTAATTATTTATTTTTAAGATAATCCCTTGGGAAAATACAACTTAATATTTTGTGATTTTTTCAAGCATTTTCCTGTTGCCCTTATTAATGTCGAGAAAAAAATTACATTTCTAGTATGGCAGCGCCTCATAGTTAATATATTTTAATTTAATTATTTATTTTTAAATTAAATATTTATTCACATATTTTGTGAATATTTCAAGCATCTACCTGTCACCGTTAATATTATCAGGCTAAATACGGCTAAAAATGCATGTTTGTTGCATGGGAAACCCCCTTATTTTTTGTTTTTAGTAGGTATTTCTTGTTATAGCAGCAACAAAAATACGTCATCTGTGAAAATTTTAACGTTCCAGCTTTCACGGTTCATGAGATAAAGCCTGGTGACTGACAGACGGACGGACAGCGGAGTCTTATTAATAATAATCTTAATAGGGTCCCGTTTCGACCCGTTAGGAAAGGAACCCTAAGTCAAGAACTTGTAAAAGACGTATGAAATGGCCAAGGAATCGAAGAGAGATTTGAGAGGGTTTTCTAGTTTCCTGAAAGATATAGGTATATGCACAATCTGAAGTTATCGAAAAATGTGGAAAACATTTTACAGTTAAATCTCAAACAGTTATAGGTACTAAAATTCAACATTTTCGGATTCAACATTTTGGGAATTCAACATTTTACAAACTCAACATTTTGCGAGTTCAACATAATGAGCCGAACGCTTTAGTGCAGAGTGCTTCCACTCTGCCCCACCAAAGGGCCCCAAGCACTGGTGGGGCAGTTTCCACTCCTTCATTTTTTGGAGTGGAAAGTTCATGTTCATAATTATGTTCAATCGGTCTTATTATGGAATTTCGGAAGATCTACCTATATCCAATAGCAGATATTCTACGGCCAAGATTTCTGATGATGTCTGACACTGACCTCTTTGGGGGGTGACTTCTGATAGAACTCCTTAACTTTGTTTTTATCCGTCGCTCTGGATGTTGCTATACTGACTGCGCTCAGCGAACCTACTGGATATTTACCCTAGAAATTTATCGTTTGTTAAGCAGAGGGTATTGCGTGTTGACTTTACAAAAATAGACTTTTTTCTAAAAGTTAGCGACAGTGATTAAGAAATCAGTGATAGTGAATAGTGTTAATGATCAATTCTCATAGGGATATTCATAAATGTTGTACCTAATAGTGATTATTATTATAACTTTAATCATTAAAGATGTAAGATGTCCCTAAATTTATTTATTTTGGCGATTGTATAAATTTCCCAATTTTCTGGATTTTCACCATTTCAATATCAATGGGCTCTATTATAGTGAATCGACGCGAACCAGCGCCCGATTGGTACATCAACAGTGAACAAGAAAAATATATATAATATATATATGAGAGAGGCCCAGTAATGGGACAGAGAAGGTTGTGGATGATGATGATAATCATTTTTTAATCACGGAGTGATTGGTGATATGGATTGCACTGATTCAAATAAGACTTAATTTATCTTCTATTGGATGATGCGACTAAAATATAAACAAAACACTTATGATTATAATAAAAGTACAACAGGGAGAATAATACCTCGTATCTTTTTTTCTCGATGAGTTTGTTGATGTTCATCCTGTCCCACTGGTCTCGACAGTGAATATAAAGCGCTTTCATGTCTAGATCGTATGTTGGGATCCGTTCGAGGGGCTCTTTTTGTACCACCTGGGAATATGATTCCAAAATTATTAATGAAAAATAAACCAAACAGAATTATTTGAATAAATGCAATTTCTTAGTAATGCAATTTGATATGATTTTTATTAATTTTCTCATTCAAAATTTCGCAAATGCTGCAAACCAAAAAAGTCAATAAGTTCAAGATATCCTAAAGCGCTGCAGAGAAGACTATGCTCTGAGTCTCTCTGCGACATCAAATTATGAAGGGAAACTAAGTTACTTAAGTACTGAAATATCACAGCGGATTAGTAATTTGAAACAAAGGGCATATAATTCAAAGAACATATAGATAATCGATAAGGTTTTGTAGTTATCTAGTGGAAATCATGTCCCAACCCGCACTGGCAACCGCAGCGTGTTGGATATGGCCCAATCACCCTTCGTGGGCAGAACTACGTTCTGCAGTAAACTATTAAAAGGTTGATACAGTAAAGTACAGTAATGGGAAGACCTGTGACTAGTAGTGGACGTACTATGGCTGAAAGATAGATGGTATAGTTAAGCTTCTATTCTAACCTCAATATCAGTAAGAGTGATTGAAGGCTTAGGTTTCCCGGTCTTAGTGGCATCGAGCTCACCATAGTTGGTCAAAAAATCAACAACGAATGATGCGATCCCCGCATATCTGAGAAATGCGCCGGCGCCGTATCTACAAAAACGTAAGAGTGATAGTAATTAAAAGTAATGTATGTGACATCCATAAAAAAAATGAGTAACGAAATACGTTAATGATGCATAATATTATTTAGGGAAAAACATTGAGACTTAATGTATAAAAAATGGCAGTGATGAAATGCATGAAACAGCTGTTTTTTTTTTAATTTCGGTTTCGCTCCTTAGTAAAAATTGTTCATATTGATGGACTGAATCACCTCCTTTCGACTTAGTACACCAGTTCTGGATAACACTGCATAGAAATATGTGCAATAAATTATTAAGTTAACTTTTTTTTCGTCCGGTCTTCCGATGTTACACGACATAGGAATATTAATGACTATCACTATTATAAATTAATCACTATCACTCACAGTTTGTTAGGCCGTCCCACGTCATCCAACATATGGGGGTCGAATATGTAGGCGATGGTTTTGACGTTTCCCCCCTCAGAAGGGGGGTGGCCCCAAATCAAAAAATGGCGGTCGTCGCCAACAGTCAATACCATCATGTACGTTTGACCTATACGCTTTTCCATCAATCTGAAAAAAAAGCAAATTATTTTCGCGTTACAAAAGAAGAAAACGTCTTTAAACGTTTTTGGATTCACATACGCCATCGAATTTCTTCTACGGACGTATGCAGGTTGCCTCACGATGTTTTCCTTCACCGAAAAGCCAGTGGTGTGAAATTCCGTACATAAATTCCAAAGAACTCATTGGTACGGGACCGGGGATTTGAACCCACGACCTCACGATTGTAAGGCGGGAGTCAATACCTCTTGACCACTACAGCTTTTGTGTATAGATGACCGTGATTGTGTATAAATGATGCAGGGGTGGCAATGAATGGAAACCTGCAAGGAAAGATTATGTTCAACAGCCTTAAGGATGAGACGAAAACTGACTATAATGAACGTTATAAAATCAATTGTATACTTACGCCAACAGGTCTTGTTCCGGCTGTATATTATCCGGGTGCTTAGCCAGCAAACCCCTGTCGACTTCTTGCATCTTGATGGTGTATTTGGTATCATGGAGATAGAAGGAAGTCAGGAGTTGGTTCAGTTGAAGTTGGGGGTTACCTAGATGAAAAAATTGGCTGTCTGTAAAGTCGGTTTGCGGACGATAATTTTACATTTATATGCGTGACAAGCCGAACGCTTAGGCCAATCGTTCCTCTCTATCGCTTGTTCTACGCTCTCGCTTGCACGCTCGGCTCAAGCGAAACGTTACAATCAATCATGCTTTTTCTTGCGTACAGCCGACTTTCATCCATTTTTAAGACGTTATCACGGGAAAAGCTTATTTTGTATACAATATATCTACCTAAGATCAATCTTTTATCGCAATTTTCAATAGGATCCTTAATTTTCTCATACCTACTTATATTTTATTTTGTCAAACAAACATATTATTACAATTACGAGTATTCGCGTGAAGTAATGCGAGTCCATGCGCCTAAACCTAGTTCAAAAATGGCCCAAACATAGTTCAGAAATGGCGCAAAACTAGTTCAGAAATGGCGCAAACCTAGTTTAGAAATGGCGCAAACCTAGTACAGAAATAGCTCAAACCTAGTTCAGAAATGTCACAAACCTTTATAACATTTCATAGCGACGGTGCATCGTTTATAGTAGCTGTCTCCAACGGCGATACAATCGTCCACGTCTCGCCTCACCAGTTGAGACGGCGACTTTTCTTCTAGCAGAGCTCGGCATACGGCCGCTATGCAACCCGTTTGGGAACCTGTAAATTAAAATAAAGGTAAGATTTCATTTTCTGATTTCATCGATTTAAACGAGGCGCTAAGGGGCCAATCTTAAGCTATCAAAAAAAATGTAGTCTATTGTGTTGTCAAAGGTGTTTTTTTTTTCTGCGATTTTAGGGTTGGCTCCATATTTAAAGTTTAGGCATAACGATGGATTTAATGATACCCTAAAATAAGTCCGTGGTCTACAACCTCTATGCAAGATTGATCTGGGATGCGAAGCCTCGCGAATTAATAACAGTGGCAGTAGGTAGGTAGGGCAAATAGATGTTAGAACAGATGGCCGGTGAAACCTTAATTCTCGAATTCTGAAGATCAACAAGTGTCACGTAGCACGTCCACCCACTTTGGTGATCAATAAGAACAAATAAGCTGCGCTAAGGTCGCTATTTATGATGATGATAATAATTTTACTAGATTATTCAAACTAACCACACGCAGTAGAGGAATATCGTTTGGAGTTGCACCCGATGCTTCCTTGAAGCATCATCTTGTTCTTTTCCACTTGACTAAAATTGTGCCATATCTGGACCAAAACATTCAGCAGTATTAACCTACTTCAAATTCATAGATTTTTGATGTTATTCAGGTACTATCTATTTAAGTATGTATTTAAAATGTTGTATATCAGTCTCTGGCAGCTTTATCACAAACTTTCCTTAGTGTGGGTTCAAATACTGTCTGTAAGATGTTCCATAATATTTATTTAATTTCTTCTTACTACCTTTTTAAGCTTTGCGTCTTCGTAAAGCGGTTGCGAGATGGCTTCAGGCGGGATACGGAGCAGCCTAGGTCTTCGGTGGCGTTTCTTCAGGTACGGAGGCACCCACTGGCGGAGCACTAGCTGAGGCAGGTCTACCGTCTGTACACATAAAAAAAAAACAAAATATAGCTTAAAACTAAAAACAAGAAAATTATGACACAAGGTAAATAAATATTGAAGTAACGGCATAAAACCACAAAAACAACGGCGCCTACCAAAGCTTGCTAAACACAGCATTGCAGAACAAATATTTGAATTGCCAAAAACATATCCGTACTAAAACATAGCGCAAGACTGGGAAGATTGACCATATTGAGGGAAGATTAACCATAGAAAGAAGATTGGCCATAGAGAGAAGATTGAAAATAAAGCGACAAATATTATAGGTAGTTCAAAAGCCTGCCGGTAGAAAACTGATCGCCAAAACTCTGACTTGAAGATGGACATAGTGATGTCTAAGCCACAAAGGTAGTCGAAAGTCACAGCGATTGGGAGATGGCTTCAGGCGGGATACCTACGGAACAGCTTAAGTCTCGGATGACGTTTCTTCAGACACGGAGGCACCCACTGGCGGAGCACTATCTGAGACAACTCTACCGTCTGTACGAGACAAATACCTAAATAACGCTTCACACTCTTGGCTTCGCTTCACTTATACAAAGCCAAATCAAGCTTCTTGGCGGCTGTGAAATTACCTACAAATGCGCTGAATGCTGCGTGAAACCCAATCCTCGCAGCTGTTATGTTAATTAAAGTCAGGATTGGGTTTTACGCCGCTTGTAGTTAACTCCACCAACGCCGTTTTTATTGCATACAATGTATAGCCCAACGGACTGGCAAGTTGAAATGGCAGTGAGTAGGACACATAGCACGGAGGCCTAACGACCTATCGGGTCGTAAAGTTTTCAAGTGGAGACCACGTGCCAGCAAGCGCAGCGTAGGACTCAAGGTGGACAGATGACCTCATCAAGACCGCAGGATCGCCCTGGATGGAGGCCGCCACCAACCGGTCTTATTGGAGATCTTTACGGGAGACCTAAGTCCAGCAGTGGATGGCCTATAGATGAAAAGTAGAAGAATGTAAAATTTACTAACGATGGGCGGCATTCTTTGCGGCGGTGGTGGGGGGTGCCACGGTTTAGTGGTGATCTTGACTTTGGTGATCTCTGGCCATCTGCGCTTGAACCGTTGACGGCGTAACATCGCTCTGAACTCAGCTTCTCTGTAAAAATAATACAATTTTTACCATGAAATGATTTTTATCGTGCTTCACACACTATAGAAACTTTCTTTTTGTGATAAACATTTCAAAAATCGACGCGTTCGCAGGATTTGAACCTGCATCTCTCTGGGATTCCGGCCCAGATGCTTTGTCCCATTAAGCTAGAAAAGCTGTCTGCGAAGACGTCGAATTAGTGAAAGTGTTTTATCATTTTTACCAACTACTAGGTACATTGTTAGAAGCGCCATCTGTGAGAACTGCTTTAACCCAGTTGGTCACTTAATGTTAAATTATTAGAACTTCTTACCATTAACGAGAAATGGCGCATTGCTTAATCAAGCCAAACGTAAACCTAAAATAATATTTTTTTCAGTGTTATTATCAAAAAAATTTGGGCTGTTGTATCTCTGCTTCGAAGTTGCCGTATTTGCAACAGAAATGGGCATGATGACTGGGTAAAAAAATCTGTAATATAATTAGTCCGTGATTTAGATCATAAAAATACATTAGATACTTATTTTTTCTTCTGCAATCAAACAACAAATGACAAAGATATACCTTGTCAAAGTTTGGGAGTGGGGGTCGTGATATTACCTTACATAAGTCTATACATTTGTATGGCACTTGTGACGTCACGCGGAACTTTGACAGACTATATCTTCATCAATTTTTGTTTAGTTGACAAAAGAAAAAATACGAGTCTTATATTTTTTTAAACTAACGGACTAGGTAATTATATTTTTTAGTTTGCCTATTGCTGTATAATTATGCCCTCTTTCAATACTGGTAACCTTTTAGACCCAACTGCATTTCGTCTAGCTGTCAGCTTACGCTTGGGTGCAAGGTGTTGTGAGGCCCATCGCTGTCAGTGTGGTACTGCAGTTGACCAGCTCGGTCACCACGGTCTCTCTTGCTCAAGAAGCGCTGGTCGGATTGGACGCCACGCCAGCCTTAACGATGTCATACGCAGGGCTTTTGTCACCGCCAATATCGCAGCCGTACTCGAACCGAGTGGGTTGACGCGTGGTGATGGCAAAAGGCCTGACGGCATGACGCTGGTCCCATGGAAGTGTGGACGGCACTTAGTATGGGACGCAACTTGCGTCGATACTTTGGCACCGTCACATCTTCCTGAGACTCAGAGTAGGGCTGGAGCGGCGGCCAATTCGGCTGAGCAGCACAAGCGGCGCAAATATGCTAACCTCGGTAGTGGTTACATATTTGAGCCATTTGGAGTTGAGACTTTGGGTCCGTGGGGGCCGGGAGCTCATTTCGATTTCAAAAATCTTTCTGAGCGTCTGGTGGACGCGACGCGTGACCAAAATGCTGGTATTTATTTGGCTCAACGTATAAGCATTGCCATTCAGCGTGGCAATGCTGCCAGCATGCTGGGCACGCTGCCAACTGGCAGTGGGCTTGAGCACTTGGATTATCTTTAGACCTTCAAGGGTCTGTGGATGATCCAATTGCTTTCTATGTAGTAGTAGTGTAGTATTGTCATTAATAATAAAAATTTAAAAAAAAAAAAAATTATGCTCGTTCTCTCGAATGAAACGTTGGAAGGAATATGGGAGAAATAATTATAGATTCCAATAGAAATATAGATAGAGCCAATATATATTCGAGTGACGAACTACTTACTCTCTAGCGATTTCTGAAGCAGTTCTCTCATGCTCCTCTGGCTCTTGCTCTACCATTTCTATGATTTCCTTTTCTTTTCCTTTCTTCTTGCCCTCATCTTTTTTCTCTTCTTTCTTATCTTCTTTTTTGTCTTCTTTATCTTTTTTTTCCTCTTTTTTATTCGGCGCGTCACCGGCAGCTGGTGCTCTACGGATTTATACAAGAATTTGCTTTGTATGGACTGAATCATATAAGTCGGCGGATGTGAAGTTAGCTACGAGCTACACGATTCAATCAACGCGCAGCTTAGGATTGGTTATTGCGCAGCCTATAGCTAACTTCACATCCGCCGACTTCTGTAATTCGTGCTTTAAAGCGCGGGGATTAATAATTAAGTGTTTAAAATCATCATTATAACCCAATTCAACTGTAGGTTTTTTTGTATAGAACATCTGATTATTTTTAATGTTTTGGAATTGGTATAAGTATAATTTATTCTTAAGTTATTGTATGAAAATCATGTTCCTAATAACACTGTTTCCATAACACTTTACCAACTTTCAAAAAGAAGGAGGGTCTCAATTTGCCTAATTTCTTATGCCCCTTTACATGATCAATAGCAACAAAGAAAAGAAATAAATATTTCGGCATAACTTTTACAATAAGAAAAATTAAATAAAAACGTACACTTTATGAGGTGACATTTTTGTAGCTGTAGTAAGTATTTCACTGGATTTTTATGCTCAATTTAAGCTGCAAAAAAATAACATTAATTATAACAGAAAATAAACTTGGATAATGGATATTATGATCAGTCTTTGGATGGGTGACCGCGAGTGGCGTTTACAACTGTGCGCTACCGTTGCTCGTATGACTCGTTAAACTATCGAGCCCCATTGTTTTAACCAATCAGCCTTAGAACGTCTACTGCTGGACGTAGGCCTCCCCTATGAACCAGTTGGAAGCAGCTTGCATCCATCTCTATCTCTACATAGTATAAAACAAAGTCGCTTCCCGCTGTCTGTCCGTCCCTATGTATGCTTATATCTTTAAAATTACGCAACGGATTTTGATGCTTTTTTTTAATAGATAGAGTGATTCAAGAGGAAGGTTGATATACCTATATAATACAGGCCACTAGTTGGTATTATAATCGGTCCAATGACTTCAAAAGGTGTGGGATCATGACAGCAAAAATGATGAAAATGATTTGATGATAATGCTGATCATCTATACAGGGTTATCCAGAACTGGTTTATTAAGCCGAACGGAGGCGATAAGGACCATCGTTACGGACGACTCTTACTATGGGGCCAACTCAAAATTCGAGAAAAAGAAATCTGTGTCTCATACATTTTGTCGATTCCAATTTGCAATTTTGTATGGAACAGCTGATTTATTTTTCTCGAATTAGAGTTCGTGAAAAAGTTGTTCGTAATGATGGTTTTAATAACCCCGTTTCGGCTTAAAATAGGGTATTTAAGCAGGTAACCCTGTGGTTATTGGTAGGTAATCAAATAGCATCCTTTTAGAGGCTTGTTCTGTATATCAAAACCAACAACATTTGTTCTGTGATTTTTGTCATAACTAAAAAAAAAACAGCTGTTCCATACATTTTGTAGAGGGTGAATGATATTTTTCAATGGAACATAATTTTTTTAGATTTGAAGAGTTAGAAGTTTCGTCTTTATAAGGATGCTAATTGATTACCAGCAACACTGTATATAAAAATGAATCCCTATTTCGCTTGGTCACGGCATCACGCGTGAACGGCTGAACCGATTTCGATTTTTGTTTGTTGCGCTTGTTATTGTTATGAGAAGGTTTTCTATGAATGAAAAAAAATAAGAAAATTCTGTAAAAAGTAATAAAAAAAGCAATTTAATTTTGTCATAAATAAAATATTCCTACATGTAAAAGTTGCCGTATCTGTCCATTGGTGGCGCCACACAACAGAGAGAAGGAAATCTGCTGTTCTGTTAAACACCATCGAAATTAGAATCGACCGAATTAGTGAGATGGAGGTGGTTCACCGGCTCAGCTAGTAAATCCTACTAAAATTATAAACGCGAAAGTTTGTATGTATGGATATTTGTTCCTCTTTCACGCAAAAACTACTGAACGGATTGAGATGAAACTTTGCAATAGTAATGCTTAACCTGAATAAAACAGATTTATTTATCTTTAACTTATAAAACATGAAAACAAAACTTAAATAAATTATCCTATCTAAACTAAAATACCCTATCTAAAGAAAACAATGCTTATACATTATCACAACATCAGAAACACATAATTAATAAAGATATTGCGTGAAACGGAGCCGGTGAACTTCGTTTCACGCAATAGTCAGCTAGTAATAAATAATAAATCTTACCTTCTGAATTTTGTCATAATCACAATCTGAATAAATTGCGAATAAGGTAGTGTTTACTTTGCTTCGTGCTTGCTAAATGTTTTATTATATCTGAAATAAAAAAAATTTCAAGATAAATAAATGGTACCTACGTAATAAGTATTGGCCGAGCCAAACTTCTTGACGGCTGTGAAGATAGCTACAAGCAGCGTGCTTGCGCAGCTCAGTGAGCTTCAGACAGGATTGGGTTAAGGTGACGCATTGATTAACTTTTATTTCAAAAATTCTCCCTTCACTCGGACAAATTTTACGTGGTCGCGCTCGACAGGATCGCGACAGAGCGGCGGGCGGCAGTGAATTTTTAATTAATTAGGTACTCATAATGTACAAATTAAAAAAAAATTACTTCTTGACCTATGAAATGGAATAGCGGTCTGGCTATTTTATTCGTAAAAAATAATGGGCTTGTCGCTGATAATTCTGAGCATTCGAATTATTAAACATTTTTTGGTGAGAAATTTTAAGTTTTTTTTCTTAATAAAACCAGTTACTTTTCAAAATTTTGTTCGGTTCATTAAACTTTTCAAGATTTTCCCTTATCTACGACATTTTTTAAATTTGAATCAATATTATTCGTCCTCTCACATCGCGCATTCAAAAGTACTCGTTTTCGTGTTTCTCAGCCCGATGCCTCGTCTTAACTGCGTAACCCGCAGCTTTGGGCTAACATCACAGCCTCCAAGAAGTTAGATTCGGCTTATAGTACCTATTAGGCCCTATTACCTAATATAAAAGGGCAGCTGGAGTGGTGACATGGTAGCGGACGGTACAGCCCGAATGCTCAGAGCAAATAAAAAAATCAAGAGAGAATGTCTGTCTGAGAATGTGTTGACTGCCTCGGTGGCTCAGTGGTTAGTGACCCTAACTTCTGGATCAAAGCGGCGTGGGGTCGATCCCCGCCCAGGGCAAATATTTATGTGATGAACATAAGTGTTTGCTCTCTGTCTGGGTGTTATTTAGTTACTATCTATATAAGTGTTATTTAAAATTAAGTGTATATTAAGCCCGATTACAGAGGCGCTAGCGTAAATTAATTAGCAACGTAAAAAGCGTTCTCGAATGCCTCAAGTGAAAAAGAAACAGAACTATGCTATTTAGCTAATATAGTTACGGTGGCGCCTCTGTAATCGGGCTTATAGTATATCAGTCTCTGGCAGCCATATCACAAGCTTTGCTTAGTTTGGGGTCAGAGGCCGTGTGTAAGATGTCACAAAATATTTATTATTAATGTTGTGAACAAACAAGTGAAACCAACCAAAACTACGCCTCGCCGTGTACTGACAATCACACACACGTGCACGTACAACGAAACTACGCCTTAGCTTGTCAGTCGAACTATGGCGGCGCAACACCGACGCACTCACACATGTATAAAAAAACCGGCCTCTCTTGACTGTTCAACGACGTTATCTCTTGATTTTTTTTATTTGCTCTGAGGCCGAATCATATAAGTCGGCGGTTGTGAAGTTATAACCTACCGCTTAACTCAGTCCTCGCCTGCGCGGGTACAGGGGCGGGAGGGTAGACGACAAAGGGGGGCTGAGACAGGTGTGGGCGACGGCCGCCGCCTACCCCCGCGCCCCTGTACCCGCGCAGGCGAGGACTAACTTCACTTCCGCCGACTTGTGATTAGGCCTATGGTTAGATTAGTTATAGGTAGGACCAGCGATATGGTTAGATTTTTGAAACTGATGATGATGAATTTAAGTCAAGATGTTACATACCTTGTGTTCTGTTTTTTTTCCAATTTTTTTTTTATGTTTTCTTACACAGTTTTTTACAAAAGCAAAATCCACATTTCGTCCTCCATAGATTGAATTTATTTTATTTTGAACACGAAATGATTTTCTAATATTTTGACATCTGTCATAATTTAAAATTGGAATCCGATTCTTCTGGCCATTTTGGTAAAAATAATCAAAAAAGTTTTAAGTCTGCCGCCAACTTTCTGATACCTGGTACCTTATTATACTTTTTTATTTTGGCGTCGCATGGTTCATCCATTTGCCAGTGCCAAGTTTTTAAAATTCATTTGATATTTTATCAAAATAGTCACAGTCAAAGTCCAATAAAGTCGCGGTCAGGTAATAGCATAGTCCAAGTCATGCAGTGGAGACTAGAGGCGTCTATTGAGTTTTGGTAAGTAAGTAAGTTCGTATAGGCCGGGTGGCTAGCCCTGGTGTCAGAGTTTTTAGTCTGAGTTTTGGTAACAACACGAAACACGATTATTTAGTTTGACTTGATGTAGGAGTTATCTTTTTAGTTTGTGGTGTAGGCAAAGAAGATTAATACTACGTAGTGTAGTATAACTTACTACTTACAAAGCTTTGCCAGTCACACCAAAACTAAATACTTATTGCATGTCCGTTAGGATAAGCTGTTGTGTCATAATATTGTTGTAACATCTTGTACACAGTTCAGCAGGCCAATCGATCGCACTAAAAAAATACAGCTGAACCACTGAGTTCGGTTAAAGTTCAATTGAACTTGAACTTGATTGAAGTTCAATTGAACGTGATGTAACGTGCGTCGCGTGCGTCGTACGAGCGCTGTCCCTTAAACCCATAAATCATCTCTTAAGGAAGTTATTTTGGCTCATTATTAACGTAATGTCATAACTTTTCACTGATAGAAACACTTTTTGCACAATACTACAATGGGGTGGCCGGCGACATGATTTTTCAGCGTTCCCGCCAAAACGCCTTTCAGGAACCATTGACAAACTTTTCTATAAAGGGTTGCCAGAACCAAAAGTAACTGTCACCCAATATCCGAACGGTATATTTTTTAGGGTTCCGCAGTAAAACGAGGAACCCTTATAACTTCGTTGTTTCCGTCCGTCCGTCCGTCCTCATAATACAAAGGTTCATAAATGTGGAAGTTATACTTCCACATTTATGAACCAAATTGCATAAAATTTGACATCATAATAGTTTTTGTATACTTAGATCTCAATTTAAAAAAAATATGTTTATTTTTCTCGTCATTTATCAAAAATTACGCATTGTTAACCGGTTTTAGCATGTGCTAATGAAGCTCTTTCAAAGATACCCCACATGATACGATTTACTTACTTTGAATTTTGGGCCTAATTTTTTTGTGTTTAGGCCCTATCTTTTTGTGATTTAATTATAAAAGTACAGATTTCAGATTTATTCCTACCTATATGTGTACTCTAAGACAATTCTTGCCAAACATAGTTCTAAGTCAACTGGAAGTAGACCTGTAGGTTTTGATTCCCTTGTGTGTCAAAATATGCGTTTTTTATCACATAAACGGCTCTAAGTTTTTTCTATGGTAATTGAGAAATTTGTTTTATTTTTTACAACTGTAAGAGACTATAGATATACGTATAAATGGTTAAAATTTCAACGCGTTAACTTTACGCGTTCTTGAGATAAAAGGTCTTGACATACGGGCAGACGGACAACAAAGTGATCCTATAAGGGTTCTGTTTTTCCTTTTGACGTAGGTACGGAACCCTAAAAATCAGCCAAATATCTTCATAAGCCAATAGCGAGATATTAATCTCGCTGATTATTATTCTCGCTCTGGTCCGATCTTGCCATGATTCAGATACTAACCAGCTTTGCTTAATAGGTCTAATCGAAATCGGCTGATAAATAGCATGACAAAAAATTCTCCCCCCCCCAGCAAACCTCGCATCCAGCAACTTGAATGATTAAAAAAAAAGTATATGTTATTCAAGAATAATGGTATTATTCTGGTGACATCATGGATTTAAGTATACAAAGTCCTTGGGTGACATTCTTTAGAAACCATAGACAGTTCAAGAATTTTCTGATATCGGGGTGCGTTTACGCTTTCCCCCAATCTCAAGCTGAATTTCAGTAAAATCCCTTACACAGTCTGATTTTGTTAGTGCCAACCGCAAAATTGGACCTCGTGGTCGGTCCAATTTTTTTCTCGGTAACCCTTACTACTATTCTTTCACGCAGCAACGGAGCAACAGATTGACTTGATTTTGGCGTCGCATTGTTGTGCATTTGCTAGTATCAAGTAATTTAACTGTTAAATTTAGCTGCAGGCCCGTTTGCGTCATAATTTATTATTTCAAAATGCCCAAAATATCAAGATTTCAATTTTCTAAAAATACTTCCCAGGCGAAAGCATCAAAATTACGTCGTAATGAAAAAATTTCATTGGATACTGAAAATCATCTTGCAAGCCGGAGAGAATACGCGTCGCAATCGTGTGTAAGAGACGCCAGTATCGAGCGTTCGCAGCTGCTTGCTTAGCAAAAGGACATGTCCACAAAATGTATGGAGGCTGGTATAATAATAATCAAAAATCTAACCACAACACTTGTTACATTTCGAGAAAGTTCATATTTTTCTGAATCTATTACATCAGTTAAAAACAAAAAAGAGACTTGCAATTTTTTTTTAAATAATATTGTTTTTATTAGGATAAATAAATATATATAGCTAAATAGGTATTTTATCTCTATCAACCGTGATTAAGTTATCTCCAAATTGTTAAAATAAAGCATTTTTACCAATTAGACACACTCTTAAGTGTCTTTTTGTCACCTTGAACCGACTATCTGGACACACAGGTAAGTTAATTTTTTTAATTTTAGCAAATTATGAGATAAATGTGGATGAATCAGCTACAAATGCAATTAAAATAACGATAGAAGCACTTCTTATTGTTGAACTAGAAAAAATAAAAAGCTGTAATTATTATTTTTCATACAATTTATTTTTCACATTTAAAAAAATGCAGGAATAAAAATTTTAAACTAGATATTTTTGAGAAGCCCATAAAACAAGCTTTCAAAAGATGTATTTAATTATCATCTTGGTAAGGTTTTTTTCTGAATAATGTACCACTAGTGAACGTCTCCTTTGAGAACCTCTCAAGTCCGCTAGCGAGAGTTCAGTATTGAAAATTCGCACTACGAAATCGAGCTCTGAGAATTCGTAACGCCTACGAAATCAAAGAGAAAGAGATCAAACGTCAACTAGAGTTCGCACTCATGTTTTAGCTCAAAGTAACAGGTCAGCATACAGGTACGACCAACAAATAAATTTTGCTCAACAGCCTTCCGTCCAAACGGAGCCATGAATAGGATTTGCCCTAAGTGTTCTGCAAAAATAAAAGGGACGATGAACCTAATGGTAGATATATACTGTGCGGCTGAAAAAGTTAGTCTCCCCATTATTGGAGATCCACCACAACCAATAAAAATCTTTTGACGATAGTAATCATTCACTTTCCGGACATTTTTTAAACAACATATGAAAGTACATTACGTGTCTTCCAGATGTCTGTCTTCTTTAGCCAATCGTACCCGGGCGAAACCGAGGCGAGCAGCTAGTCACTGATAAAAACAAGTTTAACAAAATAATACAATGCGGCAAGGCAACATGATTTCAATTTTTTTTTTTTCAATTTCAATTTATTTATTTTGCTTGTGAACCTGGTTTTACAGTGGTGGTACTTAAAAAAACTAAAGCTCCTCAGGACCCGCAAGGTCAGCATACAAGCGGTTTTACAATAATATTTAAAATACAATTGAAAATATTAAAATATAACAAATGTCAAAATAATAATAATCTAAAAATAATAATAATAAATGTCTAAATTCAATAATGTCAAATATCTTTGTCAGTCAAAAACTCATTTAGGGAATAGTATGCCTTAGACAGAAGAAAATCATTTAGTCTACTTTTGAAACTGGCAACATTACTACATTCTCGAATTGATTGAGGAAGTTTGTTATAGATAAGTGGTGCCATACAGAACATGCTATTTAACATATGGGTAGTTTTTACACCGGTGGGAAAACGTAGTTTATTTTCATGTCTACTACCAGGTTTAAATTTAGGGAAAAGTTCCATATTTTTATGTACAAACAGCGCAACCTCTTTAATGTAAATGCATGGAAATGTCAAGATTTTAAGTTCAATAAAGGATGTCTTACAAGTTTGTCTCCTTCTTAAGCCACATATAGCCCTGATACACTTTTTTTGTGCTATGAATGCCAATAATTTGTCGGTGGAGTTACCCCAAAATATTACCCCATACCTTAACACAGAAGCGACATAACCATGATAAGCAGTGATCACGGTGTCTCGATTGGCAATTTGACTGAGCTTAAACAAAGCATATGAAAATTGAGTTACACGTTTTGATACTGCCCTTAACTGGTCTTTCCATGTCATTTTGTTATCTATATGTAGTCCTAGAAATTTAATGGTTTCAACTTCGTCAATTTTATGTCCATTGTAGCTGATGTCAACATTTTGATTATGCAGATTAGTAATTCTTTGTCGAAATGTCTTTATCTTAGTCTTTTTTAAATTAATTTTCAGGTTATTTACTTCCATCCAATCAATAACAGATGTCAAAGAGGAATTAATATCGGTCTCTAACTCAGTGATCCTTTTCTTATCACCAGTGAATAAAATAGTTATGTCATCCGCGAAAAGAGTCATAGAGTGTTGTGTTTTACTAACTTCAGGTATGTCATTGATATAGACTATGAAACTAGGTGGGCCTAAAACACTGCCTTGTGGTACTCCAAAATGTACTTTTCTTAATTGAGACTTATATATCTTTTCTGTTTTTGTTTTACGACAAATTCTATTAATATGAGTTTCTTGGAGCCTGTCACTAAGAAATGATTTGATAAATAAGTTCGCGTTTCCTCTAACCCCATACTTGTAGAACTTGTCTAGAAGAATTTCGTGATCAACGTGGTCAAAGGCTTTGGTCATATCCATGAAAAGTCCTACAGTAAATGCTCCCTTATCCATGCTGTTAGTCACTTTATAAAGAAAGTTATATAAGGCCATATGATTGTTCCGCGTTCCCGCCTAAAAACTCCAAAACAAACTCCCATATATTTTTTATCCTGCACAAAAATTATCTAGAGTGCGTAAATGTTCCCGTGCTTAACTATCATGTGTCATTTTGAATTTTCTTGAATCACTTGAATGTCACTGTCAAATATTGCCGTCATTTTTCTGGTGAAATAAGTTTTTTCTCTTTATTTTTCCATCGTATTAGCTCAATTAATTAGCAATAATTATGTCCGATAACAAAGATGAGACTAAAAAGGCTTCGGACCCTGAGCTGGACGATCTATTGGACAGTAAGTGCTTATTTTTTGTCATACTAATTCATGGTCACTATTGTGTAACTAACCTATTTTAGACTCGTTATTAATGCAAATAATTGTTTAATTCTGTCTCGCACTACGGACGTGCGAGACAGAATTAAATTTAATCATACAAGGTTGTTTAGGAGTCAATAATTGAGTATTAGTGGTCGTAAAAAATTTTGGTATGAAAAAAATAGTCCTCTTTTCAATGCCTGTTTTGGACTTTATCACTTAGTTATTAGTGTGAAACTTTAGGGTATTAACGGATTAAATTGTTATCTTAGCTGGCTTATTGTTCATTCACCTTTTTTATTTATTTATCCAAATTGTAAAGATTGTTTATTCATTAATTACTATGGGACATGCTTCTAATAGAGTTATAGGCCAAATTAAACTTGGTGAAGCTAGCTAGCTAGCAGGCAGCTATAAGCTGCCTGTTACCCAATTCTAGTGCAGTAGTTGAGTGAGCTTCTGTCGTTCTGGATGTATAATGTACTCTATGGTTTTGTGCAGTTTGTAGCCAACATCACAGCCTCCAAGAACTGATTCAACCTATAAGGAAGAGGCTTAAAAAATAATCTGAAAAAGATTTTGCAAAGTGGGCTCAGACTTTGTACATTAACCCTAAAAAGCATTAAAATATGGTAAACAAATTAACAGAAAAAAAATGGTAGGGTGAAACAGCCAGTTCACGACCACTTAGTGGACTAGTAATCTTTGAAGTGACATTATTCACTATAATGATAATGTTCTGATTCAAATAATATTTAGAAGTTTAGAAAAAACCTTAAATAATTGAAAAAACATAAGTTTTTTTGTATTTTATGTTAGTAAGTATAAAATAAATAATGATTTATCAAAATGTGCTATTTTTTAGTTCCCGACCACATATGGTCAGTTTGCGTCCGACATTTTCGTTAGTTGACGTCCACTCAAAAGCCATTGAAAAAAGAGCCTTAGAGCATGTTCTTAGGGTCGCAAATAATAACAGCATCAAATAATCATGTTTAAATGACAATTAATTTTAGTAATCTAATCTTTTTAATTCAATTATTTTAATGATATTTATTTTTCATCTATTCACACTTATTTAGTAATTTTAATAATAGTATTATTTACTTATTTAGTAATTTTTGTATGGCATAAGATACATGGTCGTTAGCTGACCGATTGTCGACCACCGAAATAATGCTTTATATTTTAATGGTAATCAACACATTTTGCTGGTCGCATTCTGAAGTGTACATAAACCACGTCCTAAAGATCAAACTGACAAAGACTAAAATGCCGTACCATGAAGTATCAGTTAGAAAATTAATGAACAAGATCGATGGGAAATAGTCATTTGCCGACCATGTGGTCGTGAAATGATGCATACACAATTTTAGTAGGTTAGTTTGCCGAACACCTATTACTTTAATTAAAAGCGCATTTTTTAAATTAAAATGACCCTTTAGGGGTAAAAACGTGTTTTTCTAAACATTCCAAGCTACATTTGGATGCGTGAATCTCGACAATACTTGTTTTACTTGCGGTTGAAAAAGTGTCCTCTCACTATTTTTTTCGTAAATTTGTGCAACCAATTCCGACACGTCCACTATGGGTCTGGTTCACAGGCTTAATTAAGTGCATCACGTATCAGAAGACAAATCACAATGTCGCGGAGGGGAAGCGATAGACTAAAGTATCGTTTAAAAACCAAAACAAACGTTGGCGCGCTTTTATTTAACTATTTATAGTGGTTTTATGAAGAAGTGGTCGTGAACCGGTGGTGGTCGGCAAACTGGCCATTTCACCCTATTTAATGCTTAATTACAATGGAATTTTGTATTTTCTAATTTGATTTTTGTATAAGGCTGCCATTACGCCGCCTTATTTACTAGCAATGTTAAAAGATATTATTATCTGAAAATATGAAATTCCTATTAATTGTGATTTTTACTTAAGAATATAATAGGAGAATCATTTTGCAAAACAAATAAAGCAAATACAATAAAAAAAAATACAAATTAGCCATTGATATAAAATGATGATAAAGCAAATAATTAAATACTGTACCAGGTAATTTTTTTTTTAATGCGAATTATTCCACTCTTGACCACCAACTCGCCTGATGGTAAGTGACGTTGTGGTCGAAGATGAAGCATGCAATAGCCAAGGCTCGATATGGTTTTGAATTATCTCTTTTCTTTTCATTCATTCACTTCACAGTGCCATTTACATACAATACAATTATAATGCTTGGTATTTTGATTTTCTAGGTACCTATAGTAATAAATTT
Organism: Hypomecis punctinalis; assembly: GCA_949316475.1. Taxonomy (NCBI): domain Eukaryota; kingdom Metazoa; phylum Arthropoda; class Insecta; order Lepidoptera; family Geometridae; genus Hypomecis; species Hypomecis punctinalis. Next base: position 2,836,680 of record OX438795.1, read on the forward strand.
AATAAAGTGTAATTTTTTTTATTTTGTACAAACGCCTCTTGGTGTTGGTTTCGGCCCCACCAATGCCTTTATAAGGGGGTCTTAAAAACTGTTACAAATTAAGAAATTTTGTGATTGTAAAAATGCCTTGTCAAAACATCTGTGAATCAATAAATTTATAGGCAGAATTAACTTCTTAATGGCTACAAGCTGCTCAAAACCCAGGTTGGTCTCATAAATTTTTTTTTAAAATTGTTTAGTTCTTATAATCAACAATATGGCATAAATTGATTCTAGTGAATTTTTGATTCTATTCGATTTTTGTATGTTGATACCAATGATTGTAATTGGTTGTGCCATTTTAGATTTAAAGTGGTTTACTAAATAGGTAAATCGATTTCATTCTCCATCTAAGCTACTAGAGCAGTTATACCAGTGGCCCAGAGCCACGCTCCATTACTTTAAGGATCCAGGTTGGCTCAGGTAGACACTGGAGGGGGAAATGCACAAAACACCCCATGAGGGACGTCAGTTTATCGCCCCTACTTTAAATTAGAATTAGAATGAAATAGGTATATTTTATAAATGTCAGCTGCAGTTTCAAATATACTTGTATAGGTCCCAGCACGTAAGTTGAACAAAAAAATATCACTCTCTCCCTTTTGTTAGTAGAGAAAACAAAAGAGAGGTAGCTTTGGTTTAACATTCACGTTGTTTGTCGGCTACTATACTCGGTAACCATTTTATAATATAATCTTTTGTTCTGCAATGCTTTTAATTGCACTGATGTGATGCATTGTCCGAAGCTTCGTCATCCAGATGTTCCAAGCTAAAAAGTCAGTACCGCAACCGTTAACCGTTGCAACCGTTCTTTCCCAGGTGCACTCCAAGACATGACGAAGAAGCCGGACCAGGTGGAGAACACACAGGCGGAAGGCTCGGAGCCTCAGAACATCTGGAGCGAGGAGTTTATCAAAGAAGCAGCGGCGCAGTTCGAGAGCAACATGGCCGCTATATTAGGCAACTTTAGCGGAGTACCTGGTATGTATTGGAGAGATGGTTAAGCGCATTATTTTATTTATAATCTTCGGATACCCAGGGTAAGATACAACTTTATTTTTAATACAAAAAATATGCATGGACTATTTTTAAACATAGACTGCCTCGGTAGCTCAGTAGTTAGTAACCCTGACTCCTGGGTCAAATAGCCGTGGGTTTGATCCCCACCCAGGGCAACCATTTATGCGATGAACATTGGTGTTTGCTCTGTGTCTGGGTGTATGTATTTAAAAATATGTCTATCTAGTATACCAGTCTCTGGCAGCCATATCACAAGCTTTGCTTAGTTCGGGGTCAGAGACCATGTGTAAGATGTCCCCAAATATTTATTATTATTATTTATTAAAAATATAGCTTTAGGTATTCTAACATACTTTATGCTAGAAAAAAATCACTTTACCCTAAGCCAGTGCTTTTCAAATCTTGTGCCAAACAAATGAAGCATTTAAAATGTATGTAAGTCCTATACTACAATACAAAAGTATAGGTTCAGTATGTTAGAAAATCACGACATACCTTTTAAAATCAATAAAAAAAATTGATTCTGGCCCTAAAGAGTTGTTAAAATAGTGGTTGTTCTAAAAAATTGACAAACAATGTCCTAAGCAAAAGCTGATGTAGATATATAGTTATTATCTAATGTTTCCACTTGGCACAATTGAATTAAAAACTAGGCAAAATATGTATGTTATTACTAAATATAATGACTACACTGTAACTGCTCAAATATTAATGTAAAGCTGTTTATTTTTATTTTATTTCAATTTTCAGAGGATCAAATAACACAAGAGCAAATTGCGTCCACATTTTCAAAAATGGCAGGTGAGTTCCCAGTTCATCATCACCATCGATTGAGCCATATCATATCCAAAGCTGAACAGATCTCTCTTATAAATAAAAAAACGAATGTTTGAAAAAACCTTGCATGCAAGGTCAATCTTACTATCATCTGTTCAATTTATAGGGTTTTCACTATGCTTTCTTCTAGTGTGTGGTATCCACAAGAGAACTTCCCAACACCGTCATCCATCAGTTTTAAGCCCTGCCCTGTGTTCACTGATTTAAATTCATTGGCCCCCTAGTTTAAGTTTGTGTAGTAAATTAAATCTGTTGTCATTTTCTTAACACTTAGTCTTAGGCTTAGTCATATTATTAACACAATTTTTTAGTTCTTTGTAGAGGCATCTTATAGACTAAAATATATCGATTGCAGTTAATGTTAATTTGCGAAGTTGATAACCCCCTAACATTCTAAACTATGCATATTCCAGAAGCGGCAGCTCAAGTCCTGAAGCCGGGTGCAGGTGAAGCGGCACCAGACCCAGAACTCACCAACGACCCAGCTGTTAAAGAGAAAATGGACGAGGTAACGCCACATACCTTCTAGCTCAGAGGCCCTATTTTTGAACTTTGTACGGCTAGGAATAATAATTATTAGGATACATCTCACACACAGTCTCTGACCCCAAACTAAGCAAATCTTGTCATATGGCTGCCTGAGACTGATAAACTACATTTTCTTTACATATTTTTAAATACATTTGTATAGATAATTACTAATAACAACCAGACAGAGCAAACACCTATGTTCATCACTTAAATGCTTGCCCTGGGTGGGATCGAACCCACGCCTGACCTGAGTTGTCAGAGTCACTAACCACTGAGCCACCGAGGCAGTCAAGTAAAAAAGGAAGTAGTGAGGTATACGAAATTTTTTTTTTACAAATTTATTTAAAATTTTCCATTTCACGCAGAACAGTACTGGACATGGCAATTTCAAAAGAAACCTTACACTGCAAAGGGGGAAAAATTTTGCGCGTAATCTAAAGTTTCAAGCATTTTAAAAATTTGTACAGTGTACAATTAATAATAGATGGTGTTTAAGGCAGAACAGCGAAGCAAAGATAATATAAATACTACCAGCAAATTGCGTATTGCTAAAATCGGATAAAATTGTGTAATCTAATGTTTATTTTAATTGTGTAGTGTAATGTTCTGTGATTTGGTGTTTCACAATCTTACTACTGCCACGAGTGACACGTGGGTGATTGACCGTCAAAAGCAGATGTTTAAATCTGAACGAACAGCAAAACAAAGAACATGTAAGTTTGAATAAGCAAAATAAAAATCCCATCTCGCGAATTTCTGAATTTTCGAAGTGTTGTTGTTTGACATTTGACGCACCGTAGTTTGTTACTTTTGCGTTCGTTTTGGGAAGCGAGCAAAAGTAGCATTATTGGCGAAATGGGCAAAATTCCCGAACCGAACGCTTTATATCAACGCTAATTTTGCAAACGCCAAAAACGCCACCGAGTCCAAATCGAACGCACCTTGGGTAAAAAAAACATTATTATAATTAGTCCGTTAGTTAGATTATCATAAAATATTTTTTCTTTTGTCAATCAAACTATAAATGACAAAGATAAACCTTGTCAAAATTCGGGAGTAGGGGTCGGACCGTCACTTTATACACTTGTTTGTGAAAAGAAAAAAAAATTGTGCGTGGAGTCCGTCCGCGCGGAAGAAGTGAAACTTTGACGCAGCAGGGCTTTCATACCCCCATGGTAGCGTTAAACGTTTAACGCAACCTTGTTGCAAGTCGCATTAGAAGTTTCACTTCAAAGATATGTAGGTATCTAGTATTTTTTGATAATCTATTGACGAATTAATTATATTTTTTTTAGTCATCTAGCCCATTGAACTAACTGTTTATTTTTTTGCTTTCAGGTATCGGCAGCCATATCCCAGACTCTTCAGAATCTAAACACCAACAGTGAATCCCTGCAGACTCCGTTCTCAGACGCTGATCTAGCTAATATGTTCAATAGTTTCAACATGGCGGACGGTGGACAGGTGAGATTTTATCTAATAGTAAAATCATTATCATTTTACAAGCTATTTATCTAACTTGCAATGGATGTACCTATGTATGTATGTATGTAAGTTCGGGTGGAATCTTACAAGTTAAATTTAACCAACTTCCCGGTTTCCGATTGAGATGAAATTTTGCACGTGACAGAAGGGGAGGAATTAAATTAAAGATTTTTATACTTTTTATAACGTCTATTCTCTTCAATAGCGTAGGGCGAACTGCCCTCAAAACATCTCATTAGTTAACTTTTCATACAAACTATTAAGTACCTATCTATGGCGTAGGACCCTTTTAGTAGTAACTATCAGGTATTCTACGGCAAGAGGTGCTAACACACGCATATGCAATAATTTGGTACCATGGAGCTGATCTGATGATGGAGAACTCCTGTACTAAACAAGATAGACTCGTGTTTGGGCTCGTTTTACTTGTCTCGGCTGGCACTCTGCTGCTAGCTCACTTGCTATCTCAAAGGCTTGTATTTAAAAAGTTATATTTTTATCAAAGAGTTAGTTTTGTGATAAACATTTCAAAAATTCTATATTTTTATAATTTTTTTTGTCCACAGCTGGACATAGGCCTCCCATAAATGTACAATAGAACTATCCATTTAAAAAGTCTTGCTAAGGGAGAACGGATCTCCGAAATACAAGCTATGCTTAGTTTGGACTCATTGTCTCGGCATCGACTGCCTCGGTGGCTCAGTGGTTAGTGACCCTAACTTCTGGATCAAAGAGGCGTGGGTTCGATCCCCACCCAGGGCAAATATTTATGTGATGAACATAAGTGTTTGCTCTGTGTCTGGGTGTTATTTAGTTACTATCTATATAAGTTTGTATTTAAAAATAAGTATATGTAGTATATCAGCCTCTGGCAGCCATATCACAAGCTTTGCTTAGTTTGGGGTCAGAGGCCGTGTGTAAGATGTCCCATAATATTTATTTATTTGTTTATTGTCTTCAAATGTAACGTGTTTAAAACAGGAGGTTCTCAATTCGGCTGTGTATGTTTTTTTGGTACATCAAACTGCAAAGGTAGTTTGAATTTTATTGAAATCGGTTGAGTCGTATCAGAAAAATCAACAATAATGTGAAAATTGCTATATCACTACATAGTAGGGAGGAGTGAAAGACACTTTTTTTATTTTAAAACTCTGTATATTCAATCAATAACCTTTATGTTTAGGAGTATTTGTGCAAAATTTAAGCTTTCTAATTTAATATCCTAGGGCGAGTTGCACTTGAAGTTTGAAAAAATGTAGTTTTTGGCACATTCCCAGAACCTAATTACTGGTAACATTATCACATAATTTACATTACATACTCATAAAATATGTAACTATAGAAAACAAACATTAAATAATTATAAAAAATATGTTCTATTTAATTAAGTGAGAAATTACTTTACCTTAATTTTGACAGCCTTAAGAAAATTTTATGCTGTATGACAAGATGTGCTTTCGAAGCTTATGTCCTGAATTCAGTGAAAACATTATCTTCTATTTGGTCTAAAAACACATATAAATCTATGTTACAAAACTTTTGAATATATATATATATATTTTCCAAATACTCACATTTTTTTTCAAACTTTACGTGCTACGCGTCACCTTAGGATATTAACTTAGAAGGCTTAAATTTTGCGCAAATACTCCTAAAACATATTGGTCAATGATTGGAAATATAGGAGTAAATTAAAAAAAAAGTGTTTTTCACGCCATACTACTACATAGTATAAAACAAAGTCGCTTCCCACTATCTGTATGTATATTATATCTTTAAAACTAGGCAACGGATTTTGATGCGGTTTTTTGAATAGATAGAGTAATTCAAGGAAGGTTTATATGTATAAATTGTATAATACACCTGTGCGAAGCCGGGGCGGGTCGCTAGTAGATTATACATTGATCCGTGCGAACAATTCGACGGTTGAAGTCGGTGAATAATAGGTTATTACTTTTGGTGATGCCGTGGTGGTCAAGAGGTAGTGACACCCGCCTTACAATCGTGAGGTCGTGGGTTGGAATCCTCGGTCCCGTACCAATGAGTTCTTTGGAATTTATGTACAGAATTTCACATCACTGGCTTTTCGGTGAAGGAAAACATCGTGAGGCAACCTGCATACGTCCGTAGAAGAAATTCGATGGCGTATGTGTATCCACCAACCCGCACTGGGCCAGCGTGGTGGATATGGCCCAATCACCCTTCGTGGGTAGGCCTACGTCCTGCAGTGGACTATTAAAAAGGCTGGTACAGTACAGTACTTTTGGTGAAATATGAAAGATAATATTGTTTTTCTCAATATTTCAGGAAAACAACATGTTCGTGCCATTTATGCAAGGAATGATGCAGTCTCTCCTATCGAAGGAAGTGCTGTATCCTTCGCTAAAGGAACTCTCGGACAAATACCCCACGTGGCTTTCCGAAAATAAGGGGAAAATCGACCAGGCAGAGTACGACAGGTAAGTTTAAATTAAAAAAATCAAAATTGTTTTATTTTCAGACATATAAAGTTATTAAATTTGACTATCACTACATAGTATAAAACAAAGTCGCTTCCCGCTGTCTGTCCCCATGGTTATAGCAAAACAACAAGGAAAATGACAAAATAATCCTAATAATATTATAAACGCGAAAGTTTGTGAGGATGGATGTATGGATGTTTGTTACTCTTTCACGCAAAAACTACTGAACGGATTGAGATGAAACTTTGCAATAATATAGCTTATAATTATATATCAGAATAACACATAGGCTATAAATTATAATGATATTGCGTCAAAAATCAAAATATCATGCGGGCGAAGCCGCGGGTAAAAACTAGTAGCCAATATGATAAAATAGTGGCGAATATGACAGTAATTATAATAGTGAATATGACAAAACATGTACTATTTTCGTCTCTACGAATTTTTTTTGTCTGCTCATCGAGATTTTTGCCGTTTGTGGACCGATTAGAAAAAAAAAATTATTATCGAAATCGGCTGAGCCGTTTTTGATAAATCAACAATAATGTACGCAGATGTGACATCGATTCGTGCAAACTATTCGAATTTTGTACACGGTGGAATTCAGTTTTTGCGAAAAATATTTTTTTTTTTATCTGTGTCCATAGATTCGAGCAGCAATACAAGTTGATGCTGCAAGTGTGTTCAGAGCTGGAGCCCGAAGAGGAGTCAGACCCTGAGGACGTCAAGCGGAAGAGGTTTGAAACCGTTCTCGAACTCATGCAGAAGGTGAATATATATTAAGATAGATGCACCCGTTGATGCCATTTTAGTGTCATTTTTGGGCATTTTGAAGTTTAATGATTGTGGACGTTTTTTTTTAAATTCCGTTCAGCGTTTGACTACATACTGCCTAATGTTAAGCTGATATGCGGTCTAGGTTTACCCACGAAGTGGACAGATGACCTCATCGAGACAGCTGGATGTAAGGTATAGAGGAGGCCTATGTCCAGCAGGGGATGTCAGGCAGGATCGAATAAAGGACACAGACCTTGGAGTCTATAAAAGTAGATAGATAGATAATCCTTATTAGTTCAACGACATTACAAAACAAACAAATTACATGGATAAAAACATTACAAATCTCTCGATGCGATAAGGCCGTCATTTAGTACAATCAACTTAACGACGCCCTTATCGCTTCAAGGGATTTCTTCCAGGCAACCAAGAATAGATAGAAAATATCAAATAAACAAAACAGCGGCCTTGATAAAAGAGGAAATAAAAAACACCTAAATATTTTTTTCTAGTAGTCCTACCAGCGTGCTTGGTAGGACCACGGGAAAAATATCTTGCCCGTGGTCCTACTAGTAGTAGATCTGGTAGAACCACGGGCAACAAACGGAGCACTAACTAGTAAATAAATAATTTTATGAAACTTTTCTTCTATTTCAGATGCAAGACCTTGGCCAGCCCCCCACCGAGTTAGTGGGAGACATCGCCTCCCCCCCTCAAGGCTTTGCCCCCCCAGTCAACGACGGGGCTCAGTGCTCTATTATGTAGTCCTTAATATAAAAAAACACGTTAAATGTATACTTCGGACTTGGTTAGTGAACGTATGACATAGACCTAATATTAAAATATGGTTTCTGTAGTCGGTTTACGGACGATAATTTTACGTGATAACGCCATAAGAAAACATTGAATTAACAACCGAAACAAGCCAAACGCTTAGGCCGATCGTGGCTCTCTGTCGCTTGTTCCGAGCTCTCGCTTATACGCCGACTCGGGCGGAACGTGATACTTGAAACGAGCAGCCGGCGTTCATCGATTTATAAGACGTTATCACGTCAAAAATACACGTCAATTAAAAAAAAGCACTTCGGACTTGGTTAGTGAACGTATGAAAACAATTTTTATGCTACTGTATCTTAATGCGTAAACTTAGACGAACGAAAAAATATATAACTATAACAGAATACGGCTAAAACTCACGTTATAATTATACGGTCGATCCGCAAGGAATCCGACCACAGACTGACGTCGACTGAGTGCGCGCGCGCCAGTCGACGGGGGCGCGCGTATCCCCTGAGGATGGAGTTCTAAATACTCCGAAACTGGTCGGATTGCTTGCGGATCGACCGTATAATTATAACGTGAGTTTTAGCCGTATTCTGTTATAGTTATGATGAATACTTATGGTAGTTTTAATGAAGTGAAAAAAAAATATATACTTACATAATTACTTATTCAGTCAGTTAGATTATCAAAATATATTAGATACGTATTTTTTCTTTTCTCAATTAAACGAAGAATGAAATGAATCTAACTGACGGACTGATTATGATAGTATTTATTTTACCCAATTGTCATGCCTATTAACGCGTTAATTAAGCCTTTACGAAGATTTGGTCAACGTTTTAAAGCTTTAACATTTTGACCGACATGTCTCTTTTTTGAGGCTCGATATTTTAAGAACTATAAACGTTACCGTCCGGAAATGCTGGTCATATACGGGTGATATTGGCGGTCTAAAGGTTAAAACCTAGGACTGGCAGCGCTATGTGTTACGTAACGGATTAATTAGCGCGCTAATTTACGCGTTAAGGAGGGTGGAACAGTGGCATTAAAATATTGAGGAAACCTTTTAAGAGAAGTAATATAAAGATTTATAGTTACATATCTTGATGTAAAATACGTCCCAATGTTTTTATCTCGTGGATTGATTCGTGTGCTCGAAATATTTCTTAATATTGAAGTTTTGATAAAAAAAATCATAAAGTAAACAAAACATACTAAAACGTTATAAAGCATATGGAAAAGGCTCGAGCCCCGAATGAGCAAAAATTAGCATTACTTGCTATATTGTAACAAAGGTTTTACAACAATTTAGAGCTTGATAATTTGTTAGTAAAATCGAAAATAACATAAAAAAATATGTTACGAAGCAGCGGTGTGTTAATGTTACCGAGCATACGGAAGGACCGAAAAATCTGTATTTACGAGGTATACATAAACAAGTATAGTGATATGTCTCTAAACATATTATTTACGTATGTTACAGACCATAGTATATATGTTACGAAATACAATGCATTTGTTACAAAGCATAGCGAACGGAAATGTTAAGGAAACTGATATGTTATCATTTTTTTATTATAACATATACGACATTGGCTTTCCTCCGTCTAGCTAGACAACTACCCTTGACTTAAAACTATTGTATGTTATAAATCATACGAAAATCTTACAAAGCGTGATGACATGTACAGAGTTCGATTTAAAGAACCTTATTCTCAATAAAAAATAAATTGTTTCACTTAGGTGAAATTAAACTAAAATAATAATCTAGAATTAAATATTCTTCAACAATTGACGACATCTTGTTGAAGTTAATATAATGTTACAAAGCAAACGGAAGTGTTCAAGCGGTATGTTAAAATCATACGGAAACATAGCAAAGTAATTTTGTTACGAATCATACGGAAACATAACAAGGCGGTATGTTATATTATGTTACAATTCATACGGAAGCTTATTAGCTTCCGTATGAATTGTTACGAAGCTTGTTACGAAGGAAAGGGTTACAAATTGTGAAGTATCTAAACGTGTTATAACTATTTTGGTGCTTAGTGGTTGGTGTGACAGTGTGACGGGCATATGTATAATTGGGGTTAAAATATAACATTTATGTGCAATTTTAAACAATATTTACGTTTAGTTTTACAGGGTTATCCAGAATTGAAGTACTAAACTGAAAGGTGATGATTCAGACCATAATTATGAGTAACTTTTACTACTGGGCTAACCCGCAATATGAAAAAGAATTACATGTTTCATACATTTTATCTATTCCGAGTTGCAATAAAATTTTGTATGGAACAGCTGACTTTTTCTCGAATTTCGGGTTGGAGGCCAACCCGAACCCCATAGTAATAGTTGTTCATAATGATGGTCTTAATCTCTCCCTTTCGGTTTATTACAGAGCAAGCATATAATTCTGTATACATTCTACATTGGGTCAGTTTGTGAATTTCTAAGTGCAATTAATAAGTAGAAATAAAGCCCCCCCTACCGCCTAAGCAACAGCAATCGTAATAGCAATCGTTTATGACTTCATTTTAGTCATTTGGCACCGCCTATGTGACGTTAGCCATAATTGCTTTGCGCGGATTGCGAAAGCAATCGTTGAATGAACAACTTTGATGGCTAACGTCACATAGGCGGTGCCAACTGACTAAAATGAAGTCATAAACGATTGCCATTACGATTGCTATTGCTTAGGCGGTAGGGGGGCTGGTCCCGTACACATGTGTTCTTTGAAATTGTACGGATTTTTATACGGTACATTATCGTACATTGTACATTTTTGTCGGTTAAGCAAAACGCACTGACACGTCGGTAGGTGCGTGCATATAATTTTATTAGTCAGGAATTTACACGACCTTTTTATTATTTTGGTCGATAGATTGCATCGTCAAATATTCGTATAAAATATAATTTAGGTACTTAGAAAGTGGTTATGATGGTTCGTTTTGATGTCACCAAATGCAACGTTATTTGGTCAAACGATCTAACCAATAGTATTGCGTTTATCTAACGCAGACTGCCCGTTTTTTTTGTTTTTGATAATTAATTTTGACGTGAAAAAGAAATAAAAATATACTATTATAGGTGGATATAATTTAACAGCATATATTGTCTTTTACTAAGTATATTGTTTAAAATTGTACGTAAAAGCTAGAAATTGTGTAAAATAGTAGCTTTAGCAGTATTCTATTTAATTTGTGAGAATCTGGTGATGCAGATTCTAATTTACCGTTTTTCAAACTAAATTTGGCTGTTCTAACATTATAACTATCCTTTTTTAATGCCTATTGTTGTAAAGAGACACAAAATAAGAGACAAATACACAGGATACGAACTTTGGTTCAAATAGGTACGTTGTAGCTGTTGTTGTTTTTTTTTTTTTTTTTTTCGCGATTTCAAAGTTGTCCCCATAGTAAAAGTTGTTTACCGTTATGTTAATATACACAAGTCTCTGAAACGTTAAAACATTTTTTAACCAAATTTTATTAAAAATCACATGTCCCTTTTCTTTTTCATGGGTAAGAAAAGGATAGCAACATTTTTAAAGTTGTCGAAGTTCGGTTAAAAATGCTGTAATAGAATCGACACTAATATATTTAATTTATGTAAAACTAGCATTTAAAGAATTTTTATTAATTCACAGCTGTTTTTGATATTTAGGTATTATAGCACGGTCATTTTAAACTGAGTCGGGTTATAAAAGTCAAAATGAGACACTACTACACCACAGAAATACCAGAGGGATAATATGGTTTATCGAGAAAATCTGAAAGAGACGCATTAATTTAATATGGCACGAGTTAGAAAGAGACCTCAGAGCAAATAAAAAAACAAGAGGGAACGTCGTTGAACAGTCAAGTGAAGCCGGTTTTTTATACATGACAAGCCAAGGCGTAGCTTCCTTGTACGTTAATGTGTGTGTAATTGTCTGTACACGGCGAGGCGTAGTTTTGGTCGGCCTCACTTGTTTGTTCACAACATTCTCTCTTGATTTTTTTATTTGCTCTGAGAAAGAGACATGAAAAATATATCGATTCGGTGTTGTCGGATTTTTCTGCCGCCAAACGTGAAATTTTTGTCAAAAATTTCATTTCATATTTTCCATACGTTTTTGTGATTAAAAAGCATTTAAAAAGTGACAACAGCGTTAACTGTCTGGTACCTCTGTGACTACCGCGTTCTATAATAAAAAGAGCGAGCGAGTTAAACAAAAAATTAAATAAAATTAAATCACATTGATTCAGAGCCCTTAGTCCAGGTTTTGCGTAGTTTACTTAAACTTTCGCGTTAACGTGTGGCTCCATACATTTTGATTAGTTCTTCGTCGTTTCCGCCAGGGACGCTGTGTAAAAATGTATAGGTCCACACGGAAACATCTGTAGTTTCAACTTACGTGTAAACCTGGACTAACCCCTTAGTTTAAACCGCTCTAAAAAAACTATCTATAGTTAGTACAATGATTTTTACAACTATAGATTCAACATCTGTGCGTTATTATTTTGTAATATAGCATTATGCATTGTGTGAAAGTATGCATTATGCGAAAATGTTTCATGAAATAGTTTTATATATTTCGGTGTAGACGTGCCAAAGATAAAAAGCATGCATTTATTCTAACAGATTTTTTTTTCAAAAATTAACAAAAAAATTATTTAATCCTATTGCCGTAATTAAAATTAGAGGTATACGGAAACGTTTCCATAATATATACCTAAGCCAAATCAAACTTAAAAGCGTCTGTAGGAGCAGGAAGAAGAGGGCTACTAGGCAGCCACTAAGATGAGGCCCAACAGAGCACAACAACGCCAAGATTGGCCATCTAAGCCTACATTGCAAACGTAACATGAAACCTACGCGGTACGGATGAGAACCGTATCGTCAGGGAGGGGGAAGAGGTACACACCACCCCTCCACACATTGCTCCCTGGGCAGAATCCCAGGGCGTCCAGCCCCAGCAAGAGGGGTAACCCTGAAGCTGGATCCAGACTCCCACGTAATACACGGGAGGAGAAGGACCTGTAATGTAAAAAAAGCGTCTGTAAACACGAGAAAAGTCGTTGCGCAGTATCAGATTCTCGTATATCAGCGGCGGTAAGGAGTAGGGATTTGCGCATCTTGTATAGGCCGAATCATACAAGTCGGCGTATGTGAAGTTAGCCATAGGCCGAGTCACACAAGTTGGCGGAAATGAAGTTAGCTACAGCTGCGCAATATCCAATCAACGCGCGGCTTTGTGTGAGCTTCACTCAGGATTGGATACTGCGCAGCTTGTAGCTAACTTAATTTCCGCTAACTTGTGTTGTATTTTTAAATGACAAAGATCTTAAATCATAAATATTTAGGTATATCCTAATAAAGAGTTGACATCTAATTATAATCCTAAACTAATTGTATTCATTCGACATTTTATTTTTGACTTATTATTTTAGTTTCATTCTATTTGTAAATTAGCTATAGATTTTAATCTAAAATTGAAATCTGTAAGAAAGAAAATGTATGATAATGAAATTAAGGTGGATTATACACTAACTTGCATGCTAACTAATAGCTGATGTAGAGGACTTAGTTAATAATATTTAAGGCCACAATGTAAATTGTTCGACCTACTTCGCAAGAAATAAATGAATTATAATTCATTTATTATGTGTGACGCGGCATGTAGTTAACTTCACATACGCCGACTTGTATGATTCCAATAGGCTATTTTACTATGAACGAGAAAAAATCTGTAAATGTATTTTTGGGATAGCTTAGGCAAAAAGTAATCGGAAAATGTTCGTTTTAGATCATAAAATAACCAAATTAATTTTATAAATCAATACAAAATATTCCGTTTTTTTAATCTGTGCATAAAATAGTCGCCGCTATGTTATAACGTCATTCGGCTATGTAAACATTGAATAATTTGTCCGGTGTTTGTTCACTAGTATTCCAGGAACAGCACAGCAACGATAACTCATTATTAACCATTTACAAAAACTCTTTTTCAACATAAATCTTAAACTTACAAACAAAAACACAATCGTGAAAAATATTTACACGCATTGTTTACATAGCCTAGTGACGTCATTCACGACCACAGAGTAAAATAATGACGTCCATCGTTTTACGTAAATTACGCGCGAAATTTTGAAATTGTAACATTAAAATGCATTTTTAAAACACTTAACGATTAAAAAAATATTTTTTGTATTTTTTTAGTGGTTTATTAGACCAACAGAATCTAACTGGGGTACTTTTCAAAAATGACTGTAATACCCTATTGTGACTGAACCTCGCGTACAGCTGTGCGTTGATTTGACATTGCGCAGCTTGTAGCTAACTTCACAACCGCCAACTCGTATGGTTCGCCCTATAGCTAACTTCGCAGGCGCCGTCAAGTTTGATTCGGTATATACATGATTGTATTTGATTTGTTGCGATTGATTTTTGACAGCATTCGTAATCAGGCAGTTATATTATTAAGGCACAAGTTGATTTTGTTATTAATTAATAATTTAATTGTGTATAAACTATTATTATTTATTAGTTGTTTAGTTTCATTGTTTAAATATGGTAAAATTATATAATATTTATTATAATGTTATGTTTTATTTGAATTTCTTTTTATAGTTGTTATAAGTAGCTAACCTCTTAATATACTGAGCGCCACACATATTGAAAGATGGGAAGTTAGCAGCAGATGACACTTCGCTGTGATTTGCTAATTATTGCGCTTGTGTGCACAATGCCTATACAAATGGCGAAGTAGTGAGCTCGGGCGTGGGGAGCGCGCGGGAGGCACGAAGTTGGCGGGCGGGCGTTTCGTCTCTCTGTTACCCGCTTACGTCTATTATTGTTATAATGCGCAGCTCTCTGCGGCTAACTTCCCATCTTTCAATTTGTGTGGCGCTCAGTATACCTAATAACACCAGACGATACCAAAGCGCCACCCTTTTATGGTGGACATTTCGCGCGTTAGAACTAAGCGTTTCGAATCCTCATTCCTCATACGAGCAGCCGGAATGTGGAACGCTTTCCCGCTAAAGTACAACGTGGGTGTCTTCAAATCCCGAGTAAATAGGTATCTTCTAGGTAAGCGTATTACACCCTAGACCGCATATCTGCTCAACATCAGGCAGTATGTAGTCAAACGCAAACCTATATGGAATAAAAAAACCTAATCATTGTTTCTGACATCAAAAAAGTAGCTCAAAGGAGAACAGCTGATTTATTTTTACAATTTTCGTGTTGGTTGGTTAAAGTTGATGAAATTCTCAAATGAAGACTACGGACCCGCAAGATTAGCGTAGGATGTCCACCGACTAGCTGGACTGAAGATATATTAAGATCACAGGAACACGCTGGATACAGACCGCTTCCAACCGGCCTTATTGGACATCAGTAGAGGAGGCTTATGTCTAGCAGTGGACATGCTACGGCTGACGGATGAATATTTATAAATTGGACAGTTCCTGCACTGTGCAAAGCTACACCTTGTTTTGTAATAAAGTCTTAGCCGTCGTTTCAGCTATAAGAAGTCCATTTCTGGACATAGGCCTCCCCTGTAGATCTATAATAAGACCGGTTGGAAGCGGCTTGTATCCAGCACGGTACTGCGGTGATGAGATCGTCCGGTCACCTTGTAGGTGGACATCCTACGCTGTGCTTTTCGGCACGTAGTCTCGAGTCATAATTCTAAAAAATCTGTTACCTACTAGCTGTCCCGGTGAATTTTATCTGTCAATGACAAAAGTTTTACATGTAAGAACATTTTGTACCTATAGGAAAATAAAAATAATGTTTTTACTATTTTTCATGCAAATTTTATACATTTTTTCTCCGTTTAAACCTTCCCTTAACTTCCATACAAATACAAATATTTCAAGATCAAAATTAGCCAAATTGGTTGCCGTTCTCGAGTTTTAGCGAGACTAACAACCACGATTCTTTTTTTCATTTTCTCATAATCCTTATGAAGTTCGTATAGGACGGCTAGCCCTAGTTTTTAAGACGCCTGAAGGTCTTTCACATGGCTAATGGATTAAAAGAACCGGGACCTACAAATTTAACGTTCGCCGGCTTGTATGATTTGACCTATAGGTACTTTAATACCTAGCTTTATGTGATAATCAATAAAGAATTTATCAATCAATCAAAATGAGAACCTCCCCCTTTGCCAGTGTGTAGGTATGTCTATAAAAGTCGGAAATCACAAGAAAGAAGGATATAATTTGATTTATCACCAATCCACCGTGGAATTCACAACCCCACCTACCTGGCTGAATGGGCCTACTGCATCTGCCAAAAAAATACTATTGAAGCGAGAATTTTATGTCAAAAAAGTTTACTTACAAAAAAGTTTTTGTACACATTGGACGCTAAGCCAAAGGTGTTTTGGATGAAATGTTTTTGCCCCAAGGATTACGTACCTTTGGAATTAATATCGCCTTTCAAGATAGTGTTGTTTAGTTGCTACCTACTCGACCGTGATACTTCAATTTGTTATACGAATAAGAGCGCTCATAGCGGTGTTTGATTAGGTGTTTGCCAGTAATCACCAAAGTCAAGCAACGTTCGGCATGGTCAGTCTTTGGATGAGTGACCGCGGGTAGCATTTTCCAATCGAGCGTTACCGTGCCTCGGATGACACGTTAAAATTGTAGGCCTCGAATGTTGAACCGTTTAGCCATACGGACCCGGCCTATTGGTAAATGAAACGTCCTCCTTTTTTGGTAGTCGGCTGAAAATACCCCTGCCAAAATGTCTCGAACAATTAGAAACAAAGTCCGCCATACCTCCGGTTTCCCAAGTAATCTTCATACCGCGCCAGGAATTGAAACATCGCGAATTAAATGCATTAAATATATTTAGTTCATACACTTCGAGGAAAGACGCGCTTAAAAACCGAACAGGACATACGACCAATGGACAAGGGCAGCGACAAAAAGTGTAATTAAAAATTTCGGGAGCTCAAAATGGCGGGCGGTGGCACGGGAGCGGAGAGGACACGATTAAGATCCTGATTTTTAGCGGAAAGATTAAGTAGATGTTTCGGTAATACCTACGTTCTCGTTTATTCTCTTATACTTAGAAAAATATGCAAAAAGAAAATACCTACTATGAAAATGGAATTTAGATACAAGATAACATGTAGGAGATAAAGCAGTTTGAGAGTTTGACTAGGTGTTTCTTAGCGACCGCCAAAGCTCAGCAACGTTCGGCTCGGTATTTTTTCGGATGGGTGAGCGCGGACAACTAAGCGCTGACGTGGCTCAGATGAAATGTTTATTTGTTAAAATGTGAGTTAAGGTTGTTTCCACCGTTTAGACGTGCGAATGGCGTTTAGGCGGCTTAAAAACGCTAACACTAGGGCTAGTCGTCCGGCCTCTACGAGTTTATTCACAACTAATTTTGTATTTTTACTGTACCTAGGTATTCTATTGGTTGACGTTTAAAAATGTTCCCATGGAAATAGATGTTTATGTGGGTAAAAGATAATAGTAATAGTCATAAACATTTATTAAAGAAATATTTTGAACATTTGAGAATAAGTTGAACATTTATTTGAAGCAGCGGCTTCAATCCCTCGCTCTGTTGTTGCGTCAAAGAGAAACAAACAAACTAACTACTACTAAAAGAAACGCTTTCAGATGTATAATATTGGAAAGGGAAAAAATTGTAGGCTTTATAATCTTGGCATCGCAGTCACACAGAAGAAGAAGAATTCCATCTTCTGAAGAAGTACGACAAACGTCCTCTCCGCTCATGTGCTCCCCGAATTGGCCGCTAATTATTATGTACGCCGCCGAGCCCGTTTTTGCCAATTTGGTCCGATTGCCGGTTCGGTGGCAGTTGTCGCGTAATTTCTAGCATTTTACCATCTTGTAACAGAGACAATTGCGAGGGAATTCCTCTATTTGAGGCCTTCTCCGCTTTAGTTTAAGTTCCTACCTTTAACAGATAACTAGCGGCCCGTTCCAGCTTCGCCTGAATGCCTATTATTTATATTCAGGAACATATTTATCTTCTAACATCTGTACCTATACCTACAGACATTAATCAAATGCACCATGTAGGTGTACTTAGATATTGTAAGTAGACTATAAGCAAAGCAGATATAAAAAGCCGTGGTGGTCTAGTGGTAATGACACCCGCCTTACAATCGTGAGGTCGTGAGTTCAAATCCTGGTCCCGTACCAATGAATTCCTTGGAATTTATGTACGGAATTTCACACCACGGGCTTTTCGGTGAAGGAAAACATCGTGAGGCAACCTGCATGCGTCCGTAGAAGAAATTCGATGGCGTATGTGAATCCACCAACCCGCACAGGGCCAGCGTGGTGGATATGGCCCAATCACCCTTCGTGGGTAGGCCTACGTCCTGCAGTGGACTATTAAAAAGGCTGGTACAGTACAGTAAGCAAAGCAGATATAATAATAATACTATAATTATGCCCGATTACAGAGGCGCCATCGTAATTATAATAGCTAAATAGCATAGTTCCGTTTCTTTTTCACTATAGGCATTCGATAGATAGAACGCTTCTTACGTTGTTTTTACGCTGGCGCCTCTATACTGTACTGTATCAGCCTTTTAATAGTCCACTGCAGGACGTAGGCCTACCCACCAAGGGTGATTGGGCCATATCCACCACGCTGGCCCAGTGCGGGTTGGTGGATTCGCATACGCCATCGAATTTCTTCTGCGGAAGTATGCAGGTTGCCTCACGATGTTTTCCTTCACCGAAAAGCCAGTGGTGTGAAATTCCGTACATAAATTCCAAAAAACTCATTGGTATGGGACCTGGATTTGAACCCACGACCTCACGATTTCAAGGCGGGTGTCACTACCTCTAGGCCACCACGGCTTATAACTTTTTTTTTTTTTTTTCGAATAGGTTCTCGTTTGACTACACACTGCCTGATGTTGAGCAGATAACCGGGCTTTATATGCATTTTACCATCTTGTAATAAAGAAAAATGTGAGGAAATTCCTTCATTTGAAGCCGTCTCTGTTTTAATTTAAACTAGCTGCCGTGTCGGCTTCACCTGGCTACAACACACGCTATGCAACGCAATAACGTTATACAATGATGGCTATAGGCCGAATCAAACTTCTTGGCGGCTGTGATGTTAGCTACAAGCTGCGGATAACCCAATCCCGACTGAAGTTCACATAACAGCTGCGCAAGGATTGGGTTTCGCGCAGCTTGTAGCTAACTTCATAGCCGACAAGTTGTTTCATTCGGTATATTGTACGCTTATGGTTTATTGAGGATTATGTGAGGTCGTGGGTTCAAATTCCGATCCCTTAATGAGTTTCTTTGGAACATATGTACGGAATTTCACACCACTGGTGTTTTCGGTGAAGGAAAACATCGTGAGGCAACCTGAATACGTCCGTAGAAGGAATTCGATGGCGTATGTGAATCCACCAACCCGAAATGAGCAAGGGTGGTGGATAAGGCCCTATCACCAATCATGGGTAGGCCTACGCCTTGCAGTAGACTATCAAAAAAGGCTGGTACAGGTAAATATTTAAAACCTTGAACCACAATCACTTGAACTTCGTTGAAAATGATGTAAATCGTAATTTAGCTTAGAGTGGTACTCATTACTCAAATGTCGATAAAAATAAACAGAACGAGTGAGCATAGTTCTCGGAACTACCTCACGTATGTGAACTGAGCGTAGAGATGGGATGAGTAGCGATAGAACGATATATCGATATTACAGCAAAAATAGCATGTCTCATTTCGAAAACAATATTGAACTGTATTGTTGTCTTCTAATCTAGTATTTATTTTCTAATGAACAAGCAACATTGCACAGTAATTGATAAAAAATAAACTATTTTCTTGATTTTTATTCAAAAAGACTTTATCTTTGTTAAGACTGGCAGGATGTGGTAAATACGAACCTATCACATCAAAGAGCAGAAAAAAGAACAGAATCTACATTAGGAAGAGCAGTCAAAGCTCTGTCAAGACCCTCGGTCAGCACGGGAAATTCAAAGATTCTTATTTTTAAAAATGCGTCAGCTAAAAACTAGGGTTAAAATCAGTTGATGAACTTTTGTGTATGCATAGAATATAGATTGACCACTATTTTGGTTTTTTGGTACGTGTAACTCGTTAATTACCTATTCATGGCAGCTAAATGACTAATAACTTACAATGACAAGTATATCTGTAAATGACAAAAAAATCCAAGAAAATTTTGATTTAGCGCGCTGAACAAGGGTATGGAACAACATAGACAGTAAAACTTAGATTTCCTAGACACCCTAAAGACTTTTTCTATAAGATGGACGCTGCAATGGAAATGCAATGGACTACCTATATCCTAGTGTATAAACCAATGTGTTCCAATGTGTAGACCACGTCTGGGGGAGAACTGGCGATAAGACTGCTTTGCTTCATTATGGGAAGTGACGTTATTGTTACTTAACTGTAACTCCTGGTGGT
This sequence comes from Hypomecis punctinalis, assembly GCA_949316475.1. Taxonomy (NCBI): domain Eukaryota; kingdom Metazoa; phylum Arthropoda; class Insecta; order Lepidoptera; family Geometridae; genus Hypomecis; species Hypomecis punctinalis. Next base: position 2,857,075 of record OX438795.1, read on the forward strand.
TAGTGTCATAACCACCCCTTTCTAATCATAAAATAGCTTTCTCAAATCGCTAAAATGTCACTTTTAGTAAAATTTAAAAAAGTAGCATTTTAGTGGCACTAACCACTTCAAAGAGTGAATAAAATAGCGTTCACAGCGACTGCACTTCGCTTGGGCGAAAAATTAATTAAAATCGAAATTCCCGTTTTTTTTAAATTTTCTGCCTATCGACGGATTTTTCTGTTTAAAAATATATCAACAAATCATATCGACAATCATGTCCCACGCCTAGGCTCTATAGTCCATGACTAACCCGCTGTGTGTATGAGCAAGTTCCAATGTGTCGACCACGTCTGGGGGAGAACTGGCGATAAGGCTGCTTTGTTTTATTATGGGAAGTAAATGACGTCATACAACACAGCTCACATTAAAACAGCGATAGGGTGTTTGAGGTCATCTCAAACAGTATCTCAGACAATAAACATTTTCTTATTCTTATTCTTATCTGTCCACCAAAGATGAAAAAATAAAAGGTTCCTGTGAGATAGCACAAAAGTCAAAATACAACGCGGGTGGAGCCGCGGGCAAAAGCTAGTACTACATAATTACGATATTTTCTTAATCTAATTAGTTTTCGATTTCGATTGTAGTTACCTACCTATAACCCGGGCCGCGTCGGCCGGCAGCAGAAGTAGGTAACCTAAATAGTAAAACTACATCACATTTATGTAAAAAAAATGGAGCAGCTGATTTTTGATACTTGAATTACCTACATGTGTACTGTGAATTAACTACATACTTTTGATGATTTTGTAGTTTTTTTTCCTAAACTTATTTTTAAATGTTTTATTTTAAGCTTTTAATTTTAGTTAACACATGGTCTGGATTCTACGCTGCGTTTGCCGTTACGTAGTCTCTTGAAAACTTTTCAACCTCATCAGTCATTCGTCCTTCGTACTGTGCTCTGCCCACTGCCGTTTCAACTTGTAAAACATCGAATCTACTTTTAATAAGATATGTGTTAACTCCAGATGATATAATTATTATGATCCAAAGTTGTTATTAAATTAGTCGTTATAATTTAGTGTGCTCGCCGGTATCCGGCTGTTCTTTGCTTACTTTTCCTTTTTATTTATTTTGTCCAAGATGGCCGCCTCATTTACGTCGTATTGTACGCGCGTCTTGTTTGGACAGCGAGCTTGCGAGCAGAGCGGACATTATAACATGAAATTAATTCATTTAACTAAGCCATATCTCTTTGCAAGATTTTATCATATAGAAAGACATCCGTAGAAGAACCGAAGTTACCGAAATAGCCCAGTGGATTGGTAAGGGAAGGGCACATAGCTTGGAGGACTGATGACCGATGGGGAAGAAACATATTTTTTAGAAATTTATGAATTAATGCAAGGTTTGAAATAAAGAAAACAAGTGAAGAAAGTGGTGGAGACCATGTACCGGCAAGTGCAGCGTATGACGTTCGTTGTGCGGCCTTGATGAGATCGTCTGTCACCGCAGAATCGTACTGGGCGTAAGTCGCTGCCAACCGCTCTTTTTGGAAGGTCTATGATAGACCTTCCATTTGGATTTCCAAAAAGACCGGTTGCTATATCCAGCAGTGGAAGTCCTATGGGTGATGGATGGATTATGAACTAAGCCTTGATGGTAAAACTCTCGTCTTAAAATCGTGAAAAAGTAAGTTCAAACTACGGCCTAGTACCTACCTAAAATTTTTTTGGATTTTTATTATATACTACGGGATACCTACCGAGTTGCATCGGCCGTGGTTACGGGTAGACCATCTACCCGTTACCACGGTCGATGCAACTCGGTCGAAACGTCGGGATGATGAGGTATTTATTTATCTCGTAATTTTAGTGCGCGATTAGTCCCGTAGTATATAGTAATAATGTGTTCAAATCGCGAAAGTTTAAAAACAACATTTTTGTGGAATTTTACAGATATTTTATTTACACGTTGACGTGATAACGTCTTGTAAATCGATAAACGCCGGATACACGCGCAAAAACGTCACGTTCCACCTGAGCTGAGCGTGCAAGCGATATCGTGGAACAAATGATAGAGGCACGATCGGCTTAAGCGTATGGCTTGTATTAGTTGTTGATTGTTTTGACATTCTGTAAAAACGAGATATTTAAATTGGTCCGATGGAGAATCGGCCTATGTCCGTTCGACTCGAGTGTGGGACAGACGGACGGACAGTCGTGTGATTATGACATTGTCGGAGTCCTCTGCTACTCTACCACTGGCGACTGGCGACTGTTCGACCCGCTCGAGTATTTACTTAGGAGACTCATAGGAAATGTAATAAAAATAATTTGATATCTCCCACGGACATGAGTTATAATATATATCTAAATATGTTAGCAGTACCACTAGGTAAGCAGTAGTAGGTAGGTAGAAGCAGTTCTAGGTAAGCGTGCTACTCCCTGGACCGCATTTGCTTAACATCAGGCAGTATGTAGTCAGACGCTATTAGAAAAAAAAGAAACTAGAGTGGGCAAGGCTCATAGCACGGAGGACTGATGACCGATGAGGTCAAAAAGTTTTCCAAGAGATCCCAAACCGGCAAGCACAGCGTAGGACGTCCTCTCACGAGATGGGTAGACGCCTTATCAAAATTGCAAGATCCCGCTGGATGCAAGCCGCTTCTGATAAGTACATAAATATTTGTTTCATTGTCTAATCTTTGTTTTGAATAAATATTTAGTGTATTTCCGCTATCTTGTTGTAGGCAAATAAGTTTAAGGGCGTTTTATTATTATTTTTATTGTATATTAATATTTCTGTAATATATATATTTTTAAATGCCCTTAAACTTATTTGCCTACAACAAGTTAGCGGAAATACACTAAATATTTATTCAAAAAAAAAAAAAGATTTGAAGATGAATTTCCGCAAAGTAACGCCTAATTCAAACACCTATTTATTGTCTAACGTAAAATATTTTTTTCTTGGTTTTTTGCCATTTACAGCTGAATGAAATTATTTCATCATTAGCTTTTGAAAACTGGTTTCCCGTCCATGAATAGTGTTAACGAAGCACATAGACACAGCACAATCTAAAATGCATCAACTATTTTTTTATAACATTTTTTGGTTGATGGACATTTATATAAGACCTAATTAATTGTGCGATCCTCTGATTTTGCTACGCCCTACGGGCTCCATAGGCAAAATTATATTTACCACCATGTAAATATATAAATAATAAAAATAAATATTAGGGGACATCTTACATACGACGTCTGACATTAAACCAAGCAAAACTTGTAATATGGCTGCTAGAGATTGATATACCTACTACATAATATACATATTTTTAAATACATATCTATTTATTTAGATAATAACCCAGATAAAGAGCAAATAGCTATGTAGTATTAGTTTATGTAGTTTTACATTATGTAAGTCTAATATAATAGTATGTTCATCACATAAATTCCTACTTGCCCTTGGTTTGAATCGAACCTACGCCTCTTTGATCAAGGAGTTCAGGGTCACTAAACACTGGGCCACTGAGGCAGTCAATAGCCCAGACTGGAAGCGGACCAAATTATGAATAATTATAAACTATATAAAAGCAATTAAATTAGTACAAATTGTACAATCAACGTGTAAATAATCTATAACAACCCAAATTAAATTAAAATTTCTCACAACACAAATAGCACATTTATAACAAGAGAAAACAAACAGCCTAAACAAATAGTGCGTTGTTAATTTTTATAATTTGTTGTCTGTGGTCGGCTTAAAAAGTCCCGATAAGATTATGCCGTGGTAAAACAAAACGGACCACCCTACACATACGTGTCAAATTATATAGGATGATCTGAATTTTATCATAGTGATTATAATTATTTATTAATACACACACATCCTACTGTAGTGTTGTATAATAATATATAATACACAATAAATATTTATAATTATTTAATAGTGTATAAAATGTATAGGTTTAAAATTATAGGAAACTGTACCCTGCACCACAGGCTCTTAGGAGACCTAATGCGGAGTGCAGCGTACTTAAGTAACCTAAGAAGTTATGGAACAAATAAACTTATTATTTATTATTTTCCTGTCCTCTTTTTACGACGGGATAAATTTTCGTACCTACGTAGTACCCAGCTACCTAGGAGTGTAGTCGGGTTATGCGGGACATAGGCCACCCCTATAGGTATGTAAACATAGCGTAGATATTGTTGTTTTTAAACTTTCGCGATTTGTACACATTATTATTATATACTACGGGACTAATCGCGTACTAAAATTACGAGATAAATAAATACCTCCTCATCCCGACGATTCGGCCGAGTTGCGTGTCTACCCGTGACCACGGTCGATGCAACTCGGCCGAAACGTCGGGATGAGGAGGTATTTATTTATCTTGTAATTTTAGTGCGCGATTAGTCCCGTAGTATATAATAATAAAATAGCGTAGATAATTATGTAGGATTGTATTCATTAAAGTCCCATTGGGATGCCGATGCTTGGGATGGTAGTCGATGAAGTCGAAATGCTTTCGAGTGGAGTGGAGCGTTGGGCGTCCGCCGTCCACCTAGGAGGTGGTGATGTCTCATCAAGACTGCAGGATAACCGGTCTTATTGGAGGATAGGTGAGGCCTATGTCCATAGGAGAGGCTTATGTTCTGCATTGGAAGTAATATGGCTTATGGGTGGATAGGAAATGCCCTTGGTAGGCTGCTTTTGTGCACTTTTGAGAGCTGATCCAGGGAAACGCACAAAAGCTCTCAGCGCTTAGTTTGTACTCCCTTAGCCGAGCATACGTTCCGTACCTACGTAACATAATATGAAAATGTGATAACTCAACGTTATCGTCCTCCCTGCTCCGTTTAAATGGATGGCTAGACTCAAGCTATGAAGACAAGACCCTCTTCTAACCAACCACGAACCCAGAGGTCCATTTTAAAAAGGATCCTACTTAACACCCTTCATTAAGTAAGGCTTCATATTATCTTAAAATATCTAGCATATATACCTCAAAATATGTCGGTACACTCAGCATAGTAGAATTTGTGCAAAAAGGAAAGCGTCGTAGGTGAGGTCGCCCGTGTGCCATTTTACCACGTAGTTCGATGTTCTGTGCATTTTACTATATCTATAAAATTTCTGCGACAGTTTCATATTGACATATTTAGGGTTGAGATACTGGTGGAAAAAATCGATTTTCAAACAATGTTGTGATGAAATCGAATGTGTCGTTGAAGGTGAGAAATTGGATTTTATTTACTTACTATTATTTAAGATCAAGTACCTATGTACACATGTAAATAATGTTATGATATTAATTAAATACTCATAATAATGTAACGATAGTATTTATCGACGTTTTTCACTATTATCGATGCTAATGTAACATATAATTGGGTTTAATTTAATTACACATGTAAAAAATGTTATGATATTCAAATATACAATAAAATTAATGATAAATTAAGTTTTATTTAAAATATCGTCGGTATAAACTATCGATATTTTAATTAAAACTCTATCTAAAACTCTGTGGTCACGATCATTCGTCGCACATCACTAATCGACATGCACATAAAGTATGACATTGACAGGTACTGTCTGTGCTATTAAGAAATTCAGGACTTCATAAACGTGATTTTTCTGACAGCTGTCGCAGAGATCAAGTTAAATTTTATAGGGTATAATTTCGTTACGTTGACAACACTGGTCTGTCATTGCTAGTGCAACTAAAAGTTTGATAGTTGGTAGACACCAATTCGGTTTTCATCAGTAGACTCGCGTCTACCAAGTAGTCGGTACTTTGGCTGCTGATGTTATTCGGTTCTTTTTTTGCACAAACTGACCTGTGTATTATATTTTTCCTGCCTTTATAGTTAAACAGTTTAGGTTAGGTAGGTATCAGTTTTGATTTAAATATTATTTCCCCGCGATTAAAGCACATCCTATATCATAATGTTGACTCGCGACGTGCGACATTTGTCGTCAAACAGCGCGGCTCCCCGAAATCTCACCTGCTAACGCGGTCCCACAACACGCGTGTTTGCCCACCGTTGGGCATAGCATCATAGCTTCGTGCACTGGGAAACTGGAAACGATCTACCATAATCTAATCGATCTTAGGTTACACGTTTCATCGTCATTTCAGCCATTGCAAATCCAAAGCTAAAGGACACGTCCACAAAATGTATGAAGGCTGGTTTAATAATAATAAAACAATGAAGAAAAAGAACGATAGAAGCACATTAAATAACAAAAAAAAAACAAAAGAAATGTGAGCTGTATTTCCATTTTCCATAGAAATTATTTTTATCATATAAAAAAAAATGAAGGGATGGGAAAATATAAATTAAATATTTTTAAGAAGAATTTAAATATTTTAAAGCAATCTTTCAAATGATGCATTTATCATCTTGGTTAGATTTTTCTCTGAATATTATACCATTTGTGGATATCTCATTTACGCCTCCTTTGGAGGCGAAGACCTATGACTAGATGTCTAGGTATGCCTATAATCTAAGCCCGACTTTATTTTCGATTAAGTATCTAAAGAGCATTCGTGTGGTCTTATTAAAGTCATCTTTACCCAAGGAAGTTTCATACGGTATGAAACTTCCTTGTCTTTACCACATTGTCTTGTCCATCTTGTGGGTGGACTACGCTATGTAAGTTTTGCTGGTATGTGATCTCCACTCGAGATTTTTTCGAACTTATCAGTCTTCAATCCTGTTCTATGTGCCTTACGAACTGCCATTTCAACTTGTTAACCCACTGGACTATTTCGGATTATAGCTTCAATCGAGCAGTTTATTTCCTAAAAGTTTAACTTAAGTATGAGTATGTTTGTCGCCGAATCTAACTCGGATGGGCAGCGTTCGGAAAATTGCGTAGCGTCTTCTCGTCCGACATACCTCAGTGCCTCAAGTCGAAAGTTTTTGACCAGTGTGTGTTGCCAGTGATGACTTATGGCACAGAAACGTGGTCTTCAAAACCGCAAGACATATTGCTGAATGCAAACCGCTTCCAACCAGTCTTATTGAAGATCCAATATGGAGGCCTATGTCCAGCAGTGGATTTCCTATGACTATGAATGGATAATGGATGAAGTTTGTACGACAGTGGGCGCCTCCATTTATTTTTTTCCTTTTTATATTACAATACATTTTTTAAAAGAAACACGATCCAAGACATTTTGTCCCGAAACTCAGTTTTATTGCCGCCTGCTCCCATTCTGAACCCATATTTAATAACTGGCACAAATCCGACGTAACCGCGATTAGTTTCGAATTTCGTGTGAAAATCTTTAACAAAACCATTTGCTGCGTTCGAAATTTCAAAATTAAGAACTTGAAATCATTCACCAATCCAAAAACATCTTGAGAACTTTATTTTTGAAGCTATAAAGTCGAAACTTATTTAACACAGATTTTTTTATAGTAATTCGGTTTGGGTATAGACTATAGAATTTCGGCGCGTTTTCTTTTGTCATTGCTAATCCACAGACAATGTCTTTTTTTCTATTTGTCGGCTTTAAAAGGTGGAAGATTTTGCGTACAGTACCTACTGTACAGTGAGACAAGAATTTAAAAACAAAATGTACTTACTTAAACGTAATATCTTTTGGCACAGATGAATTAAGTAGGCACCTAGTTATTTTGTGTGAAACTGGATAGGTTTAACGATGGCACCGATCTGTAATTTTTAACACATCATCCGTCATAACCAATACGTCGACTACAGGATATTCACTGTTGGACATAGGCCTTCCAAATACGCTTCCAATCTGAACGGGTGGAAGTGACTTGCATCCCTTTTGTCTCTGCCAGATTTTTCATATATTTTCGGGTTTTTATTAGTTAGGTTTTATCTTTACCTATATGTGTTTTATGTGTTGTGAATACCCATTGTAACTACCAGAATTGTTAATTCAAAAAAATATTTAGTTAGAAGCCTTATTAATCAAAAACCGAGAATGTTCTTACTAGGACACCTTTTTACTTTCTAATTCATCCCACGTCCATTCAAATGCTTGTCGTACCACAACCATAGAGAAACTCAATACTTTTAATTTGAATAGGCATCGATTTTGGCAAGAATGCAACCGAATTTGATATATTATTTCTTATTTTGTTGTGTGAATAATTTTTTGCAATTGCGATTAGTATTCAAAAAAGAAAGATCCCAATTTTTTTTCAAGGCTAGCAAAATTAAGGCTGAAAAAGTTTTTAATGAAACAATGAAACAATGATTTATTAGTCTGTGAAACTAGGTATATATGTAAATACATAGATGTCCGAATAAATTATTAAAAGTTATCTAGCCTCCGCCATCAATGGCATACAGACAATTGGTTGTTTGAAGCCATATAAACATAGTAAATTTAAAATTAGGTAAGTACATCAATTAAACAGTATGTCAATTAGATTTAAAGTATATAAATGTCAATAAATAATTCATTGTCAAATCAGTCATGATATAGAAGGTCATCAAGGTGAACCATTGAGGAAGGAATTAGCACTGTGTTAGTATAATGCAAAAATGACTTATATTATGGCACTCATGTTTTTATCTGAAAAAAATTTGTCGACACTGTAGTATGCTTTTTTAACTAACAAATTGTTCAGTAAGTTTTTGAATATATTTAGATCATTATTATTACGAATGTCTTCTGGTATTTTATTGTAAATAATTGGTGCCATGCAGAACATACTTTTATTTAAAAAAGTCGTTTTTGAAGGGACAATATGCAGGCAACCCTCTCGCCTACTTCCTACTGGCCACACTTTAAAGAGTTCAGGATTGAACTTAATGAAAACAGCAATTTCACTAATGTATAAACAAGGCAGCGTAAGTATTTTCAACCGAACAAATTGTTTTTTACAAGAGTCACGTCGTCTCAGACCACAAATAGATCGTATGCAACGCTTTTGTGCCCTGAAAACCCTAAGACGATCCTCGAAATTATATCTATAAAGGTATGTATTCGGTAGCAAAATCAACTGTTACGTTTTTTTTAATTTCAGTTTGTCTAAACAAATGGATCAATCTAGATCTATGCGTTTTTTTGTTTGAAAATTTCGAGATATTTTCTATCTAACTTTATATACTTACAAGTAAATAAAAAGGTAAAATTAGATACCTATTTGAAATGTGTCTCAGTATTTTAAAGAATATACAAATAAAACTGTATTTGCATATATGAATATTTTTAGTTTAAACTTATTGAATTTACTTCACAATATATATTTATACACTTCTAATAAAGGTAAAATTAGATATTGTTTTTGAAATGTGTCTTAGTAGGTATTTTAATAAAAAGTACAATACAAATAAAATAAAACTGTATCATTGATCTTTAAAGTTCAAACTTATTGAATTTACTTCGTATATTTATATACCTACTACTAATTACAAAGGTATAAAACAAAACAAAAACAATAAATACTAAAAAAAAGTCTAGCCATTCACACGAAATGAATGAATGAATAAAGGTAAAATTAGCTATTGTTTTTTAAATGTGTCTCATTATTTTAAAGAATATAATACACCTATCATTCTTTAAAGTTTAAACTTATTGAATTTACATACTTCAGTCACAATTTAATATGCATTAACAAAACCATAAGCGGTGCACACATTTCTTCAATGACACATAGAAAAGGAAAAAAATGCGCGGCCTAACTAACCGAATTCAACCTCTTTTGTTGAACTTCGAACACAAAAAGATCGAAATTTGAAAAGGAGCATGACATTAGTGATGTTCATTTTAATTTTAAACTAAACTATCCAATTTTTATTATTTTAAACTGGTAAAGTACGAGGTGGACAAATGATGGATTACGCTGGATGCAAGTCGCTTCTAACCGGTTTTAATGGATATCCATAGGGGAGGCCTATGTCCAGCAGTGGACGTCATGTAGCTGATGAATGTATGAATAACTATACGAAATGAATTGTTTTATGCTAAATTATTTATTTTTTCTAGTAATTATTCTTTCATGAATGAATGTAGATATATATAAAAAACATTACATTTCAAATCGATCAATATAACCAAGCTGGTCTAAAAAATATTTTTATTTTTTAATTGGAATTTCGACAGTTCAAAAGACTTCAACGGGTTCTTTATTTAAAATCGTTATAGCGCGTTGATTTCTTTAGTAAAACAATACAAATTTAGTCAAGTTAGAAACAACTAGGGAATGCAATATCGGGTTACCCGAATCCCGAAATGCCGGGATCCCGGCTGCTATTACCGGGATTGAATCCCGGTCGAGATTTGAGCGGGATCCCGAATGATTGTTGGGATTACCGAAAATCAAAAATATTACGCATAATGTAGCCAATTAGCGCGGAATCTAGTGTATTAGACGGCTTCTACAATGGTGATTGAAAGTATATGCTAATTGTAGTTCAGATTTAGCGCATTTGGATATGCGCTTACGTTGTGTGTGAAACACACACCATAGTATGAATATTGTACTGAAGAAATGTACGCCACCAGACAATTTATTTATTGAGCTACTGTGATCAATAAACCTTAAAAAAATAACTAGAGTTCATAATTGCTACACGATTTTTTAAGGTTGCAAAATTCCGGACTAAATACTGGCCTCTGGATTAGTTACTGGACTACACTCGAGTATAACTAAAGTTTTGAATCACCATAAATGATCCTATTAAATGTGAAAGATTTTTGTGTCTACACATCAATTAATCTATGCACTATTTTGAGTCTAAAGGTACGATTCATTAGCTAACGTTTCACGCGTCAGCAGTCGTAGTTTTACCTGCTGACGCATAAGTTATAGCAACGTTTGTCTTCGTGATGACACTATTGTCTGCTGCTGCTGCTGCTGCGTACAGTTGCTTACGAGATTGAACTTTGATGAATGTAGCAAAACATGACTATATGTAGAAAACCAGTGAAAAACTATCATTAATGCAACAGAATGCTAAGATGTGCACACGAATTTATGGTATGTTAAATACGAAATTGATACAAAGATTTTGAGAAAAATTGAGAATTATTTTAGAGAATAAGATAAAATTTGCATTGCCTACCGCTTCTATAATTACGCAAACATAATTTACCGTAGCCAAAAGCTTTAAATTATGTCGTTCTTATGATTTTTTTTTAAATTCCTCAAACTGACTGGTATCCCGGTAATACCCGGGATCCCGGTCGATTAGGTTGGTCAATCCTGCCAATACCGGGATTGAAAATATCGACCGGGATTGCATTCCCTAGAAACAACTATAAGTGGCAAGTTTTCTATTCGACTGAACGTTTTTTGTATGTACTTACTTATGTTACGAGATCACTCCACCAATTTTATTTTTTATTTGCTAGATCAAACTTCTAAAATGGTTCTATTTAAATTTTATCAAAATCGGCTGAGTCGTTTTAGAAAATTCAACAATATTGTTTAAAAAAATCTACGTCGGCTTCAAGTGAACTATTCGAATTCTGTACACGGTAGAATTTGGTTATATGCCATTTTATGAGAAAAATAATTGTATTTATTTTTAAATAAGCACATATTTATTTATTTGTGGTGTACTCAAAAAGAAAAATAACACACCTACTCACAACACCTACATTAAAAACTATTTCCCCTCCCTAAAACATAAGCCTACGTCCATGCCTACGTCCAATCGTGATAGATCTCTGAAACTCAACAAATGACTACTAGTTGTGGGTCTATTTACTTTGGGCATAAAAAAGTAACGTTCACAAGGCAAAGTCCGTCCATAGGTATTATCTATCCAGATAGAGGTAATAACTATTATTTATCAATGGCAATAATAATAATTGTCGTAGAAATTAATAATAGACAGAGCGAACGAAGTGAAGGAAGGTCTCAGTTATAAGTCAACAATTTTGCTTTCGACTCTCTGAATGTTGATTCTCCTGTACAAGTTGCATTTTTCAACGAATTTAGACGAAACTTGGTAGGTACACAGTTTCTAATTAATTTTGTTTTTATGCTGTTGGCGATTTTTGTGCTATTTCCTTTAAAAAGGGGTGAAATTGCTGTCGCACTATTTATCAGATGATTTTAATAATATTTAACTATATTAGTTATTATCTAAATCCTAACAGGATTTGCGAGTACTTACCTATCAACCTAATTGGTCAAGAGTGAGTCGACATTTAAGCTTTGAAAGTTAAACAGAAGCGATGTCTACTGTTCGGAGAACTACTAGTTATAAAAGTGATGGTTATTAATTACTTATCTACCTACTTATTTTATGTACATCTTTATACTCCTAAACTCTATTAACATGAAGATGAGATAGCAAATTCGATGATATTGCGGTGCCAAAAGCCCCGAACCGAAAGAGAAAAAATATTTTTTGAAAGGATCTTGTTATTCACAAACAGTAAGTAATAAATTATAGTATTAGTCATAGTAAAGGTGTTGTGTCCTTTTACAAAGTACAGGAAATAGCACAGTTTTGTTACCGCTACGGCGCTACCACAGCTAATACAGGATGTTTCTTAATACGACGTATATATTGACGTGATAACGTCTTATAAATCTATGAACGTCGGCTGCAAGCACGCAAAAGTGTCCCGTTCCGACTGAGCTGAACGTACAAGCGAGAGCGCGGAGAGAGGCACGCTTAGCCTAAGATTTCGGCTAGTTTCATTTGTTAATTCAACAATATTTTCTTTTGACGTTTTCACGTAAATGGTCATTATGACCAACTTTTACCTACACAAAACCACACCTGAAAACTCATTTAAGGAAACTAGCTCTTCTTTTCAAAAATTTAACTAAGTACCAATATGTCATAGGGTCTTTTCCCTCTTTTTCTGCCTGTATTCAGATAAGTTTGTAGTCATCACCTGTTATTTAATTAAGTTTCGTTAAACCATATTAAATACGGATATAGATAAGTTTGTAAATCCATAGAAAATGTTTTTATTATCCTACTATGACTTTTCCCGGGATAAAAATTAGCACTTTTCATCTTTCAAACTATGCCCATGCCAAAAATCAAGTCAATCCGTTGCTCCGTTGCTCGTAAGAGAGGAACAAACCAACAAACACACTTTTTGATTTATAATATTAGTAAGGATAAGAATATTCAGAACTCTGTGTCTGTACTACCAAACCTAACACCCTGTATAGAAACTGTCACAAAAAGCCCCTATTGACACAAAAGGTAGAGTTTGGCAAAAAACTCTTTTGACTAAAGTGTGTCATTCTTTTTGGAAAAAAAAGGTGTGATTCATAAAAATAACAATACGGGAGGAAACAAGGTATTTATTGTATGTTTTGGCGGGAACGGGCAAAAATTGTCGCCGCTATTTTATAACAACACTTTGTTTAATCATAGAATAGGAACTTACTTTAGTTCTAATTCTATGTTGTTAATCTTTCTTTTCTCTTTACTGAAACATGGACAAAAAGAAGGTGTGTAATACCCATGTACCCACCCCAATATCTGTTGAGAGCTCGGTTCTTGAAGTTGTTGACTCGTACGTCTACTCATACCAAGGATAAGTACCTAGTTTAACTAGATAAGTCCTACTTCAAGAAAGAGGTTTCGCCGAATCCAACTCGGCTGGGTAGCGTTCAGAAAATTGCGTGTCGTCTTTTTAGCCGTTAGACATCAGTATAAGATGGCGAACCCAACTGCACCAAGCCAAGATATATGGCCAGGGATGGCCATACTAGTGGCTAACGAGGGTGCTGAGAGAAGCCGCCCGTCCTCGCGGTCTGGGAAGGGTACTCGCACCCTCCAAACATTTCCCCTCCTCGGCCCTGAATGGCCGAGGCACCGAGGCGTCCAGCCGCCAAAAACAGCAAAAAGCTCGAGTGGGTATCTCACTCCCGCTAAATACGGGGGGAGAAGAATCCGCAACTCGAGTCGATGACTTATGGAACTGAAACGTGGTCTTTCACTGTGGACCTTATGAATAAGCTCAAGATAGCCCAACGTGCTATGGAGAGGGCTAGGTTCGGTGTCTCTCTGCGGGATCGAATCAGGAATGAGGAGACCCGCAGACAAACCAAAGTTGTAGGCTGCGTCACACAAGTTGGCGGAAATTAAGTTAGCTACAAGCTGCGCAATATCCAAGCAACGCGCGGCTTTGTGTGAGCAGTCAGGATTGGATATTGCGCAGCTCGTAGCTATCTTAATTTCCGCCAACTTGTGAGATGCGGCCTATACATTGTACCAAGAACGTATGGCCAATGGCCCTGTAAAGTTCTTCAATGGAGACCATTGTAGCCGGTGCTTTGGTGACCAGTGCAGCGTAGGACGTCCAACCACAACGGATGGACGGATCAGTTTATGAAGACCGCTAAATAACGCTGTATGCAAGCTACATCCAATCGATCTTATTGGACATTTAAATGAGAGCCCTGTGTCCAGCAGTGGACATGCCATTGCTCTATCATTCCGTCCTCTTGAGAAAATCCCTGTGTAATACTATGTAGGTGACTGCCTTGGTGGCTCAGTGGTTGGTGACCCTAACTTCTGGAACAAAGAGGCGTGGGTTCGATCCACACCCAGGTTAAATATTTATGTGACGAACATAAGTGTTTGCTCTGTGTCTGGGTGTTATTTAGTTACTATCTATATAAGTATGTATTTAAAAATAAGTATATGTAATATATCAGTATCTGGCAGCCACATGACTTACTTTGGGGTCAGAGACGGCTAAGATGTCCCAAAATAATAAAAAATAATATAATAAATAAATAAATAAAACGTTTATTGTTCTTAAAAATTTAACACATACCAAGTTGTACACTAGATCCCACACTAGGGCGACCTGTGTCGTGAGATCTAGGCTCTTCCCGGTACCAAAAACAAAGTTACCCTTATAGTATACATACTTAAATTAACATTCATAGTGCGCTGAATAATAGAATAATATTTGTAAATTCGTACAAAACCGTACTCTTTTCAAGTAGAAAATAATTATTATTTCTCTTCAAAAATGGTACAGATGACTGACTTCAATAGTGTACAGAATTCGAATAGTTATCTCGCATCAATTGTTTTGATATGTTTTAGTCATCATGTTATGCCTATTGGCGGAGTAATCGCATCACATACATACAACATTGAGAACCTCCTCTTTGACTCGGTTAAAGTCATAGAGTCCCAGCTAGTAATTGATATTTGTAAAGATTTAAACCAAATACATAAATACAACAGACGTTTGTCTGTCTGTGTTTAAGTGGGCCTGTATAATCCGTAAATATAATCCATAGTTTTAAAAATGAGCGGTCAAGATGGGGTTCAATCTTAAGTCAAAGGTCCCGTAGACGGTATTAATTTCGGTTTGTGCGTTTACTCTCCGATTGTAGCGAGTTCAATTGACTAGTATTTATCTGAGCAGTAGACCTCGCATTTGTTTAACTGAATCTTCATAGGCCTGTGTCTCTTCTCGTTCTTAACCGATTTGATTCATAGTAGCAAATCTACTGTATCTGTTTTTTTTATATTTAAACTTTCGCGATTGGAACACATTATTATTACATACTACGGGACTAATCGCGCACAAAAATTACGACGAGTTAGGACGAGTTTCATCGACCGTCGATGAACCTCGGCCGAAACGTCGGGATGAGGAGGTATTTATTTATCTCGTAATTTTAGTACGCGATTAGTCACGTAGTATATAGTAATAATATTTGTTTTAAATGACTTAGAGCTGTTACGCCACTGAGGCCTCAGCTAATTGGACATGGGCGAGCGCGGAAGGCGGCAAGATTTTCTAGGGTGACTAGCGCAAAGGCGCCTGAAAAGGTATAGTCCGCGCCATACAAGTTGGTAGATGTGAAGTTAGCTACAAGCTGCACAATATCCAATCCTGACTGAAGCTCACATAAAGCCGCACGTTGATGGGTTATTTCGCAGCTTGTAGCTAACTTCACATCCGTCAACTTGTTTGGCGCGGCTTATACGGACCTCGGCTTGGGCCGTCACCCGGCGGGGGGAATCAGACTTGCCCGGACACCCCAGAAGGGGTGTGCCCTGTGGCCCTAGTAGGTTGATCTGATCTCTTTGACTATTTGGAGATAATCTAACCGATCTTCTGACAGATCCGGAGGGTCCTCGACCTTGCCGGTGAGGTCGGTGAGTGTCTGTTTGCCTTTGGCAACCGGCGCCTATACCAAAAACGGAATACTTCCTGTTGCAGGAGCTGTCGGGTCGGGGTATCTAGAATAATTGTATCGCTTAACTTTAGTACTCGCCTGCGCGGTACAGGGGCGCCGGGGGAGACGTTAAAGGGGGACCGAGACAGGTGCGGACTAAGTTAAGCGGTAGGATTATAACTCTATTTAGAATTTTACTGCCTTGCCACAAAATACTTAAATGCGCTTTAAACACTGTTTAACCGTGCGATTTGTACTGTTAAACATTGTAAAACTTTTAAACTTTAAGGTAAGGTAAGTAAAACTTTTAAACTTTAAGGTAAAACTGCGTCATTATTACTAAACGACCTTGTTAAAGACTCAGAGCAAATAAAAGAATCTTATTATTTATGATTTTTTTATTTGCTAATAAAAAATCTTATTCTTTATGATTTTTTTATTTGCTAATAAAAAAATCTTATTATTTATGATTTTTTTATTTGCTAATAAAAAAAATTTATTGTTAATGATTTTTTATTTGCTCTGAGGTTAAAGATTGACAAACTCAGCTGATAAATAGCGCTACAAAACAAACCCCCTCTTTTTAAGAGAAATTCCTATTAAAAAGTCTAAAAATATTTATGTACAACCTATGTATAGTATCATCAAAATTCGTTGAAAAATACGACCTGTAGAAGAGAATCAACATCCAGACAGACGTAAACAAAATTTTTGACTGAAAACATAAACTCTTACTTCGTCCGAAGGCTTAGCCAAATAATTATAAAATATAAAAATAATTTAATATACCTATAACCTAGGTTAAGTTAGGCCTCACAAATAGCCAATCGACTTACGACAAAATGTATAAAAACTATAAAACGAGGGATTTTTTTCGGTTATTCATATTCATTTATTGATACAAAATTGCATACGTCAAAAAATAAAAAATACATCAGAAATAGTGATAGTCATAAGTAAGTATATAAGTTACACTTATTAAAAGTAACAATTAATTAAAGATAACAACATTCGGTTCGATAACGTTTTATCGGTTATCACGCAATATAAAGTTTAATTCGGCCTACTGTATAATTATAACTAGCGACCCGCCCCGGCTTCGCACAGGTGTATTAAACATATAAACCTTCCTCTTGAATCATTATATCTATTAAAAAAAACTGCATCAAAATCCGTTGCGTAGTTTTAAAGATATATTAGCGTACGTGGGGACGGGAAGCTATTCTGTTTTATACAAGGTAGTAGGTATGTGATTAATACTTATATTAGTATGACGAATAAATTCACGG
The DNA here is from genome assembly GCA_949316475.1 of Hypomecis punctinalis. Classification (NCBI taxonomy): domain Eukaryota; kingdom Metazoa; phylum Arthropoda; class Insecta; order Lepidoptera; family Geometridae; genus Hypomecis; species Hypomecis punctinalis. The sequence goes on from OX438795.1 coordinate 2,874,482, forward strand.
GACAAACGAATCCCTTTCGGCAAATTCTTAGATAATGATCCGTATAGCAGTTCTGATCTGCTACGGATGTCAAAAACTACTTAAGTTTCATCTCACGATGTTTTCCGATCGCTACCAACTCGCATCAAACCCCTCATTATAATCTCGAACGAAACGAAACCGCGGGCTAACTTGCCTACTAACGCCATCTATCGAGGCTGACTTACAACTCACTGAAGAGTAGGTATGACGTAGTAGATACTGACGAACACGGAGGAATAAGTGTAAAAAAATGTACGAAATGTGTTGTAAACTAAGTAATACTGTAAACACACATGCATAACATAATTGATACATTTTACTATGGGAACAACTTGGTATTTGAGAAAAAACAGCTGTTTCATATATTTTGTGGATTCTAAGTTGCAATTTTGTATGGATCAGCTGATTTTTTTTTCTTTACTTTTGGGTTGGCACCGTAGTGAAAGCTGTTAATAATGATCGTCTTAGTCACCCTTTTTTGGTTTAGTACAGGGCAAGTAGATAACTTTGTATTGTTTAAAATATTTTTTTTTTATTTCATTTTTAATTACATAATAAATAACACATAACTCATAGGTAGAGTCTGCTTGCCGGCAAGCGATTAAAATTAATTAATATATTTTAAGGGATACACTTTAAATTAAATTGTTAGTTAGGTTTAATAAAGTATTTGAAAGTTTTATAATAATTTCGTTCAACTAAGTATTTTTGTTCGTACCTACTTACAATCCAAGTTTTTTTTTTCTCCGTTATCACGTCGTCATCTTTTTAATACGTATACACTGATATTATTAATAATAATATATTGTGCATAGAGACCTCGGCCTATTCGCATAGCGTAGGACTAAATTCAATGAAATTTGCGTAATATTTTCAATATCTTGTTCTCAAGATATTCTACAATTATTTTAGTTATTAACTATAATTTACATTTAAATGACCTTCTCCTTGATAGTTTTTCTTTGCTTTGATTGATTAAATTACTTAAAAATACGGAACCCAATAAACAGACAAAAGTGTTAATTATTATACTGTGTTTGTGAATTAAATTATTCTAGCAATCGAATTGCCTAAATTCAGATGTTTTGCTTTCTTGCTTAATATATTTCTAGTAGATTAATTAATTTTTTTTTTGAAATCGATATAAATTTATAAAATAAAACATACATGAACAAGGACCGAGAAGATTTGATACTGGAGAAAAATAAGAACAGATAAACGCAACAATTACTGCTATGGTAGAGCGGTAACGCAAGCTTTTGCTCTATTTCAATAACCATAATTATTAAGTAAGTTTTAATACAGAACTTATATTTTTAGCTTCGTAACTAATATTCCGTAAAAAATAAACACTTCTACTGACGTATACTAATTACACAAGATTGGCGGGTTAATTAACAAGGTACTAAATCACTGAAAAAAAACGACCGGATACATTTTGGTACTAAATCACTGAAAAAAAGACCTTATTAAATCTATTTTAGCACTTTGATTTGTCTAAATTAAGTTGTTCTTAAAATATGACATTTTAATTGACCTACTCCTATAAGTAAGTAAGTAAGTTCGTATAGGCCGGGTGGCTAGCCCTGGTGTCAGAGTTGTTAGGCCGCCTGAAGGCCTCTGACATGGCTAAACCTACTCCTATAATCTATGATATTTACATTGTACTTTTGATATTTTGTATTGTTCCGACATTATTTAATTTTGTATTCGTTGACCTCTCTACAGTATTTAATCTTGTTGCTGAAGCAGATAGTAATTTTTTTTATTTTAATTAATTTTTAAATTTAATTTTAACAATTGTGTATTGTGAAATGATGAGATATATTTTGCGGTACTAACTATTATTATACAAACTGTTGTATATTTAATTTTAGTATGAAGCTCTATACATCAATAAACGGTTCTAATTCTATTCAAAAGGTTTTCTTTTCCTGTTATGTCACGGAACCCTAAACCCTAAACAAATAGCGGCTGCGGCCCGCTGCGACGCTCTCTGATGCGTGTTATCCCACTAATACAATGTTATTAATCAATATAAATAATAGATACCAAGTAGGACCGGATAGTTTTGATACTTGTAACAATAAACATTCGCTTATTCTTATGAAATTCATTGTTAACTACATAAAATTATTCATACATTTTTAACACAAAAATGAGTATAATAAATAATAATAATCAATTAGCATCCTTTTAAGAGCATATTTTTTATTATCATCTATTCATCATTTCATTCTATTTTTAGATTATTTGTTTATGTGTTATTATAGCGGCAACAGAAATACATCATTTGTGAAAATTTCAGCTTTCTAAATATAACGTTTATGAGATACAGGCTGGTGATAAATAGACAGACCTAATTAAACTAAGGCGGAGTATATCCTCCGTCTTAGTTTAATTAGGTTCCCGTTTCCTTTGGGCATGGAACCCTAAAAAGACACATCAGTCCAATATATCCATTTTTAAGGCTTTCTAAATAGTTCTGATATTTAACATTTATAAGATCAAGACGAGATATACCTAGTCAAATACATAAATAAGACACATTAGAAAAACCTTTGCGTTACCATTACTTTTCCTTTACAGTCGGGTTAATATACACCAACTATCAAAACTACTTACGTTCAAAGAAAAGTAAACGATCGTTGCAGAATTTTGGCCAGTAAAATAAAACATTTTCTTTAAAATAAAAAATAAATGTATCAAGACGTGTCAGTCCAAACATATCCATGTCAGATTATTGAGGCGTACTAATCATAAACGTTTATGAGATCAAGACGAGATACACATACATACACACATACAAACAAATAGGTGCGTATAGTCAACACTGACTGACTGGACGAACGTTTAAACATTGCTGAATAATAAATAGGTATTTATCTCCAAAAATGGCGGGTTATTTCTCTCCAAAGCTATCGAATATAGCCCAGCGGATCGGTAAGTTCAAATGGCGGTGGGCAGGGCATTTCGTATAGGTAAATAAATAAATTAATATTGTGGAACATCTTACACACGGCCTCTGACCCCAAACTAAGCAAAGCTTGTGATATGGCTGCCAGAGACTGATATACTACAATGTAGTATATCAGTCATTGGCAGATATACTTCTTTTTAAATACATACTTATATAGATAGTAACTAAATAACACCCAGACACAGAGCAAACACCTATGTTCATCACATAAATATTTGCCCTGAGTGGGGATCGAACCCACGCCTCTTTGACCCAGAAGTTAGGGTCACTAACCACTGAGCCAGCGAGGCACTCATGGAGGCAGTCATGGATGACTAAAATGACCGATGGGGTTAAGAAGTTATCGAGTGGAGACTACGAACCAGCAATCGCGGCGTGGAACGTCCATTAGGTGGACAGATGATCTCGTTAAGTTGGCAGGATTGAGTCGGATGCAAGCCGCTGCCAACCGGTTTTATTGGTGATCTATACGGGGAGGCTTATGTCTAGCAGTTGACTTTATATTGCTGATGAATGAATGAATTTATTTTATGTATGGAAAGCGACGTTTCGTTGTCTTTTTAGGTCAAACGTCAAACACTAGCAAATTTAAAGATTTGTCTTAGAGTGGTTAAAAAAATTAAGTTTTCAAGGATAGATAGAGTTTAGCGGCTATTTCACTCACGTATTTGTTAATTTTGAACATTTATACAATTAAATTATTATGTTTCTAAAAATCTTTCCGGTGATTTTATATCGCCCAAAATGCTATCAAATTCGATCTCCTCTTAAATTAGTATTTGTTATATACAGGATTATTTTTAATCAATAAGCATCCTTTTAGGGGCTTATTCTGTACATCAAAACTAACAAATTTGTTCTGCAACTTTTGTCAAAACTAAAAAAGAAATCACCTGTTCCATACTTTTTGTCGTGGGGGAACGATATTTTTCTATGAAATAACAATTTTTTTGAGTATTGACAAAAGTCGCAGAACAAAAGTACACAGTTTTGATGTACAGAATAAGCCCCTAAGAGGATGCTAATCGATTAGAAATAACCCTGTATCTTGCGAAACCCGCGCGGTGTGAGATATTCTCTCATTATTTTATACATATATTGAAACGACAAGACCACATCCTGCCTCCTATTTTAGATTTCTAAATTCATTATTCAGAACAGTAGTTTTATCCGAAAATCTATACGCCATTTATATTTAAATTCCATAGTTTCTGTCAAAATATACAAATATTTCATACTTATGTTTAACTAGTTCACCAATAAAAATATGATTTCATTTTTAAGCGCCATCTCCGAGAGCGATTTTTCTCTGCGTTTCTTTTTTTTACATCGTTTGTGAAGAGAGTGTTATTTATCTATTTTTTTGTTGGGCTACTTGGAGCTTATTAATGAGGCCAATAGTGAGAGACCACGTTTCTGTGCCATAAGTTATCACTGGCAACACACACTGGTCGAAAACTTTCGACTTGAGGCACTGAGGTATGTCGGACGATAAGACGCTACGCAACTTTCCAAACGCTGCCCAGCCGAGTTGGATTCGGCGATTGGCCTCTTTGTTGAAGTCGGACCTACCTAACTGGACTGCTTGTCCTAGGTAGACGTACGAGTCAACGATTTCAAGAACCGAGTTCCCAACTGAAATAGGGGTGGATACAACATGAGAATTACACATGACCTTTGTGTTGTCCATGTTCATTTTAAGACCCACCTGTTGAGAGACTCGATTGAGGCCTTCGAGCATCGTGCCGAGTTCTAGTTAAGTATAAACAATATTTTATTCTTATGATCGCGTGTGGAGACGGCGCCACAGCCCAACTCGTTTACAATAACGATGACAAAATCTGCCATGATAAATCCCTATTCACATATTAAATTTAGCATAAATACACTTCTCATTAAATAATCATAATCGTATGATTTTATGGACGAGATAAACATTTTCTAAACTAGTTCTCTGCAAGACTTTGCATTAGAAAAAAATATTTGGAACTCTGAGATTTAATATGAGATTTGACTGCCTCGGTGGCTCAGTGGTTAGTGACCCTAACTTCTGGATCAAAGAGGCGTTGGTTCGATCCCCACCCAGGGCAAATATTTATGTGATGAATAAGAAATATTGATGTGATGAATGTGTTTGCTCTGTGTCTGGGTGTTATTTAGTTACTATCTATATAAGTATGTATTTAAAAATAAGTATATGTAGTATATCTGTCTCTGGCAGCCATATCACAAGCTTTGCTTAGTTTGGGGTCAGAGGCCGTGTGTAAGATGTCCCAAAATATTTATTATTTATTTATTATTAATAGAAAATCAACCAACTTCCGAGAAAGAGGAGGCCTTTTAGTTCGTCTTCATGTTTTTTGACCGACGAAACGGAGGAGGTACTTTATTCGACACGTAAATTTGTTGTTTTTTTTCATGTATAACCACGCATAACTTTTTACATAGTTGTCCGATTTCGATAACTCTTTTTTTATTGGAAAGAATATACTTCGAAAATGGTCCTATTTAAATTTTATCGAAATCAGTTGAGCCATTTTTGATAAATCAACAATAATGTGAAAAATGTTACATCGATCCGTGCGAAATATTCGCGAATTCTATACACGGTTGAAGTCGGTCATGCCAGTTTTTGCGAGAAATAATTATTGATATTTTTATTTTATTAAAATGTTTTATGCATAATCCATCGATATAATTAATCCGTCTATCCATCCATCAGCCATGGTACGTCCAATGCATAGGCTACCCTTATGGATCTTCAAAAAAATTCAGCTGGAGTACCTAGGTAGGAAACGGCTTGCACCCAGCGCGATCCCGCAGTCATGAAAAGATCTATTCACCTCGTGGATAGACGACGTAGACGTCCTACGCTGCGCTTGCCATTATAAGGTCTCGGAGGTCCACTCGAGACAATACCACCACACCTCGAGGGCAGGCGGGTGGTTATGTGGGATTCCCCGCCGACGGGACGATATGCCCACCAAAAACCCTGGGTGTTCCACCACTGCGCCTGGTGTCGGGGCTACGGGAACGCTTCAGCACTCCTCCGCAGCACCCGACAGCGCAGGCTCAACTCGGGGCCCACCACGAGTGATAAAAACTTTAATGAATCCACTGGCTCCGAACTAGTCTTAACTGTATTTTTAAAGCCAGTGGCTTGTCCCAATTTTCAACAGATTATTATCAAGAGAAAATTTAATTGAAAACTAACATATTTGAATTTACAACAATTTACAACGGCTGATCTTCGAGAAAATATTTACAGAGCCACGGTCCCTAAGTGAAAGTATTAAAAAAATGTCCGAGCGCCATCATACATATTGACTTACATTTTTACATTAAATACTTCACAATGACCCGTTTTTTCGAATCTCGATGTTATGTCACCTAATTGGTACCTACTTGTAACCGAGCACTTTGGCATCGCGCGGCGTTGTAGTCGGCTTGCAGTCGCCTTAAGACTAACTAAAAAGCCTGCCCACTACGTAGTTTGGGCAGGGTTTTGGCTCGGACACTTTTTTTGCTCGATTGTGACTCTATAGATGTTTGCTCGAAGCAGCTGGTCTACATTTCCATTGCGGGGTCTGTTATTTTATATAAATTATCCCCACCATTTTATCATGTGGGGTTTTTATTCTATTTTTGTAAAATTTTCAACAGTTTGATACATTACTGTACGGTAATCAACAAATAATAAAATTAAATATTTGGGGCACCTTATAACACACGGTCCCAAGTTAACCTAAGGAAAGCCAGTGTTATGTGTTTTTTTTGTATGTTTTTCGATGTTTTTGCCAATTGTGAACGGATTAGTAATTTTTTTATCAAAAGGATATACTTCCGAGGTGGCACCATTTAAATTTAATCGGCATTGGCTGAACCATTTTTGATAAATCATTAATAATGTACATGAACACATCTAACTAAAACTATTCGAATTCTGTACACGGTGGAAGTCGGTGTTGCGATTTCTTGCGAAAAATAGTTATGATTAGTTTAATTTCAAAATAACATGAGTAAGTTCCTTGTAAAGTATGATGCCTAATTACTTCCTTTATTTATTATTTAGTTTGTTTGAAAATTAAATCAATCTTTTAGATTAGTTATATTTTAGTATAAGTTTTAGTGTTTAAGTATAAGTTTTTATTTTAAGTAGGTTCATTTTAATAGTTATAGTTAGGTAAAGAAATGTTTTTATAATTCGTTAAGATTATTTTGAAAATTTGTGTTTTTTTTCAAATTGAGATTTTTTTATTGATTTTATGTACTGGTTACTAGTACTACCTATTTGTGATTCATATTAATTTCGACGTCAGTGCTTCACTTTGTATAGATAATAATCATCGTTCATCACATAATCGCTTGCTCTGGTGGGAAATCGAACTCACGACTCTTTGGCCAAGAGTCAGGGTCAGCAACCACTGGATCACCGATGCAGTCAAACTTTTAACTTATAAACAACTAGCGACCCGCCCCGGCTTCGCACAGGTGTATTATTCATTTAAACCTCCTCTTGAATCACTCTATTAAAAAAAACCGCATCAAAATCCGTTGCGTAGTTTTAAAGATATAAGCATACATGGGGACAGAGAGCGGGAAGCGACTTTGTTATAGGTATGTATGTAGTCATCATCATCATCATTCATCATTTCAGCCATAGGACGTCCACTGCTGGACATAGGCCTCCCCTAATGATTTTCAATAAGACCGGTTGATAACGGCTTGCATCCAGCGCAATCCTGCGGTCCTAATAAGGTCATCTGTCCACCTTGTGGGTGGACGTCCTACGCTGTGCTTGCCGCGTACGTGGTCTCCACTCGAGAACTTTTCGACCCCATCGGTCATCAGTTCTCCGCGCTATGTGCCCTGCCCACTTCAACCGCTGGGCAATCCGCTGGGCTATGTCGGTAACCTTGGTTCTTCTACGGATCTCCCCATTCCTGATTCGATCTCGCAGAGAAACTCCGAGCATGACGAGCACTCCGAGTGACTCCAAGTAGCCCAACGAGCCATGGAGATGGCTCCATGGCTCGTTGGGCTACTTGTAGCTTACTAATAAGGCCCATAGTGAGAGACCACGTTTCTGTGCCATAAGTCACCATAAGTCATCACTGGCAACACACACTGGTCGAAAACTTTCGACTTGAGGCACTGAGGTATGTCGTATTATATTAAATTATATATTCGATTCTTTAAAAAGCGACAGAAAATATAGACTTTTGATCTTGACCATTTCCATATATTTTTATTTAATATAAACAACATTTATTTTTACTAGCTATAACGTTAATATTATAATTACGCACAGTTATAAGTACCAGGATTTCCTTATGTATATTATTTTATACCTATTTGATGATACTTTATGAGATTCGCACGAGTGTCGTTATAACATTAATATAGCCTCATCCAGGATTATCCAGAACTGATGTACTCAACTGAAAGGAGGTAATATGGTTTAAGATATTTATTTTCTCAAAGAATTACATAAAATTCACTTATGAGAGAAAATACAAACTAGATTAGTGCTAGATTAAATAGCAGGTGTGAACACAACTTATTATTCTACAAAACTATCAGGCTAAACTATTTTTCTTCTTTACAAAAATACGGACTCACGAAACGTCAAAGTACCGACTTAACAATATTTGATACAGACAGGAATAGGTACTTACTTAAAGCAATTAATGTAACTGAATTAGATACCTACTAAGAACTAAGGTAGGCAAATAAACTTCCATGTGTGGTGTAGTTTACTACGACAGTGAACAGATAGGTACTTTGTGTACTCAATATAGGCAAGAAAGGTCTCAGCACCGATGTGATTTATATAAATAAATAAGAGATAAATATGCAGACTATTCAAAGGTACATAGATTAACATATAAAACGTCAGGTAGATGTTGGTTCAATTTATGTGTGTTTTACCGAAGTTCTTTTCATTTTTTTATTGTAATGTAGGTACTTAATCCAGACCTTCATTGTAAACAACTGTTACAACCAACCAACTAGTATAATGAATTATTTAAAAGTATTAAGATTAGTGCCGAGAGCCGTGGTGGTCTAGATGTAGTGACACCCGCCTTACAATCGTGAGGTCGTGGGTTCAAATCCCCGGTCCCGTACCAATGAGTTCTTTGGGATTTATGTACGGAATTTTACACCACTGGCTTTTCGGTGAAGGAAAACATCGTATGCAAACTGCATACGTCCGTAGAAGAATTTCGATGGCGTATGTGAATCCACCAACCCGCACTGGGCCTGCGTGGTGGATATGGCCCAAACACCCTTCGTGGGTAGGCCTACGTCCTGCAGAGGCTGGTACAGTACAGTACAGTACAGTAAGATTAGTGAATTCTACAATTAATTATGATTCGTACGTAAACTGAAAAAATAACTAAAAATGGCTAATCCAGATCAGAGACATAAGCTTGTAAAGATTTTGGTAGGGATTAAGAGGGGATGCTTTGTCCCTTTCCCACAAAGCATTACATAGTATGGCGAATGTATGACACTTTCGGGACGTGACGTCATAATTCTGCTATAGTGCGCTCTTTGTCTAGCAAGAAAATAAAATGCTTGTAACTTCTTTATTTCTAAGTTGATTTTAGTTTTGTTTTCGATTATCGGCTCTGTTTATGGTTAGCTGTTAGGTACAAGAGGACATCAAAAATATTGTCAATTATCCTATTCAAGAAAAAATAATCAACTGTATATATACATGACGATTTCGAGTTGCGATTTTGTATGGTACCACAATCGTAAAACACGGTATTTGACGGAAATGTGGGTTATGGGAAGGCATGAAATGTGCGACATTTCATATAAATATAGCGAATTTGACTCCTATGCGGCGCATTATATGTGCCGAGTGTGACTTCTATGGCGCGACTATTTGACTTAATTTAAAACGCCTGTGCTGCAGAAACTATAAAACACAATAAATATTATAAGGCCGTACAAAACATATTATCAATTAAAACATGATAACAAAACAATTTATTGAATTTTTTATAAGAATCAAACCTCAGTAATAAAGGCATTAATTAATTATCCTATAATAAACACATAATAAGCCCGATTACAGAGGCGCCAGCGTAAATTTAATAGCAACGTAAAAAGCGTTCTCTCTATCGAATGCCTAATGTGAAAAAGAAACAGAACTATGCTATTTAGCTATTATAATTACGATGGCGCCTCTGTAATCGGGCTTTGTATCCAGTTATAAATAAAGTAAAACAATAAATAATGTAATTTTTCTGTGATTAAATTTACGACAGTGGCGCCCCCATTAATTTCTTCTCCGCCAAACTGTACATTTCTACTAATTCGTACATTTTAACACACCTCTCTATTCCATAATGTAATAAATTAAACACTGGTCCGACCACATTCGAATTATATGGCGTTTTCGGTAACTTGCAAAAAATATGTTTTGGTCGGTGTTATACTAGAGTGACAAAGAAATCAGAAATACATAAATTTATTTGTATATATTAAAAATAACATGAGGCTTGAAATACTTCCCTGCGCAACACCACACGTTACTTTTAGGACAGTACTAATAACTCGTTTGATCTTAGCCCTCTGATTCCTATTAAAAACAAATTGTTTTATTTAAAAAAATATACTTACCTCTGATTCCAATGTTTTCTAATTTTTGCACAAAGATTGGGACGGCAACCGCATCATCTGCTTTCTCTAAAAATAAAATTTGAAAAATTGGGTCATTTATTTCGTTCCTCTGTGATGGTCTTTATCTTGGAGGATCTTTATCAAATGAATTCTGGGTGGTACAAAAAAAGCGCAAAAAATTAGGGAACAATTCATTAGCAAGTAATCTCGTTTAAGTGAACCCGTCGCGATGAATTAGTTAATTTAATTTATACTTGCCTATTTTTTTGCGAATTTTTAAAAGTTGTTTGTCGAGATGTAACTCGCCCTTAGAAGGTTTTACGTTTAATAATGACCCTGTATAGGATAGATATACGAGATATGGCCATGTTAGAGTCAATTTTGGCCACTTTGAATTTTAATGATTGTGTAGACAAATTTAATGTCTTTTTAGAGAAATTTTCAAACCCAAACAAACAATTTTCATGGTGTTACATTTTTAACAATCTACTTATGCAATAATTTTGCTGTCAATTGGCCGAAACCAAGACAGTGGCCACAACCGGTACATCTGCCATAGTTAAAAGTTCAAAAAATGTTAATCTAAGTTGATTCATCGCGGCGAATACTTATCTACTAATTACTATTGTTTTTTTTATTAAAAAAAATTAAGAGGCTCCCAACATATTGCATAACGCCATCCTCTAAAACACACAGTATCGTTTCGGTACGCACTATAAATTACATGTGATTTGAATAATTCCTCGCTTAGACGGACACTTGACTAATAAATCGTGGAGGCTAGAGGCGTTACGGTGTGGAGGCGGCATTAGTATTATTGGCATGTTTATAAACATTCGTAAATGAATAACAAATATTCTAATAGTCTAACTTATATGCGCACCCCGACCATTATTTACTTTATCTATTCTCTCTATGCTAAGATTGCCTGGCAGATATCACTGTTAGCGATAAGACCGCCAGTTGGTATACTGTTTTTGAATATTTATTTCTTGATAAAAAGGATGAATCTATTTATCAATTATTTGCATTAGATAGAAAGCATTTTTTACAGAAAACACAATATTTTAAATAATAACTAAAGTTCATAGACATCTGTTTTAAATATAGTTTGAAGAGAATCTTTATTATTTTTAAGAAACTGACAGCCTCAATTTATAAGAACAATTCGAAGATTTTTTAATATTAGAGATAAGATAAATTTAATTTTGGACGTTAAACCAAACTGTACAGGTTTTTACCTGTATATAACTTATTAAATACAAGTTTTTGAGATCCTGGATATCATGTAGGTAGCAGAATTATTTGAGAGTACCTATTCCAGGTTAAATTTAAGAAGCAATGCTAGGAAAAACCAACTGGTGACTCTGTCTCATAGGCTGGCGAAATCGAAGAAGTCTGTATATATTGGTGGGCCCGCTATACACAGCCGAATACCCATAGAAGTTCGGGATGCACCTTCCGCTGGGTCGTTTAGGAATAAATTAAAATGTTGGCAACTGTTTTATGACGTAAATTACTTTTTGAAATTACCTGAATTGTATGAAGATTTTGTGACTAATATTCAAGATCATTTATTTGTGAAAACATGGTAATCGTGTACAATATACCTACAAAGTCGCAAAAAGTTCGAAATATAATAGAGAACGCATGTTTTTGCCCATCGTGGCGCACAAATGTCACACAATTTAAATTAAAGATTTATGGAGATAATGTTCAATTTCAAAAATAATAAACAAAACATAAATGTCAAGTTCTTCCATTTTAATTTTGTGCTATATTGTATAGTGCCCTAATGTAATGTTTACCTATTGACTTGTAACAAATGGTGTTATGAATAAATGACTATATAAATGCCGCATCTAAACTAACATCATTTCGTACATCCACGTACCACCATTTGTCAAATCAAACGCCAACCGAACATTTGTATGAAAAATGCAAAATCTCCTCCGTTTTGACTATTTCTATTGATTATATTTCACATTTAAATAAAATTACTCAAATTTATGCTAATTTCAACCTTATACTGTTACACATAGAAGTTATATCGGGTGTCGATACGGCTAATTTAAATTGTTTACATGCTATGCATATTTGAACCTTACCGATATGTAAATACGAGTGATATTATTTGCTGTAGAAGTGTGAAAGAGTTAGGTGATTTAGACACTTAATTATTATTATTTTATCTAAGTAATTCTTTTTTATTACCACCATCAAATTAGTAAACAATTTGGTATTTTTGCGTCTTTTTAGGTAAATAATGTGAAGTAGAGACACTGAAGTTAAGCAACGGTCGGCACGTTTAGTCTTCGGATGGGTGACCGCGGGTGGCATTTGCAACTGAGCGCTAACGTTGCCTTGAAGAAATCAACATGAGTGATAAGGCCGCCACTTTATAATCATATTTTTGTCGTATATGTGTAAATAGTGTTTATTTTTCATATTGTGGTTGTAAATAAAGAGTTTTGTCTGTCTGTCTGTCTGTCTAACGTGGCTAGGAGGACACGTTACATTGTAGGTCCCAGTTGTTTTAGCCGTTTAGCAAAGTTAGAACCCTCCAGGAGGGCTTACAAAATTCTGACACCAGGGTCAGCCGAAAGCTTCCACTTTGCCCCACCAAAGCGCCCCACTGGTGGGGCAGATTCCACTCCTTCATTTATTGGAGTGGAATCTGCCCCACTCATCCCATCTTGGTGGGGCAGATTCCACTCACTTTTTAGACCAGTGGAATCTGCCCCACCAGGGGTGTCGCATGATTTTAAATTAAATGATTAGTGCCATGAAGTGCGAAATTCGACTTCAAAATTTTAATCATTATAACGTCCCACCAAAAGAACAGATAAGTGAAGACATTAAATCCAAAATAGTAAGAAGATTATAAACTATAAAAAGCACAATTTTCCGAAGTCAAAAATTACGGATTGTATGTAGTATTTATGACGCAAATATTTTCGAAGTCATCGTAAAGTAAAAGAAAATTATAAATTTAATGTTATCATTCAATTCAGCTACAAAAAATAGTGAGGCCAAAGAAGTCATCGTGTTGACAGTGCTGCTACAATCTACGCACTTAGAAGACCTGTAAAAAGTTCTAGAGTTGTTGCTGAATGTCATGCGACACTTCAAACTCTTTCAACTTAACACAGAACAATTGTGCGCTGGATAAAGAGTCACAGAACATGTTCAGGTAACAACAAAGCCGACACCCTGGCCAAAGAGGGCACAAGAAAACAGGTAGAGGACGAGGCAACTAAACACTGTAAGTCAATAGCGGCGGAAGAGCGCGTGTTGTTGTGTTGTCATACCAAAAAAATAATATCAGAATATGTGGAACAAAAGGGAGGATTGCAAACACTCTAAGGTTGCTTTCCCTAATTTAAATAGAAACATCACAAAAGATTTATTGAAGTTGCAGTGGCAAGACCTCTGACTTCTGGTAGGACTCATACCTGGTCACTGCAACTTAAATAGACGCTTGTATAAACTAGAAGGCACTGACAATCCACTACTGGTTACTAGTACTAATGTGGGTCAAATTAATGTCGGCGTCAGCTTTCCAACATGTATACTACATACATAAGTTGTGATTAACGTATTAATGCAGAAAATTCAGGGTTATCAAAATCATGCGACACCCCTGGTGGAGCAGATTCCACTGGTCTAAAAAGTGAGTGGAATCTGCCCCACCAAGATGGGATGAGTGGGGCAGATTCCACTCCAAAAAATGAAGGAGTGGAATCTGCCCCACCAGTGGGGCGCTTTGGTGGGGCAAAGTGGAAGCACTCGGTCAGCCACTCGGCCTATATGAACTTATTTCGTCTAGAGAAACAAACGATAAGCTATTTCAATATTTTTTTGGGGAAAAACGCGAGTGGAGTTCAAACAAGTTACAGTTTAATAATATTAAAATTAAAATGACAAATTCCACACGGTTCCAATCTAGTTTATTTTAGTCTAAATCCAAAACTTGATTTAGTAGGTGTCCGAAATATTTCGAAAATTGATACTTTGAACAGATTATACGAATTCTAATGGAATTATACCATATTTATGATAATTTTGTTTAATATCCAAACAAAGAATAGAGAAAAACAGATGCTCAACTCATGTAAGAAATTCAGCTTAGGAAGAAAGAATCCTTTCATCCTGAAGAATATTCAACGCAGTTAATGGTTTCTGGTGTTGCAGTTTTCCATAAATGACAGATTTCTTAGCACCAGGAGCTTATTCGCCACTTTATTAGGTACACAGAAAAGTAATAAATTAGTGTGATTCGTGACAACAATCCAATAAAAATAAAATAAATATTGGAAGACATCTCACACACGGTCTATCACAAGCTTTGCTTAGCCCAAACTAAGGCTGCCAGAGACTGATATACTACATATACATATTTTAAATACATACTTATATTCATCACAAAAATGCTTGCCCTGGTGGGGATCGAACCCACGCCTCTTTGATCCAGAAGTCAGGGTCACTAACCACTGAGTCACCGAGGCAGTCTAAGACATGCGCTTGAAATGAATATAATTGGTTCTTTGATAACTATGGTTATAAATCTTATTGTTAGTTCACCGGAACGCCACGATGGTTCTCTTTTTGGACATACTCTACTCGGCGTAAGCGAGCTCATTACTTAACTATGTATGATTTTAGAGATATATAGGTACTTATATATTTTTGGTGCACTTTACTAATTAAATACTTAAATATGGTTTTAAAATACTAGGTTAAAAAGAACTCTATCTATCTATCTATCTATCTATTAAAGAAATCTATCGGTGCTTTAGAAGGCTATAATGGTCAGAGAAACAAGTTCTTCTTCTTTTGTGTTTTGGCGTCGCATTGTTGTGCATTTTCCAAAGTAAAGTTTTTTGAAGTATTAAGTTTTAGTAATATTTTATCAAATTAGTCATTATTAAATATCGTAAATATCGTCACGTCCAATAAAGTCTCGGTCAAGTCCAAACATAGCCCAAGTCATACCTCAGTAAAGCAGTGGAGACTTTACTAAAGGCGTCTATGAAGTTTTGGTAACAACACGGAACAACATGATACGTCACATTATATCACTTGCCTACACTCATGCACTGATATACGTGCATGAGAGTGTGCTCATAATCGAAATACCACAATTGTTCACTAATTATCACTGATAAAAATACAAGTTTAATAAAATAATATAATGCGGCGACATGATTTTTCCACGTTCCCGTCAAAACTCCAAAAAGAAACAAATTATACATCTGTAATTTTTTTTTAATCTGCGTCAAGGAATCTGCCATTTTGCTAACGCACCACCCGTGAGAGATTATTTTATTCAAATAAAGTATACATCTACATCGGAACGATAATGGCGATGTAAAAGTGTTATATTACTGCGATGAAGCAGTTTACAAAAATAGTCGTCGTAAATTTTGCTAAAATTATAATATTTGCTACGTGATTGGTCTAGATTTTGCTTATTTTATTCATTATTTTTTTATCACCACGGCTCTATATGGCCACGACATCCTAGCTAGAGTACGTTAAGTAAACAACCAATCAATTATAAATGTATTATTTAGTTATAGGTTTTTTATTTTTATGTATTTTAAGTAAATACTTAAAATACATAAAAATGAAAAAAAATAAAAACATAGAAGATATAAATATATCTTTTATTTATTGTATGTAAGTTTATGACGTATAATTTAATGTATATGTATATATATCTTTTTTATTTAATGCGCACTCCGTCCATTATTTATACGCTATCTATCCTTTCTATCCTAAGGTTGCCTGGCAGATATCGTTATTAGCGATAAGGCCGCCCTTTGTTACACTGTGTTTGTATCTTTATTTCATCTTATTATGGTTATTTCTTGGTGTGCAATAAAGCGTTTATCTATCCATCAATCGTTCTATTCTTATAGGTAAGCAAAAATTTTCGATTTTTATTCGCCAATTAAAAATATTGGCAAATAATTCAAAGGCCAGTCTTTCAATTGTTATCGAATTTCAACTCTTTTTATTTGTAATCGGTTAAAAGTATAAGTGCCCCAAAGTTATTAAAAGCTCGCTCAAAGATTTTGCAAACGACAAATAACCTGATAAAACTTGTATGGAATGTATGTATGTATGAGTATGGAATGTTTGTATGTATGTTGTGACAGCTCGGGCGCACTAAAAGCAAAGTGCGGGTTTGTGACCGATTATATCGAAGTAGAGTGAAGTGTGTCCATGAAAAATGTTCAATGGTTCCGTAGGAAATTATGCTGAGTTATCTGCTTACCCTTCTCTTCTCAGTCGTGCTCTTCATTACTGAAGGTCGTGTCTAACTTGGAGCATTATGATCCTGGATCACCCTTT
Organism: Hypomecis punctinalis; assembly: GCA_949316475.1. Classification (NCBI taxonomy): domain Eukaryota; kingdom Metazoa; phylum Arthropoda; class Insecta; order Lepidoptera; family Geometridae; genus Hypomecis; species Hypomecis punctinalis. Next base: position 2,891,481 of record OX438795.1, read on the forward strand.
GGACAATACTCCTCCACTCGGACCTGTCTGTAGCGGATCTCATGACGTCAGGGATGGGCACACCGATCAAAGATTTTATTTGATCAATCCATCTTGTAGGAGATCGACCGCGTGGTCTTTTCCCTTCGACCTTTCCTACTACCATTAACTTCTCCAGGTTGTCTGGGTCTCTGCGAGCAATGTGGCCAAAGTAGTTCAGAATGCGCTGAAGGCAAGTCGTCGACATTCGTGTTGTTATGCGGAGCTCCTTAAGAATGGATACGTTAGTACGGCGCGCGGTCCAAGGTATACGAAGCATTCGCCTCCAACACCACATTTCAAATGCGTCGATTTTAGTTCTTTCCTCCTTCCGTAACGTCCAGGATTCTACGCCGTAAAGGAAAATTGAGAAAACCAATGTCCGTACCAGTCTCACTTTAGTGTTGCGAGATATGTTTCGATCTTTCCAAATCCGTGTGAGTTTAGTCATCGCTGATTTGGACATCTGTATTCTCCTTGTAATTTCCTTAGCACTGCCACCCTCGTTATTAAGAAGAGAACCAAGATAAATGAACTGGTCCACAAATTCTAGGTCCTTGAGTTCGTTAGTGCGAATTAGTGAGCCTTGCCTATCTACTGCTAAGATCTTAGTTTTTGTTTTATTTATGCTAAGGCCCACCAATGCACTTTCTTTCTCCACTCTAGAAAGTAGTTCAGCCATCTCTTTTTCGGACGATGCGAAAAGGGTTGTATCGTCTGCGTATCGTAGGTTACTAATTCGCCTTCCACCAATAGAAATTCCACCTTCCCACCCTTCTAGAGCTTTCCTCATGATGTGTTCACCATATATGTTAAACAGAACCGGAGACGCAATGCATCCCTGCCGTACACCTTTTTGTGGCTTAAAGGGTCTGGAAATTACGTCGTTCACCTTAACGACAGTATTACCTCCCACATAGAGATTTCTGATGAGGATGGTAAGATGTTCTGGTACTCCCATATCTGTCAGAATTTTCCATAGGCAATCCCATTCTACACAATCGAATGCTTTGGAGTAATCCACAAAGCACATTAACATTGTTATGTTGAATTCACGGCATTTTTCTATGATTTGTCTGACATTCGCAATCTGTTCCCTGGTGCCACGCCCTTTCACAAACCCAGCCTGTTCAACGGGAATTTGCCATTGCAAATACGCCTTTAGCCGCTCGTTAATGAAGTACAGAAGAACCTTGCTTGCGTGAGATATGAGTGCTATCGTTCTGTAATTTCCACAAGATTTTGTCGAACCCTTTTTATGTATGGGAATCAGCACAGATTCCTGCCAGTCACTGATCCATTCACCAGTTCTCCAGATCTGGTTGCATAAGGACTGTAGAATTTCTATCCCTTTGTCACCAATGAGCTTCAAATCTTCAGCAAATACACAGTCTCTTCCCACTGATTTATTTGGCTTAAGCTTCTTTAGAGCGAGCTCAATTTCGGATTTTAAAACGTCTGGCTCCATAGAAATATCTACCATACCATGCATCTGTCCTACTGGAGCTGATCCTTGATCAGCATATAAGGCCTGACAATAATTTTGCCATCTTTCTACAACCTTATCGATTTCTGTCAGCAAGACTCCACTCTCATCCTCAATTGCCCAAGTCTTAGGCTTGAAGTCACGAGTTATACTTCTTATTTTCATAAATAAGTCTCGTGTATGCATCTTCTGAGCATGTTCTTCAATTTCAGTGCACACTGTGTTGAAATATCGGTTTTTATCTGCTCTGCAGCGACTTTGCACTTCTTTAGACAGGGCTTTAAACTTATCCCGGTTATCGTCCTTAGAGAGGTATTTTAGTAATTTTTTCTTCTTTTCAATAACGTCCCATGTCTCTTCTGATAACCATGAACTTCTGGGACTCCTTTGAGTGTCGACCTGACTTTCCTTGTGTGTTGAAAGCAGCACTTCTTTCATTTTTCTCCAGTTCTCGTTTACATTCAAGCTGTCATCCAACTGCATCTCACTTGTCACATTCTGCTGGAAGCGTGCTTTAAAGTTAGCTTGTTCACCAGGTGTCAGTCTTCTCTTTTGTGCGCTTATAGACCTGAAGCACTTTTTGAGCTTTATGGTCATGTTTGCCACCAAAAGTGAGTGGTCACTTCCGCAGTCCGCACCTGGGTAAGTTTTAGTGTTCGTTATACACGACTTCCATCTTTTAGATATAGTGATATAATCGATCTGGTTTCTTGTTCTATCTCCCGGTGAGGTCCATGTATACAAACGTCGTGAATGTTGTTGGAACCACGTATTCATTATGGACAAAGAATTTGCGACACAAAATTGGATCCATCGGTCCCCCCTGTCATTTCGTATGCCAAGTCCAAACCGTCCTACAACATCTCTGAGATGGTTATCATTTTCCGTGCTTCCTACTTTAGCATTCAAGTCCCCTATGAGCACATTAATTTCTCTTTTAGGTAATGAGCTAAAATTATCTTCTAGAACGTTGTAGAATGCTTCAATGACTTCCTCTTTTGCAGAGCTAGTTGGCGCATATACTTGAACGATATTCATTCGGCAAGGTCTCGTGTTTAGTTTCACTGTGATTATACGATCACTGACAGGGTTATAACCAAGAATGCTTTTTTCCATGTCTGGAGAAACCGATATAGCCACGCCTTTACTACTCTCATTGTCGGGACCAGAGAAGTATATGGTGTGCCCCCTACTCGTCTTGTAAAAGCCTGACCCTCTCATATGGGTTTCACTTAGGCCCAGAATGTCGAGCTTGTGAGCCTGTTGTTCTTTATCTATAATCTCTTTTTTCCCCGCTTGGATCATGCCACGAACATTCCACGTTGCAAGTGTAATCGTCCTCCGGAGTGATCGTTTGAAAATAGATGAGCTCCTGTTGTCACCAGTAGCATATTGTCCACACTGTGCCTGGCGAGTCACGCCAGCATGGCCAGTAGCACACTTCACACCATGCGACCTGGACTCGTCATGGCGCCGGGTGGCAGCCGGTTTACATGCCATCTCATCTCTATCTGTGTGTGCTTCCATTTTAGAATTCTCGGGAATATAGTGCAGTGGTTTCCCGTGGCCTTCTGCACCAGTTCTTTTAGGGAATATTTAGTTCCCCAGGCCACTGAAGCCTCTTCCATATAGTTGTCTATATGGGTGTAAGGGTATACCGCCTATGCTCGGTCGCCATTGCCTCGTCTGTTCTCTAGCAGGGAGTACCACGGCAACCTGTTGGTCGCCGCCGCCTGTGATTCGGCGCGTGCAGGTGAGGTTGACAGTTGGGTCGGATAAGTTGTTATGTCCGTTCTCCCCTTTCTCCCCTTTCTCTCTGCTTACCCTATACTAAGCCAAAAGCAAGTTATTGAGACCACTTTTTATGAACAATTTGAACAACATTTACTATGGCGCCAACGCATAATTCGAGAAAAAAATAGCTGTTCAATACAAAACTACAACTCGGAATTTTGACTTATTATAAGCTAGTTTTAAGTTGACATTTTTATATAAATTTATATTATGAATTTGTGATGTGACTGAATAAAAAATAAATCATATTGTGATTATTTTATTATTTAAAATATTGAAGAATATTGCAAAAAATGCATGAAACATGATATGATATAAAATAAAATCTATATGATAAGATCTTATATCTTAATAAAAGCCATTTTTATTTTTAAAGTTTTGTAATTTGATTTCAGTCAACATTATGAAATATTTAATTTTAGAAATATATACAAGAAAAGATATCAAGTTACAAATCATAGAAAAAATGCAAATGTCATTCTACAAAGAGTAAAAGAGCTTGCGGTGGTTTTATTCGATAAAAAAGCGACCTTTTTGCTTAATGCTGACATCACTGTTAAATCAGAGGCTGTAAAAACGTTAGTAATGTGTAACTAAATAGTTTAAGTTAACTAGGTGGAACCTCACCGATTCTAATGTGCGTAGAATCACCATACCATGATAAAGTAAGTTATTGTTTTATGCAGAATATGGCTGGCTACATTTGGCCTGACGGAAAACGAAGTTTTTTTTTATAAATAAATATTTTGGGACATCTTACACACGGCCTCTGACCCCAAACGAAGCAAAGCTTGTGACATGGCTGCCAGAGACTGATATACTACTTATACTTATGTTTAAATACATACTTATATAGATAGTAACTAAATAACATCCAGACACAGGGCAAAGACTTATGCTCATCACATAAATATTTACCGTGGGTGGGGATCGAACCCACGCCTCTTTGATCCAGAAGTTAGGGTCACTAACCACTGAGCCACCGAGGCAGTCAAAGTTGTAGCCGAAGATGGAGTATGTAGACCTATATATTATAGAAGACAATTTGTCTGCCTCGGTGGCTCAGTGGTTAGTGACCCTAACTACTGGATCAAAGAGGCGTGGGTTCGATCCCCACCCAAGTCAAATATTTATGTGATAAACATAAGTGTTTGCTCTGTGTCTGGGTGTTATTTAGTAACTATCTATATAAGTATGTATTTAAAGATAAGTGTATGTAGTATACCAGTCTCTGGCAGCCATATCACAAGCTTTGCTTAGTTTGGGGTCAGAGGCTGTGTGTAAGATGTCCCAAAATATTTATTTATTTAACTATTCACTCTTGACTTGAAGATATCCAAATTGTAATTGGCAGGAAACAATGACGGAGTCTGGGCATTCCAATCCATGGCGGTCCGCATTATGAAGGAAGAAGCGAATCGCTTAGTACGAGCAGTTGACGTCGACTATGTAGTGATGGTATTTATGGGACTTCCGGCTTGTTCTGTTCTGAAAAAGAGATGAAGGAATCAGGTCGTGGAGTTCGAGCGCGACTCGCCGAAATAAAGCCTATATAATGAAGTCTAGCCCTGGTGTCAGTCTTTAAGCCGCCTGAAGGCTAAACAAGACTAAACGGTTGAAACAAACAAATTACAATATAATGTTTCATCCATAATATTATGTTCGTATTCGTCCGCATTTTTCAACGAATCTCGATGAAACTTGGTTCTATAGTTTTGATTCTTTTAAATGGTATATTTGATGTTTTCCCAAACAAAAACGATAATAAGTTGCCCGTCGCGCTATTTATTAACCGATTTCAATAATATTTGGCGAGAACTTTTAACATTTGAATTCTTATAAGATTTTCTAGTATGAACTAAATCGATCAAAAGCGAGTCGAAATATAGGCTTACTAGTTTTTACCCGCTGCTTCGCCCGCATGACATTTTGATTTTTGACGCAAAATCATTATAATTTATAGCCTATGTGTTATTCTGATATATAAGCTGTATTATTGCTAAGTTTCATCTCAATCTGTTCAGTAGTTTTTGCGTGAAAGAGTAACAAACATCCATACATCCATCCATCCATCCTCACAAACTTTCGCGTTTATAATATTAGTAGGATGAAGATTCAGTCAAAGAGATGTGCCGTGAGGTCTACTGTTCGGAAAACTACTAGTTTAGGTTAATTAGGCGGATCTTCACCATTTCTAATGTCTGTGGAATCGCTATAGCAAGATAAATGTATGGATTTTCACTACTCGAATAGCCAGAGAACCTATATGCACTAATTTTTTGACTGAAGCGAATTAATTGAGAGAGGTGTCCGTTTTAATTGACCAAAACGAAGGAAGTGAGAGAGGTCTCCGTTTTAACTCGACGATTTTTCTTTTATTTGTCCGGATGTTGACAGATGACATTTTTCAACGAATCTCGACGAGACTTGGTGCACAGGTTTTATATTTTTTTTTATGTTAGGTGATTTTTGATTTTAGGGTTAACAATAGCAATTCACATGATACTATTCGTATCAATAAAAAAAACTATAGTAGCATTCTTCTGTTACAAACACATGTCGAGGCAGGTAGACAAAAATCTGCTTGGTAATCTATAGCAATCAATCATTCGGTAGCCGATGTCATTCTATTAAAACCAACTTATTTTAAAGGTGGTTAAATTTAGGAACTAAAATAATATATAAAGACCACTTTTGTATAAAACTGCGGAAGCCTAGAAGAAGTACAGTAATAATAGTCCACTGCAGGACGTAGGCCTACCCACGAAAGGTGATTGGGCCATATTCACCAGGCTGCCCCAGTGCGGAGTGCCCACTAGAACGCATGCCTTGAAATCGCGGCTTCAAATCCCAGTAAAATAATTAGTTAACAAATTTATATTGAGATATAATAGTTTTTTTTAATTAGACTTTTTTCGCACCATTGGCTTAACTTTGAATAATTACATCGAAAACTGCACGCGATTTTAAGTAGAGTATTGAAATCTATCAAATGGTAATTGGTAAATACAGCGTGGTAGTACCTCAATCGTATTCGGGGCTTACCATATACATATTATATATATATATAAGCAGTGGAATACTAAAAGCTGAATACTGTTTACTTTTTTAATGAAAATTAAGATAGTGCCGCCATCATTGAAGTGCAGAAATAAGTTTGTTGCACATTTCTCACACTCCATAAAATAATATAGACAGCATGGGGTGCAATTCGATACGAATAAATTGGGATAGGTAGTCACGCCTAATTAAGGGTTAACTAAATGACGCATTCGATCTAGCGAAACGAAAGTCTCTAAATCAAATAAGTGGCTAAACGCATTTTATAACGGTTTCATTTTAATACAGACAGATTTCATCATCATTTCAAAGTCAAAGTCAAATCATTTATTGCAACATATGTTAACATGCGGTTCTTAGTTAACATGTTTTGTATAGTGATACATATGACCCTATAAGGGTATGGCAATTTTATTATTTGTATTGGAACGATTTATTATTATGTTTTCTAGATTATCGTTAAAAATTCGTCTAATGTGCAATAGCATTTCGATAAAAGGATTATTTTTAGTTGTTTTATGAAACAGATCTTCTCTTCTTCTCTTTCGATATCTTTTAGATTATTTGGCAATTTATTGAATATTTTTATAGCCATAGAATTTGGGCTAGAACTGTGCATTGCTAAGTTAGACATTTCAGCCATCATCATTATCCACAGCCTTCTTTATCCCACTGCTGGGTATAGGCCTCTCTCTTACTGAGCCATCTGTCTCGGTCCTGTGCCAATCGTGAACAGGTTCGACCCGTGACTTCGACTATATCGTCGACCCATCTTGCAGCCGGACGACTTACGCTCCGCTTACCTTCCCTCGTCCACCATTCTGTGACAGTCTTACTCCACCTGTCGTCACTTCGCCTCGCTATGTATCCTGCCCAGCTCCACTTCAGTTTCATGACTATGTCTACGGTTCCAACGTCCCGAACTACATTTCAGCATCTTGTGGTATTATTTTTTAGTTTAAGGAGTGTATTACAACAACCCTTTTTTGACCCAGGAAAATCCTTTATAGATACCACCAAACCTGGGGAGGACAGTGGTTATGTGGGAGTCTCCACCGCGATGGCATACCCACTAAAAACCTGTGGTGTTTCCGCCAGTGCGCCATTATGTCGGGGCTACGGACACGCTTCCGCACCCCTCCGCGTCAACTATTTATAACCTACTGCTTGGCTTAGGCGACAAATTAAATTATGAATAACGGTTGTTTTAACCTTTAGACGACTTGGATCTCTAAGAATAGCCACCCGGTCATCATACACTTACTATACAATTCTAAAGAAACTAAAGGTTTTACATTTTTAATGTGTCATTTTCCTTTTAAAGACTGAAAGGTTTTTATTTCAAATCCATGGAACTCCAAAATCTGTCCAGTGACAGCTAGGACACTACTTAAGGGCGAGCACATTAAAGGATAAAAAATAAACGGAATGAATCATACCCGCTATCGCGCCTTAAGCCTTTTAGATAAACGGGGAATGGGGCAAAGAGTAGATTGTACAGATGAGATTTCACTTTGAAATATTTAAAAAAGATTATGCAAAAATATTTCGAACTTGAACAGTATTTTATTTGCTTTAGAAAATGATTTTCCTATTATTTTCTTTGATCATAATCTCCATTTAGCCTCTGTTTTTGTATACAAGGTTATTTCTAATCAATTACATAGCACACAAAAGTAAGAGTTTTCCTTTATTTTTGTTGTTAGTTTTAATGTTTATTTTTCCGTAGAACTATTTTGTTGTTCCATAGAAAAATATCGTTCAACCGCGACATAATCTATGGAACAGCTGATTTTTTTTGAGTTTTGTCAAAAGTCACGGAACAAAAGTTGTTATTTTTGATGTACAGAATAAGCCCCTAAATGGATGCTAATTAATTAGAAATAACCCTGTATAGTTAGTTAGGTTTTTTTTTTGTGTGGTGTTTAGGTAGTATAGAATGACAACTCGATGTTTCATAAGATCATAAGTTATGTAAATAAAATGGCTTATCTCCCTTTAAAGGAATTTAATATTTTCGGATCTTATTATCTTTTGACATTGCTTGTAAAATATGGCGGCGTGAGGGCAGGCCTTGAAGAATAATCAAATTAGAAAATATGAAATTCCAAAATAATAAACATTGAAAACGTTGTTTTTTTCTGTGAATTTGTTTACTATATTTTAAGCTTTTTGGGCTACTGTACCAAGTCTGGGCCGACAAAATTGTTAATACTCAAATGAAAGTGCTTTGAATTCTTTTCAACTACTCTACCTAAAAAGAGTCCCATATTAGGTCCCATTATGAAGGTGCCATCGTAAATTTAACATAAAAAGTGTTCGATCTATCGAATCTATCGAATGCCCAGAGTGAAAAAGAAACAGAATTATTCTAAATACCTAAATAGCTATTATAATTACGATGGCACCGTCATAATTGGGCCTGTATAACACAATTCCGTGTTTGGTGTCTGTATAACACAAATCCGTGCCGTCTGCCGTGATGTGGGGCTGTAAAGTGCTCAAATGGAAACTGCAAATCGGCAAGCATAGCATAGGTAGCGTTGCTTAGAATATATCCATAGCCAGTGGACGTTAGGATGTCCACTGGCAATGGATATATTCTAAGCAAAACCGTTGGAACACTCTGGATGCAAACTGTTTCTAACCGTTTTTATTACTGGTAGTAGATTTACAATAGGTATGGCATGAAAACTGCTAAACCAATGGATATATATTATGTAACTGTGGTGATACATATTTTTTGTTGGAAAAATTATGAATCCGTAGTAGGCATTTAAACATTTAATGTAATTACTAAATGACAAATTCCCCGTCTTTACAATACTACACACATACAATTTCCTCTTCCTACCACCCAAAAACAGTGCTTTTGTATGATTTAATGTTTGTAAAATGGGCCTCTTGTTGTTGGTTTCAACCCCACCAAAGCCTTTAAAGATTCGGGGTCATCCGTGAGTTGTGCAACGAATGTTTAAAAAAATGTCAAAATGATCGTCTGCTAACCGACTTTACAGGCAATATTGTTTTTTAAATAGTAAATAAAAAAGTAAAGTTTTAAATAGTTTATTTATTTTGGTGTATACCGTAACGTAGTATATAATCTATATACATTACAATGGTTATTGATATAATGGTTATTTTATAGTATAGAATAGCTCGACGTTTTTAAGTTATGTAAATAAAAAAAATTATATATTAGGCAAAAATATTTGATGTAAGTATTTTGACTCCTCTGCGTGGTACCTACTCTTTGCTGGTTGCACCGGCGGGAGGTCCCTCGCTTGACGTGTCTGCGCCAGCGATAGCTCACTTAGAAACCATGCTTCTTCTTCAACTTACTTATAGGAGTTTTAGGCTGAGTGGACGGCCCTAGAGTCCAGCGGCCAAATGTCAATCATCAACATCATTTTAGTCGAAAAAGACGCTATTACATTATACGTATCTCTAGCTCACTTGACCATACTCCTTAATGACTTCTTTATAGGCTGAGTGGACGGCCCTAGAGTCAGACACCATCTCATTCTTATTCAATGTAGGGGTGATACGGTGATAGACTTAACAGTGACTTCCCGCACGAGGTTTTTTGTGCATTTCCCCCTCTAGCGTATACCTAAGCCAGTCCAGCTCCATAAAAGTAACCGAGCGTTTCGCTTATCTATGTCGTAGGATGATTTGATGAACCGGATTTTCAAAAAAATCCAAACTTTTTTCAGTAAGATAGCCAATGTTTAATTATTCGTGTTTTATCGAAACTTCTCATATTAAAAAAAAACTACATAATAACCTCCTATTGAATGCTATGCGAGACAAACCCGCGCGCTAGTACTTTCTATTAGATAAATTCTAATTATTATTTAGATAAATCACTAAGGTATGATTTATTTACACAAAAGTTAAATAACATTTCATAAATTTAAAAAAAAGATGAATAAATAAATAGATAAATATTAAAAAGAGCAAAGATAAAAAAAATAAAAAACGATAAACTATAGTAGCAGTTATCCACTAAAATATTGCGTGAGTAACACCTGTACTTTACTTAATTAAAACTACAGAATAATTAGAAAAAATCTAATTATTATTTAGATAAATTCTAATACCAGTATAACATCTTTATTATCGTCAATATACAATTAAATAATAAAATAATTATTACAAAATAATGTCAATTAACACCAATCTATTATATAAAAGGCTTCCCTGAGTGACTGACTGACAGACTGCCTACAGCCCAAACCGCTTAAGATATGAGCTTGAAATTTGGAACATATGTACATTGAACGACGCAATGGAGCACTAAGGACGAAAATTTTGAACTTTCGACCTCTAAGGGGGTAAAACGGGCCCTTTTCGTTTGTATTTAACTTTTTATTCCCTGTACCGATTGATTTGAAACTTTGTATACATGCTTTTCAAACAAAATAAAAGTTACGTTTTTTCCTGTTTTTCCGAATTTTCTTCATCTAAGGGGTCAAATAAGGTCCCAAAGTTGGTGAAAAAAGCGTCAATTACATCGAACCAGCTGAACGGTTATGGTTGAAAATTGGTATGAAGGAGGCACACAGCATGTTTTAATACAGGAACTAATAAAATCCAGGAAAATCTATAAGGTTCCTTAGGGATACGCAAAATTAATAAGTTTAGGCTACAGCCCAAACCGCTGAAGATATGAGCTTGAAATTTGGAATATACGTACATCGTACGACATAATGAAGCTCACTAAGGATGAAAAACGTACCCAACTCTAACTTACGGGGTAAAACGGGCCCTTTTTGTTTGCATGTAACTTTTTATTCCCTGTACCGATTGACATGAAACTTTGTATAGATGCTTTTGAGACTAAATAAAAAATTACCTGTCTTCTGAATTTTCCTTTCAAAAATTCCTAAGGGGTCAAATACGTCCCAAAACTCCAATGCGCTTTTTTAAATATTGTAGTATCTAGAAAAGGATTAAGGTAATGATTTATCCTTAAATGGGGCAAAATGGGTCCCCAATAGTTTACGATTTTTTTATTTTGTGAGCCAATAGTTTTAAACTTAGGGCACATACGGATCGTACGTATACGTATTTTACTATAGGATCAATCCTGACAAGCGAAAATTACCTACATTTTTCATACATTTGTCGCAGGTCGATGAACTTTTTGTGTCGAACAGCTGATTTTATTCATTGATTTTGGGGTTGATACCATTGTAAAAGTTAATCAAATGATGAGTATAATAGCATCTTAGAACATGCCTGACGAGTGACGTCTAGATTTACACTATGTGTTTCTCAAATAAAATAAGATATGGATAAGGAAAATTAAATTTCTAATGACTTAATGAAACATGTCGAATACCTGAACCGGCCTTAATTAATAGTGCACTACTGAACATAGGCCTACCCGCGAAGGGTGATTAGGCCATATCCATCACGCCGACCGAGCGCGGGTTGCTGAATCCACAAACGACATTGATTTTTTCTCTACGGACGTACCTATACAGGTTGCCTCAATGTTTTCCATCAATGAAAAGCCAGTAGTGTGAAATTCCTTACATAGTTACTCATACAATTATTATTATTGGCTCCTCGGTGGCTCAGTGATTTGGGACCCTGACTCCTGGGTCCAAGAGGCGTGGGTTCGATTCCTACCCAGGGCAAATATTTATGTGATGATCATATGTGTTTGCTCTGTGTCTGGGTGTAATTAATGTATTTTTATTTATTTAATACTTTCTTGCGCACCATTTGTACAAAAGGAGGACTTAACGCTAAATATCATTATCAGCCAGTCAACTTACAGGTATATGTATATGTAGTATATCAGTCTCTGCCAGCCAAATCACAAGCTTTGCTTACTTTGGGGTCAGAAACCGTGTGTGAGATGTCCCCCAATATTTATTTTATATATTTATTTATTATTGAAAGACAGAAATTCGGCAATTTATCATCCAAAAATTCACGTACTCTGTAATAAGCTTTAGATACAAGTAAATTAAATAACCAAATACTGAGACAATGCAGGCCAATCCGTGGGCTATTATCATTTTAGGCAAATACTGATACAATTCAGGCTAAACCGTAGGCATTATCCTTGCAAGTAATACGATAATATGCTCAATTATGAAAGCGCCATGGTAAACGTTAAACATAAAAAGTGTTCTCTCTATCGAATACTCAAAGTGAAAAAGAAACAACAATAATTAGCTATTATAATTACGATGGCGTCTTCATAATCGAGCCTAATGCGGGCTTTACCACGACCTACTATTATTATAAATAAGTGCCAAGAAAACGCTGGCCAAACTGTGGGTTTTTATCATTTTAAGCAATTACGAAAATAACGCGGGCCAGACCGTGGGCTATTATCATTGCAAGTAATACAACAACGCAGGCTAACGGCACGCTATTATAATTTTAAGGATTTATTAAGACAACGCAACAGACCGCGAACTATTAGATATTATTATAAGCAAATGCCAAGATAACGCGGGTTGAACCGCGGTCTGTTATTTTAATCAAGTAAGTACTAAAACAACGTGGGCCAAACTGTGGTTTATTATCATTTTAAGTACCAAATTACGCGGGCTATTATCATTTTGAGCAAGTGCTAAGACAACAAGGGCCAGACCATGGGCTATTATCATTGTAATTAATACGACAATGCAGGCCAAACGGCAAGCTTTTATAATTTTAAGCAAGTATTATTAAGACATCGCAGTCCATGCTGCGTGCTATAAATAATCATCATAAGCAAGTACTAATAATACGCAGGCCAAACCGTGACCTATTATCATTAAGACAAATACTGTTACAATTTTGGCCAAACCGTGGGCGCTATCCTTGCAAGTAATTTTAAGCAAGTATTAAGACAACGCGGGCCAAATCGTGGACTATTAGATATTATTAATCATAGTCATAATCAATTTATTGATAACAATAGTTACAGGTCATTACATTGAATTTCTAATTAGATACATAAAAAAAGGGTACGGTATTGTGCCTGTAATAATTATCGTAAAAATTGGTCTTTCAATAAAAATTACATTTCTGAGTAAGTATACATAATGCATCAAAAATAATCACAATCAAATTATCAAATATTTAATCAATAATATAATCAATGTCAAAAATATAATCAAATGTCAAAAAGGTAGGTACATAATTAAGATCTATGAATTGAATGTTACAATACAATACAATATAACTTTATTGTACACCAGAAAAACAGCTTAAATAACAAAGTATAAATTTGCTTAAAATTAGGTGGTACAACGGCGGCCTTATCGCCTTAAGCGATTTCTTCCAGGCTACCTTTGGATGGACAGAAAATCAAAAGTACAAATATGTGGTTGGTGGTGTATAATAAAAGTAAAATGTGGAAAGGAAAAAAAAATACTTACAAACTAAAATACAATAATTACATATTAAGTATAATAATATACTACATCTTCAATAAGATAAATATACATACATAAACAATTACATAAATATATAATAAATACAATACATATTTATATACCATAAATATCATATATAGTTGTTATTTAACATAATGAAAGAAAGTGTTTGAAAACTAGGTTATTGAATATATGGAGAGACTTAGCCTGCCTGATAGCTACAGGCAGCTCATTCCAAAGCAGGACAGATTGTACTGAGAAAGATTTCATATAGGAAAGATTGGTATGGGAAGAGGAGTGGATTTTGAGTTTCAAGGCACGGGAAGGTCTCAAAGTACCAGAATGACCTTGAATAAATTCGAAGCGTTCTTTGAGATACAAAGGAGTGGAAGGAAAGAACAGAATTGTTAATGTAATGTTAATGTAATGTTATATTATAAGCAAGTACAAAGACAACGTAGATAAAACCGCGGGCTATTTTCATTTTAAGTAAGTACCTAGGTACTAAGACAACGCGGGCGAAGCCGCGGGTTTTAAGCTAGTTACAAAATAAAATTACAAAATTAAATATTAAATTAACAAAATAAAATTTCGCTTGTCTATAATATATTTACCTAACAATGATGTGCCCTGCGCTCGACATCCCTACGTCCAAAAGTGCCCATAAGACTGGCAGCGTTTCCGCGCTGAATGGCCAGTGATATGTTCTGGACCAACTAGTCCCCGGAACGTGGATCACGCCCCCTCTCTCTGAGACGACGCCCTAGAACTGATATGAAATTTTTAGCCTCTTCGCTCCACGGTCCCGCCGTCTCAACGGCAAATGGGACAAACTCATACGCCGATTCCAGGGCAGAGTATTTAAGACGCTTGCCTTTTGCCGCCGTTTCAGCACCCGCGCCAGCGGTCCGCTGCGTAGCCGGAAGGTGACAGGACGCGTATGTGCTTACGCACGTGGCGTCCCAAATAAGGCAGCGTCCCCTTCGCCATGGAATCAGCGTGAGCCCATCCGGTCTTTTGCCGTCGGCACGCGATAATCCCGGGGGCTCCAAGGCGCACGGGATCTCGCCAGAAACAAGCGCTCTCCTAATCAGCTCGTTGATAGCATGATGCCTAGGTCTGCGACCAAGGCACCTAGTGCAGCTGAGACCGTGGTAACCATTGGCCTCCACCCTTGCACCGCAAACACACACATGCGGCTCACATACTGAACAACCCAGTCGAAATCCCGCAGCTACCCTGAGAGAGTCGTTGTCCAGCAGCGTACCCAAGTGAGGCGATGGTAGGGCATGCAGCCAGGCTCCTGACTCCCTCCTAGACACCGCCCTCAGGCGAGCCGACTCGGTACCAGAAGCTCCATCACACAACTGAACAAAGATATGTTTCCCTAACACTTCGTCCCAACTTCGTTGTGATTCTGGTCTTGCAGGCTGGTCAGTGTTTGGACATAGCATCGACCAAGCCACGAGAGCCTCCTCAGAGTAAGGGATACGGATGGGGACGTACGTTTCTGGCAAAATGCAGGAGACAAGATCCGCGACCCCATGAGAGGAAGTGAGGAAGGCCATGGGACCAGTCTCCCGCAAGCATCGTACACCCAAACCGCCGAACCGAACTGGCAAGCCAGCCTGACGCCACTGCACTTCACTGAAGCTTATATTCAGGACTTCTTCCGTTATCTTTTTAAGGGTGTTATCAAAGGTTTCAACATCTTCTGAGAACTTCCAACTTGGAGCTGTACGAATAACGTATGTCAACTTAGGCAAACCGAAGCAAGCTCTCAGAAGCGTCAAAGACACATGCGCTGGAAGATGCTGGAAGTGTTCTCCAAGTGACGTCAGCAATTCTAATTATTCTGTGACATTCACAATTCGTAAAGTTACGGAAGACGCTATGATGTGTGCATTAAAGATGAGGTGAGACAAAATCGTAAAAACTGTAAATACGTTCATTTTACATATATTTTATCACACATTGATATAGTTTTTATATGGAACAGCTGATTTCTTTCTATATTCCAGGGCTAATTTTGTAGTAAAACTCGTTCACAATAATGAGTATACGAGTAGTTATTATTTTGAAGAAATTTTACTACAAAATTAGCCCTGAAATATTGAAAAAATCTGCTGTTCGATATATATTTTTTTACAATGCGTGATAACATATATGTTGTGTACCTACATGTGAAATGAACAGCTGACTTTTATTTACAACTTTGTATCCTAGAGCTGGTACCAAAGATATATCCTAGAAAATATTATTATCTAGAGATTATATATTTGTATACCTATTTGATAATTTTAGTTAAGAAGACTACTGGACATATATATATATCTCCTATTAATCTCCAGGAAGACCCGCTGGAAGCGGCTTGCATCCACCGCTATCCTGTTACTTTATCTTGTGGATGGACGCTCTACGCTGCCAGTAAGTGGTCTCTATTTAATAACTTTTTAACCCTATAGATCACCCCGAGCTACAAGCAATATCACCGCAATTTCAACCTGCTAATCCGCTGGACTATGTCAGTTACTTTGTGTATCTATACAGGGTTATTTATAATCAATTAGCATCCTCTTAGGAGCTTATTCTGTACACCAAAACTTACAACTTCTGTACTGCGACTTTTGTGAAAACTCAAAAAAAATTTTGCTGTTCCATAGAAAAATATAGTTCACCCGCGACAAAATGTGTGGAAAAGCTGACTTTGTTTTGAGTTTTGACGAAAGTCGTAGTACAAAAGTTGTTAGTTTTGATGTACAGAATAAGCCCCTGGAAGAATGTTAATTGATTAGAAATAACCCTGTATATCTCTTCATTTCGCATTCGTTCTCGCAGAGAGACTACAAACATTAGCTACATATTTCCCTTAGCTCTATGGGCTACTTTGAGCTTGCTAATAAGGCCCATAGAATATTTTTTTTTACTTGAAGGTAAATTACTATCTAACCACATCAAGTATAGGTAGAAATAGTTTTCAGTCATTCACCTTACACTACTAGGTAAAAAGGTTTCCCACATTCCTACTGTTTTCTCGACTATCTGTACATGGGAGTACAGTAATTGTATGCCCATTTAGCTGTACAAGGTTTTTTTGATTCGCTAGAGAACTCTAGGTTTCTCAAGGTTCTTCAGAAAAGGCGCACAAACCGAAAGGAGGTGAACCTCGGAACTCGGAAAAATAGTCAACTAATTTACACATTTTGTTAATTTTGAGTTTTGATGATTTTGTTCAGGGCAATGATTCTTTTTTCTTAAATTCCGAGATGGCCCCATAGTAAAAGTTGTTCGTAATATCGCAGGAAGAAAACGAAAAAATCATAAATGAAAATTATTTATTTTAAATTAAATTACGTAATTTTTACAATTATTTACACATACCTATTTAAAGCTTTATCGTCCATTTTTGTGATAAATTACTAAACAAATTGCTATAAAAATATATCAGTACGTATATTTTTTTTCATTATAAAATAGAAGGCCACACAGATAAAACAATATAGATTAAATTGAAGGTAAATTACATTAAATTACAAAAAAAGTTTTAGTGACTTCATCTGGACGATTACAGAAAAGCATATTTACAAAAATACTAAACTAAAATACAAAGTTTTATAATAATTATCACTCTTACAATAAGATCACAAACAATCAAGTCATATTTTTCATAAAAAATATGCAAATCGTTTAAACCTTATCCAAACTGGCACAGTAGTTTTTTCACAATAAATAATAAATTATTTGGTATCGAAAAATGCTAAGGCTTATTACACACGTAATGAATTTTGTTTGAAACTGGTTTCGAACTAAAACTTCAGGTCTAAAGCAACTTATTGGTGAATTCTTAAACGAAATTCTAAAAAAGGCAAGAAATCGACAGTATTTTCTAAAATTACCATTTCTATATACATTTGCTGTTTTGTCTTACCAAGCAACATGAATTGACATAATTCAAAGAGATATTTATTTAATGTTATAAACAAAATATACAGTGAAAACACCACAACACTACAATAACTTTGTAACGGTCAATTCATGCATAATTATGTTTATCAAGCTAATAAAAAATATATTATTTTCTGTCGGTAGAGTATATTATTATAATCATCAAAATCAAGTTAAAAAAGTAAGACTTCAATAGCTTAACACCCAAATTGGAAACCAATTTCAAACACCTTGCCCAGTGTGTAGACGGCCTAATAATACATATCTCACTTTTTAATTATTAAGGAGGTCAAATATTTGATGTGTTCACTAACTATCTGATGTATCTCAAAATTTATTTTTCTTTTATTTTCATAATTAATTGTTATCGAGATCCTACAAAGTTAACCTTAACCTGAATTTGAAAATAAACATTATTTGTATAAACTTTACGGAAATACTGTCTGATTGTTAAACTATTTCGAAATAGTATTTAGCAAAAAATATTTGTAAATATTCAACCTCTTTTCAAAAAAATGTCCTATCTAAACGTAGTCGCACACTTATCAACTTGGCTTAGAACTTTTCCAATCCTCTCATGTAACACTTTAGCATTTTTCTCTGGCAACGGCGGCAAAATATCCCTAATAATCGCGTTGTTTTTCTTATGGAACATTTCACTTAGTTTTGAACCAACTGATTGGGAATCATACAAATTTTTCAAGCTATCTATAGTCCTTTTTCTAAATACACACAAATTATCCAGCATCAAACTGTGGTATACGTTGTATTTCTTCAAAAGACGGTATCCATGTAGTAGACCAGATTCATTGTCAAGGAAAACTAAAAGACCGCTATCCATTTTCTTAGCCAAATTATGCGCTGGTCCATCCATGATGTTAATGTTCCATTGATAGTTAAAAAGATTATTGACAATCCTATCCAAATTAGCAGTTAAATAATCAAATATAATCAAATCTGACCACTGTGCCAGCTCCAGAAATTGATTCACGATGTTCTTGTTCAGTTTCATATTGATGTGATCGAAATTAGCTATATTTTCATCAGCTTTCTTAGATGTTTTTGAGCGTAGTTTGTTTAATAGAACTTCTTTAGATTCTTCTACAGTGGTATTTTCTTTAGCAGACATTTTGAATACATCTAATTTGTTCAAATGTCTTGTTGCAGGTTTGAATATGTCTGGGATTGTAGCTGACTCTAAGCTTGGTATGTATTGAGTAAGAACAACAGCTCTGTTGGTGTTCCACTGGGCAGCCGCGACATCGTTTGCTACGTTTTTCCATAGATTATCTTTCAAATCTACTACTTTTACAACAGATGGAGCTAAATTGGTCAAATTTAGTAACCTCCCAACGTAAAAACTGAATATTTCTCCCTGTATTTGATCTGTGTTCTGTCTATATCTTACACAAGCTTGGATTCCATCTTGAAATGTTACCAATCTGTTTTGCATTCTTCCACATCCAGTTTCCATTTTGACAATTTCACTTTGATCGACGTAACTTTCCCAAATTTCAGCTGTGCTTTCTCCGTAGCCTTGAGGCATACCGTTTTCTACTTCAGGACCCCAGTACACATTATCATATAAAACAGTATTATCATTTGGAACAAACGTGATATTAACATTTTCAATTTTATGTCTATGATTGGTTTCTTTATTATCCTTCAATATTTCTTTCATATCTTCTGTCAATCCTTTGGGATATACTTCTTTATCATACTTTTTATGTTCTAAAGTGAACGATACAGCTGTCCAGTCCTTATCTTCTACCACTTTCTCGTCATCTATAATTTTATTTGGATTTATAGAATTCAAAGTTCTCATAATGACTTCATGAGACGTGTTCCTAAGTTTTTCTTCAATTGGTTTCGGATTTGATCCGACTAAAATAACTCCAATGGATAATCCTAATATAAAACTAAGTAGGACGCTTAAAAAACAATAAGTATATAGATTACTATCTCGTCTTAGATTTCTTTTGACTTCTTCTCTATAGAAATTGTCGTAGATGACATAGTTTGATTTTTTGCAGAACCTTGTGAGATCTATCGTCATTTTTCCTTGTTTTGTTTTATCTATCTCTTGTATAGTTGGTATTCTCGTAGCGTTGTGGAGTCTTTCTTCTAAGGACTCCATGTTGACTTTTGAGGTTTTCTATTCAATGGACGCCATTTTGGAAATCTGTAACAAAGAGAATGTAATTTTATTGATTGTTTGAGCAAGTTTTTGGCTAAGTGTTAGAGAATAAAATTGACAGTGAACATTTTAATTTGAATAATAAATCTTATAACCCTGCCCTCAGAACAAATAAAAAAACCGGTTAAGTGCGAATCAGGCTCGCACATCGAGGGTTCCGTACAAAAACGTTGTTAAAATAATTAAAAACCTGTTTTAGCATGTGCTAATGAATTTCTTTTAAATGATACCTTACATGATACGATTTACTCACTTTGAATTTTGAACCCATATTTTGTGAATTTCAATGCCCTATTATTTGTGATTTAAATAAAAATGTACAGTTTTCAGATTTATTCTTACATGTGTACTTTGAGACAATGCTTCTCGCCAAATTTCATAGTTCTATATCAACGGGAAGTACCCTGTAGGTTTTGATTTTTGTGACTGCGAAATATGCGGTTTTTTACGACATAAACGGCTCTAACTTTTTTAACGATAACTGAGAAGATTTTCTTTTACACAACTGCAAGAGACTATAGATATACGTATACAGTTTAAATTTCAACTCGATATCTTTACGCGTTCCCGAGATAAAGAGTCTTAACATACACACAGACGGACAGACAGACAACAAAGGCCCGGTTTTCAGAGTCTTTAAGCCGTTTGAAGACCTTTGACAAGGTTAAACGGTCAAAACTACTAAGGCCCTCAATGTGTCATCCGAACCACTTGTTCAGTTGTAATGCCACCCGCGGTCACCCATTCGAACACTAATCATAGGGGGGAAGGTACCAAACGATATTCCAACAAGGAAGATCTCAAATAAAAATACAAAACACTTCTAACCAAATATTTCAAGTGCATCTAAGTATCACCAATAAACTAACTGTACCTCAACAGTTATTATTACAAGCCGAGGCTATGGCAGGCGGCCATCTTGGAAAATAAACATTGTTTTCGAAAGGTCTCGTATTTTGACAGTTGGCATTGACGTGATTAAGTAAGATGACAAATCATTTTTTTCAAGATGATATGGAAAGTTGGAGTGTAATGCACAAAATAATTATGTTATAGAAGTGAAGTTTCATACAATGTGCGCTTCAATAAGTATAGACCGAATTAAGCTTCTTGGCCGATGCGATGTGAACACGAGGCAAGTAATTTTGCAGGGGCAATATATTCATATGTTAGCGGTGCAAGAGAAGGGATGTGCGCTTGTGCGCAACTTGTAACTTGAATAACGTAACTTAATATTTTTGAAATACTACTTCTAATGCGACTTCAAGGTTGCGTTAAACGTTTAACGCTACTAATGACTTCATTTTAGTCATTTGGCACCGCCTATGTGACGTTAGCCATCAATTGCTTTGCGCGGATTGCGAAAGCAATCGTTGAATGAACAACTTTGATGGCTAACGTCACATAGGCGGTGCCAAATTACTAAAATGAAGTTATAAACGATTGCTATTACGATTGCTCTTGCTTTAGGCGGTAGGGGGGCTGGTCGGTGGACGTCCTACAAACACAAACCTTATACAAACTTATTTCTTATTTTTTGCGATTGCAAGGTAGAGTACGTAAATACTTATAGGCCAAGTGGCTAGCCCATCAGTCAGAGTTTTAAACCACCTGAAGACCTTTGACATAACTAAACAGCTTAAACAACCAGGGCCTGCAATCTGTATTGCAATGTGAGTTCCATAGTAAAAGACAGTAGTCTGTATCAAGTGCGTACAAACAGTCATTTCTCCACATTCGATAGTAACTCTACCATTTTCTATTAACCTTACAACTTTCCACTACCGGGTTTAGAACCTTAACCCGCCGTAAAAGTACCTATTAAACCTATAATAGGAATCCAACTTACAACTACCATCGTAACGGCGGTACTAAAAAAAGTTAACTATAAATCGATTCCTAACAAGAGAAAATACGCCAGTAGCGCTGCTGTCAAGTTCTTGGTTACAGTGGTAAAAATAATTTTGATGTTTTTTCCTGGTCCCGAATATGGACATGCAATTGTACAGAATGGTTATTGTCTTTTTAGGGTTCAGTGCCTAACGGGATAATGGAACGTTGATGGTGAGCTTACGACGACGTGTCGTTCTGACCTTGTTGCTTTAAAATAAATGTTATGGTACTAACGTACCTACGTAGTCGTTCTTCGTGGGTAGGCCTGTGTTCAGCACTAGATTATACATAAATTAAAAGGCTGGGTCGGCATCCTATACTGCGCTTGCTGGTACGTGGTCTCCACTCGAGAACTTTTTAATACTATCGGTTATCAGTCATCCGTGCAATATGAAAACTAAAATTAGGTACCATAATCATTTAGCAAAAACCAAAAAGGAGCTACTACTCTAATAGGGTTATGTTTATATAATACTTGTAAGCCCCGTTTTACTTGCTACTGAAGAAAAAGAAAATATTTCTGATTCTTATTCTTCTAACTTAAAATAAACTTTATATCTCTCATGTTCGGTAAGTAGGTTCTTATTGCCTCCAAATGGGGTTTGCAGGTGACTAATTAGCGCTCTAGGGTAATAATGTAGTTAGAAAAGCCCTAGGGCGGTAAGTAATCTACTATTAAAGGTCGATGAAACGTTATCGTCAGCATTATGTAGAGTGAGAGAACTCGTAACTTCGTAAGTGAATAAAAGGTGAGATTGAACGATGTTTAAATTGATATTGTCTTATATACCTCTCAATTTCAATAAAATGTTTTATTCTTGTAATGCCGGTTTTTTTCTACTTACCTCACAATCGAGATGTAAAGCAGAATAGTTAGCTCGGGTTTAAGCACCAATTGCACCCTCGAACAATATCTCGGGCTGCAATTGATGCCTTACAGCCCTTGGCTACTAATCTACTATAAATCATTGCCTAATATCACTAAAAGTATCCTTTGCAGCTATTTTAAGTCCCTAACAAAAAATAGCCTATCGGAAACAAAAAAGGTAATGATATAGAGTGGTAACAACGTCCAATTATCAGGCTCGAACCCAATCCTGACTGAAGCTCACTTAACACCTGCGCGAAGATTGGGTTCTATGATTATGGTTTAGCGTATAGCTAACTTCACAGCCGCCAAGAAGTTTGATTCGGCCTATAACACCCCTCTTTCTTCGCTTCAAAATCTTTACTAATACTCATATTATATTATTAATCCGAAAATATGTGTATTGTTTTCTTTATCGCTCTTTTACGCAGCAGTGTGTTACGCAGTACCCGCTGCTTTGCTGCTGCGTAAAATAGTGCAAAGGCTACTTTAGATCTCGGAAAAATAACAGTACAAGATAAAACAAAAATCAAAACATCATGCGGGAGAGTCGCGGGCGTAAGCAATTTATAAATACTTCTGTCTGACTTTTATCTTTTATTCTCCTAGCTCTTTATAAAATCAAAAACACAAATAATTATAATTTTTCGCTAAAAATAGCTCAACCGACTTCAACATTGCAATTTACGTACAAAATTCGAATAATTCGCTCGAATCAATTATATGGCAGTTTTTAGATTATTGTTATTGATTTTTCAAAAACTAACAAATCTATTTTAGTAAAACTGATAACTTCTACTGGACTAACTTCGTGATATCGTCAGAATACTTTCCTAAAAAAATTACTTTTCAAAATCGAACTATTTGTTATTATTTACTACGGGATTAATCGCGCACTAAAATTACGAGATAAATAAATACCTCATCATCCCGACGTTTCGACCGAGTTGCATCGGCCGTGGTCACGGGTAGACAGTCTACCCGTCTATAACAATGTGTTCAAATCGCAAAAGTTTAAAAACAACAAAAATAGAACTACTCTATAAAAAGTTATGCGAACTCGTAAATAACAAAAATTACGCGTCAATTTAAGTACCTCCTCCGTTTCGTCGGTTAAAAAACACTAAACAATCTTAATTTCTAGTTAAATTTCACACCGAATAATAAAACAACAACCCAGTAACAAACAAACCTAACAAAAAACAAAATTTAACCAGCGTATCATCAAGTCGAAACAAAAAAGTAATGATATAGAGTGGTTACAACCCCAAATTATCGGGCTCCTAATATATCTATTAGCGTTGGGCACGCCTACAGTTTGGATAATAGTTTTTTTTTAATATTTAGGATAGGTTTACGTTTGCGTTTGCCACGCGCCGGGTTTTTTTATGCTAGAGAATTGTTTTTTTTTTTACTTTTGCTATCTAAGAGTGAAGTTTCGTATAGAAACATAATTATGTATGTACTTATGATAAGTAAAGTACATACATAATAATATTCAATACATCATTGTAAATGTTTTTTTTACTATAAGACATCAATGAAATCCCACAAAATATAATTTAAAACCTCAGAAAAGAAAAGCCTACCAAAGGATTAATGTATTTTTTATTTTCGAATCAATAATACATTGTACACCGAGGGGAGAAAACGATATATTTCTGTTCGAGAGTATGTTTAAGGCTTAAAGGAAACTCGAGAACAGAAATAGAACTGTTTCCCGAGTGATACATAGTGCTTTATACTACACCTACGAAGAAAATAAAATACAATATTACTTTAATCAAAGTTTAGGAAATAAGTTATTTATGACTTCCTGGGCTGTATTTTTATTTCTGGTGGCGTCATCATTACAAAATCGTCACTTCCACTATCAGATGACATTTTGGAAAATTATTTAGAAAATTAAAAGCTAGGTACTGTTATATTATCAATTTAGTTAAAAACAAAATTTAACGCAACGAAATAAATTGGCGCGCTTTTTTTCGCATTGCAGAATAAGGTTGCCATCCTCATTTCATTAAAAATAGAAAACAAAAAAAATCCGCCTTTTTCTCTAATTATTTGATATAAAACCCTTTTGAGATTTGAGGTTTGTATGTTTCCCGCCTCTTTTTCTAATTATGTCATACAAAACCGTTTTGAAGATTGACGTTTTTATTTTTTGTTTGCTGCTAAAAAACAAAAGAAAGCTAGCCGGCAATAATGGATTTTCATACAACGTTCCTGCCCTGCTTCCAAAATTCCATACACCTTTTCCCGCCGCACATTTTTAAGGGAGAAATTACGAACTTTGTAACCCGTTTATGAACGAGTGTTAAGACACTTTCCGAGTGGGTGCGGTATAAAATAAATAAACAATTACAGTAATACGGTTTTCATACGATTTGAATGGTTGTAACTTCTTTATATCATTACTTATATAATCAAGCCGAAACCAAAAATGTAAAGATATAGAGCGGTTACTACCGTGATATAAGGTAGTTACAACCGTGGTATAGTGTGGTTATAAGGTTATAACTGTGATAATTATAGAGCTTACTTAAAGCTAATTAGAACATCAAAATATTTTGAGCGCCCAATAGCCTAAACTTTACATTTCCATTTTCCTTAAACCTCCATCACTCAACTACCACTATCATTTAATATCCGATTGACAGCGCCACTATAGCGTTTGCTAAACAAATCCGACATCAATCGCTAGTTCAAACATTCGACCACGGTTACTGATAAGTGTGTTGATCTGTACGTAGTATTGACGACATATCGATAGTTTTCATATCGATAGTTGACCTTAGTATCAGTTGGGATATCGACAGCAGTATTGAATGTATCGATAATATCGATACGATCAAATATAGAGTTGTTATTGATGGATCTTAATTACTAAATGGTTTTTTAAAAAACAAACAAAACTCAAAAAATGACCCTCGATTCGACCGGACTATCGAGTTTTGTACCTACGTAGTTTGCTACGTTTGAAGTCATTAGGTTGTGCCATTTTTGACGAAAAATAATAAATAATATAATTTTGTTCGAGATTCACTCTTTTTGTGTACCTATACAAACTCGTTGATTGGGAACTATAAACACATTAACATATGTCAAGAAAAAAGAAATAAAAAGTGAGAAAGATATCGATAAATATAGATAATTTTTATACAACAATAACATCATATATCGATAAAAAACATCGATAGTAGACACAGACACAACGTCAGTAAACTAACAAAGCAATATATCACACTTTTATTCTATAGATCAGTATCGAGTATCTTTATACTAAGGCCGTATCAATAAATGTGATCGATTTTTACAAAACATCTTAATTTTTATCATTTTCACATAAATCAAAGTCATTTGCCTACTATAAATATATTTGTAGTTTATATTGATATTTTTTTATTGTTACATCAAACTATTGATATAAAACATCAGCTATCGATATAAAACATCGATAGAGTACAACACAGCGTCGGTAAGTAAACAAAGCGATCACGCTTTCATTCGATAGATCAGTATCGAGTCGTAACCTTTGTACTGAGGCCGATGTATCGATACTGTGATCGAATAGATTTACAATCGACTTGGACTAGTTCTTTTTCCTTATTCGATGTTTGAATTGCAAAATAGATGGGGTTTTTTGATTTCGGGATTCATAGTCTAGCTACATTTATTCACACAAACAAAATAAGATATAAACACTACAAGATAAGCCAAGTTACCGACATTAACCTAACGGATTGGCAAGTTAAATGGCTTTGGGCAGGGCACACACCACGGAGGACAGATGACCGATGGAATAAAATATATACCGCACTACAATATGAGCGCTCATAGCGTAGTTTAAATTGGTGTTTCTTAGGAATCACCGAAGTTTACCAACCTTCAGCACAGTCAATCTTCGGATAGGTTATCGTGGGTGGCATTTATAACTGAGCGCTGCCGTTGCTCGGATGATAAGTTAAATTTTGATCTCCTGTTGCTTTAATCGTTCCATTTCAGAGAGAGATACTTACTTACTTAGAGAGAGATAGAGAGACCTTCTATTGGCTATGAAACTCTGACACCAGGACTAGCCACTAGTATTACAGTATTAAGTAAAAAAGGAGAAATTTACTGTTGCGGTATTTATAAGTCGATTTCTATAATATTTGGCATTTAGTAATCCTAACAAAATTTGCGAGTAAGAATCAAATCGTTCAAGTCAATATATAGGCTTATAAAGATTAATTGAATCTTGCGAAAAAATGCGAATGCCTGAAAGAAATGCGAGGTCTACTGTTCGGAGAATTACTAGTTCAATATACCGAGCTTCAGTTCAGATCACTTCCGCTCCAGGAACAGAACTGGCGACCCCTGGTAATGCTGCCGCCCACTCGGCCAGCTCTGTAACGTAATACTAACAGATACCCGCCAAATACAGACTATTGTGAAACTCTGACTTTCAAACATTATAGTCAGTAAGAAATCTAGCTTTTACCCTTCTACCAAAATACTGGCAACTCGCTATACAGGGACGTATTATTTGTAATCATTAGCACCCTTTTAGGGGCTTATTTTGTACATCAAAACTAACGACTATTGTTCCACAACTATTGTCAAAAAAAAAACAGCTGCTCCATAAATTTTATTTGCATAAATTAACCTTAGTTTAAATTGTAAAATAATATGACTTCCTTAAATAAAATTAATATTCATTCTTAATTTAATCATTAAGGTTTTTGTAAAAGTTTTGGTAAGTAAATTATTTATTTTGTATTTTGTCGCGGGTGAACGATATTTTTCTATGGAACAATTTTTTTTGAGAATTAATAAAAGTCGTACAACAAAAGTTGTTAGTATTAATGTCCCCTGAAAGGATGCTAATAGACTACAAATAAACCTGTATAACACGCCATGCATTCCATATATCAGCCGTAAGACTTCTACTGGTGTATATAGGCCTTCCGTATGGATTCGCAATAACCCCTGTTGGAGGCGGTTTGTTTTAAAAACCGTTTAACCATGTCAGAGTTATTCTAGCTGCATAAAAACTCAGACATCAGGGCTAGTATTGATGTCGATACTGGCACAAAGCTTATACGATGATGACACAAGGCTTATACGAATTTATTTACTTTTTGCCTAGTTAGTGGACATTCTACACTGTGCTTTCTGTTACGTGGTCTCAATTTGAGCACTTTACGACTCCATCGGCCATCCGTTTTTCAAACTACATGCCTTGCTCACTGCCATTTTAACTTGCTTATGGGTAACGTCGGTAACTTTGGTTCGTCTGAATCGCCTGATTCCTGATTCGATATCGTAGAGAGACTCTAAGCATAGCCTTCTCCATAGCACATTAGTCTATTTTGAGCTTATTTATAACTCTTAACGTAAAAGATGAAACATTTAACATTTTCCAAAGGGGAAAAACGAAGAGGTTAGCTCAGATTCGTCTAATCTTGGTGGGAGTGGGGTGGGACCCGCTGTACGGTTAATAGAGTCGTTATGTGACGGGCAATGTCTAACATAATGTAATAGTCGTAACGACTCTTACATTATGTGACTATTATTATTTTAATATCTTAGATCGAACCAGCCGGGCTAGTATGCGCGCCACGAATGATTTCGTTCGTAGTGTCAGAATAAGACTGCGTTACGGCAGTATATATCTGTCACTTTTTCACACGTCGAAATGTGTTTTTTCGTTGCTATTTGTGGTCGCATGCTTGACTAGGACACGATCGGCAACGGACGAAGGCAGATGGCACTATGTGTAAGTGAATTGACAAGTTGAAGTGGCAATGGGCAGGGCACATAGCGCGCAGGACTGATGACCGATGGGGTCGAAAAGTTCTCGAGTGGAGACCACGTACTGGCAAGCGCAGCGTAGGACGTCCACCCACAAGGTGGACAGATGAACTCATTAAGACCGCAGGATCGCGCTGGATGCAAGCCGCTACCAACCGCTCTTATTGAAAATCTATAGGGGAGGCTTATGTCCAGCAGTGGATGTCCTATGGCTGTTGGAAGGATGGATGAGATGGCACTATAAGAGAGATGCATATACCCAGCAGTGGGATAAAGAAGACTGCGGATGATGATGATGAAAGACAATTATAGTTTCGACCGCACCGACTTTCTCAATATGGTGAGCCTTAGCGCGCGGAGCAGTCTCGCTATACACTGTCAGTGCAAACTAAACTTAAGTCGTTAACAATCTTTTTTATTTTTTGAAGTGAAAACTCCTTTAGCGGCTTTATTTTTAGGGATGGGTAAAAAATATTAAACTCGCGCCAAGCCACGTGACTTGATCGAAAATTCGAAAGAAGGCAAAGAGAGCAAGTTTTCACTTCTCTCGGCACTCGTGGAGTGCAACTCATTGTTTTTTTTTTAATTACGTGAGTCATTTTCCATTACACAAAGTATTAAATACTGCGCAAACCTCTTTATTTTTCATAGTAAACGAGGTGGGTACTAGAGTCCTTACTGGTCTTGCATCGGTTATAGATCCTAGCAATATTTTAGACGACCAATATTATATTCAAATGACAGTGTTGCCTTATCTATAGGCCTAGGGTTCAGCCGGCGTCAATGGGTGAAATACGATTGCAGTATTGTAGGCTTCTGAGTTTACACTGAGGTCTTTTGTCATAGTATTGGAACGAAGAATAGAAATAGAATAGAAAATGTAATTGAATTAAATCCCACCAAAGAACGACCTTCACCGAGCTGGTTAATGGATGAAAAGTATTTTATATTATTCAATTAAATATGTCAAATTCAATTAAATATTTTTCAAAACACTTGCTCATAAAGTGGCTCTAATTTCACCGCAATCAGGCACATAATTACACCTGTAATCAAATTGTGACTTTTTCATTGCTATTATTTACAAGTGAGTTATAGTTTTTTTTTATTTTATTTTTGTTCTTTAAAAAAGTTTCGAAACAAAACAGATCGTGTTCTATAGTAAGTACAAATAAATTAATGTACCTATGAAATCTCATTTTTCTAGTCTATGGCCAATGCTATTGCGCGCGCATAGGAAAACTGATAAATTTTTCCCGCCATTTCGAGACATTTTTCACAACTCGTTTTCACTGTTGAAATTTTTTTTTTAATTATTTTATTCACAAGTGTGTTGAAAAACGTCGTATGCTACGTGTATTGATGATTACCGTCCTCGGTTCTCTTAAGAGACCCTCGCCTACGGCGTGGGTCTCAATGGCGCCTCAGCGGTAATCACCAACATTACGCACTTGTACAATTACATAATTAATTAACAATAAAAAAAAATAAAAAATCATATTCTGGACTCAGAGCAAATAAAAATATCAAGAGAGAATGTTGTGAACAAACAAGTGAAGCCAACTAAAACTACGCCTCGCCGTGTACAGACAATTACACACACATCCAGGTAACTATGAAACTACGCCTTGGCTTCTCAGTCAAACTATGGCGGCGCAACAGCGACGCTCTCACATATGTATAAAAAACCGGCCTCACTTGACTGTTCAACGACGTTCTCTCTGGATTTTTTTATTTGCTCTGAGATTCTGGACTGAAATTTTTATATACGCTACTTGCATTATATTTATTGACATATACATATTTAATTGTATATAAATACTTTTCATCTATTAACCAGCACGAGAAAGGTCGTTTAATCTCGCTGATCTTAGGCTATTATAGACTATAGATATTTTGATTCCATGGAATCAATATGGAATGGAGCACAACAAGCTATGGAGAGGGCTATACTCGAAATCACTCTGCGAGATCAAATCAGGAATGAAAAGATCCGTAAAAGATCCATAGTTACTGACATGGCGGATAGAATAGCTTAGCGGATTGGCAAGTTAAAATGGCAGTGGGCAGGGCACATAGCTCGGAAGGCTGATGACCGATAGAATCGAAAAGTTCTCGAGTGGAGAACATTTGCTGGACAGCGTAGCGTAGGACGTCCACCTACGAGGTGAATAGAAGATCTCACCAAGACTGCAAGATCACGCTGGATGCAAGCCGGTTCTTACTGGTGTTATTATACTTTTATAGGGAGGCCTATTTCCAGCATTGGGCATCGTGTGACTGATAGGTGCATGGGTGGAACCGATGTGATCTAGTGGTAGTACCTAACTACAATCGTGAGGCCATTGGCTTCAAATCCCGGTCCCGTACCAAAAACTTCCTAGGTATGTACGGAATTGCATACAACTGGGTTTTCGGTGAATTGGCGAATTAATCGCGTAATATACATACTAGAAACACATTTGGGGACATTTTGTCGAAAATGAGTTATGAATTGCCATACTCAGTTCTTTGCGTTATTTCGACTAGTATATATTTAAAATCTCTAGCTCAAAAATGTCACTTACATCAATTGAAATTTCCGTTATTATGTAGCAACCTTCAATTACAAATATGAGTTACCATTGTTATAGTAATTTAGATTTGTAACGTAAACAACCGACACAAAAGAGCGCAAATAACTAATATTTCACACGAAACAGCAAAACGCGCTACGTTTTTTATCCCATTCTTCGACATAACTAGTTTCGGTCGAAAACTGGGAATAAGTCATTAAATATAACTCGAGTATAACTAGGCATTCGAGGAGACGGCTCATTAATCATTAGAGATAGGGAAGAGCGCTGTCCGGCAGAAAATTCAGCCGGACGCCTTTATATATTAATTTTATTCCTTTTTTTACCTTTACCATATTATTATTATATAATATTCATTGTAATTATTATATATTTGTATTTGTATTATCATGACATTATTATATTATCGAAATTGTATACCAATTATTTAACACACCATGTCACAAGCTTTGCTTAGTTTGGGGTCAGAGACCGTGTCTAAGATGTCCCTCAATATTTATTTATTTTAATTTGACGTGTAACTTGGCGATATAAATAAAAGATTTGTATTTGTATTAGGTATAGGACCATATTACGTGAGACGGTAGTCATGATAATAAAACAATAGAGCTGGGAAGCTGGAGTATCTCAGCCAAGAATTAATATTTCTAGAATGCAAAATTTTGCATAGATGGCAAATAAACAACTTTCCTCATTTTTTCAAAAGTTGTGAGTATTTTTTTTTTGTCAAAAAATTGCCTTGTAAATTAACAAAAAAAATCTTATTATTTTACCCTTCGCATTTAACTATCGATATTCTGTGTAATTAAGTGGTATTTTTTCGACATTACTATAGATAGGTATTTTAATTTTAGCCGTTTAATTTAGACTTACTCATACAGGCAAAAATATATAAATTGTAAAATTTGATATCCTTAATTCTAATTTTAATCTTTACTTGACAGAAATAATTCCATGCCCCAATATATATGCTCTGTACCCAGTTTGGGGAATGGTGTCTGATTTTACAATGTATAATTTGAATTTGTGACAGTAAATAAATTTGAATTGTATTTATTCGGCCAAATTCTATTTCAATCCGGCCAACCACCGCCACATCCTATACCTAATTAGTGCATGCAACGAGAGCTGAGACTTTAGTGCACAGTCGTAAAATTACTGGTTTTGTTAGGCTCGGAGTACAACGAGGAACAAGCGCATAACTTTACACAAATCAGATTTTCCGTTTTAGTGGTTCACCATGACTTAACCCTCAAATACATACCTAATTATTGTTGCCAAAAGTCTACAAACCAATTGTTCGAAAGTTTCAATAATCTTGCATATACAGGGTTATTGGTAATCAATTACGATATTTTTCTATGGAACACTAATTTTTTTTAGAGTTTTGACAAAAGTCTCAGAACAAAAGTTGTTAGTTTTGATGTACAGAATAAGCCCCTAAAAGGATGCTAATTGAAATGCTAATTGCTAATTAGAAATAACCCTGTATATGCACTATTTTTATATAGATATGACGCTTTTACGACCAAAAGACTGCGCTGGGTGCAAAACGCTTCGAACCGGTTTTATTGGGTGATCTATGGAAAATCCTACTAATATTATAAACGTGAAAGTTTGTGAGGATGGATGGATGGATGTATGGATGTTTGTTACTCTTTCACGCAACAACTAGAGAACGGATTGAGATGAAACTTTGCAATAATATAGCTTAAATATCAGAATAACACAAAGGCTATAAATTATAATGATATATTGCGTATACGGGCGAAGCCGCGGGTAAAAACTAGTATTTTATAGAGTATGTACGTTTGTAGAGGCCTGTGTTTAGCAGAGGATGTCCTATGATAGATATAATAATGATTACATAAACTAAAATATCACAAACACTAAAATTAAAATATTTATAGAACACTAGCTTTTGCTCGTGGTTTCACCCGCGGGGTAGTACAATTTTTGTGCTGTCCCGTGGAAGTTTTTTGTGATAAAAAGTTGCCTGTGTCACTTTCCGTCTTTCAAACACATGCCAAAAATGAAGTCAATCCGTTGCTCCGTGAAAGAGGAATAAACAAACCAACGAACACACTTTTGGATTTATAATGTTAGTAAGGAAGTAAAGACACTTTTTGTACTGCTACATATAATAAAATAAAATATCAGGCTGCATTGTTTTACGACAGAACCGTATTGATACCAAACCAGTAGTTATATGTTTATACTTATTTCAAATTTAGTAAAGAATAGGGATATTAACAAATTTTCGGAATTGCTGTCATTTTGAAGATTTACTCTATTTTAACATAAAAAAATATTTTATTTAAAAAAATATTAGTATTTCGATGAGAAAATATACACAAGATTATTTTTTGCAAAAATTAGTATGACCGACTTCACCGTGTACAGAATTCGCGAATATTTCGCACGGATCGAAGTAGCATATTTCACATTATTTATGGCTAAAAAAATATAAAATGGCTCAGCCGATTTCGATAAAATTTAAATGGGACCAATTTCGAAGTATAATCTTTCCAATAAAAAAATATTATTGAAATCGAACTACTACAAAAAAGTTATGCGTGGTTATACATAAATATATATATATATATATACGCATCGCATTGTATACCTCCCCCGGTGGTTCGTCGGTCAAAAAATAGTTATTATGAATTTTCCCGCTAAAACACTAACAACTGTCACGTGACTGAAAAGACGTCCCTAACCACATAACATAAGTTACTCTATGGCAATATATTAGAAAATGCAGAGAAGTAACAATCTTTGACGGCTTGTTTTGCGGTTAGTGACGTAATAAGCTTATATCGGTGTTTGAATTCACGTGACAACAGACTACAAATATAGCATTTAAAATAATTTATAGTGAATCTATTAAGTTATATTAAATTATAAAAATGTGACTTTCGATATTCTAATATTACAAATTATCACAAAATTAACACTAAACATTATTGTTTTATATACTACGGGACTAATCGCGCACTAAAATTACGAGATAAATAAATACCTCCTCATCCCGACGTTTCGGCCGAGTTGCATCGACCGTGGTCACGGGTAGACAGTATCAGTCTACCCGTGACCACGGTCGATGCAACTCGGCCGAAACGTCGGGATGAGGAGGTATTTATTTATCTCGTAATTTTAGTGCGCGATTAGTCCCGTAGTATATAAAACAATAATGTGTTCAAATCGCGAAAGTTTAAAAACTAAACATTAGTTTGCGAATGGTGTTAACATCCCTATTGAAGACATTTTCGAGTTCTTTTCCCAAAATTCCTATAAATTAGATTTCAATTCATTAAGAATTATGTAGATAAGTAATACACAATCCTAACTAATACCATAAACTTGAAAGTGTATAATAAATACACTGTACTTTATTAGTTTCGTTCCTCTTACAGGCAGCAACGGAGCAACAGATCTACACTACTACTACATAGAAAGCAATTGGATCATCCACAGACCCTTGAAGGTCTAAAGATAATCCAAGTGCTCAAGCCCACTGCCAGTTGGCAGCGTGCCCAGCATGCTGGCAGCATTGCCACGCTGAATGGCAATGCTTATACGTTGAGCCAAATAAACACCAGCATTTTGGTCACGCGTCGCGTCCACCAGACGCTCAGAAAGACTTTTGAAAACAAGATGAGCTCCCGGCCCCCACGGACCCAAAGTCTCAACTCCAATTGGCTCAAATATTGATTTGAATTTTGGAATGGTTTGAAAGATGGAAAGAGAATCGGGCTACTTATTATCCCAGAAAAATAAAACAATCTTATGGGGTGGCAAAAAAATTAAAATACCATGTGAGTAAAGTCGCGGGCAAAAGCTAATGGCAAATATAATATGAAATAGATATATATACTTATACTCTAAATAATTTCGCCAAAAATGACTAGTTTTGTTAAGCCCAGAGTATAAACACAAAGCTTGACAGAAATCAGTTCTAGACGCATTTGTTAACTTAGCAACGAATGATGATGATATAATCATTTGAATGACGAATGATTTTCGACGGAGCTTTTCTACTAATAAAGATAATAGAGGCCATATTGTGCCTGCACCTAAAATCAGTTTTTTAGTCAGTATTGTATGGTTTTATTTTTCTATCTTCTAACGTTTTTATCAACAAAAGACTTAAACGGAGTCTCTATTTTTCGCAAATTTTCTGGTGTCTTTGTGAGACTATTTATTAACTAAATGTTATTTGTTACTGATTTGTTAAGAGATCAGATTTTTTTTTTCTGATAGTTTCGCGTTTGACTACACACTGCCTGATGTTAAGCGCACATCTGCTTAACATCAGGCAGTGTGTAGTCAAACGCGTGTCTAGGGTGTAGCACGCTTACCTAGATTATAACAGAGATAAAAAAAAAACAGAAATGAGACGACGGTCACTCCTGGAGCACAGACCACGAATAAATGCGGATTGGCCACTCACTATTTCCTATGGTGTTTGATGTCATCTTGGGATTTGCGACTTTAGATTTTTTTGGGAAATTCATGTTTTTTTTTCTTTTCCTCCTGTGCAATATATAGCGCTTAGACACTCCAAATTAGTTGCCTCTCTCACTCTTTATAAATAATGTTCATCCAAAGGTTGCCTGGAAGAAATCGCTCAAGGCAATGAAGCCCCTCTTATACCACCTAATTTTAAGTCAATTGGTAATACTGATATTTCTTTTACTCTACTGTTTTTTTTTTGAGTGCAATGAAGTTATATTGTGTTGTATTGTACAGAAAATCGACATAGTGAAGAAATTCGTTAAATTTTTTTAGTTTTCAGAGTTTTCACACAGAGATACCAAAGGGATAAGTTGTCACTTGAGGCAATAGATAGGCTAAATAGTCATATAGATATAATCAATTAATATAATCAGTATGTCAGATAAATTGACTTAAAATTTGGTAGCACAAAGTGGCTTTATACCCTGAAACGATTTCTTCCAGGCTTTTAATAATGTCCATGCTAAGATTAGCATGTACATTATTTGATAAGAGTGAGAGAGAGAAAGTTGCACTGTATTTGTTCGGAGTGAGATGTGTGGGAATGAAAGAGATATAAGTTATCAGTGTGTACAAACCCTAAACTAATCTTCTGATTAAATTACGACTGAGCTATTAAAGAAATGGTGAATTCTTTTGCAGTCGTAAATATTATTTGCAGTATTTATATGGGGTTCTGTCAAATAACTCTTACGTTATTCGAATCGATGCCTATTATATCAAGTTTATTGTGATTGTAACACGTAGGCTTTATTTATCTGCGTTTTTTAGGGTTCCATACCCAAAGGGTAAAAACAGGACCCTTTTACTAAGACTGCTGATCGTCCGTCCGTCTGCCTGTCACCAAGCTGTATCTCATGAACCGTGATAGCTGGAACGTTGAAATGTATTTCTGTTGCCGATATTACAACAAATACTAAAACAGCATAAATAAATATTTAAGGGGGGCTCTCATACAACAAAATGAAATTTTATTTATATCTGATATTAATAACGGTGACATATAGATAGGTAAAGGTAAGTTGAAATATTCACAGAATATTAAAAAATATGCACTTTAAAAATAAACAATTTAATTAACGTGAAAGTCTTACAAGATTGTCAAAATAAACATAATAATAAATAAACAATACAGAGAGAATAATGTCAAAATAGGTGTTTATTGTATGGGGCTTCCATACAAGAAATGTGACTTTTTACTCGATATTAATAACGGCAACAGGAAGATACTTGAAATATTTACAGAATATTAAGTTATATATTTCCTTCAAAAATATATAATTAAAATAAAATATATTAAGGCCGGCTTCCATATGGAACGGAACCCTTCATGCGCAAGTCCAACTCGCACTTGGCCGATTTTTTATTTTAAATTAACGAAGTATGGAGCTTTTTTTTTCATCACGTGTTAGTGCATTGTGCTTTTTCTGTTATATTTTATTTTAAGGTTACTTAACTGAACAGATGGTAGTTGCTGTGTTTTTTTTTATTTGTCTGTTTACTTCTATAATAATTAAAAAAAACGAATAATAATGAATATCAAAAAGTAATAAACAATTTGAAAAGATTAGACAAAAACTAAAAAGTGGACAAACAGATCTTGATACGAGGTTACGCATTTTGCATTCAAAAATATTATTAAATATGTATTCGATCCTCCTGCATTCCAAAGATTCAATCGATCATTTTGACGTTTCATGGGTAGGTAATCTAGAGATCTGTCAACTTCAACCTTTTGACAAATCCAGCTGTCAAATTTAAAATAAATTCCTGATTGTTATCGAAAACATTTTTATTTGATTTTCCAGTTAGGACGCAAAGTTTTTCTGACATTATAAAATATTATGTAATAAAAATCTTTTAGACCCAAATACTATAAAATGACTTAAGTACTAACTATACAATGAATTGACATTGACATAAGTCATATTACACACATAGGACGGTTGTAACAACAGTGCTATTCCATCCATCAGCCATAACAAGTCCACTGCTGGACATGGCTTCCCCTATAAATCTTCAATAAGACCGGTTGAAAGAGCTTGCATCCAGTGCGATCCTGAAGTCATCCGTCCACCTTGTCGGTGGATGTCCTACGCTGCGCTTGCCGGTACGTGGTCTCCACTCGAGAACTTTTCGACCCCATCGGTCATCAGCCCTCCGCGCTATGTGCCCTGCCCACTGCCCTTTCAACTTACCAATCCGTTTGGTTATGTCAGTACGGATCTCCTCTTTTCTGATTCGATCTCGCAGAGAGATTCCGAGCATAGCCCTCTCCATAGCTCGTTGGGCTACTTAGAGCTTACTAATAAGGCCCAAAGTGAGAAACGTTTCTGTGCCATAAATCATCACATACACTGGTCGAAAATTTTCGACTTGAGATACTGAGGTATGTCGGTATGTTTATTGTGCTATTTTTGACGAAATATAATAATTTATTTTGTACTGTTATTATTAATTTATAATTAATTGCGAGATCTCCATACTTAATATACTTATATATGCGTTTGTCTATAGACGTCGGTTTTAACGTACAAATATAACATTTTCAATTATTTTAAACTATCTGGAATGTGGTACAACAAAGCGCTATTTGCAACAATTTATATTTTTTCCCGCCTTTATTAGATCCCTGTAGCGCCAAAAGTAAATCATACTTATTGGTTAAACGCAAAAAGGAATAAAAAAGACATTATCGATCACGCTTGACGTATTTTCCGTCACAACAAAATATCAGCAAAATAAAATGAACTCTACCTAAAAGAGTTTAAACTTATTTTTCAATATCAACAAATCTGTAGATCTGTTGCAGAGATTGAAAAATACCAGTACAAGGTTCAAGCGAATTTGGTCTTTAATATGAATGAAAACTTAAGGGTTATTTTGGTGTGAATTTATAAGCGGAATATTTTTTGGCCCATTTGGTCCGTGAAGCTTGCACACAGACGTACGACATGTCAGAATCGATGTTTTGTGTGAATTGGACTTACTTAAATAAGTTTAATTTTTCAATGTCCTTGCTTTTTTAGTTGAATAGATTTGCAAAAAGGAATTTTTGACTCGCATAAAGCACTTTGATATGGTTAAAACAATTGGGGCCTTTGTTTTCCAATCCAAGGTAGTGTTCAGGGTATGTTCTGTAACATTGAACTTATAAATCTCGCTGTTCTGTAATAAAAATTCATAGTGATGTATCTCTGAAAGTCTTTGTAACTACTTTTAACCCAGTTTTATTACAAATTAATTATACATGGCTTGGTGCACACAAATACACATTTCACCACAATAATTACCTTGGATTGGGATGAGATTGAATTATTCGCAGCTTGCAGCTTACATCAACATCCACCAAATAATTTGGTGTCTACCAAGTATCAAACACTTTTACACTGCATAAAAGATAGCTTGATCTCTGCGAAAGTGACATTGACATAGCAGCTTGACATTTTTAGAGTTGGGATAGTGGTGGAAAAAATCGATTATCAAACAATGTTGTAATAGAATAATTTGACTGCCTCGGTGGCTCAGTGGTTAGTGACCCTAACTTCTGGATCGAAGAGGCGTGGGTTCGATTCCCACCCAGAGCAAATATTTATGTGATGAACATTTGTGTTTGCTCTGTGTCTGGGTGTTATTTAGTTACTATCTATATAAGTATGTATTTAAAAATAAGTATATGTAGTATATCAGTCTCTGGCAGCCATATCACAAGCTTTGCTTAGTTTGGGGTCAGAGACCGTGTGTAAGATGTCCCAAAATATTTATTTATTTATTTATTTATAATCAAATGAGTAGTTGTAGGTGAGAAATTAGATTTTATTTTCTTTTGGCGTCGGCACTCGTACTTCGAGACTCGAGAATGGAGGTTTGTATCAAACAAGATGGCGGCGTGCTTTTTTTAGTTTATGGCCTGGTAACACGGCCTTTGAGCCAAATTTTACATGAGTAGGTGAGAATTTGGATTCAATTTACTAACTATTATTTGAGATCAAGTATATAGACGTGTAAACAATGTTATGATATTAAAATATACAATATAATTAATAATAAATTAAGTTTATATAAAATATCGTTAGTATAAACTATCGATATTTTAAATAAAACTCTATCTAAAACTCTGTGGTCACGATCATTGGCCGCCCATCACTAATCGGCATGCCCATAAAGTATGACATTGACAGGTACTGCCTGTACTTTTTAGAAATTCAGGACTTTATAGGCGTGATTTTTCTGACATCAAGCTATATTTTATAGAGTATAGTTTCACTAGCAATGACAGATCAGTGTTGTCAACGTAAGAAAATTAGTAAAAAATGGCACACGGGCGACCTCACCTACGACGCGTCTCTTATTGCACAAACTCTAGGTAGTGAGGTACTACAATTTTTTCTACGGTTTTACAGCTTAGATAATGTGAAATTCGTAGCCAGTGTAATGTAATACAACACCATGTCCCCCACAATATTTGCAAACACGATGCGCGACGGATCGTATACAAAACGCGCCGCACCGCACGACGACCGCGCGGCGACCGCACCGGACGCGGGCAGGCGGGCTATCGAGTTACACATTGTTAGATGATTAGGAACATTGTATTTGAAGTAAGTTGGGTAGCTAGTTGAGTAAAAAATTCAAGTTGATGTAAATAAATATTAGGGGACATCTCACACACGGCTATATGGCTGCCAGAAACCGATATCCTACTAATATTATAAACGCGAAAGTTTGTGAGGATGGATGGATGGATGGATGGATGGATGGATGTATGGATGTTTGTTACTCTTTCACGCAAAAACTACTGAACGGATTGAGATGAAACTTTGCAATAATATAGCTTATATATCAGAATAACACATAGGATATAAATTATAATGATATATAGCGTATGCGGGCGAAGCCGCGGGTAAAAACTAGTACTAATATATTTTTGAACACATACTAAAAGACCCTGAAATTATAGACTGTTTCAACCTTTTGTAGTTTTAATCATTGTCTAATTTTAAACTTTAGATAGGGTATTTTAGTTTAGATAGGATAATTTAATTAAGTTTTGATGTTTTATAAGTTTTTTGTATAAATGGTGTGTGCACATTTATACATTGTACAATCTTTAGAATAAGTACTAATGTTGCTTCTTGTATACCTACTGTATCTGTAAAAAGATGTACATAGTCCTTATGTTTGGAAAATAAACATTATCAATATTAAATAAAAATATTTTACACATACTTATACCTATAGATAATAACACCCAGATACAAAGCAGACACCTATGTTCGTCACAAAATGTTTGCCCTGGGTGGGAATCGAACCCTCGCCTCTTTGGTCCAGGAGTCAGGATCACTAACCACTATTGAGCTATTGAAGCAGTCAAAAGCCAGCGCGCAAAAGACGTTTTTCTACGTTTTCTTTTTACAATTCGCAGATTGAATTGTTTGTACTGTAATGTACCGACCTTCTATAGTCCACTGCTGCACATATACTCGTAGCTACTACCGAAGAGCAATTGGGTCGTATCTACCACGCTAGCACAGTGCAAAATGGTGAATTAACAGACGCTATTTAATTTCTTCTGCGGACGTGTGTAGATTGTCTCGCGATGCGATGCTTTTCTTCACTGAAATGCCAGTGGTGTGAAAATCCTTAAGGAATAGATAGATACATAAGTTTCGAGGAACTCATTGGTACAGGATCAAGATTTGAATTCCCTAGAGCAAGTAAAGTTAAATTTATACTCTAAAAATTAACTTCTATCTTTTACTTTTGAATATCTGTAGTGATTTTGGAAATAAAAGGTATATTAAATTCGCGCCTTTGATGTAAACGGAGCGCGTTGAAGTCTTTTTAACTCTGGACCAAACGCAATTTATTTTTGACATGTATTTATTTTTTATTTTATATTTGTGTCTCTATGTATTTGTGCATATGCACATCATGAAATGTAGCATATTTCTGAGTTAGTTTTATGTAAAAAAATCTGTTGTTTTATACAAATTTTTTTTTTCACGACTAAAACTTGAGAAACTTGCGCTTTTTTATTTGTTTTCTTTTTGCGTAAAACCCTTGTTAATTTAGAAAAAAATATTATTTAACATAAAAATAATTATAAGTACATCACATAGCCACCGATTATTTTTTTAAGTACAAAAGGGTCTCAAAATTAGTGTAAACTAATCCATCCCTTGAGCAGCGTCTAATCAAACAAACAAATGTGGGTAGTCATAAAAAATCACCCCGTGACGTCATAATAGAGTCGTCTCTATGAACCGGTCGAGATACGATCGCCGGTCGGCGGTATTCCAAAAATTTTCGGCTCAGATATCGGGTACTACTCGCAAAAAAGTAAAAAAAAAAAACAAATATTTTATGGAAAGGATTTTTAGCTATGTTTTTGTACTCGCAAAACAATCAAAATACACTACAGTAACGATATCAATAAAGTGTCAAATAAGTATATTTGTTACGTTATGATAAAAATTATATTTCGATTCACATTTTTTTCGCGTTAATTTTTACGATGCGTCAAGTCGTATACATTGGTTGCAGCAACCACTGACTATTATTTTGTTTTGCAGTATGATTCTGTACTTTGTTAACATTACATATTAAAGGTCGCAAAACGAATTTACATAAACTTACGATGAGTTTATCTCCAAATGGCAAAAAAACTACAAAATTTGAATTTCGCGTTCTGACCGAGAATCCATCCAAAGACATCAAAATCATAGTAATGGATGCAAGTAAAAAAAACCGCTTAGTCAGAATGCTGTTAAAATTCCTAGTGTTTACCTGTATGGACGATGCAATTACAATTATTTGTAGTATTTACTTAGGTTGTAAGTTGAGATCTAAGGGATAACATTCCAGATATCTCGACAGAAACAATCCAAAAAATCAATCAAATTCCTCTTTCTGTTGCTGCGTGAAAGAGTAACAAACAAACACACTTCAGATTTATAATTTTGAAAGACAAAAAATTTAGTTCTTTTTCTGCGCACGCTACCCGGACCGTCAGTCGTATCATTCATGCTTACATGTATACCTGTGTTTTGTGTTTTTTTTCGTTTTACCCGCCACGGGCACCAGAACACGCTAATGTGAGTATGTATTTTATATTTTAAAAGCCAGCATTTTATCGATTGAACCCTGCCAATATTAAAATTTCTCTTTTTAAATTTCGATGACGAATTTCGGGGAAATGATTATCTGTATTCGAATTTTGCTCGATTTTTTTTATTTTTTGTGACAGTACAGATTGATTGTTGGGACTAAAAAGTTTAGGTTTTATGCTCGCAGGCTGAAGAATTGAACAAAAATATAGTCTGTAGGTTCCCTGAAAAATATCATAAAAATGTATTGATGTAGGCACTGCCATAGATTAAATCGGGTTAATAATTATTTTAGGCTTAATAATTTTATCTGTACCAATTCGAATTTCACTCGATTTTTTTCAAAAATCGAATTGATCGTTGATGCTAAAAAAAATAGGTATCATAATCGTGGGCTGAATCATTAAACAGAAAAATAGGCAGGTATTTAAGTTACCTGGAGAAGATCATTGTCAGCGACAAGGCCGTCAATTGTCAACATGGATGTATAC
The DNA here is from genome assembly GCA_949316475.1 of Hypomecis punctinalis. Classification (NCBI taxonomy): domain Eukaryota; kingdom Metazoa; phylum Arthropoda; class Insecta; order Lepidoptera; family Geometridae; genus Hypomecis; species Hypomecis punctinalis. Next base: position 2,934,620 of record OX438795.1, read on the forward strand.
GCTTATTACAACTCTATAAATATAAGAACGGTATCTTTATTTAAAGGGCGTCACGAGGTGTACAAATCTAAAAGAGCTCAATTTTCAATGCGCGCTCCTATACTTTTACTAGATTCCATAATACATTACCATTTATTTAAACGTTTAGTGCGCTATCGTTTAAAAATCGAAACTCCCTTCAGTTGTAACAAAACAGAACTAGTAGCTATATTAGTTCTCAGATTTCTTCACGATGTCCATCCATCCATACATCCATCAGCTATATGACGTCCACTGCTGGACATAGGCCTCTACTATGAAACTCCAATGAGATTGATTGGAAGCGGCTTGCATCCACCGCGGTCCTACGGTCTTAATGATAAATTATTATTATACATATACTACGGGACTAATCGCGCACTAAAATTACGAGATAAATAAATACCTCATCATCCCGACGTTTCGGCCGAGTTGCATCGACCGTGGTCACGGGTTGACTTACCCGATTAGTCGCGTAATATATAACAATAATGTGTTCAAATCGCGAAAGTTTAAAAACAACTAATGTGAGATGTAACGATGATGAACTTTAACCTTCTATAAAGCACTAGTTTTTACCCGCGGCTTCGCCCGCATGATATTTTGATTTTTGACGCAATATCATTATAATTTATAGCCTGTGTTATTCTGATATATATAAGCTATAATATTGCAAAGTTTAATCTCAATCCTTTCAGTAGTTTTTGCGTGAAAGAGTAACAAACATCCATCCATCCATCCAGCCTCACAAACTTTCGCGTTTATAATACTAGTAGGACTAGTAGGATTTAAGTTACATACACTAGTCAATGCGCGAAATTTATTATTTTCTGTTTTATGGCATTTGCGGTTTTATGGCATTTACAGACAAATTGCTCATTGTGCGTTTACAAAATTCATTTAGCGACCATGAATAGATAGTATTAATAAGGTATGCTTACCTATACACCCATCATCCACAATAGTGGTTAGTATATACAGGAAAGTGCATGAACTGATTTTCACCTTAATATTCAATTGATGCACTTTTGTACATAAACTGACCACTATTTTGATTCCTAAAAATTAAGCTCGAAACATACTATCGGACGCGGCTCACGGACGCGACTGACAGCCGCGACTTAGCAATGTGCACAGTCTTATAACATCCGGTGTGACAGATTGCACTTGGACGTCCGAACGCTCAAGGTCGTCCGAAGGCGACGTCCGCGACTTATGTCCGATAGTGTGCACGGCTCAGTGTACTTTCATAGTCTAGTTCGCGGCTGTCAGTCGCGTCCGTCAGCCGCATCCGATAGTATGATTCCGGCTTTACTCTTCCTAAGTAAAAATTTACTCAGTGACCATAAATATGAAGTTTTAACGAGGTACATACACACCTCGTTAAGACTTCATATTTATGGTCACTAACTAAATTTTTACTTAGAAAGAGAAGATTTTTTCACGATATAATGATGATGAACTTTAACCTTCTTACAAGGCGTTTAAATTGAACCATTCCATTCAATAAAACCTTCAACTATATTTCCGTACAATCGGATGTCTTTCTTCCCAAAAATAAAGCAGCCTCTTTACGATTCGTTCTAAGATATTATCGAAAAACATACTCGTCCGTTATAGAAGTCTATTCGAATTTAATTTAAATGTTATTCGTGTTGAATAATTAATGAAATGGTGACTAGTGTGAAATGTCCAATTTATGATTGGTTGTTTTCTAGTTTTTTATTCTATGGCTTTATTATTTTAAAAAGTTAGCTGTTATTGTGTTATCTATGGGCAATTGAATGAACGAGGTTGATTGATGGTTTTGTTTGAGACAAATGAGCAATGAATTTGAGCATTTGATTACTAGTTCATTCCAAATGAGCTACTGTAATTTTGTGATTGTTCCATTGAGATTACAAAGCCCAGAAGCTGCGATGGCCTATACCTTGTAAAATATAGCTTGATACGCGAGACATTGACATTGACATACGCATGACTCACGCACATCAAGTACCATATTTTATAATCAAAATGTTCGGTACACAATACTGTACTTCATGGTCGAGATGCACGAGCGTGAAGTACAACATTGTGAACTGAACATTTCGACCAAAAAAATATGGTACTTAATGTGCGTGAGTCATTACATGTACGAGTATGTCAAAGTCAATGTTTCGCGTGTCAAGCTATATTTTATAAGGTAAAGGTATAGTGTGGGAATGCTCACCTTATCAGTGTAAAGGCGTAGGTTCAGAACTCGTTCAGTGAATTGTACGGATTTACACTCTAACGCGTTTCGGTGAAGAATAACATCGTAATGTAACAAAAAGAAAAAAAAGTCGATGGCGTATGTGAATAGACAAACAAACTCTTTATTTACAACCTCAAAAAAATAATATTATTTACGCATACATGACAAGAAAATTGTTACAAAATGGCGGCCATATCATCCTCGTCGATTTCTTCCAGATAACTTACAAGCGTGAGGGCCAGCGTGAGGGATATAGCCATAATGAGTGAATTAAAAACTTAGTCACGCTACACTATGAGCGGATTGCATTGCTTAGTTTCTCTTTAATGACTTATCTGCTTTCACTTATTATATCCATGTCTTCTCTTTAGAAAAATTTCCGTTGTAAAACTGTCAAAATGTAACAACTGTCAATATGATTAAATGCTTTGTTTATGTATCTATTTGCCTAGATACAGAATTGGGTGATCAAAACGGCCCAAAAAATATTACCTGTATATGGATTATAAACATACGAATTTTGACAATTTAGACACAATATTTCACTTTAGGGATTCGATAGAGTGAACACTTTTTACTTTGCTATTAAATTTACGATGGGGCCTTCATAATTGGCTAATGTCAAAGGACTGGGCCGTTTTGTTTGTGATTGATGTTTATATTTGTCCATTTAGACAGATGCATACATAATCAGTCAAAATGTAGAGAAATATGACATTTCTGAGCATAACGTCTAGCCTATGTCTGAGACAGTAAAACGGCTTGATGGCTAGTACCTACAAGTACATTCTTCCTTGATCCAAGCATGTTGACCGTCTACAATGTTGGCTTGAAGCCGGTTTAAACAGTCAGCATTTTTAGTAAGAGAAGGACATAGTTTCTAACATCTCGACAGGATAGGCTAGAATTTAGATTTTATGCTGAGAAATGTGACATTTCTGTGCATTCTGTTGATTTTAACATAACATCATGGCAGATTTTACTGTGGACATTTTTGTAGGAAAACATAGATACAATTAACAAAAGCAGATCCGGTGATAAGTCTTAGATTAATTTAATTTATGTTGTTGATTGCATGGCAATGTGGTTTCAACTTTGTGACACTTCTACACTCTGTTCTTTCCACGCTTTTTCTATTTATTTATAAGTGACATTTCTGTACGTATGTATTGTTTTGACAGTAAAGTTACTAAATTTTGACTGTTTAAGCTGGAATCATACTATCGGACGCGGCTTACGGACGCGACTGACAGCCGCGACTGATAGGTATCTAGACTATGAAAGTACACTGAGCCGTGCACACTATCGGACATAAGTCGCGAACGTCACCTTCGTACGACCTTGAGCGTTCGGACGTCCGAGAGCGATCTGGCACACCGGATGTTTTAAGACTGTGCACATTGCTAAGTCGCGGCTGTCAGTCGCGTTCGTCAGCCGCGTCCGATAGTATGTTTCCGGCTTTATACAGTTTTATAATATTAGGAAACATCTTACGTACGGGTTTTAACCTCAAACTAAGCAAAGCTTGTGATATATGGCTGTCAGAAACTGATATGTGTACTAGAACTACATTTTATAAAGACATACTTATATATTAAGGATACCTAATAACATCCAGACACAGAGCAAACACCTATTTTCATCACAAATGCTTGCCTTGGGTGGGAATCGAACCCACGATCCTGGCCCAGGAGACAAAGTCAGTAACCACTGAGCTACTGAGGTAGTCTAACATTTTTGTAGAAAGAAAAGCCGTCAACTAGCAAAATGCGTCTATTTCCCACTGATTTTTGTTAAAAGACTACATCCTAGTAATCCAATATGTCTGACACGGCGCCATAATCCATAAATTATTCAAATTCCATTTGTGCCATTTAGATTTCTATTTTCCCAATAATATATATTAATCCTATTATATTGACGTGGTTTCGATAATATATTTTTGCATTAAATACATTTATTTGAATGCAAACATTCAGAACAGGTTGTGGTCATAAATTTTTATACAGATATAGACCACAAATTTGTCGAATTTTATCTTTGGAATTGGTATAAAGGGGCGACTAGGGTATAACTAGACTTAGTTATTTTTAGATTCTTGAGTGTGTGTACAAAATGACAATTTATAGTGCAGAATTTTTTTTAAACTTAGAAATTAGAATTGTTTTTGATTTATGTTTATTACAATAATTTAGTCTTATTCTTACCAAATTTGAAATAATTATTCATTTAATTGCTTATCTTTATCACAAAAATACAGAATTAACTATTCTGAGCTTGACTAATGCTTACTTTACATTATGAATCCAAAAGTGTGTTTGTCGGTAAGTTTAAATTGTTACTCTTTCATGAAACAACAGATTGAGAGATCAACTTATTTTTTGCATAGATATAGTGTAAAAGTCGGAAAGTAGAATTAACTACTTTTTACCTGAAAAAAATAAAAGGTTCCTGTGTGATAGTAAAAAAAAGAACAAGTAGTCCAAGCCGCGAGCAAACGCTAGCATAATTTTTTTTATTGTTCCATTTAACGTAGCATCAATGGTTTGTCTTACTAGAAACCCCATCACTATCACTACATAGTATAAAACAAAGTCGCTTCCCTGTCTGTCTGTCCCTATGTATGCTTATACATATCTTTAAAACTACACAACGGATTTTGATGCGGTTTTTTTTAATAGATAGAATGATTCAAGCGGAAGGTTTATATGTAGGTATGCACTTGTGCGAAGACGGGGCGGGTCGCTAGTATTATGTATTTATACACTTTCTATAATACTGGCTCCATATCGGTGAAAATAGTATGTCTCTAGACCGTTGCTATAAAAAAGTTGATTATATCATACGTTACTTTGCGGAAGTTGATCTTCAAATATTTTTATTGAGTAGGTAAATCTTTGGTACATTTTCACTCTGTTATGATTTAAGAACTATACAAAAGAAAGGTTTATTCAAAACAAAGATTTGTCATTGTTATAAAGTTGACAATGTAGATTTTTTGCAATTGAAGCTAAAATAAACTGTAAGTTTTAATTTACCCCACTTTCCCCTCTAAGATGTATCATTATAAATAAATCAGCGTCTCCATTTAGCCGACTGAGTTGTCACAGAACAACTTTTGACTTTTAAAAAAGCTTTTACATATTATAAATTATCTACTTATTAGTATAAACGTATCATATTGATTTGAGAATAATATTACAATTATTGATGTGTTTTATTGATTATTTTACAAAATGTGAAAACTAATGTTTTCAGTGACATATTAGTAGATTTCTAGAAACAAGTTAGTGTTACTTTATGAGATGGATACTAAATCTTTTTAGTATTAAAGGAAGTCTCTATTGGCTTATCTTAGTATATTTTTGTTTGTGTTAGCTGGCTTTATTGTTTTGATTCATAGAAAAAAGAAAAAGAAAAGTGCCCTGACGTTCATAATTTGAGAGTTTGATACCCGTAAACGCTGTCAAAACGCTTAGAAACTGCCATAAAGCCGGAAACATACTATCGGACGCGGCTGACGGACGCGACTAACGGCCGCGACTTAGCAATGTGCACAGTCTTATAACATCCGGTGTGCCAGATCGCTCGTGGACGTTAGAACGCTCAAGGTCGTCCGAAGGTGACGTCCGCGACTTATATCCGATAGTGTGCACGGCTCAGTGTACTTTCACAGTCTAGATACCTATTAGTCGCGGCTGTCAGTCGCGTCCGTAAGCCGCGTCCGATAGTATGTTTCGAGCTTAATTTAACATATGCGGCATATGAATAACTGATCAAATATTACATAGGCGTTTCCGCAATATGGCGGACAAATGTTAAATGACTTAGGACAAATGACTGAGGAGCTTACTTTTATCCCACTGCCAAGAATGGTTATTGTTAAACTTAAGTATTGTATACTTAACGTGACCATTTTTTTTTACTTTAAACGTGACATCGGTTTATACTGTACCGGTCGGCACTTGAAACAATCGCAGAATATTTACTGAAAAAGTAAATAATTAAAATAAATTGGGGGAGCTTCCTTGCAGTACCTACTTAACCTTTCGTTCGCGAGTCCGACTCGCACTTGGCCGATTTTTAAATGTCCACCACGCTAGCCAAATGCGGTTTGGTCTGTTAAATACTTACGACAAATTATGTCATGAAATATTTCAACCTTGAATAAATTAAAGCATCGTTTCGGCCGGATTTTTTCCATCAACCGACTTCCAAAATGGAGGAAGTTCTCTTTTGACAGTATATTGTGGGTCAATTAATCTGTTAATTATGTTTTGCGCGGTTTCTAAAAACGTGACAATTTTGCGTCCCCAAGGTTTTTTTCGGGACACCGGGACAGATTATCGAAAAACGGGACAGTCCCGTTCAAAACGGGATGTCTCGTCACGTTACGTGTACTAAACACCGTATTGGCTTTCTAAAATTACAAAAACAACACCCACACACCACCTACCTGCACTGGGCCAGCGTGGTGGATATGATTCAATCACCTTTCGCGGGTAGGCCTACGTCCTGCAGTGGACTATTAAAAAGTCTGGTACAGTATAGTACAGTATTTTTCTTTAAAATCAGCAGGCTAATTTTACGTCATCTACATTTCCGCCTTCAAAAATTTTAAAACATCCTAAGTTACGCCAAACCGTATCTAGAGCGGTTTTTGAAAGCTTTTGCAAAACAAAAATACGTACACCGTTCATAAACGCCTCAGTTGTTTCATCTTTGTTGACCGAATAAAGGCCCGATTTCTTAATTCAAAATACAAAAGTAGAACAATCAACCATCCTATTCATCATTCTATTTTTAAAACGGGTACATAACCAAACTTGAATTAACTTCAGAAATGTAACTAGTAGGTAATTAAAAATAACTTAGTAGTAAGTAGTAAGCTTCAAAAAAATATGATGCTCACAATCATTCAATTTTTAAAATACTTGACGCTAATAATTAATTCACAGACTCGTAATCGTAATGATCGAATCATAAATGATTCGATTTTCAAAACATATTTGACTCGAGTTATACAAGCTGCACATCCAGGGTTGCCATCCTTCAAAAATGTCACCAATTCTAGGTCGGCGTATCTCAAACTTGCATTCCTAAGCACAAAAAGGTCCGTACCTTCCATCGAGAGGTCCTAATGACAGAGGAATCTCTTTGTTAGTGCTCGTTCTGAGAACTTGCGAACAATTATCGGTTTTGCCATTGTTTTTAATTGTTTGGAGTTTTTGAACGTGCGTGCGTTTATTTTTTTAGAGTACAAAGTAGAGATAAAAGATAATAAAGGTTGTAGATTCAGTCAGTTTACTGGTGTTCGTGGTGGCTAAACGGTTTAACAACCGGGATCTAAAATTTTACGCGTCATCTGAGACAGGGTAGCGACCAGTTGTAAATGCCACCCGTGGTCACCCATCCGAAGACTGGTCGTGCCGAATGTTGCTTAACCTAATCAAACTACGCCATGAGCCATCTTTAATGGTTATCAAAATAAAACTTTTAAAAATAACCCTCCTCTTATTACTGTCCAGATAAATTATATTATTTTGGTTTTTAGACAATAACAATAGGCTTTTTTATTTGGTTTTTAGATAATAAATAAATTAGACACGTATTTTTTCTTTTGTCAATTAAACAAAAATTGATAAAGATATATACCGTTAAAGTTTCACGTGACATCACAAGTGTCATATAATACTATAGACTTTCGTAAGAGACGTGACGTCACGCCCCAAACTTTGACAAGGGGTATCTCTGCCATTTGTTGTTTTATTGACAAAAGAAAAAATACGTGTCCAATATGTTTTGAAAATCTAACTCATGGAATTATTATAATAATGTTATTTTCCAGTCATCGTGTCTATTGTAACATTATTTTTTCAGTTTTTAAATAAATAAAGTATTTGTCTAGCATAATATAAGTAAAACAAGTTATTTCAATTCATATTTTGATTTATTACAATGGCATCACCAAATGCTCCTGCCAAGTGAACTGTACGTTGACATATTGTTCTGATTTTATCTCGATTTTTTGTTGCAATTGTTTTATTCAATGATTTATTACTTCTAAAGTGGTTTTTTATGTGTGAAATTGTTTATTAATGTTCAATAGATCATTGCATTAGCTTTTTGTGTAACAAGAGTCAGAGTTATTAAATTATATAAAGATGATGTCATCTGCGCAAGAGTATCGATTATGAAATTTTCTAGTATACTTATGTTTAAGTTAAGTACAAGAGATCTTTATTTTTTTTCCTTTATTATTATTTGTCAACGAAAGCGTTTTTAGAGACCGAGGCAATAAATAAATTAGGACAGGTATAAAATTGGACAAGGTACAGGTATAGTTCGTCTAGGGCGGGTGTCAAAGTTTTTAAGCCGCCTAAAGACATCTAACATGGCTTAACGATTAAAACGACCGGGAGCTACTTACACTTAGACGGTTAAAGCGACATTAATTAAAAAAAACAATAATGTAACAAAAGATTTCAAATAGTTTATTTAGATACTCTCTAGAAATGCACCGTCAGGTTTCCGTCGATAATTTATTCAGATTACAAAAAGAATCATCAACATCGATATTGACGGAATGCGTAACACAATTATGTACATCCAAAAAAACACACACAGTCGAACCCCCTAATTTTTCGAAGTCGGTTAAAAGACATTCCAAAAACATAACACTCTGGTCAGTCGCGTAAAAACGGTCCGTGAGAATATGTCAAACAACAAAAAGTAAAATAACTTCGTGACTTTTGACCTGAGCTTGAAATTGAGAGGTCACGCGCCATTTTGTATGACACAATGACAAACGCCGGCCATATTACAATCTTACCACCATAACCATACAAACGAAAAAAATACAAAACTAAAAACTTGTGCTGGTTGCTTTCAATTTTGTTCAGATATTTAAATAGTGGCGCTTCTACTCGAGTGTCTAGATAAGTTTGTCAGATCATAGACAAATTTTCTATTTTTTTTATGAACTTTTCTTTTGTTGTCATTTAAGGTTTAGGTCGTGAAACGAAAGAGGATTCATTCACGATTTTGTTTTTTATTATCTGTGCTCAGTGACAGTTTCAATCATTTATTTTTTTGGTTGACAGGGTCAAGCTATGCGTTTGACCCTGTGGTTTGACCGTAGATCAGTTGGTGTAAAGCAATTTTGTGATATTTTTGATTTGAAAGACAGAATTTTGTCAAATTTTGTCCTTTGCTATGGATTCAAAACAAACCTGGGTTATTTTTTTTTTCCAACCCACTTTATAAAGTAGGTTCACAATTCGACAGATTTTTTTTCTTTTTTTGTATGTATGTTAGGCGACCACTCCGCCAATTATAAATCGATTCTGATTTTTTTTATTCTTTCAGATCACAATTTAGAAGTGGTTTCATTTAAATATCGAAATGGGTTACTTAATTATTTTTTAAAATCTACTATAATCTGAATATAGCATATATCGATTCGGGCGGATTATTGAGATTGAATGTGTCGGATGCAAGCCACTTCCAAGCTGTTCTACTCAAAATCTACAGAGATAATGTCTGCCAAAGAACGTCCTACAAATGCGCTGATGATGATTTTCAAACGTCCTTGCCAAATAATCTAACATTCGAAAACCTGTTTTATTTAATCGCTAGACATATTTCTTTACACACACCTTCAAGAATGGATAGGTTAGTAATTAATTATATTATTGGCGCAGCCATTTTGATTCTACCAATTTTCGTAATGTTAGAAACAAAACTATTAATTTTGTTGATATGATAAATATGAGATTGGTATTTAATATTATTGCAAAATGTTTTATTTGAAATGTTTTATCTATTTTAGAATTATTATTTTTTTGGGGATACGTGCTAATTTTTTACGACTTCCAACCTAAAAAGAAGTTTCTAATTCGATTTTGTAAATATGGTGTTACTCCGTCAATTATAATAAACCAATTTAGTTTAATTATTTTTATTTAGGTATTTCCATTTAAATGTAATCAAAATGAGCTATAAATAGTGTTTGAAAATCAACAATAATGTAAAAATTACTAATTACAATAATGCAATTTTTGCCGTTCAGCGTGGCAAATGGCAATGCTGCCAGCATGCTAGGCACGCTGCCAACTGGCAGTGGGCTTGAGCATTTGGATTACTTTAGACCTCTAAGGGTCTATGGATGATCCAATTGCTTGTTCCGTAGCAGTAGTTTATGTAGTTATAGATTATGTAAGTCTTGTATTTAGTGGTAGTTAATAAATATTATTACTATATCAATAAAACTTCGATCCGTGCGAACTATTTATGTACACGTGGAAGCCGGTTGTGGCGTTTTTGGCGAAAAATAATAATTATTGACGTGCCCGAATTATTTCGTTGCGCGCCGAGCACATGTACTAATTATTTTCTTTTACTTGAATAGAGGTGATTCATGGATATATTTACATGCCGTATTAACTCTTGCATAGACCGAATCAAACTTCTTGGCGGCTGTGAAGTTAGCTGCGTAAAACCCAATCCTGACTGAAGCTGACTTAATACTTATAACAGCTGCGGAAGGATTGGGGTTTGCGCAGCTTTTCAGCCTTTGTACAGACAAATCATCTTAAAGTTGTTAAAAACCTTTTGTAGGTTTAGCAGTGTCAATTTTTTTAACTAGTTTACTTTAGATAGGATATTTTAGTTTAGATAGGTTGTTTAAGTTCATATTTTTATGTTAAACTAGTTTTTACCCGCGGCTTCGCCCGCATGATATTTTGATTTTTAACGCAATATCATTATAATTTATAGCCTATGTGTTATTCTGATATATAAGCTATATTATTGCAAAGTTTCATCTCAATCCGTTCAGTAGTTTTTGCGTGAAAGAGTAACAAACATCCATACATCCATCCATCCATCTATCCTCACAAACTTTCACGTTTATAATATTAGTAGGATAGGATAGTAGGAGTTTTGTAAATAGTTGTATAGTATAATGATTAATAAATTAGAAAACTCTATCTGTTTAAAACCGAGATAGCCTAAAACAGGATGTTAATTGTTTATCTATAATCTGTAAGCTATATTAATCATTGCATTATCATGAGTTAGACAATCGGTATGTGGGTCGGGTTAGCTAACAGCTTTCGCTCAGATACTGTGAACAGAGCTGTAGTGAGCTAAATCATTTCTAGACGTCTATCGGATTCCGGTTTACAACAATGTCGTTGTTTCTTGTATGACAAATTCTTTATTTTTAGACGAGACATTTTTATTATTGTCATATTGTAATTTTCGAAGTGCAACGTCTAATGCGACTTCCAACAAACAAACAAACAATATCTTTATTGCACACCATATAACAGATACATTAATGTAGATTTTTTCAGATCTTGTACAATGGCGGCCTTATCACCTTTGGCGATTTCTACCAGGCAACCTTTGGATGGACTGGAGAAAAATTAAATGATAGGAATACGGTCGGCGGTGTATACATACTGTGACAAATTTTATACCTATATATCTGATAAATATACTAATAACGTGTAAAAAATACATATAAAATTCATACATATATATAAATACATAATTTATACCAATTATAACTAGCACAAGGAGAGATAATAACAATGATATATGATGATGATAACAAGGTTGCGTTAAACATTTAACGCTACCATGGAGGGGGTATAAAAGCACTGTTGCGTCGGATTTAAAAAGTTTTATGGTGGAAGTCGGTGTTGCGGTTTCTTGCAAAAAATGATGTTATTGTCTTTGATTTTTACTTTAGCTAATCATTCTGATCTCAAAGTTCTTTTGGTGGTTTATTGGTTACTCTTTCACGCAGCAATGGAGCGACGAACAGACTCACCTAGATATGGTTTAAAGATCGGGGAGAGTCATAAGTTACTAGGCTTTTGTCTATTGCTGAACCTGAGGCTTATCAAAGAAAGGCTATTCCGTTATATTTACACGCAAACGCAGTGCTGTTGGATTAATTCTTCAGTGTTGGTGGATTTCGATTGATACACCATCGAAGTAATAAATAAATATTTTTGATTCAGCTTATCCTTATCCTAACTAATACGTTTGCCTGGAAAAAATTGCGTTTTTGCGATAAGGCTGCCAGTTGTGACACTCGCTATAAGTTCCGCTCAACTTGTTTTCTTAGTTTATTTAAGTTATGGTGTGACAATAAAGAATTGATCTATCTATCTATGTATCTATAAATTCAAAAGTGTGTTTTTTGGTTTATTGGTTTGTTCCTCTTTCACGCAGCAAAGGAGCAACGGATTGACTTGATTTTTAGCATGAACGTACTGTGAACGACGGAAAGTGACAGAGGCTACTTTTTATCTCAAAAAAATAAAATGTTCTCATGGGATAGCACAAAAATCAAAATATTAAGCGGGTGGAGCCGCGAGCAAAATCTAGTAGTACACATAAAACAGTATTTCAACAACTCAATTACAAAAGTCGGTAGTTCCGGTGTTATCTCCAAATCGTGATGCAATACGTGTTTACTAATTAATTTATGTGTAATTTGAGCGGGAATGGGCGGAACGGGTCGCATCTGTACTACACAATATTGAGAGATAGAAGTAAAGCGTACGTATTTTTTTATAAGTTCAAGTTTGATCACCAGCTCGCCCGATGGTAAGGGACGTTGTATCGAAAACGCACGCAGACTTAATCACTGACTTTAATAAAGTTTCAGATAATACCTATCAGGAAATAGGAATGCCGACAGTCTGTTCCATTCACTGGGTGTGTATAATGGAGTGGTTCTGCATAAAAACGTGGGAGTAGCGTGCTCCAAGCGTCTTGCGCTAAGTTTTGTTTTTTCGAAAATTCGCGTGAAAAATATATTGTTTTTAAAAACATTTATTCAAAGGTTTACCGATATAAAAATCAACTTAACACGTTACGTTACGTTTTATCATAGATAAATTAAGTATTCAAAGATTTCTAACTCCATACAAAAAAAATGTGCTAAACACTAACTATATATGCTGGTACCTCGTAGTTCTACGTTTTACGTTCGAGACCGGTAGCGTCATCTGTTGACGTTTTTTGCTTACTCATGACTCTAGTATACCAGTTGCTCATCTTTGAATACTTAATTTATCTATGGTTTTATCGATAGATAATCAGGCCCAATGTTGAATCGATCTGCTTTGATTGATCTCGATACACACGTATGAACGTATCGAAAGAAAATCAGCAATGTAGGAGTAGTGACTTAGTGAGGCGTCATGCGTACTTATGTAATTTGTATTGATCTCTCGGCGCGATAGAATCAGAAATGAGGAGATCCGTAGGAGAACCAAAGTTAACGACATAGCTCAGCTGATTGGCAAGTTGACATGGCAGTGAGCAAAGCACATAGTACAGACGTGAGTCTACTGATTAAAACCGAATTGACGTCTACCAGGCATCAAACTCATTTAGTTGCACTACCAATCACAGAGCAGTGTTGTCAATGTAACAAAATTAGTAAAATGTCACACGGACGACCTGCTTCTCCTGCTTCTCCTTGTGCACAAATTCTAACTAAAACGTACAATTATTTAATTAAAAGTATTCTCAGATTTTATGTAGTTTACTAATGTCTATGTGTGCGTTGCTGAAAGAGAATTGTTTTGTATGAAGATAGACTTCTGCGCTTTCAGTATTTTGTGTTTCGTTTGGGTCCATTGATGTCTAGGCGGGTTCGAGATGCTATGAGCGTTTTAATGTAACTTATGTCTTAACGAGTCGCCTATAAAGTTAGTTCGTTATAGCGTTTTTAAAAAAAAACTTACACCGGGGAAGCCACTCGGTTGATACAAATATACTTTTTAACCGCGACTTCTTTTGACTTCCAAAAAGGAGGAGCTTCTATGTTCTGTATGTATTTTTTTTCTGTATGTGCATCGTTATTTTCGGAAATAGTGAACTGAATCAAAAAAATCCATTTTAGTTCGAAAGGATGTGCTGTCGAGGTAGTCCCATTTAGATTTTTATCGAAATCAGCTGAGCCGTTTTTGTCACATCGATTCGTGCAAACTATTCAAATGCTGTATATGGTTGAATTCGGTGGTGCGATTTTATTGCGAATAAAACCGGACTAGTGCGAGTCAGGTTCGCACACCGAGGGTTCCGTACAATCCAGAAAATTTCACAAAATTGGAAAGTAAGTTGTTAAAATCTCTATAGTTACTATGTATAATTATCAAAAAATAGTTTTTTTTTTCACTTTTCTCGTCTTACATCGAAAATTACACATTGTTAAGATAATTAAAAACCTGTTTTAGCATGTGCTAATGAAGTTCTTGTACATGATACGATTTACTCACTTTGTATTTTGAACCTATATTTTGTGAATTTGAGGCCCTATTTTTTTGTGATTTAAATTAAAATGTACAGTTTTCAGATTTGTTCCTATATTTGTACTCTGAGACAATGCTTCTCGCTAAATTTCATAGTTCTATGTCAACGGGAAGTACCCTGTAGGTTTTGATTTTTGTGAGTGTCGAAATATGCGGTTTTTTACGACATAAAAGGCTCTACCTTTTTTAAACGATAATTGAGAAGTTTTTCTTTTACACAACTGCAAGATACCATAGATATACGATAACAGTTCAAATTTCAACTCGATACCTTTACGAGTTCCCTAGATAAAGAGTCTTGGCATACACACAGACGGACAACACTGTGATCCTATATGGGTTCCGTTTTTTCCGTTTGTGGTCCGGAACCCTAAAAATTAATTATTGCACAATTTGCCCGCGTTTTTTTTAAATTTTAATTTTTGTGCTACATCATGGGACCATTTTATTTTTCTGAGTTTAAAATGTATGGCTTCCCGTCTTTCAAATTATCTTCTTCTTCTTTTCAGCTATAAGACGTCCACAGCTGGACATAGGCATCCCCTAACGATCTCCAATAAGACCGGTTGGTAGCGGCTTGCATCCAGCGATTCTGCGGTCTTAATGACGTCATCCATCCACCTTATGGGTGGACATCTTACGTGGTCCTTGCCGGTACCTGGTCTCCACTCAAGAACTTTACGACCCCATCGGTCATCAGTCCTCCGAGATATATGCCCTGCCCATTGCCATTTCAACTTGCCAATTCGCTGGGTTATGTCGGTAACTTTGGTTAGTCTACGGATCTCCTCATTTCTGATACGATCTCGCAGAGAGACTCCGAGCATAGCCCTCTCCATAGCTCTTTAAAATTATGTCGATGCCAAAAATAGAGTCAATCCATTACTCCGTTGCTACGTAAAAGAGGAACAAACCAATTAACCAACACACACAGTTTCGGATTTATCAATTTATCATTTTAATAAGGATAAGATTAAGAAAGTAAGTATAACTTACGTTGGGGGAGCCACTTGGCTACAAACATACTCTATTTTACAAGCTTGTATTTAACTTAAATAGATGTAAGTTCGCCGTGAAGCCGTGGTGGTCTAGTGGTAGTGACACCCGCCTTACAATCGTGAGCTCGTGGGTTCAAATCCTGGTCCCGTACCAATGAGTTCTTTGGAATTTATGTACGGAATTTAACACCGCTGGCTTTTCGGTGAAGGAAAACATCGTGAAGCAATCTGCATATGTCAGTAGAAGAAATTCGATGGCGTATGTGAATCCACCAACCCGCACTGGGCCAGCGTGGTGGATATGGCCCAAACACCCTTCGTGGGTAGGCCTACGTCCTGCAGTGGACTATTAAAAAAGGCTGATACAGATGTAAGTTCGGGTGGAATCTGGCAAGTGCTAGCTTAGCGAGTCGAGATATATAGCTAACAAAGATTCAGTTAAACAGATGTATCGCGAGGTCTACTGGTCGCAGAACTACTAAAATTTTGTTTTCATTAATGTTTTCATCACATCGATTCGAAAAGGACTACTTGGTTCACCTTGAAGTGCGCCCAAAGGTGGTGTTTTCTGTAAGGAGCTTTATAAGTGCGCCGGAATTCTCTTTGCCGCGCACTTTTTGAATTTGGAACAATAAGTGCGACGGAATGATCTTTGAATTTGGAAGTATTTGTAAAGTTAGTGTTCAGCGCCAAGAAAATGAATGTAGATATACTTAAGTTTTTATTTGTTTTATTATTTACCATTTAACTTCAATTTAATTGTTACTCTACGTTTTATTAAATAATAATAAATATGAGGCGCTTTTTGTTTTCTCGTAGAGGTGATGAAAAGTAGAGTGTACCACTCGGGCGCAAAATATATTTTGGCTCGGGCAACGTACTTTGAATCCCTCGCTACGTTCAGGATTCTACTCTAGAAGTAGGTACTAGGATTCAAGAAAGCGCCCTCGCCGTAAAAATATTATTTTTCTCCCTTATGATACAATCTACTATTTAATGCGCCTGAAGCCCTCTAACATGGTAAACAATATCACAATGTTTCACAAATGTGTTCCCCCATAAATACGGGACATTTTATTGCTTTTCTTGTAAACAATAATTTACATCTTTATGAGCATATTTTTATCTGGCAATAAAGTGTTTTGAAATACGTATCCTTTCTTTTTTACTTTTTTGTTTGGTTTAGTTGTTTTTTGATTATGTTTCAAAGGCTGAATCAAACTTTTTTGCGGCTGTGAAGTTAGCTACAAGCTACAGATAGTCCAATCCTGACTGAAGCTCACTTAACAGATGTGTGAAGATTGGGTATCGCGCAACTTGTGGCTAACTTAACAGCCACCAAAACGTGTGATTTGGCCTATAACTTACTTTGAATTATTTTTTGCAAAAAAAGTCATGACCGAGTTCACCCGTGTACAGAATTCGCGAATATTTCGCACGGATCGATGAAGCATTTTTCACATTATGGTTGATTTATCAAAGATGGCTCAGCCGATTTCGATAAAATTTAAATGAGACCAATTTAAAAGTATACTCTTTCCAATAAAAATATTTTTTTAAATCAAACTACTATGAAAAAAGTTATGCGTAAAAAAATGGAAGAGAGGATGGAGAATGAAGGAGGGAGAGGAGTAGAGCTCTACTTATGATTTTGCGCCTTTTCGTGTCCTTAATGTTTGTTTGTTTCTTTATAAGACTATTAGCCTTTGCCCGCGCTTATTTTATGGCCTATGTCACTTACAGATAATGTGGCTTTCTATTGGTAAAATAATTATCAAAATCAGTTTAGTCGATCAAAAGATTACCTGCTATAATTCTTTCTTAGTACAGATAATGTCCCACAGCTGGACAAAGGCCTTACTGAGCCTTTGTCCAGCAGTGGGCAATTGAGCTTTCCAGAGAAAAAACTGAAATTTTCTTAATGGTATTTTTTTATTTATAATCTGTACAGGTATTTTAATAGTCCACTGTAGATCGTAGGCCTATTTTTGAAATAAAGTCTACGTAAATTATAAATCATTTGGGTTACTTATATAACGACTAGCTAATTAAACGTTACCCGGAAGAGAGCGATTTTAGCGATAAGACCGCCAATCGTAACGCTAATCATAATTTTTCAGTTATATATCTCGTTTTTTAGTTTTGTTCTGCACAATAAAAAAATAAACCTATCTACTGTACTGGCCTATTAATCGTGCACTTATGAACACAGGCTTATTCTTGAAAAGCGATTGGACCATACCTACCAGGCTGATCCGGTACGGGTTGGTGGTAGGGATTGACTCTATAATAGTCATTGAGCTTCATTTGTAGCGCTCATAGCGTAGTTTGACTAGGTGTTTGTTAGCGATCACCGAAGTTAAACAACGATCAGCACGGTCAGTACTTGGATGGGTGACCGCGGGTGGCATTTTCCAACTGAGCGCTACCGTGGCTCGGATAACACGCTAAATTGTAGGACTCGGTTGTTTTAATCATTTAGCCATGTCAAAGGCCTTCAGGCGGCTTAAAAACTCTGACACCAGGGCTAGCCACCCGGTATATACGAACTTAGATACTTTATTGAGCTTAATTTCTATCTATAGGACCGTAATGTATCGTAATGTTTTCATATTAATAACATTTATTTACAAGACAAAAAGTAACGCATATTTCAATCCAATAAACAATTTATTGTTTCCAGGAATCAAAATCTATTCAGCAGTTAAGTAATAGAGCTCAAATAAACCTGCACATAAACTTCCGATAACTAGAAAATAACTTTTCTAACTTTGATAACTTTTCAAAAAGAAACATTGAAAAATTATTCATTCCTACAAAAATTTGTAACTGTCATGTTCAAAATTCTGTAACCCGAGTAAAAAATACATCATAAACATAATAAAAGTCACAACAAACCTTTTCGAAAATCCAAATCATAAATAAGAAATATTTATGAAAAAATATTGTCTATGATATCCAAAAACTTCAAAGCACTCCACTGTTCACTTTACAATCTTTTTGTACAACTTTCAGCACACTGCATTCGAAAACGGAGTCAAATTAAGAATTTTTCAAAAACAGAACTCAAGAATTTCGAAAAAAATGGCGAAAACACGTCTACGCTCTATCGCAGCCGAAGCAAGACTGAATCTAAGATCGGAACACTCTTTCGAATATGATGTTACATCCATCTCTCTCCCACGCATACCTATTGATAGCCAAAAACGAGACAGGTATATTGGTATGCATTATGGCACTCCGTCGTGTGTTTTTTTGTGATTTCGTTGAACGATCGAGAGGATCTATAGATCTATACGTAATGATCTATAGATCTTTATAGTGGAACCGTGAATTATGCCTCTTCCATTGACTAGCTCGGTTATAAAATTATAGTATTTGGCTTTTTTAACTGCGTTCGTTTTTTCTAATGTTTATTTATTAATATGTTTAACTTTCGAAGTACTAAAATTTTATTAGGTTTAACAAATTACGGACTGAATGTTGTACTAAATAAAGGTTTGGTAGAATGTAAGTAGCTATTAAATTTTATTGTGTAGATTAGGTTTTTTGAGTTTATGTGAGTTAGGAGCTTCTGTAGTTTTGAATATACAAAACTGGGAAATACTTTTTTGGAATTCCTTACGTATTAAGATTAGACACACATAGGATTTTTGATCATTGATCGTGTCATATATTTTGGAATATAAATCTTCGTTAAAATTAGACAAATGATCAAACGAACAGCTTTAAAAAAATTGTTAAAAAAATCAATAGGTACGAACCACAATTAATATATAAAAAAATAATTCTAGCTTAATTAGTAAAATTACTTAAAAGTAAATACAATAATAGTAAATAAAATTAATCTAAGTTAAAAAATTAACTCGTAACTTGATGAATACGTTTTTTTTTATATTAACATATTTTGTGCATTGCTTTCTGTCCATCCAAAGGTAGTCTCGCAGAAATCGCTCAAGACGATAAAGCCGCCCTTGTACCACCTAATTTTAAGTTTATGTTCAATAAATTGTATTGTATTAAATGTTTCATGAAACATTTTGAAAAGTAATAGCATAGTTTAATTTTAATAATGTGTGGGTAAAAATATTATAACAATTTCACTTATAAAAGACATCAACGCGCTCTTTTTATATTTTGAAGGGAGCGCGTTGATGTCTTACGTACTGAATTCCACATTTTTTTTGATCGAGTTAACGAAATGAGAGTGATCTTCGTTTAAACACGGCGATTGTGATTTCGTCTATCCAGATGTTTGTTTTCATCGCCAGGTCGCATTTTTCAGCGAAACTGAGAAACACAGGTTCTATTATTAGAATTTTTTGTCGACTGCGATCTTGTATTGGGTTTATTTCCCTCAAAAGGGGGGAAAATTGCTGGTACACTATTTATCAGCCGGTTTTGATAATTTTTGGCATGATTATTTTGTTTCTAAACATTCTATTTTAATATGATCAGGGAGTATGAACTTCTAAACATGATTAGCGATTATGAACAGAACTACTAGTTTAAATATGTTATATACCGTGTTTGATGCTCAACCAGCGTTTTGAAATCAACTATTAATACCTACGTTCACTATTAGACTATTTCAAAAGGCTGGTGTTAGGCTCTTGCGGTTTCACACGCCATCGGATTTCTTCTACTCATAATCATATTATTTATTGGTATCAAGATATAAGATACAAGTCAATATAAACCAATCACAATTATAATAATACTAACAACAACTTAATATTTCAGCTTTGCAATGTATAGTAATAATATTAATGTATAGTAAGCAAATGTACAAGCAAATATTGAAATTAAAATTACATGCATAAATATTTGCAAAATTGTCATATATTAAATTGTAAAAACCAAAAATGATTAATCTAAAATAAATACGAAATTAAAATTTAGTATCAATAATTACATTTATGTCAACAATTTCAAGTTAAATGAACGAATGCAGGGCTTGACGATCTCCGTCACCGAAAAACCAAAAGCGAAAAGTAAATGTAAAAATTCATAGACGTAATTATTTTAACTAATTTAAAGTGCAAAACCCGCATTGGACTACGTTTTAATAAATATTCTAAAAATATAACAAACAAAATCTGTTTGTCATATTTTAATAGCATAATTATTAAACTGAAATAAAATGGCACTTAAAATGCTGATTGCTTTTTTGTAGAAAAATATTTTTAAAAAACTTATGAAACAAACTTTTTTAATACAGTAACAGAAACAAGTAGGTGAGTAATGCAAGCTTACTACCAAAAAAAATCAACAACATTGAAATAACTACAAAAATAAACTAGGTACTGAGGTACTTATTATTTAAATTAATTTTTGTTTAAATGTCATAATATTTTGTTGGATCATCATTTGTTCATAATTGGCGGAGTAATCGCGTAACATACAAACAAAAAAGTATATTATAATAGTACAGTCAAATTGAGAACCTCCTTTTTAGAAGTATGCAGCTGGCATTATATGGCGAGCTATTTCTTCAAATCTCAAGTAACTTCTAGGTAAGCGTGCTACACCCTAGACCACATTTCTACTTAACATCAGGCAGTATGCGGTCGAAGGCAAGCCTCTTTGAAATGTAATGAAAAAAAAATGTTGGGTAGTAATAAATATTACACCAAAAAACCGTGGTAGTCAATACCTTGTAAAATATAGCTTGATACGCGAGACATTGGCATTGACATACACGTAATGACTCACGCACATCAAGTACCATATTTTTTATAGTCAAAATGTTCGGTACACAATGTTGTACTTCATGCTTGTGCATCTCGACCATGAAGTACAGCATTGTGTACCGAACATTTTGACTATAAAAAATATGGTACTTGATGTGCGTGAGTCTTTACGGGTATGTCAATGTCTCGCGTATCAAGCTATATTTTACAAGGTATAGTGGTAGTAACTAGTAGCATTGACTGACACACTATCATTTGCGAGGTTGGGGTTCAAATCGTGGTTCTGTGGTAATCATGTTTCTGACAAATAAAGTATCTTGTATCTTGAATCTTGAATCTTGTGAACTGACCAATGAGTTCATTGGAACTTTCGGCGAAGAAAAATATCGTCAGGCAACCTGCATACGTCCGTAGAAGAAATTTGATGGAGTCTGTGAATCCACCAACCTGAACTGGCCCAGCGTGGTGAATATGGCCCGATCACCCTTCGTGTATAGGCCTGTTCATTAGTGGACTATAAAAAGGCCATTAAAGTAATTCCCGCGAGTAGAACCCCGAGCAAAGCCTGGTTGATCTCTAGTCGAAGTTGAAATTACTGCACACATTTTCCCGCAAGAACACAAAAAAATAAGACCACATTTCAAGTACAATTCGGTAAAATATGACCCGTCTCGCCGCATATTAACAAAAGCATTCTTATCTACGTCAAACCCTTTTTTTCATCACTTCGCCGAAGCGGTAGGTGACTCACGGCGACCTTTCAAATCCTTAATAATGTCATTTTCTAAGAAATATAACGTTTTAATCCTTTTAAAATAGACTCGTAATAAATTACGAGGGTATTTAATAAGGAACTTTGCCTCTTGCAAGATCGTATCAGAAATAAAGATATATAATAACTAATTAAAGTTATCAACCTAGCCCAACCTAGCCCAGTGGATTAGCAAGCGCTTTTCAGTGAAAGAAAGCATAGTGAGGCAACCTGCATACGTCCGTAGAAGAAATTCGAAGGCGTATATAAATTCACCAATCCGCACTGAGCCGGCGTGGAGGATATGATCCAATCATCCTTCGTGAGTAGGCCTACGTCCTGCAGTGGACTTATAAAAAGGCTGCTATAGTACAGCACATGCACTTAGATCGAATTTCACAATTATATGAAAATAATCAGTCAAGCACACTTAAAGGTGGTCAATCCACATAGCTCTATTTTTGAAAGACGTATACGTAAATGGTCACAAGACCAAATTAGAGCTAGAAAGAGCCTTGAACATTTATATTAGTATGAAAGGGATAGCATAGCATGCGATTATAAAACTAATTTTCAAATGTTTCAAAAATTAACCTCTTGAATAAGATTTTAGTAACTAACTGATTGCGATCCAGCGAAAGGCCCTATTGAAAATATATACGGCAGGCCTATGTTCAGGTTTACCACGTTCAAAGTTTGATATGATAATGATGATAACGATAACAATAACTACGCCATTAAAACTATTTTTTCACGCAATAATTATCCTACTCCTACTAATATTATAAACGCGAAAGTTTGTGAGGATGGATGGATGGATGGATGGATGTTTGTTACTCTTTCACGCAAAAACTACTAAACAGATTGAGATGAAACTTTGCAATAATATAGTTTATATATTAGAATAACACATAGACTGTAAATTATAATTATATTGCGTCAAAAATCAAAATGTCATGCGTGCGAAGCCGCGGGTAAAAACTTATTTATAAAAGTTATTTATAAAGGAGATGTCCACAAAATGTATGGAGGCTGGTATAATAATAATCAAAAATTCTAACCACAACACTCGTTACATTTCGAGAAAGTTCATATTTTTTGAGTCTATTACAACAGTTAAAAATAAAAAAAGAGCCCTCCGATTTTTTTAAAATTAATTTTGAATTTATTAGAAAAAATAAATATATTTGTCTCAATAGGTAGTTTATCTCTAGCAGCCCTAACT
Source organism: Hypomecis punctinalis (assembly GCA_949316475.1). Classification (NCBI taxonomy): domain Eukaryota; kingdom Metazoa; phylum Arthropoda; class Insecta; order Lepidoptera; family Geometridae; genus Hypomecis; species Hypomecis punctinalis. Next base: position 2,957,882 of record OX438795.1, read on the forward strand.
AAGTAACCTCCAAATTGTTACATTAAAGCATTTTTACCAATTAGACATAGTTTTTAAGTGATTTTTTGTCACATTTTACCTACTGACTGGTCACACTGGTAGGTTATAAGTTTTAATTTTAGCAAATTAAGAGATGAATGTGGAAGAATCAGCTACGAATGTAAGTAAAATAACTATAGAAGCACTTAATTACTGCTAAACTAGAAAAAATAATAAGCTGTATTGTTATTTTTCATACAATTTATTTTTCGCATTTAAAAAAATCGGAGGGGTGAAAAAATCTAAATTAAATATTTTTAGGAAGCCCATATAACAAGCTTTCAAATGATGTATATATCATCTTGGTTCGATTTTTCTCTGAATAATATACCACTCGTGGACGTCACCATTTCCGTGTAATTCGTTTTATATATAGATAGATAGATAGACTCTTTATTGCACACCAAGAAATAAACAAAAAGAAAAAACAAAGATACATAAACAGTCACTATAGAAACCAGCGTGGTTTTCGCACATTTTAATTAAGTAAAGCACATGTATAACTCACGCGTAATTTTAGTAGATGTGCTATACGAGACGAGGCCGCGCGCTAGTACTCCAACCTTGAGAAAGATCGCCAAATGCGATTGAAACTATAGTAGCAGTTTTCTACTAAAATATAGCGTGAGTTATACCTGTGCTTTACATAATTAAAATTCATAAACAGTGTAACAATGGGCGGCATTATCGCTGATAGCGATCCCTGCCAGTTTTATGTTAAATAATGATAATACTACACTACTACGAGTACTACAAAGAAAGCCAATGATCCAATTGATCATCCACAGACCGTTGAAGGTCTAAAGATAATCCAAGTGCTCAAGCCCACTGCCAGTTGGATTGAGCCTTGAGCACTTAAACTTGAGCACTTGGGCATGTTAAATTGAATTGAATTGAATTTGTTTTTATTTGTTTTTTATACAATGTTGTCAAATATTTGAAATGTCATATTGTATTTTTTTTGTAATCTAGTAGCCACTCTGTCGTAGCGAACTTTCTTTGCCTATAATATAATTATTGTCACTTAGCTCTTATTTATTCTGATCTTTCGTATATTGTATTGGTGTATACAGTGTTGGTGAGGTTTAATAAATAAAATAAAATTCAACCTTGTGAGACTTTGTGGTACTTACATGTTTTGACTAAATGGAAAAGGATGGAGGAGGCCTTTTACCCAAACAGGGGTCTAAATCTCATAAATAATACTAACACTAATGAAATTATTTTTATCGTGCTTCACACACTAGGTGTATAGAAACTTTCTTTTTGTGATAAACATTTCAAAAATTTACGCGCTCGCAGGATTTGAACCTGCATCCTCTGGGACTCCGGCCCAGATGCTTTGTCCAATTAAACTAAAACGCTCTCTGCGAAGGCACCGAATTAGTGAGTGTTTATCATTTTTACCAACTACTACATTGTTGAAAACGCCATTTGTGAGAACTGCTTTAAACCAGTCAGTCACTTAGTGTGAAATTATTAGAATTAACGCAGTAACCATTATCGAGAAATAACGCATTGCTTAATCAATAAATATTCATTGATTAAGCGAGAAATGACGCATTGCTTAGTCAGTTTCCTGAAACACAGTCTTAGACTAGTTCAGGAGTCTATGGATCATCTGTTACTGTATATAATAAATATTCAGCGTTTTAGCTTAATTGGACAAAGCATCTGGGCCGGAGTCCCAGAAGATGCAGGTTCAAATCCTGCGAACGCGTCAATTTTTGAAATGTTTATCACAGAAAGAAAGTTTCAATACTAACACTAACTAATTAATTATAAGTATTCTTTAGTGATAACTCACTAACAAATATGGTACATCGAAATTGGGATCTGGAATAAATGGCTTTTTATCTATTACATGTTTTGACTAGCTTCAAGTCGAACTGTTGTTATGTTGCTGCTTGAAACATTATTAGCAAACCAACACACCCACATACTTTCTGATTTATAATATTAGTAAGAACTGTAAGTTTACCTTTGATAGAGTTTGTGCAATAAAGGAGCGTCGTAGATGAGGTCGCCCGTATGTCATTTTACTAATTTTGTGACGTTGACAACACTGCTCTGTCATTGCTAGTACAACTAAAAGTTTTTGATAGTTAGTAGACACCAATTCGGTTTTCATCAGTACTCGCGACTATCAAGTAGTCGGTACCTTGGCTGCTGATTAATATCTTATTGTTAGTTCACCGTAACGCCACGACGGTCCTCTTTTTGCACATACTCTACCCTCAGAGCAAATAAAATAATAAAAACCGGACAAGTGCGAGTCAGGCTCACACATCGAGGGTTCCGTACAAATACATTGTTAAAATAATTAAAAACCTATTTAAGCATGTGCTAATGAAGTTCTTTTATATGACACCTTTCATGATACGATTTACTCACTTTGAATTTTGAGCCCATATTTTGTGCATTTTGAGGCCCTATTTTTTTGTGATGTAAATAAAAATGTACAGTTTTCAGATTTATTCCTATATGTGTACTCTGAGACAATGCTTTTTGCCAAATTTCATAGTTCTATGTCAACGGGAAGTACCCTGTAGGTTTTGATTTTTGTGTGTGCAAAATATGCGGTTTTTTACGACATAAACGGCTCTAACTTTTTTAAACGATAACTGAGAAGTTTTTCTTTCACACAACAGCAAGAATTCATTGATATACGTATACAGTTTAAATTTCAACTCGATATCTTTACGCGTTCTCGAGATAAAGAGTCTTGACATACACACAGACGGACAGACGGACAACAAAGTGATCCTATAAGGGTTCCGTTTTTTCCTTTTGAGGTACGGAACCCTAAAAATCAAGAGAGAATGTTGTGAACAAACAAGTGAAGCCAACCAAAACTACGCCTTGCCGTGTACAGACAATGACACACACACATCCACGTATAATGAAACTACGCCTTGGCTTGTCAGTCGAACTATGGCGGCGCAACACCGACGCACTCACACATGTATAAAAAACCGGCCTCACTTGACTGTTCAACGACGTTCTCTCTTGATTTTTTTTATTTGCTCTGAGACTCTACCAGCGTGCATCGATTTGATTTTTTGACGGCAGTCTGCGAGCAATGAGTATTGTACCAATATTTCTTATTTTTATTTTTAGTAATTTCACACATTATTCACACAAAGATTGCAACGTAATTAAGGATCTCTTCAAATTATCTCTTAAACATAATTAAGTGAGTAGACCGACAAGAGTTCAATGAGAAGTAATTATTTTGAGAACCTAAGTACTATATGCTGCGGTTTTACTTGAAGTTTTAGCGCTCACTGTTTTATCTTTTTATCTATCACTGAACTTAACAAAAGCCGTGGTAGTCTAGTGGTAATGACACTCGCCTTGCAATCGTGAGGTCGCGGGTTCAAATCCCGATCCCGTACCAATGAATTCCTTGGAATTTATGTACGGAGTTTTATACCACTGGCTTTTCGGTCCAATCCTTCGTGGGTAGGCCTATGTCCTGCAGTGGACTATTAAAAAAGGCTAGTACAGTACAGGAACTTAACAAGAGATTTCCATTAGATTAGTCAAGTTACTGATATGACCTAGCTGTATTCGGCTCGCTGCTCAGCAAAAATGGCAAGTTGAAATGGTAGAAGGCAGGTCACATACCACGAAGCACTAATGACCAATGGAGTAAAATATCTACCGCATATACTAACGCCCATGGAATGTTTTACAAGCGGCTTAAAAACTTTTACAACTGAATTTACTTTCCAAACAGAAAACATTTTCAAAATCCGTCAATACGAACAAACATCCCCTCCTAAATTACATTGCATTTACGTTTTATTTTTAAAATCTCTCATTAAAGTCCATTTATTAAGAGTTTCATTATAAAATGAACTCGTGATCATTAATTTCCAAGATGGCGGCTCGGAGCGGACATTTTGGCAATTTTTATTTTATTTATTTTGTAATCTAATTATAACAATGAATCGGGAATTCGCAATAATGATTGATGAAGAAGGCAGAGTTCACAATGAGGGAAGTAATTATTTTTTTGCAAAAAATAGCATGACCGACTTCACCCGTGTACAGAATTCGCGAATATTTCGCACGGATTGGTGAAGCATTTTTCACATTATTGTTGATTTATCAAAAATGGCTCAGCCGATTTCAATAAAATTTAAATGAAACTAATTTCAAAGTATATTCTTTTCAATAAAAAAAGAATTATTGAAATCGGACAACTATAAAAAAAGTTATACATAAAACCACAAATATATATATACGCGTCGAATTGAGTACCTCCTCCGGTGGTTCGTCGTTCAAAAATTTTTTAATTTTTGGCCGACGAACCACAATCTTCTGCAAAAGTATATTTTATCGTCGTTAGATAAGCCGTAAGCCGTTTACTGCTGGTCGTATGCCTCCCCTACAGGGTATATATTTAGATGATGGACATGTTTAGGATATCATTATACGTCTTATCATTATGACTTTTACTATGGGGCACATTCAGAAATCGCCAAATAAATTGTGTTTTGTCGAATGTCAAAGAACTTTTTCTGGGGAAAACTAACAACTTTTGTTCGGTGAGTTTTGTCACAACTAAAATAACAGGTGTTCCATACATTTGAGGGTGAACGATATTTTTCTATGGAACAGCATTTTTTTTTATAAAAGTAGTTGAATAAGAGTTGTTAGATTTGATGAACAGAATATGCTCCTAAAAGGATGCTAATTGATAACCCTGTATTAATACAAAATATGATCAAAATGACGCGTGACCAAAATGCTGGTGTTTATTTGGCTCAACGTATAAGCATTGCCATTCAGCGTACCAATGCTACCAGCATGCTGGCCACGCTGCCAACTGGCAGTGGGCTCGAGCATTTGGATTGTCTTTAGACCTTAAAGGGTCTCTGGATGATCCAATTGATTTTTATGTAGTAGTAGTTCATGTAGTTTTAGCCTATGTCAGTAGTACTATATTTTGATGTCGTTAATAAATGACACTTTCTCTACGTATTAAATATGATCATAGCAAAGAAATAAATATATTTCTTTCTTCCTAGCATAGTTAATACATCAAATTGTGTGTTATTAAGCTAGCGTGGAGTAAGTGGCCCAATGACTGCATGTCAGGCCTATGTTTAGCAATGAACATGTGAAAACTGATATGGCGAGCAGTATGACCGCATCTTTACCATTCCAGGTGTGGCACCATCCAGGCTGATGACTGCCAAACATGTTGTGGCTAATGACCGCGAGTTTTGGCCGCCAGTGAAATACTTCGGTTATGTCTCATACATACTGAATTGGACTAGTACTATACTGTACTGTATCAGCCTTTTAATAGTCCACTGCAGGACGTAGGCTTACCCACGATGGGTCATTGGGCCATATTCGCCACGCTAAAATATGTAGCCATATGACAAGCTTTGCTTAGTTTGGGGTCAGAGCCGGGTGTAGGATGTTCCCTAAAATAATTACACTAGGTATATTTCAAAGAGGTTTTACTGCAATTAAAAAAACGTATTTTATTTTGCGTAGGTAACTGATATGCGGTTTGTCAGCGCTTTACCAATTAACCTAGGCCACTCTGACGCTCACGACAAATTATATTAAAGTTCCTTAGCTTGCTTAAAAACCAAAATTTCATTAATTTTGCCCAAAGAGTTAAATATTAACGTTTAAAAACCGAGGTTTTCATTGAATGATTCACTGAGTCACTCACTGACTTATAGATCAAAAACCTAACCCACTTCCAGATGACCTAGAAATTTGATATTTGGCAACAAGCTAGACTATCACGCATATTCAAAGGAAAAAAATCTAAAACTTCGAACTCTTATTTATCCCCCCCTCTAAATCCTATAAACTAGGGGATGAAAGCTTGTATGAGACTTCCACTATTTTTTATGCTAGAAGTCTAAAACTTGATAAAGACACCTTGTTTTATTTTTTTTGAGTTTTGACCAAAGTCGCAGAACAAAAGTTGTTAGTTTTGATGTACAGCCATATACATAAGCCCCTATAAGGTTGCTCAATGTTTACCAGTCACCCTGTAGAGTGTTTAATTATTTGCTTTATTTATTTTGGAAAGGTATGTTTCTATTACAGTCAAACCTGGATAAGAGAGAGTTGAAGGGACCGCCATCTCATTCTCTCTTATAGAGGTTTTTCACTTATCCAGTTTCAAAAGTGGCTTCTGTCTCTTATAGAGGTTAAGGTTACATGCGCGAAGAATGAAAAATATGTTTAAAAATAGCATATTATAGGTACTAATTGTTTGTGTTGATTTTTTTTTTTTTGTTTAAATGACAATACTTCACTACTACTACATAGAAAGCAATTGGATCATCTACATACCTTAATTAGGTTGTGTGGATTAGAACTGAACATAGATGATTATTATATTCATTCTAAAAGACACGTTTTAAAATTAGAAAAATCAAAAGATCAAATATTTTTAATATGTTTTTCCATGTCATATACAGGGCGTTAGGTATAAGCTGTTATACCTAACACCCTGTATATGTTGTCCTTTTAATGGGTTGTTCAATATCATTTATTTATGCCAAAATCGGTGTAAAAAAATTGGGTTCATTTTCTCAATAATTTTTGAAAAATGACCCACTTTTAAAACGATGGTGCGCGCAATAACTGAAGCGCTACGTAAAACGGAGCGCTTCCTTACTATGTTGGATGCGACGCACGGGTTACCGTCATTTAATGCTGTATTTGGATAAAATGAATCTTAAAAAAAAACTAAGCAAGCTGTTATGGGAATATTACAAAAACTCTTTAATTAATTCTGAAATTGATTCAATTTTCTACAGTTTCTATGATGACGCTGTTAAGACTAACTCCCTGTATAGCACCGAGACCGTCTTTTGAGTTTATTATTTCATAATAGTTGGATTCTGATAAATCAAATTCATTGCGTATTTTATTTCGAGATTTTCCACTTTTAAACCCATTCAATACCTATTATAAGCTTATCACTAAACGATTAACGACACTTATTTAATCCTAAAGATTTATTTATTAACACCGAACCTTTCTCCTCAATTGATACTTATCAACTGTAGTAAGTTTGACCAATAAGATAGTGTAAACTCACGTGTGGCTATTTCAAAAGAATGTGATACAAAAATAATGTTAAGTAGATGAAAGAAAAACACAAAATAATTGTTAATAGAGCACTATTTCAACAAACAGGATAATATATAGACGCACGTTTAGCCATTCCAAAAAAATGAGAAAAAAAAACTATGTTGCTTATTTCCACAAAATACAAAAAAAAGTCAACAACTGTCACTTACAGAGGTTCAGACAAGTAGTACTCTCAGTTATAGAGATCCATGAGGAAAAAACGACTCTCTCTTATAGAGGTTTTGGTCTCTCACTTATAGAGGTATTTGAGGGGTAAAATGACGGGACCAGGCTGTTACTCTCACTTATAGAGGTTTCTCACTTATCCAGTTCTCAGTTAGCCAGGTTTGACTGTATTTTCTTTCGTGAAAATCACAATGCTGATATAATGATGATATCATCATTATCAGCCACAGGTCGTCCACTGCTGGACATAAGCCTTCCCTATAGATCTCCAATAAGAGCGGTTGGTAGCGGCTTGCATCCAGTGCGATCCTGCGGTCTTATTGAGGTCATCTGTCCACTTTGTGGGTGGACGTCCTACGCTGCGCTTGCCGGTGCGTGGTTTCCATTCGATTCAGGTGATGGCCTAAACTCTATATATTTTTGGATTTACGTCCGCAAAAATCCCTAAATTTATATGAATCCTCTACAATCCTGGGTCCTTCATGAAATGCCCAGGCTAACTTGAATCCTGGTGAGGGATTAGCCCAGTGGCTTGATCATTTTACCCTAAAATAACCTAAAATGATTTTACCATTAAAATTTCTAAATCCCTGTTTCAATAAATAAAAACATCCTAAGTACTACGTGAAACATTCACTTTTTCCCCTAAAATAGGCTAAAATCCCTAAATGTGTAATCTCTGTCGCCTCGCCCCCTCGCGTCCTTTGACTGGCGCCCGAAAAACCGACACCAATAACCCGGGAGGTAAGCGCAAAAATGCAAGTAGGTACTTTCTAATAGCTGAATATTTGGTAATACAGTAATACGTTATCATGATGGTGTACAACATTGCCCCGGAGTCAGTCAGCTGGATTCCTTAGCGATTAGTAGGGGGATTTTAGATTTCTTTTTGAAATAATTTGAATGTTGCAGCTAGGTACTGACTACTAGATAATATGTACTAAGGTAGCCACCACATAAAACCTGACTGACATATGTGTAACCACGAGTCTGGACCCCATATTTAATTGCTTAACTTTGGTGATCGCTGACATGTCGCTTAGTCAAACTACGCTATAAAGCGCTACATTATACTATAGCTCAGCGGTTCTCAAACTTTTTTGGTGACGGAACCCTTTTGGAAAATGAAATACTAGACGGAGTCCTAAAATAAACTAAAAGAAATGTTTTGTACTCGGTTCTTCGCTAAAATGTCTCAAAAGAAGCCTCCATTAAGTGCAGTCCAATAATAATGGCCAATTTAAATTCTTCAAATATCATCTACCTACCTATTATCATTTTGAAACATTATAGTTGTTTTTATTTTTGCTCATTAATTCTGTATTCTCGTGGAGCCCCTACAGAGGCTTTGCGGAACCCTAGGGGTCCGCAGAACACACTTTGAGAATGGCTGCTATAGTATGGTATAAATAAAATAGCTAAAGGATACCTGAGCAATTTGCACTATGAGCACCACATTAGACATTTTACATTGAATATTTGATACTTGACATTTTTATAGAAACTTTTATTTAACTTGCAATGGAAGTATGGATGTACCTATGTAAGTCCGGGTGGTATCTTGCAAGTTCAATTTGACCAACTTCCCGAATTCCGATTGAGCTGAAATTTTGCACGCATATGACACGCTGATCTGATGATGGAGTCGGAAGGTGACCATGGGAACACCTGTACTAAACAAGATAGACCCGTCATGTTTGGGCTCGTTATACTCGTCTTGGATTGACTAGCACTTTGCTGCTACATGATATCCAGGTCCTCAAAAACTTGTATTTAAAAAGTTGTACCAATTTTTATAACAATTTATTTGATTTTTTTCTGTGGCTAAGGTTATGAAATCGTAAATAGAACAATGCTACTGTTGCCCATATCCCGTATGCGGTTATCACTTTAGTGTTCCTGTGGTGTGGCGACACTTGTAGCGAGTAGCGATCTTCCAAAGTTCACAATAAATTGTATAAATTATTATATACTACGGGACCAATCACGCTCTAAAATTACGAGTTAAATAAATACTCTATCGTCACGACGTTTCGACCGAGTTGCATTGATCGTGGCCACGGGTAGACTGACCACACCCAGTCCCCTAAATACATCAAACTTTTTATTGAATAGTTCAGGGTATGTATGTGAACTTGTGTTTACCTACGAAGAGGAGATCATTTAAAATACCCAATACACTATAATCCTTCCGCTTAACTTAGTCCTCGCTTGCGCGTGAATTTATAGATTTTCACAACATTTATTTACATAGGGATATACAAGACTTAGAGAGTAATGTTTGTTAAATATAAATAATAATAACCGTAGGTACATAACATTTAATGTATATCTAGAAACCTAATCAAATAACCCGCCCTTCATCGTTCCTGGTGCAAAGGTGCCCCTAACGCATGCCGCATTGCCATGTTGGATGGCGATGGACATTCTTTGTACTAGAAACGAGGTAGAATGGGAGTCACCTCCTCTTTCCCTAATTTTGCGCCCTATTTCGGAGGTTAACATTTTGACCACATCGCTCCAACTGTCAAAGTCTCCACTCCGCGACAACTGGCACGAAGTAGCTGGGTAACATTGCTGTGTACTTGTGCGTGGCTGAGACAGTACGCACGCAAGTGACGTCCCAAACTAAGCACTTGCCGTTTTTCTACGGCACCAGAGTCAAAACCATCGGGCCTCTACCCGCCAGACCAGGAAATGTTTGCAGATTTTTTTAGTGTTTATTTGGCTCAACGTATAAGCATTGCCATTCAACGTGGCAATGCTGCCGGCATGCTGGGTACGCTGCCAACTGGCAGTGGGCTTGAGCACTTGGATAACCTTTGACCTTCAAGGGTCTGTGGATGATCCAATTGCTTTCTTGTAGTAGTAGTGTAGTATTGTCATTATTAAATAACATTAAAAAAATAATTGCAGATATTAATATTTAATTTACTCTTGTTATACATAAAGATAGATAATCGCTCGCACTATGACCACACCCCATCTAACCGCGGCCTCAGCCCATAAGTCACAACCCGTATGAGAGGCCAACATATGGCACATAATTTTTTACGAGCGGAATATGTTAAAACACTTGGTTCTGTAATCTTTGGCTCTTTTTCTTTCATTGGACTGAAATGAGCTTTTGAAAATATAGACTCAATGAGTAGAAAAAATCAGTGTGGTGACAACATTCAAATCCTTATTTGCAGCCTAATTAAATAATTATTTTTTGCCAATGCTAGTGGTGTGAAATTCCGTTCAGAAGTTCCAAAGACCAGAAACTCTGGCTCATTACTAGATTAGCATTACAAAATCGAAAATTAATTATTATCATCACATTAAAAATAAATTATCACTACAAAATATTGACCGCTTGGTGCACTGTAAAATTTGCAGCTATTAACTAAGTGCGTGTGAGAAGTATTTTTCTCTAAAAAAGGGGGAAAATTGCTGTCGCATTGTACAGGGTTATTTCTAATCAATTAGCATCCTTTTAGGGGCTTATTCTGTGCATGTGTTCTTCTTCATGCGTGCATGTGTTCATTCTGAGTACTTTTGTCATAACTCAAAAAAAAATATAGTCGATTAATTAGTCGAGGGTGAACGATATTTTTCTATGGAACAACAACTTTTTTTTGTGAATTAATAAAAGACGTAGAACAAAAGTTGTTAGGTTTGATGTACAGAATAAGCCCCTAAAAGGATGTTAATTGATTAGAAATAACCCTGTATATTAGCCGATGTCGATAAAATTTGGCAAGATTGTTCAGTTTCTAAATTCTAACAATATTTATGAGTATGAATATTTTTTATATGAGATATAAGCTTCAGTTAAACAGTTATGTCGCGAGGTCTACTGTTCGGCGAACTACATACTAGTAAATTAATATATAATGTTTCAAGTATTTTTTATTTTTATTATAGTTTATATTTATTAGACCTTTGCCCAGCTGTGGGACAGTACAAGTTAAATGAAAAATATATATTTTATCACACTCTTCAAGGCTTATTGCCAATCGTTCTATGGAAGTAGCTTGTGGACAGCATATACTCAAAAATCTCTTGGCGTTCTGCGCGTCCAATATAATAACGCTTTTAGAATGCTGATGCGGCTCCCACCGTTTTGCAGCGCGTCATCTATGTTTGCGGAGGCGCGCACTGATGGCTTTGCAGCTATCATGCGCAAAAAAATTGCCTCGCTGTTGAGCAGGACGCGAGCGAGCGGCAACAGCATTCTGATAGCCATCACCGACAACTTTAGCTGTCCAATCTTGATGCATCACATTAAGGTGCTGTTAAAATGAATGTTTAGCTGTGACATGTTGAATTTAATAACTTGTGACAAGTTTTAATTTTAATTATAATTATGGATCCTATGTGTCTGACAATAAAATATTTTTGATTTTTTTTGATTTGATTTTGATATATTTAATTAAATGTATGTGTTGAGATAAGAATAAATATAACGCTATTGTTAGTTAAATTTAATGCCAAAAAATATATGTTCATTATATTTCAAAAATATTTTTTACAGATAAAGCAAGACATGAAATGCGTAGATAAGTACATTGAGAGACATCCGCACAGTGCATAACAAATCAACTGAGAAGTTTTTCTTACCAGACATGCGGAAAATACCTAGTAGTTGCATTTTTACTTAAGTACGTTGTAACTGCATCGACTTACATTTCTAGAGCTTTAAAGGTAAGCTAAGGTACCTAGGTACATAAACTCGTGGGATCCAAGTTCAACTTAGCAATGTATAGTTCCAGCCCACATTCTATGGCTATAAAAATATTTAAAAAAAACTGCCAAATAATCTAAGAGATATCGAAAAGGAATACAACTAAAAAGTATCTTACTAACCAAATGCCAAATTAGACATTTTTTTTAAATTCGTGTAACATGTAAGAGCAATTTAAAAAATATTAGGAAACAGGCCGTTCCAATACAAGCGATAAAATTGCCATACCGTCATAGGGTCTTATGTATGTAGAATACGTAGGGCTTTTACCACCGCCAATATCGCAGCCGTACTCAAACCGAGTGGACTCGCGCGTGGTGATGGCAAAAGGCCTGACGGTATGACGCTGGTCCCATGGAAGTGTGGACGGCCCTTAGTATGGGACGCAACTTGCGTCGATACTTTGGCGCCGTCGCATCTTTCTAAGAGTCAGAGTAGGGCTGGAGCAGCGGCCAATTCGGCGGAGCAGCACAAGCGGCGCCAATATGCTAACCTCGGTAGTGGTTAGCATGAACCGTTTGGAGTTGAGACATTGGGTCCGTGGGGGCCGGGAGCTCATCTTGTTTTCAAAGGTCTTTCAGAGCGTCTGGTGGACGCGACGCGTGACCAAAATGCTGGTGTTTATTTGGCTCAACGTATAAGCATTGCCATTCAGCGTGGCAATGCTGCCAGCATGCTGGGCACGCTGCCAACTGGCAGAGGGCTTGAGTATTTGGATTATATTTAGACCTTCAAGGGTCTATGGATGATCCAATTGCTTGTCATGTAGTAGTTTGTGTAGTTTTAGATTATGTCTTGTATTTAGTTGTAGAATATGTATTATGTAGAACATGTTACAGACACGTAAATAATACATAATTTATTGCAATATTGAATGATTGAATTTGAGTTTGAGGTTTTAGAACTATAGGTTGTTGCAATCTAGAAGTATTCAAAATAATTAGCTAATGTATGGAGTGTATAGAGTACATAGAGTGTACTACGTGAGCTATGGTTGTGCGATTAACGCTTGGGCAACAAAACTGTGCTGCACCTCGCCATGCACAGTTCACTTGTGCGCTTGGGAGACACACTGAAGCTCGAGATCACTCTAGACCATTGTTTCCCAACCTGTGGTCCGCGGATCCCTGGGGGTCCGCGAGCATATGTTTGGGGGTCCGCGATCCCAAACGCAACTAAGAATATTAAAACAAATAAATAAATTACCCACGCAAAACATCTCGTAATTATTACACTTACTGAGCTTTTTTCCACCACGTACCTATGTGACAATGCATTCTCTACTCTTGTATAAATAAAAAACAAATACAGGAACAGGTCACATGTGGAATCTGATTTGAGATTGCAATTAAGTAATAATATCAACCTAAACATTTCTAACGTAGTTGCAAAAAAGCAGCACCAACCTTCTCATTAATGTTTTTTTTTACGACAAAGTTTTTTTTTTATTTTAATGAAGGAATACTAAAATATAATATTGTCCGAAAATTGCACCTTTATTTTCACTCAGGGGTCCTTGGCATTATACTTGATTTTCTTGGGGGTCCGCGGCTGAAAAAGGTTAGATACCGCTGCTCTAGACAAAAGAAGATATCGCATCGTAAATCACCAGCAATGTCCAGTTTGCTCAACAACTAGTGGAAGTGGCTTTTCGGATTAATAACTAAGAAAAGGCTGGAAACATTTTTATTGTTTCTTCGGCTATTTTGGGATATATATTAATATGTGTTGCCAAAGCGTCCGCGTCGCTTTTCATCATGCTACATGCCCCTTAGGGGGTCTTATTACGTGGTACCAAATATAAAAATAGCATAAATCATCGTACAGCCTCTCCTTACAGAGAAAATTAAGTCAATGCCAACTTGCATTACTTTCCTGTATAAGTCTACAGTGTTTAACGGTTAGAAGTTGCCCGTACGGCCCGGTTCTAGTTTTTGTCCCTAGGGAGCTTTAGAATAGAAAAGGTCATGTTATCTTTGTCATACAACCAGCTTTTGCCCACGGCTTCGCTTGTAGGTATATTTTAATTCTTGTACTAATAGGGTATATTACTATGAACGAGAAAAAATCTGTAAATGTATTTTTGAGATAGCGCAAAAAGCAATCAGAAAATGTTCGTTTTAGCTCATAAAATAATAAAATAAATTCGTTTTTTTAACCTGTGCATAAAATAGTCACCGCTATGTTATGACGTCATTCGGCCGGTTCGGCCGAAGCCGGCTTTAGCGGCCGCGCGCAGAATTATCTTGGCGTACTCTACGACCAATCCGCCATACTTTCATGCGGAAGTGAGCTAGATGCGAAATAAATTTACAAAAATGAATATCATTCTAGTGCTTATAAAATATAATTAATTCATAATAATTTGACAGCACTGTAACTAAAAGTGAACGATTTATTTTATTTGAAATAAAATATCTAGAGGTACTATCTAAATTTGAATGACATAATTTTTATAACAATATTATCTACCTACTAAAAGTAACGCTACGCTTCTAAAGGAAGAAATGGGGTTGGATTCCTTGTAAAAAGACATTTAAAAGACCATATAAACAGATTTGAAACCTATTCGGACAGAGTCATACTAATGGAATTGAAGCTACCAAACCAGAATTGGGCAATAGTTCAAGCTTATGCTCCAACAGAAAAAAGCAACAAGGAAACACTTGTCCAATTCTATGACACCATTGAAAAGGCTATAGTTGGATCTAAATCAAAAAATTTGATCTTAATGGGTGACTTTAATGCTCAAATAGGAACAATGCAACCAGGCGAAGAGATAGTATTTGGAAAATTTTCACACGGAAAAAGAAGCACACATGGTAAAAACCTTGTAACTTTTGCATTAGAAAATAACTTAACAGTAGTAAATACTATGTATAAGAGGAAAAAACACAGGCTTTGGACGTGGAGATCACCGAACGATAAATATTGCAATGAAATCGACTATATTTTAACTAACAAACCGACTAAAATAAAACAATTTGACGTTATAAAAACTGACTTTTACACGGACCATAGAATGGTTCGGTGCCAACTATTATTAAAAAATGCCAGAAAATTAAAAAAACCCACAAAACAAATCCTAAGAATAATTCCCGAATTTTCTGAAGAAGAAAAACACAAAATAGAAGAAAGATTGCGGGAAATATTAGAGAAAGACACTAACATAAATACACAGTACAAAAATCTTGAAGAAGAAATAGCCCACATTTTAAAAAAAATACCACAAATGAAAAAAGAAAAGCGTAATGAACTAAGTGACAACACGAAAATTCTGTTGGAAAAAAGAAAAAATCTGTACAAAGAAAATCGCACCAAAGAGAATAGAACAAAGATAACTAATATAAGCAAGGAAATAAATAGAAATATCACAATAGACAAGAAGAAGTATAGACAACGAACTTTAGAAAAAATTATCAAAAGTACAGGTGCAGTGAGGAAAGCGTACAAAGAGCTAAATAACAAGAAAGAATGGACAGCAAATTTAAAAACAACAAATAACTTGAAACTTTCCAAAAGATCAGACATACTACTGGAAGCTACTCAATTCTATAAAGAATTATATACAACCTCTGAATCATCAAACTTAATAATTGATAATACAAACCAAAACCAGCATAAAACAGACATACCAGACATATTAAAAACCGAGATAGAGTACGCCGTCAAAACACAAAAAAATGATAAAGCACCTGGAGATGACCTAATAACGAATGAAGTACTGAAATCGCTGATCGATCCAATGCTCACTCCTATGCAAATGCTCTTTAATAATATCTTGAAAAATGGTCAGTCTCCAGAAGATTGGAGCAAGTCTACAACCATACTTTTACACAAAAAAGGAGATAAAAGTGTTTTGGAAAACTATAGACCAATAATTAGCCTAATGTCAAACCTCTACAAAATTTTCTCAAAAATTCTGCTCCACCGCGTTACGCCGATATTAGATGAAAACCAACCTCAAGAACAAGCGGGATTTCGAAAGGGCTTCTCGACGGTAGACCACATCCAGATAGTAACACAAATAGTAAGCAAATATAGAGAATACAACTTGATATTTTACATGGGTTTTATTGATTTTACTAAAGCATTTGACTCACTCGAACACAATGCCATCTGGAGAGCTCTACAAGAACAAGGGATACATAAAGACTACATAAAAGTGCTACATAACATTTATTCAAAAAACTCATCGAGAATACGTTTGGAGCGCGATGGTCCCGAATTCCCTATTAGAAAAGGAGTCCGGCAAGGTGACCCCCTCTCACCAAAGGTATTCTGTTCGGTGTTGGAGATGATCTTCAGAAATATTGACTGGAAAGACAAAGGAATCAATATAAATGGAGAATATCTCAGCCACTTAAGATTTGCTGATGACATCGTGATCTTCGCAAACTCGGCAGAATCACTAGGACAAATGTTAGAAGATATAGCAACAGAAAGTAAGAAAGTAGGACTCGCATTAAACGCATCCAAAACTAAAATTATGACTAATGGAAAGGAAGAAATTATAAGAGTAGAAGAAAATGTTATAGAATATGTAAATGAATATAATTACCTTGGACAGTCCATCTCGTTCGATGATCACACTGCCAAAGAAGTTGATAGAAGAATAGCAATAGCATGGAAAAAATACTGGAAAATGAAGGAAATAATGAAGAACAAAGATATGGACATAGCCATAAAAAGAAAGGTCTATAATGTCGCTATCTTACCGTCCCTTATATACGGCTGTCAGACATGGGCCCTGAGAACTGAAGATGAAAACCGGTTAGCAGTGTGTCAGCGAAAAATGGAAAGAAGTATGCTAGGAATACGATTATCAGATCAAATAAATAATAAAATTATAAGAAAAAAGACCAATGTAAGAGATATTCAAGAGACTATTAGGAGGTTGAAATGGAACTGGGCGGGACACATATGTAGGATGGACAACAACAGATGGACCAAAAAGGTCATTGAATGGGTTCCAAGAGGAGAAAGAAGAAAGAGAGGAAGGCCGAACAGGCGCTGGGAAGATATTTTTACTCAAAGACACGGAGTTCAGTGGATGAGGATAGCAAGAGACAGAAAAGTTTGGGCACAACTGGGGGAGGCCTACGCCAAAGAGGCGACAACTACATTGACTGAATAATTTAATACTGACATACTTATAATAAATAAAATGACATTAAATAATTATACTGTGGACTAAGAAGGAAACAAACTGACGATTGCAAACTTAGCATGAAGCGTAAATAATGTAATGATATGATTAATAGTTTAATTGAAATTTAATTGTTAATGTAATGATGTAGTTGAAATAAAGGCTTTTTTACTTTTACTTTACTAAAAGTAAATAAGGTACCGTATTTTATCTTTAGGGAAATAATGAAATGATATCTTATCGCGCATTGTTGTAGTACAGCCATAAACAGAGACAAACACGTCTTCCCCATTGTAAATCTGTATTTTTTGTAGTAGAAATCACCGGCCTGTGCAGCCCGCGCGTAGGGTCCTGCCTGACGCGGGGTGGAAGTAAGGAAGACTCAAACGGGTGGGAGGTAACGAGTGGCCGTTCTATACATAGTATTATTATATCTTCTTTGGTATAGATATGTAGTTTTTTTAACACTCTGTATAATTATGTAGTTGTTACAGTTCAAATTAATAATCAATTATTTTCAGTCATACTTACAACAGTTTTCTTTAGTTAAAACTTGAATTAACTTACAATAGGTATGTTTTTTGTGAAAATTGTTTAGTTTCATGGATAGGTATAACAACCGCAACATCATAACAAAAATTACGAGAAATTATGAAACACGTTGTATAGCTACTCGTATTTACAGTTAGTTATAAGCGTGTCACAGTTTGCTTAATATACAAGCGAGCAAAATGCATACCATCTTAGATTGCTCTGAGCTCGTAATGGAGCAAAGTACATTTGCTCCATTTCGTTTGTGATTTCAACGAGCACGATGTAGTTCAGTACAGACTATGGGTGTCTGGGTCAGTATGCAGTTTGGCAATACGCGACCCGCGTAACTTCGTTTCACGCAATATCTTTATTAATTAAAGCCTATACGTTATTCTGTTGTATAAGTATTACTATTATAAAGTTTCATCTCAGTCTCAGGTCATAAATTCTGTCACATGTTTAATATAAAATAATTGAAACAAGTTTATTTTTTATGTAACCATTTATATACCAAAATGAACTTAACAAAACATAGATTCTTATGACAATAAAGTTTATTCAAAATAATCTCCGTGATTTTGAATACAGGCCTTCAATCTGTGCGGCCAGTCGTCTATCGCAGCACGAACAAGGTCCATGTCAATATCAGCGGCTGCCTTAATCAAGGATGTCTTGAGTGACTCCAAATTGGGATGGGGCTTTGAGCACGTCTTTTCCTCCAAGTGTTGCCATATTTTGTAATCTAACGGACTCAAATCTGGACTGGAGGAGGGCCAGTCTTCGTGCCGGATGAAGTCGATTTCACGCGCCGCCAGCCAGTCTTGTGTGCTCTTCGCTCTATGAGCTGGCGCCGAATCTTGTTGGAATACCCAGTGCCTGTAAATTGAACATGGTATGACAAACAGGTTCCACAAGGTTCGTCAGGACTGTAGTTTGATACACAACTGCATTCGTTTTTACAACTTTCTCACAAAAAATGTACCTCTGTTAAGCCCCAATAAGAAACTCCCAACCATACCATGAGCGAGGATGGAAAATGACCTCGTTGGACACGCGGAATACGGTTGCTCGCTTCTTCACTACTGTGTGCGTACATCTTATCATTTTGTTTGTTGTAGCTCTCTTCTACGGCAAAATTTTTTTCATACGAAAAAAGAATTTCCCGTTATTTTTTTCTCGCGTACCGCTTCAACAAAGCGCGGCATCTCTTCAGTCTCAGGTCCATTAGACGAGCATTTAAACGATGTCCTGTTTTTCTTCGATATGCCCGAAGCCCTAAGTCTTCATTTAACACCCTTTTCACCGTAGTTCTGCTTAACCCCATCTGAAGGGCCAACAGTTTCTGCTTACGTTTGGGATTTCTTTGAATTCGCGCCTTCACAGCTTTTATCACTGCTGGAGTCCTAACAGACCGAGGGCTACCACTTCTTGACCTGTCATCTACACTAGAGTCTTCATTGTATCGTTTGATGGTACGATAAACGAATCTTTTGGTTATATTCAAATTTTTCAGTATCTCAAAAATTTGAATTGGCGCGTAACCGCAACGATGCAACGCAATAACTGCAACACGGCCTTCTTTAAGCGTCCACTCGTCTTTACTTGAAAACTATGAGGTTACACGTAATCAAAAACTGCATCGCAAAAATGCACAAAATCAAACGCGTACCTAATAAAAATGATATAATTGAAATCTGTTTCCATGAGTGAATAAATAAGATGGAAGAGAGTATGCGCTTTACTACGGTGCGATGCAGCGATGTGAGGGAATATGTCAGAGAATTTCACCAATAACCTGTAACAGCCTTTTTAATAGTCCACTGCAGGACGTAGGCTTACCCACGATGGGTTATTGGGCCATAACCACCACGCTAGCTCAGTGCGGGTTGGTGGATTCACATACGACATATTCACATTGAATTTCTTAATTTCTTCTACGGACGTACGCAGGTTGCCTCACGAATACTCACGATGTTTTCCTTCACCGAAACGCGGTGCGACATTACATACGTAGGTACTTAAATTACTAACAACTCTTTGGCACGGGACCGGGACCAATAAATTAACTGTCAATTAAAATTACTAATTAATTACAGCTAATTTTTCCAAACTTAAGACCTAAGTTCTAATTTAGCTACTGAGACAAACTGTGAACGTGGAGAACTTTGTGCTGTGTGTGTAATGCTGCTTCGCTAAATCTGTCAAAGGACGTCCCCGTTAGAGCGGTGACACAAGAGCGTTGCGGCTGCGGTGCGTCACCGCTGCGTCAAAGCAGCGGTCCCGATTCGTCGACGTAGTGGCCAGTGTTGCCGTTAGCAACTTAGATTAGATAAAATATACATCTAGAGGATCCTATGAATAGTTAGCGAGAAAAAAAATTGGACCGACCACGTTACACATGATTGAGATTGGACGGTTTTCACTAAACCCTTTTCTCTATCTCTCGCTCTGTCGACGCAGCGGTGACGCGATAGATAGAGAAAAGGGTTTAGTGAAAACCGTCCAATCTCAATCATGTGTAACGTGGTCGGTCCAATTTTTTTTTCTCGCTAACTATTCATAGGATCTTCTAGATGTATATTTTATCTAATCTAAGTCGCTAACGGCAACATTGGCCACTCCGTCGTCGACGGAGTTGGACCGCTGCTTTGACGCAGCGGTGACGCACCGCAGACAAACGCTCGTGTGGCACCTCTGTTACGGATAGTAACGTAAAGCATGTGATATTTAAGACATTTTCCAAGATGGTTCTGAACACGGAAATGGTTCTGAGGGCCATGTGGGAGTTAACTGCTCAAACTCGATCGCGTTAACGTTCGATGTGATTTCTATGGAAATGGCACTGCGCCATCTTGTGTCACGTACAGAAAACTGAAAAGCTAAGTGTGAGTATTTTTTACGGTAATGTAACGAGCGCCAAACAGATCGAACATGAGCGTGGCAACGTCTGTGATTGGCTAACTTAAGCGTGTATGTCAATGTGCTCGAGTGTGTGCTCGACGCGTTCGGTCAACGCGACGTAAAAGTAATTCTATTTGATTTGCAAAACTGCCACTCGGCACTCTGATTGCTTCCGATTCGTCTTAATAGGATTGATCCGCCAAACTTCGAAGGAATCGATCTCGTTGAAATCTTTTAAATGAGAAATATATTTAACGATTTAATTTTACTAGTGAACACTCTATCTACCTTTAAGAGAGGGAGGAGAAAATGTAGTCAAATTGTACTAAAAATTTTAGTTAATTTATATTTGTTACTTTTTTATTACAACGCTAAGTAAAATATTTATTTTTTCAAAAGATAGCACGACCCACGAAAGAATTCGCAAATATTTCGCACGGATCGATGTAGCATTTTTCACATTATTGTTGATTTATCAAAAACGACTCAGCCAATTTCGATAAAATTTAAATGGGATTTTAAATGGGATCAGAAATTTATCATTATGAACTTTGAAGAATTATACATGTTTTTAAAAGGTGTTGTAATACTGAGTTCGTACAGGCTGGGTGGTTTGCCCTAGTGTCGGAATTTTTAAGCCATCTGGCTGAATAACCGGGACATCCGAGCCATGGTTGCGGTCAGTTGTAAATGCCTCCCGTGATCGATCGATGTCATGATCCGAAGACTGACCGTGAACTGCCAGAAACGAATGGCTCTTGTAGATTAGGTGGCAAACAAAAAGTAGGTTAGGTTAGGTTGGAACATGACAACCAACGCACGACCCGAGCGAGCAAAGCGAGCGTACCGCGGCAGCGGCCGGCGAAGTGCCAGAAGCAAATCGCTTTTGTAATTTAGGGGTGAAACAAAAAGTAGGTTAGGTTAGGTTGGAACATGACAACCAACGCACGACCCGAGCGAGCAAAGCGAGCGTACCGCGGTAGCGGCCGGCGAAGTGCCAGAAGCAAATCGCTTTTGTAATTTAGGGGTGAAACAAAAAGTAGGTTAGGTTAGGTTGGAACATGACAACCAACGCACGACCCGAGCGAGCAAAGCGAGCGTGCCGCGGCAGCGGCCGGCGAAGTGCCACAAGCAAATCGCTTTTGTCATCCATCGAAACCGAAATCGAAATCGACATCGAAATTCTCTTCAAGTGCTCGTTAAGTCGAATCAGTTGAGCCCAAATTCGAGTTATGTCTTGTTACCGCGGAGTTCCTATCATCATAGAGGAGAGGCCTATTTCCAATAGTAGATTTACTATACGACTGAAATGATGATTATGTAACACGCTGAATATACGGGGATTACATATTACGTCCCTTTTATTTATGGAGCTGCAAAGAATGAGATGAATTACCAACCAATTTCATTACCCATTGGAAATTTTTCTTCAACTCATTTCTGTTTATTCTTGTGCTAAGTCGCACCTGTCAGACTTGTTTGCAACCGTGTCTTTTCTAATTTTTTATACACCTAAACTACAGTATACACTTACCCGGTTAAATCAGTGCCAAAAAATATATACGCGTCGAATTGATTACCTCCTCTGTTCCGAGTCGCACTATGATAAAGCGACTAAGTTGCAAAGAGACGCGCGCTCAGAATTTATGACTTCAATATTTATTTAAAATTTTAATCCAAGTTTTGTTTTACACATGCCACAGTTGAAAAAGATTACAGACTGGTTATTTTTGCTTTTTTTGTCACACAGATTTATCCATAAAGGGTATGATACTAAACCGAAATAAGGTGATTCAGACCGTTATTATAAACCACTTTTACTATGGGACCAACCCGCGGTAATCAAGTAAATAATCTGTTTTTTTTTTATACAAAATGTTGCTTTTGCTTTGACTTTCGAACTCTGACAGCCTATCTAACCAGTCTATATATAGCTGCCTTTCTTTAGCTGGTTTTAAAACTTGTTTACGAAAAGTCAAAATTCTCTTCTGCATTTTTTTGTCTGTGACAATGTAACATCCTTTTAAATATAATCCAGGAATCGTAAATTTGGTTCATAATGCACACAATGTTGTACAAATTGTGCGATAAATTTCAAAATAATAACAATTACTGATATGAGAGTGGGAGTTCTGAGGAGAGTACGTCCTCTCCTGCTTTAGGCGGAAAAAAGATCTGAGATTTAAACCACTGTGTAGGTACCTATTTATTACGTATTTTAAATGAATATTCTTTTGAAGAATTAATTCATCAAGTTGAAAAAAAAGTAGATGCACGGGTTATGGCTTATCTTAGTGTAATTTTTGGCCATTTTCGATTTCAACGAATGCGTAGACAATTTAAATGTATAAATAATATTTTTCAAACTTTAACAGTCACACGAACTACATATACGGGGTTATTTTTATTTTCTAATCAATTAGCATCCTTTTAGGGACTTATTCCGTACATAAAAACTAACAACATTTGTTCTGCGGCTTTTGTCAAAACTAAAAAAAATTCGTTCTGCCATAGAAAAATATAGTTCACCCGCGACAAAATGTATGGAACAGCTGTTTTTTTTTGAGTTTTGATAAAAATCGCAGAACTAAATTTGTTAGTTTTGATGTACAGAATAAGCCCCTAATAGGATGCTGATTGATTAGAAATAACCCTGTATAGTGATGTTACATTGTTTGCAATCTACATACTTAAACAATAATTTTGAAATCATGTGGCCAAAACTGGGACAGTGGCCACAACCGGTGCATCTACTCCAACATAGGCAGGGTGCATAGTACAGATCACGGATGACACTTTGGTTTGACATTTTGGCAATAGCAAATGCGTAATAGTGCGACGTCAATATCAAAAAACCGGACAAGTGCGAGTCAGGGTCGCACACCGAGGGTTCCGTACAAATCCAGAAAATTTCACAAAATTGGGAAGTAAGTTGTCAAAATCTCTATACCACCGACAAAAGTTTTTTTTTTTTCACTTTTCTCGTCAAACATCGAAAATCACACATTGTTAAAATAATTAAAACTTGTTTTAGCATGTGCTAATGAAGTTCTTTTATCTTATGATATAAAAT
This sequence comes from Hypomecis punctinalis, assembly GCA_949316475.1. Lineage (NCBI taxonomy): Eukaryota > Metazoa > Arthropoda > Insecta > Lepidoptera > Geometridae > Hypomecis > Hypomecis punctinalis. The sequence goes on from OX438795.1 coordinate 2,981,615, forward strand.
AAATTATGTAATATATTTTATATTATGGTTCTTTTATATTATGGCATGATACGATTTCCTCGCTTTGAATTTTGAACCCATATTTTGTGAATTTTGAGGCCCTATTTATTTGTGATTAAAATAAAAATGTGCAGTTTTCAGATTTATTCCTATATGTGTACTCTGAGATAATGCTTTTTGCCAAATTTCATAGTTCTATGTCAACGGGACGTATCCTGTAGGTTTTGATTTTTGTGAGTGTCGAAATATGTTTCGACACTCACAAAAATATGCGGCTTTTTACGACATAAACGGCTCTAACTTTTTTTAACGACAACTGAGAAGTTTTTTTTTTTACACAACTGCAAGATACCATAGATATACGTATACAGTTTAAATTACAACTCGTGGCATTTACAACTGAGCGCTACCGTGGCTAGAAGGACGCGTTAAATTGTAAGTCCCGGCTGTTTTAACCGTTTAGCCATGCCTGAGGACTTTACGCGGTCTAAAAACTCTGACACCAGGGCTAGCCACCCGGCCTATACGAACTTATACCTATTTAAGAGAATCGAAGCAGTCTCATTCGAGCGCTTCGCATAATTTTAATTAGAACCAAATCATCTGGACAAACAGTCATAATTCCACCATAACAAGCTGTACCAAATTTAGTTTTCCAATTGGTGCCTGTAAAATGTCAAATGATAAATAATTAATTGAATAAAAACATAAATAGCGTGCGGTGGGCCATAAGTCATGGGTACCAATATATCAAGGATTTAAATATTATGGAAGTACCTAAAAGTTTGTATGGGTCGGGTGGCTAGCCCTGGTGTCAGAGTTTTTAAGCCGCCTGCAAGTCTCTAACATGGCTAAGCGTTTAAAACAGAGGCCTACAATTTAAAGTGTCATCAAAGCCACGGTAGGTTAGGTTCTCTTTGGTTATTGCAAAGAAAACCCTTCATCAAATTTTCAACTATAGAATGCTTACTTGTGGACATAGGCCACCTCTGTATAGAGGTGGCCTTCAGCAAAACTTATTGTCCAGTGCTGTCATGACTACCCACCGGTAGACTACGCTTTTCCTTAACCGAATGAGGTCTTTATGTAAGCAAAAAAATGGAAAATGGAAGGCTTTTGTAGCGTAGGAATACCCTAGCTTGGTAGCGTACTAAAACTATTCTAAGTTTTTGTCACATTCAAATAGAAGAGAGCGACTGAGCTCCGCTTGGTCCAAGATAAAAAATTATAATTAGCGTTTTTTCGAAAATAAAGCTCGAAACATACTATCGGACGCGGCTTACGGACGCGACTGACAGCCGTGACCTAGACTATGAAAGTACACTGAGCCGTGCACACTATCGGACATAAGTCGCGGACGTCACCTTCGGACGTCCTTGAGCGTTCGGACGTCCGAGAGCGATCTGGCACACCGGATGTTTTAAGACTGTGCACATTGCTAAGTCGCGGCTGTCAGCCGCCTCCGATAGTATGTTTCCGGCTTAACACCTACACCTGGCTTGTACAGATAAAAAAGTTTAAATAAAGAAAAGCGCTTGTTTAAAAAGAAATTCTCCGTGTAAATACCAACATCCCAAATCATTAGAGACGTTTTCAAGATCTGAATTTCGTACAAACGTGGTACAAACAAATATATGTAGGTATTACATCCAAGAATAGCTCGTTTAAAAGTATAAGATGATTATAGGGTCCAAACTCATTTAACGCTGTAGGTATGATGCAATAAGCACAGGAACATTACATTTCACGTAACAACTGGGAAAATTATAGAAAATCGAATACATAAAACAAACGAGGTCCTCATGGCCCATTCCATTGAAATTATATCATTGCTCCGCGGCATTAAAAATATAAAATTCTGCAGTGGAAGTCACCTATATCGTGAGCGTCGTTTTGCATTCTCCGGTTAGGTTGGGGACACACTGCTTATTGTCCTTAATGATTAGTCCCACTCTCTTGACTATAATCCTACCGTTTAACTTAGTCCTCGTCTGCACGGTACCCGCCGCCCGCACCTGTCTCAATCGCCCTTCGTCGTCTGCCCCTGTACCCGCGCAGGCGAGGACTGAGTTAAGCGGTAGGATTATAGATAGGTACCGCACTGTCTGAAAACAATACCTCCATGAATGCAGAAACTCATTATTGAATTGTGTGTTTGAAGACTACTGACAATTTCTTAAAACATTCGGTAGGTCCACGTCTTACACAGTCTTCAATGTGACTGGCCGGGTAAGCCACATCTGACAGTTCTGGCACGCTGTAAAATCTCGTTTTTGCCAAGTTTGATGGCTCTATCTAGTCAAGCGATAATATTAGACTCTAACAATGACGTTCTGCTTTCTTGTATTATTTATCATTGGAGAGCGATCAAGCCTCACTCAGAGCAAAAATTAGGGAAAATATCAAGATTCGTATTTTTTCGGAAATACCACCTATACCTAATATAGCGTGGCCAATTTTAAAAGTGCCATCGTAGTTTTATAGCAACTTAAAATGTTCCTCTTTCTTTTTTACTGTATACATTTGAAACAAAGAACAATATTATTTTAGTTGATATTAAATTCACGATGTCACCTTTAAAATTGGCCACATCAACTCGTAAATTACTTATATCTCAATATCAAATTAATTGTGATGTAATTTGAAATTTATTTTGATTAATTATTTATTTGATATGAACATGGGAAATCCGAAAATCGACTATTTTATACTTTTTTAAGGGGTAAAAATACCTATGGATAATACAGAGCCTTAATTTACCAAACGAATTCATTTTCTGTAGTATCCAAGGCCGGATTGAGGGGACTGGCAACTGGGGGAACTGCCCGGGACACCCATAACAGAGGGGCCTCTACAATATATTTCGAAAAATCTTTCTATATTATCGGTTCAGTATAAAAATAATCGCGCAATTTGGCGAAGGATTTGAGAGAACATAAGGGGCCTCCGCTCTTTTGTTGCCCCGGGGCCTCCACACCTCTAAATACAGCCCTGGTAGTGTCGATTCAAAAATTGCGAAAAAAAACAAAATCTTTATAAACGTAAATTACTGATGCATAGCGTGTATAATTTTATTATAAACAAATAGTTAAGTACATAATATGCTTAGTTTTGGTAACTAACAACATTATTTTTTAAAGATAAAAACAAAATCGGTTCTTGCTTGCTGTTTTACTATAGACAGGACGAGATAGATAAGATCTCCTCTTAAATGGCAAATTAAAAATTATATCCAACTCACATTAAAAAGCCCGCTGTGCCTCCACCCTAATGCCGTGTCTCATAAGTTTATATCACATCAAAATGGCCCCCTACGCGCTCTCCGCATATAACTAAACATAATCAAATATTATTTAAATAATCCTTTTTATTCCTCGCTTCATTTACATTTGGACACGTTCTTTGTTTATTTTACTGCACGGGAATAATCATATTTTTATTGTTAGTGTTTAAATGAATTGAAAATATTACGTTTTTGTAAATGCATTTCTGACGTCATTACAGGTTATCAAAGAGAATGCATATTTGCAGGTTATATTCTTCTTCGAGTATCGTAGTCGTTAGGAACCGGAACTTTTCTGTATTGTTTCTGTAAATATATTTTTTGGCATCTTACGTTTTAGTCATTTTCCATTATGCAAGAATGTAAAATATGTAGAGAAATAAGTCAAATATTATTTATTAAAATACAACGTCACCTTTGCATTTGATATTTGCATTAAAACAACGTATTATAGTAACTCTCAGAAATGTATATAGGTGGCATTTACAACTGAGCAATGCCGTCGCTAGGATGGAACGTTGAATTATAGGTCTCGGTTTCTTTAACCGTTTAGCCACGTCAGAATCCTTAATTACTCTAACATCAGGCCTATATGAACTTACTTATAGATGTAGGTTTGTATACTACTTCCAAGGTAGTTTTAAATAGATACCAACATTATCGTAAAAACTACCAAAGCTCTCAAAAGTACCAAAACAGAAAAATAAAGATAACATCTTAACCCAGTAAAATACCAATATCTGTAGGTCATTCAAAAACGACAAAAAACAGTCAAAGTACATTTCTACCAACCTATTCACACAATTAACCAAACTTGAAACTAAAGAGTTTAAAAGGGATTAATGAGAAATTGGTCGCAGAAAGCGATTGTGGCGGTCTCATGTAAGTATGTGATATTTTGGTATTGTGCTTGTATGAATCACGACTACCCTCGTTTTGGGACGAGATAAAAAATGACAAAGGTCCGACTTCACATACAGCCACCATAAGTCACTCGGATATTTAACTGAATTTGACATTTTAAGGATTTGGGCTTTATACATTGCGATACGACTTTTACTATTGGTCGATCATGACGTCATGTAGAGAAAGATTACTTTTTCAACTTGGAATTTTATTGGCAGTATGATAGAGCCATTTGGCACCGTAAGAGAGAGACCTATACATAGCAGTACGATCGATGATGATGGTTGATCCAGCACTTTCTGCTACTTCAAAATATATAATGTGTTTGTCTACCGGTGTCGGAGCCTTAAGCGGTGACATATAAGGCAAATTTTGAATAACTTTTACTGTGGGGTCAACTCTGAAAACGCAAAAAATACAGCGTTTCCATACCTTTTGTCGAAAGTCTATAAAAAATCGTAAGGAACAGCAGTTTTTTTTTACGTTTTCAGAGTCGGTCCCATAGTAAAATTTGTTTCAAAATTTTCCATAGATGTCACCGCTTAAGGCTTCGACACTGGTAGACAAACACATTGTACTCGTATAGGCATTTCGCACACGAGTTGTAAGCGTAGTCGCATCGTAAGCGTATCGTTACGACGCAACGCGTATGAGACGAGTAGTGTTCCACTAACGAATAGTCGTTTTGTAAGATCTCAGTTAAAATTATGGCGTTATATTGGCGTTTCATGAAATCAGGTTATTTATGATAATATTTCTGCCCTAGCTTTGCCTGTTACATTTTTCCTTAAATGTTAATAAACGATTTTAAAAACAAAATAACGACTCAACCAGTTTCTCGAATTCAATCACTTTATCATTCATATTGAAATTAAAAGTCATAAAAAGTTACAAAAAATAAAATTCAGACTATTTCTTAAGGAAATTAATGAAAAGTTAGGCCCTTCGCACACGAGGCGTAAGCGTATCTTATGCGTATCGTTACGACGCAACGCAAAGTGCCCATCACTATCACTACATCTCAGACGAGAGTGAATACGGCAAAACTGCGCCTTGTCGTGTGAAGACGCGGCTACACACACATACACGTACAAGGAAACTACGCCTTGGCTTGACAGTTGAACTATGGCGGCGCAACATCGACGCACTCACCACATGTATAAAAAACCGGCCTCACTTGACTGTTCAACGACCTGTGCGAAGCCGGGGCGGGTCACTAGTTATTTCTATACTCTATAAAATATAGCTTGATCTCTGCGACAGCTGTCAGAAAAATCACGCCTATTAATTCCTGAATTTCTTAATAGTACAGACAGTACCTGTCAATGTCATACTTTATGGGCATGCCGATTAGTGATAGGCGACGAATGATCGTGACCACAGAGTTTTAGATATAGTTTTATTTAAAATATCGATAGTTTATACTATATTTTAAATAAAACTTAATTTATCATTAATTTTACTGTATATTTTAATATATATACTCTATATCATATATACTGTATATCATAATATTATTTACATGTGTATATACTTAATCTCAAATAATAGTGAGTAAATTGTATTCAAATTCTCACCTACTCATGTAACATTTGGCTCAAAGGCCGTGTTGGCCATAAACTAAAAAAGTCACGCCGCCATCTTGTTTGATACGATCATCTATTCTCCTCAGTACGAGTGCGACGCCAAAAGTAAATAAAATCCAATTTCTCACCTACAACAATTCATTAGATTTCATTACAACATTGTTTCGATTATGGATTTTTTCTACCACTATCCCAACTCTAAAAATGTCAATCTTCTATGTCAATGCCACTGTCGCAGAGATCAAGTTATATTTTATGCAGTATAAAACTAATTTATTTCACTGCCGTTCTAACATATGTCGTATCGTAGTCGTGGCGTATAAATGGTCCGAAATAGCTCATATTATTGATGACTCCGGAGCGCTCCGGTGGAATATCTCGAAGGGCATTTAAAGGATTCCCAGACATTCAGTTATTTGTTACCTTGTCACAATAAACTAGGCAAGCGTAGTTTGACTAGGTGTTTGTCAGCGATCACCGAAATTAAGCAAAGTTCGTCTCGGTTAGTCCTCGGATGGGGACTGCAGGTAGCATTTCCAACTGAGCGCCACCGTGGCTCGGATGACGGATGACACGTTAAATTGTAGGTCCTGGTTTGATTGAGCCAATTCACAGATCTTCAGGCTTAAAAACTCAGGCTAGCCACACGGCTTACATGAACATACTAACAACTTAACACAACTCTATAAAATAAAACCGGACAAATTCGAGTCAGGTTCGCACATCGAGGGTTCCGTACAAATCCAGAAAATTTCACAAAATTGGGAAGTACCTAAGTTGTTAAAATCTCTATACCATAACCATCGACAAAAAGTTTTTTTTTTCACTTTTCTCGTCATACATCGAAAATTACACATTGTTAAAATAATTAAAAACCTGTTTTAGCATGTGCTAATGAAGTTCTTTTGTATGATACCTTACATGATACGATTTACTCACTTTGAATTTTGAACCCATATTTTGTGAATATTGAGGCCCTATTTTTTTGTGATTAAATAAAAATGTACAGTTTTCTGATTTATTCCTATATGTGTACTCTAAGATGCCAAATTTCATAGTTCTATGTCAACGGGAAGTACCCTGTAGGTTTTGATTTTCGTGAGTGTCGAAATATGTGGTTTTTACGACATAAACGGCTCTAACTTTTATAAACAACAACTGAGAAGATTTTCTTTTACACAACTGCAAGAAATCATAGGTATACGTATACAATTTAAATTTCAACTCGATATGTTTACGCGTTTCCGAGATAAAGAGTCATGACATACCTACACACAGACGGACAGACGGACAGAGACAGACGGACATCAAAGTGATCCTATAAGGTTTCCGTTTTTTCCGTTTGAGGTACGGAACCTTAAAAAAACGTTTTCTGTCCGAAAATTTATTTTAGGATTTATGGTTAAGCTAATAATTTTCTAAACCGGAGACCTCGCATCTGTTAATTGTATCTTCTTATGCCTATATCTCGACTCGCTCCTGGCCGATTTGATTTGTTCTCGCAAACCTTATTATCATTTGGATATGCCAAAATATCATCAAAATCGACCGACAAATAGCGCTACATGAAATTTCCCCTCTTTTTGACAGAATTACCAATCAAAAATCGACTAAAATCTGAAATAGCCATAGATATAAAAAAAACTTGTGTAGGTACCAAGTTTCGTCGAGATTCGTTGAGAAATGTAACCCTTTATTTTATAATCTGTCTAGATCCGAATTGGCCAGCAAAACGTCTCAAAAATATGCACTACGTATACAGTGTTATTTTTAATCAAGTAGCATCCTTTTAGAGGTTTGTTCTGTACATCAAAACTAACAACTTTTGTTCTACGACTTTTGTCAAAACTCAAAAAAAAATCAGCTGTTCATACATTTTATTGCGGTCGAACGATATTTTTCTATGGAACAACAAAATTTTTTGGTGCCTGTGCATACAAATTTTGATAGAATCAGAATCAGAATCAGAAATCATTTATTGCAACACTATGTACAATGTTCTAGTTCAGATATAACATCTATGCGCACAATTTCAAAGATCTGGGACGTTTTCTTTGTGATTGATGTTTATATTTGTCCATCTAGGCAAAAACATAATCAAAGACGTGACCTTTCAATGAAAATTGTCAAAATCCGGTCAGACGAAAGCAAAATCGTCGACCTAAAACGGAGACCTCTCTCACTTCATTCTTTTCGATCAAAAATAAACGTTAGGACAAAGAATGTTTTTTATAGAGTCGTGTAATCCTTAACCTTTGACTTGGAGTTATTGAGACATGGTTCTAAAAATGAAAGACAACCTACGCGACTATTATGAGCATTGTTTGTTTTGTATTTTCGATAAAAATGCTGTGTTTTTTGTTGGAAACCCTTTTACTTATTGTCGTTAAAATTTTGAGGTTTTTTAAAGTAGTTATTTCGTAATTTTATTAATGTTTAGTAGGTATGACAATATGTATGAAAAGTTGTAGTTACGAGTATATTGTCAAATTTTGAATTAGCCCCTCAGTAAAAGTGTATGTAATGACGGTATGTATCATACCTTTTCGACTAAGTATATGTTATTTAACTGAAAAGAGATCATACATGTCCTTTGACCTTTTTGTATAAAACTAAATATTTTAAAACCGTAGACAGAGAAGACTATATAAAACAAACAAAATTATTATCCTCTCCTTTGTTTGTAATGAAATACTGTCTTCATGTGCTAGGTATTTTCATATTATTTCATATTATATTTATTTTGCATCAACTGTACTGTACCAGCCTTTTTTTAATAGTCCACTGCAGGACGTAGGCCTACCCACCAAGGGTGATTGGGCCATATCCACAACGCTGGCCCAGTGCGGGTTGGTGGATTCACATACGCCATCGAATTTCTTCTACGGACGTATGCAGGTTGCCTCACGATGTTTTCCTTCACCGAAAAGCCAGTGGTGTGAAGTTCCGTACATAAATTCCAAAGAACTCATTGGTACGGGACCGGGGATTTGAACCCACGACCTTACGATTGTAAGGCGGGTGTCACTACCTCTTGACCACCACGGCTTCAACAATGTTTGTTTATTAGTCATGTTACCAAAAAAAGATAACGCCAGCAAAAACGGTGCGAACGTAACATTTTGTTTTTACTTTTTTATTTGAATATTTTGAATCGAGCCAAAAGAACTGCGTGCGTTCAGCCGGGCGTTGAGGGTAATAGTCTATAATTTTAAATTTTGACGCACTTTCGGCATTTATTGGCGATTTTGTAAGCAATCTGGATCAGGAAACGGGCGTCCATTGATACTCGTGTGCTGATGCGTTCTTTTGATAAGGAAATTGTGTTTTTTATTCGGTTGGGGTCGAAACCTACTTCGATTTATTGGAGAGTATGGTTTTTGGTGATCTTTATCTTTTTTTTACAAAGTCTTGAATGATTGATAACTCTGAATTTAAATGTGGTTTAATTTATTCATTTTCGAAAAACGTATAAAAACATATCTAAGTTTTACATGTATAGCGACACTTAGATACCTACTTAAATAAACTTAAAAGAGCTATATACAGTCTGTGATCTGGGTAAAATTGTAACATTCAATAAAAGGTTTATTTTTCAAACACTTGGTTAGTAGGTACTAGGTTAAAACTATAAAATGTCAGCAAAAAATAAATAAGGCCTTCTCTACACAACACATTGTTCTTTTTTAAAAAATCCAAGTATTGTAAAGACAATATGCCTAATTATGAAGGCACCATCGTAGTTATCTTAGCAATTTAGAATATTTCTGTTTTATTTTTTACTTTAGGCTTCTGATAGAGAGAACGCTATTTACGTTGCTATTAAATTTACGATGGTGCCTTCATAATTGGGCGTAGTAGTAGATTAAAGATTAAAGTAGTAGATTGTTAAATTAATTTGGTAGGTAGTTAAACTTGTGACTTTCATGCGATTATTCGCAAGAAAGTCGCGTCCCTACGATATAGAGTGCGAGGCAGTCGCAATGGTATTCTTCAAATGATTGCTGATCGATTGGATTGCCCCATTCAGAATAAGTGGATGTTAATTGTTATGGGCACCAAATTATAAATCTTGTAATTAATAAATATTGTAATTAATGTTTAAAATGAATGACTCAATTGTATTTAATTTTTTTATGATTTATGGATAATTATTGTCTGAATTAAAATAATAAATAAATAAATAAATAGTTTTTCATATTCAGCGTACATAATTATATACATAGTCAAACGTGTGAATAAAGAGCAACTCATAAAACTATTGCATTGAGATACAAAATCAATTATATATTTTAGTTACTAAAACTACAGATACCTAACTGTTTTGTTAAAACGCTTACTTGTTTTAAAAGAAACAAATCATTTTGAAAAGTTTCCTTAGTGTTGGTTATAGACCAAGTGCTAAGCTATCTTCTGAAAAATACATAGGTCACGCATTTTTTATAGATCAGAGCCGTGGAAAACTGCGTCAGCTATGCAGGTTAAGGTGAAAAGCAAAATTCCGTTTTTTTTGCTGTTTTGAGCCATTTATTGCTGGACAACTCACCTTGTATTTAAGAAAACTGTCTTTGCACTAATGAAAAGTTTCCATTTAATTATTACGTCCATAATTATACTTGAATTGCTCTTATTTTAGCGAAATCTGTCAATTGGTTGAATTTCATCATAATGTTGGTTAAGATTGACTAATTGTTTTTACAATTAATGTGTAGTAACATGTTAACATAACATTAGTTTTTATAAATGCAAGGTAAATAATTAAGTATCATAAATTGCAAAAAGAAACGAAAAAATTGAATTCCGCACGTTGGTCTTCTTCTACAACTCGCATAAAGCACCATAAAGTTCTTGTAAAAGCCGCCTTTACTGTTGTAAGTTTTACTAAATTAAGTAATTAAATTAATTAATTACTTACGTAATTAACTTACGATAAATTTGCAACCGTTAACAGTTTTTGTAAGTCGCTTATTGTAAATTCTTAATGCAGCTGTAAGTTACATAAATCTTACGTAAGCAACTTACAAGTGTAAGGGCAGCCTTACAAAAATAAAATAAAAATAACTGTTGTAGTGCATTATTACCCTAAACACAAGGCAAACGAGTTTTTGTGCAAAGAGGTTGCAGTTAATATTTTATGAGAACATTTTTATAACCGAGCCGTGAGTGTCAGGCCTTATGCGGGATTAGTAATGATATAACAGGGAACTTATGGTTTAAAAAAACTAAATCTAAAATGTGTAGATTTTTAAATTTGGAAATCATAAGGATAATAAAAAAAACGATTTCGATAACAACAGTGCAGTCCATATGAATTTATTATTATCTTAAGGAATATTACTTTTGTTGTCATGGAAATGATGGTTAGATGTATTTTTTCTGTAGATTCGAATTTCGAACTTTTTATTTGTAAATATTTTCAAGAATCGGTCTACACTCTTATTTTATATACTTACTTAGTTTTTGAAGTTATTGGAAAAAAGTACATCATTTCTATTTTTTTCAGAAATAAAAACGATAAAGATTCATTGGGAGAATTATTCATATGGATTAATGATTTTTCTTGTTTGTTCATTTTATTTGGTTTGTTTATCAATCTTTAAACTATAATAAATTATTATAGTTAAACTTTAACACATGTCGTTTAATATACTTATAGAGCATTACTTGAATAACAGTTGTTTAATATTAAAAAAAAAAAAATCTATAAAATTATCTCTCAAAATATGTGTAGCCATCAACAAAATAAGATCAATTTAAGTCTACACACAACAATGGTAAAATTAATCATAATAATCAATTGTCATTTTTTACAACTTTTAAAAAAATTAACGAAAAAATATAAAAAACATTAGGAATAATGTTTTTAATTTGGCATTTTCTTTTTTAAATTTAAACAGCAAATAAATAACATCAATTAAAGTCTACACGCAACAATGGTAAAATTAATCATAATAATCAATTGACATTTTCATTTGCAGATAAAAAATATAAAAATAAGGTAGTTATCTGTGACACATCGACATCACAATACGTTGGGCTTAAAAACGCCGCCTATGTAGGTCACAAAAGGAGCAAGATGGAGAAAATAAAAATATTGTACGTGGTTAACGCGTAGGAACGGTAGATTTCGCTAGTGTATATAATAAGTCCGATTACAGAGGCGCCAGCGTAAATTTAATAGCAACGTAAAAAGCTTTCTCTCTATCGAATGCCTAAAGTGAAAAAGAAACAGAACTTTGCTATTTAACTGTTATAATTAAGATGGCGCCTCTGTAATCGGGCTGAATATATGCATACATGGTTATTTCTAATAAATTAGCATCCTTTTAGGGGCTTATTCTGTACATCAAAACTAACAACTTTTGTTCTGCTTCTTTTGACAAAACTAAAAAAACAGCTGTTCCATACATTTGGTCCCGACTCACAGCCGTCACGGGTGAACGATATTTTTCTACGGAACACCAATTTTTTTTTAATTTTGACCGAAGTCGCAGAACAAAAGTTGTTAGTTTTGATGTACAAAATAAGCCTGTAAAAGGATGCTAATTAATTAGAAATAGCCCTGTATATTAGTATAAAATATGATTTAACCTATAATTTGTAGGAAGGATAGATTTCCACTAGAGTTTTTTATATTTTTGCCTTCATTAAAAACGTATACGATTTACGACACATATATTTGAAGTTATTGTAAGAAAGCAGAACCTACCTATCACTACATAGTATAAAACAAAGTCGCTTCCCTGTCTGTCTTTAAAACTACGCCACGGATTTTCATGCGGTTTTTTTTAAATAGATAAAGTAATTCAAGAGGAAGGTTTATAATTATGTATAATACACATGTGCGAAGCCGGGACGGGTCGCTAGTTTCCTAATAATTATTTTGACTCTTAGAAACTCATAATAATAATAATATAATTTTAGGGGACTTAAATAAGGAGATAATAACTATTTGACGTATTAATAACTCATTCGAGTTAGCAATATAAAACAATAGGACATACATACGTAATATAATAAATAATATTAACTACACAAAGAATTAGCTAAATAATTTTAGTGGCCTTTTTATATCACAATAAACAAATATTCAAACCAATAATTTACTAACAAAAACCAATTTTACAGGACCACCCTGGTAACCCTGGAGTAAATTACCCTACTTCAAAATCCTAACATACCACACTCCGAAATTTACCCAAAAAAAACTTAAAGGATTTCGAATTTCGAACATCTAAATACATGCACAGAACGAATGGCGCACATTTGTCTCCCTGCGCGACGCCGTGGCTGTATTTAAAAAAGGAACAAGGGTTTTTCTTTTTTTACTGTTTTGAAAAAAGAACGCTGCGTTTTGTTTCTGTTGCGCTTGGCCGCGCTTGGAGATAAAACGATCGATATGTTGTAGAGAGAGTTGGAATTGACTTTTTGGTAAAATTAATTTATTATTTTTTGTTATTTTAGCGCAGCAACTAAAAGATGTACAAAGTTTAATTTGAATCAATAGAAATATCAAAAATATAAATAAAAGTATAATGATAGACAATAGAAAAAATAATGTGTGTGTTTACTGTTTACTGGTAAACAGTGCTAAAATGAACTAACTTTTTGCAATTTCAATAAATCAAGATAATTTATGTTCGGAATTTCTCTGTGAGATAGAATCAGAAGTGAAGAGTGAGGAGATTTATAGAAGAACCAAAGTGACCGACATGGCCCAGTGGATTGGCAAGTTGAAATGTAAGTGGGCAGGGCACGTCACGAAAGAGCGATGACCGATGATGGTGTCGAAAAGTTTTCGAACCCGCAAAGTAAACTGTGGATCTCATTGAGATCGCGGGGTCGTACTAAATTCAAGCCACATCCAACGGTTCTTAATAAAGATCCATAAAAGAGACCTATGTCCAGCGCCGGACGTTCTAGAGCTGATGGATAGATGATAGGCTAATAACTTAATATTGCAAAATTATTTCTACACGTGAAATGAGGTTTACGAGTTATCTGTCTCCCTATCACATCTACCTACATCTTGTTTGCAGAAGGTCTCAAATAAAAACTTCCTAAAAATCAAATAAATCGCAAAAAAAACGAATTGTACTCCGGGAATCTACCCTCTACTTATAACTTAATGAGAACTTTGGTAAATTCATAACTTATTGTTTAGATACAAGTTTTAAAAGGTGTCATTAGCCTACAAAACACTGTAATATTGTGGTGAATTGTAACTTAGTTAGTTAACGCTAAGTTTTACAAAACATTGTATTTCTATTATGTTAATAAAGGTTTCTTAAAATCAATCAAATCAATCACTCTGGGAGTGCCAGCAGAAGTGAAAACTTGCTCCCTCCGTCTTACGAATTTTCGATCAGGTCACGTGTCCTGACGCGAGTTTAACATTTTTTACCCAAAAAGTGCACAACGCCGCTGAAGAAGTTATCACTTCAAAAATACACACACAAAATATAATATACAGGGTTATTTCTAATCAATTAGCATCCCTTTGGAGGTTTATTTTATACATCAGAATTAACAACTTTAGTTCTACGACTTTTGTCAAAACTCAAAAAAAAAATCAGCTGTTCCATACAGTTTGTCGCGGGAGAACGATATTTTTCTATGGAACAATATTTTTTTTTTTAGTTTTGACAAAAGTCGTAGAACAAAAGTTGTTAGCTTTGATGTACAAAATAAGCCCCTAAAAGGATGCTAATTGATTAGAAATAACCCTGTATACCCGTACGTACATAGCCAAAGTTAAAAATGCCCAATTTCTGTCATCGCTACGACAGTTCCATACCCACCGACCCTACTGTTCGGTATTAAAAAGGATGCGTTTATTCCCTGCCACGAGAGCCATACTGCGAACACGGAAAAAACACAGAAGGATCTTCTTTATTTTCATAGAGCAGAAAAAAGTAAAGCCAGAAACATTTGGAGTAATTTTTCTGTTTTTTATAATTCTCATATTACGGGAATAATTGACAACATTTTAAATTATTATTAATTATAATTATTTATTTTCTGAAAGAATATTGTAAAATAAGGTATTGTTAAATGTGCATGTTATTGCGCTTTAGTAATAATTTATCATGTATATAATTATTATGATCGTAATGTATTTATAACTATTTAATTCTATCAAATAATAAATAGTTTGGGGTGTGTAAATTCTTTATGTAAATATTACATAACATTGTATAGATCGACGGCTCCTACGTATACCAGTGTAACTGCAAAAACCAATTTTTTCAGGAGAGCCGTTTAAACTTTTTTAAAACTTAAAATCGTCATAACTTTTTTCTCAAATGGACTAGAGTAATGAAACTTCGTAAACTGTTTTATAATAGAATTTTATTTATTTAAAAGAAAAAAATATGCTCTGATACTTATCAGTTTTGGTGTTATCACAAAAGTAAGTAAAATTGTGATTCAGAAGTAAAACTCTTTTTAAACCACATATTCAAAATTGAACTTACAACGTACAAACGTGTAAATGCCTAGATACACATAATCAATTACTAAAATCTCGAAGTATAAGTAAGTATCTGTGTGGTTACATCTTTTTACGCCTGAACTTCAAAAAACACTACAATAGCAAAATAACAAACAGTTACCTGTTCTAGAGTTTCAATATTTGTTACGAACACCTTTTTAAACTCTGAAATAAATTTTGGTTGCTTGCTTGACATATTTGGCGAAAAAAATGAAAGCGCATTGTCCACAAACTTCGGCGCGCGAACCACTAGACCTCCGCCGAAGAACTGCGTATCGGGTAGTTACTCCGCTCGCGCCATTAAATCTCCCGCGCAGTTGTGGGTAAGTGGTAGATTCCTGATTGTTCAGCGGAGAATCATACGGAAAAAAATTAGTTACTCGCTTATACTTCTGGCTAACTTTTTTTTTTGACAATAAAAATAGATTTTTTTTATTCAATAATATAAAATCACATACGTAGATTTAAAAAATGCATCAGATGTGTATAAGTGTGTATCTTGCAGATACACTGGTATACGTAGGAGCCGTCGAGATATACGCATTTTTTAGTCTGTATAAGTGTCAAATATATACCTACTTCATAACTGTCTCATTTTGATACGCAATAAAATTATATGGAAGTGCTAGCACGGCAGGTGTGAAGTACTCGTATCTAAAGCATTTCATTCAAATGCAGCTAGCACTTTAGCTAGAGTCCTTCTGGTTCTTCCACGTTCCATGGAGCTATCATAAAGAATTTAGAAATGATATCGGGACGTCTCCGGATATTTTGAATATTTACTTTAATACCGGGAGTTTTTTTATTGTATTTCTGTCATAGAACGGATGGGTGAGCTTTTTTCTTAATTTTATTTGTGTGAGGTCAATAGAAAGTGAGCTCTTATAGGTAGCCCTGGTATCAGAGTTTTTAAGGCACCAGAAGCTTCAAGCATACATCTGTAGAGTCACAATCGAGCAAAAAAGTGTCCGAGCCAAAACCCTGCCCAAGTTACGTAGTGGTACGTAGTATTATTATATCTTCTTTGGTAGTGGGCAGGCTTTTTGTTAGTCTTAAGGCGGTTGTAAGCCGACTACAACGCCTCGCGATGCCAAAGTGCTCGGTTACAAGCTCTAATTAGCTGACATAAAGTCAAGATTCGAGAAAACGGGTCATTGTGAAATAATTAATGTAAATATCTAAGTCGGTATTTTGACGGCTCTCGGACATTTTTTAGTACTTTCACTTAGAGGATGTGGCTCTATAGATATTTTCTCGAAGACTTTATTAATTTAACTAGTAATGTGAGCCGTGGTAGCGCTCAGTTGCAAATGCCACTCGCGGTCAAACATCAGGATATTGACCTTGCTAAAATTGCTTGATTTCCGTAATCGCTAAGAAACACAGAAGACATAAACTGGATGTAAGCCATTTCCAACCAATCAGCTACTCAGCGCTACCGTGGCTCGGATTATCAGCCGATTTAGCTTGTTGGCAAAATAATTTAATTTCTAAATCCTATATCAAGATTCGCGAGTATGAAATGAACCAAGTCGGTCAAGAGCAAGTCGAGATATAGGCTGATGAAGATTCAGTTAAAGAGATGTGTCGCGAGATCTACTGTTCGAAGAACTACTGATTAATATTTTGTTTTGTTATTTTTTTTTCTCATCGGTAATCGAATTCACTTCAATGCAGACGACCTCCTCAACCGGTGCGATGGCTGCGCCACGTCAAATCAAATATTAATAAATAACTGAGCACAATACGGATCTTAAAATGAGCGCAGACAATTAAGGGTCTCTCAGACTACATTACAATGCAAGCCAATCAAACATCATTGCAATCAACAAAATTAGTAAATTCAATCCAATTTATTTACAAGGAATATGACTTCGATTCTGTTAAATATAAGTGATATGGGGCATTATCTTTGAAATTCGAACGCCTCGAACGTTTACTTATCTTTACGGACGACTATATTTACATTATGTTTTTTTTCTGTAAACTTAACGCTTTTTTTTGGGCAACTGTACAAAGTCTAGACTGTATTGACCTTGGATTGCTTTATTTACCTATCAGGGATACAACCTGTTGGGCATAGTGGTTGGGCCACGGATCGATATCTATCGTATTCAAATCTCCGTCGTAGAGTGCACATAGAGCAGAGAATCAATGGCAGATAGGGTTAATGGCAGATAGAGTCAATGGCAGATAGAGTCAATGGCACAATAAAATTCTTGAATGCCACAATGAATAAGAGTAAAGACCACGTATCGGCAAGCGTAGCGTAGGATGTCCGCCCTCAAGGTGGATGGATGTCCTCATTAAGTCGGAAGGATCACGCTGGATGCAAACCGCTTCCAACCGGTCTTATTGAAGATCCACATTATTGGAGTCCAGGGGAGCGTTTTTTAAACTTCGCACGGTTAGGTCGTCTAAGGAACTTGTATGGAGTACTGGCAACTTCCATAGACAACGTAGAGATTTTCCATACAATCTGTCAGTGTTACGTATACGTTCCTAGGCGTGAGATGTGCAAAAAACGATCCCCAGCAGTGGACGTCCTATGGCTTACGGATGGATAGCTGAAACTTATGTCCAGCAGTGGCCGTGCTTAGTCTGAAATGATGATGTAGTCTGAATAGGCATTAATAAATAACGCACTGCAGTGCGGATCAAAACAAAATGATGATGTAGTCTGAATAGACCTTAATAAATAACGCACTGCAGTGCGGATCAAAACAAAATGAGCGCTCTCAATTAGGCAATGAGATAAAATGGACGCCGACTGGTCGGCTCGTCTGTTAAGGGCCTTAGTATAGGCTGAACCAAACTTAATTGATTGAGCGGCAGTCAAGATCTCCGTTTTAACTCCGCGATTTTGGGCTGGCTAGGATGCGCACCACGCATATTTCTTTCGACGTGTCAGAACGAGACAGAGTTATGGCGGAGCATACAAGGTTATTGGTAATCAATTAGCATCCTTTTAGGGGCTTATTCTGTACAACAAAACTAAAAACTTTTGTTCTGCGACTAAAACTAAAAAAAAAACAGCTGTTCCATTACATTACATTTTATCGAGTGTGAACGATATTTGTCTATGGAACAGGATTTGTTTTTGAGATTTGATAAAAGTCGTTGAATAAAAGTAAGTTTTGATGTACAAAATAAGCCCCTAAACGGATAGGATGCTAATTTATTTTATAATGATTACCAATAAAAATAAGAGTTTATTTCGTGGTCGTATGCTTGGCCTGCAGGTGTCGGTATTGTTTCGTCGACAGGTCGCATTTTTGAACGAATATTGACGAAACTTGGAACCCAGGCTATTAATAGTTTTATTTTATGTCTTCCGCGAATTTGATACGGGGGTATTTCCCTCAAAAAGAGGGAGAAATTTGCTGGAAATTTGCTTTCGCGCTATTTATCAGCCGCTTTTGATAACATTTAGAAAGATTGATAAATATTTTATTGAATCAGGCGTTGCTTTGCGGAAGTTCATCTAAGCCTAACCTAACAATTTTTTTTTCTGACCTAACCTTGTAACCTAACCATAGCCGATAATGATGATTATACAGTTTGATGATTATTTATTAAATACTAATTATGTTTGTGATTTCATTTGGTTTGATGGTGATACCCTTAATTTATTTGCCTACGATAGAGCGGAAATACACTAAACATTTAATCAAAACAAGATAAATGTCTAACAAGATTTGCAAGTATGAACCAAATCGGCTTAGAGCGAGTCGAGATATAGGCTTATGAAGATTCTGTTAAAGAGATGTGCCGCGAGATCTACTGTACGGAAGACTACTAGTAGTAAGTAGTTTCGTGTAGACCGGGTGGTTAGCCTTTGTATTTGAGTTTTTAAGACGCCGCAAGACCTTTGACATGACTAAACGGTTAAACAACCGGGACCTATTAATTATTTATTTAATCATCCTTGTCCCGCTAAAGCTCAGTTGTAAATGCCACTCAAGGCCACTTATCTGAACATTGACCGTGCCGATTGTTCCTTAACTACAGAGATCGTTGACAAACACCTAGTCAAACTACGCTATAAGAAATACTTTACCACCAAGGCCCTTAAGAGGATCGTGAATCGACCACTGTTTTCAGCAATTGAAGTGTTGATTAATGAAAAAAAATCACTCAAATCGGATAATATTTTGAGGTTAATATATTAAATGGTATTCATCCATCCATCCGCCGTAGAACGTCCATTGCTGGACATAGGTCTCCTCTCTGAATTTCTTATAAGGCCGGTTGGAAGCGGCCTGTATCCAGCGCATTCGTGCAATCTTGATTATATTGTCAGATTTGTCAGTCTACCTAACGCTTGAGAGCTTTTCGACCCCATCGGTCATCAGTCCTCCGTGCTATGTGCCCTGCCCACTACCATTTCAACTTGCCAATCCGCTGAGCTATGTCGGCCAGGCCCTTAACGCATCTGTAATTAAAGTCAAAATGGCGTCATTTATAACCGGCTGTCGGCGCGCGATTTTCATCATAACACATAAATTATATCTTATATTGTTATACAGTCGCGGATGAAGACGTGAATCAGGATTGACAAATGATGAATTGTGAATTATTGTATTATTAGTTTATATTAACTTAGGCTTTGTTAAGGCTTTATTGGAAGGCTAGAATCAGAAACTTTTTTAACCTTTTAAGAGAGTGGTGGCGTCGCATGTCTTGCAGATTTGCAAGAGCGACGCAGAGTGAAGCGCTTGAGCTGGGCACATTATTTTTCATTGGGGGCACACGCGATCATTTGAACTAATTAGTTCAGTTATTTGAATCAGATCGTGTGAAATTGTGTGATCAAAAGTCACTTATGTCACCACACCACACCCACAGACCACAGAATAAGAACTAAAGTAATAGAACCCATACTAAAATACCAAGAAATATACCTACACCACTTTGTCCCATTTTAAATATGAAAAAAGATGTTACAAAAAAATGCACGTAGGTACACCCGAACTTAAGTAATTTCGACAACAAACTAGCTAACTCAGCTGTCCGAATTTAAAAAAAGTTAAAAGTAGGAAGATAAAATGATCAGAGATTTGTACTTTCTGCTGAAACTAGAGGGTTCTTTCCGATCATAAAAAAGACAAAGTGGAACCAAATTTTTAACCATTCTGACATTCCAACTAGTGATTTTGACGTTTGCCGACAGACATGGCTGACTGATTTTTGTTCCACTCACTCTCGCGCATGCTGTAGGTATAACCAGATATGAATAAGACAGCTGTAACGTAGCTTTTATTTGAGTAAAATTTAGCAATACTTCTATTACTTGTCATTCTTCTGATCCACAGTCTATGCTCATGAAAATTTTGTAAGTACAATTTATGTTTTATTAATGAGGAATCAAATCCTGACTGAAGCTCTCTTAACAGCTGCGCGAGGATTGGGTTTCGGGCAGCTTGTAGCTATCTTCACTGCTGCCAAGATATTTGATTCAGCCTATAACAAGGTTTAATTTGTCAAACTGTTCCCGAAACATGTGGGCCCATATAAATATCAGTCCATCATTTTAAGGCCTCAGAATGTATTTAAGTTCGGGGTTCGCGCTAAAAACGCGCCGGTTCTTGTTTTGTTTAAAAACGGCCAGGAATCCTCGGGACCGTTAAATACACTGTAAGTTCGCGGACGTGATGTGCGATGGGAATGATTGGATACGGCATTTTTAACCGACTTCCAAAAAGGAGGAGGTTCTATGTTCGTCTGTGTGTATTTTTTCTTTTTGTGTATGTTCATCGATGTTTTCGGCAATTGTGAACCGAATCAAAAAAATATTTTTTAGATCGAAAGGGTATCGAAAGAATGTGGTTTTATTTACATTTTATCGAAATCGAGTTTTTGAAAAATCAACCTTAAAGTTAATATTGTACACATCAATCAATTCGAACGAACTTTTCGAATTGTGTACACGATGGAAGTCGGTAGAGCCATTTTTTGCAAAAAAAAAATATTTTTTCAAAGATTTAAAGTTTGTCAAAGAAATAAATAAACATAATATGTATTATATAGGTATCAAAGATAATCGAGGTTCCACTGTAATACATTAATAAATATGTAATCACTATTCATTGATTTCATTATTTTTTTATTACTTTCTCAAAGTAGCGAAGCGTTGTGAAAAACTGTTACTTGGCCTTGTAAACAGATATAATATTTGGATTATCGTCACAACGAAGAAGAAGATTACTATCTCAGCATTATCTTCAATTATTACGCATGCAGAGATAGATATCGCATCTGCCAAAATAACATGAATCATTAAAAAAATGTCACATCCATTGCCTGTCCGCCTTTTTACATCCGAACAAACTGCCGAATATTTTCACCGAATAAAAACCCAGTAAACTGGGCCAAGACATTCGTCAAAAAACATCAAAATACCGACGCAACTAAGAAAATTATCTTTAATTATTACAATCGTCGAGCGACTCCACGGCTCGGTGCCTGAGCCGATGCAATTAAAAAAACAACTTTGGCGCGAAAACCAACCTTAAACTGACAGATACAAGATGACAGTTACCTTTTTTAATTTCCCCAAAAGTTGGTTTGAAAAAAAATAACATGTCGCGATAGTGCACCTTATTTTGACAGATGTAAGTGTCAAATTAAATGTCAAATGAGGTTGCATGGCCGAAATGGCGGGTGGAGCTTGGACGTTTTTTGCGTGAAAATTGCTCGGTTGGGAGTGGTCTTTTTGACCACGCCTCAGTAATTTTGGTAGTTATAATTACTCGTAATTCTTTTATGTGCCTGTGTAATTGTATGCTACCGTTTGGTGGGCTTTAGAAAGTTGTTAAGTAATTAATTATAATGACTTACCTATCAACTTGGCAGCTCTGTAGGAGTGCACTTATTCAAAAAATGTTATTAATTTTTTGTTCTGTAGTTTAAGAGTAGTCCAAAAAAGTTACGTTAATTACCGAATTTTCAGTAATTAGGAGAGTAAGGTTAACGTTTAATGTTTGTCGTTTAACGTTTAAATGACGTCTTTTTATTTTTGACGTGCTGTCTTATTTTGGTATTATGTCACGGGAGGCCCAAATCGTCCCTTTGTTAAATACATAGTTAGAATTATTTTTGAAGAAAAAATTTAGATAACGAATCACTTCTCTTTAGAAAAGGATAGGTACGTTTTTTGAACGATAATATATTTTTGATTTATCAAAATAAGGTATAATTGCGAAGTAAAAGTCAATTCTTTCTTAATTGGAGAATTAATTGCGTCATACAATGTTATCTGCTTGCCTTGTAATAAGGGGGTGATTGAGACTATAATCATGAACAACTATTACAACAGCTGATCAAATAAAAAAATCAACTGTTCCACACGAAATCGCAACTCAGAATCGACAAAATGTATGAAGTAGTTTTTCTCGAATTCTGGATAAGCTCCATTCGGCTTAGTAGGTATACCAGTTCTGGATAACTCTGTTTACATTTGTAGGTGTTTGTATTATACTTTCAATATAGGTCAAAAAACGTAGTGAAGCTCCTTTTTTTAGTCTGTTGAAAAAAGTAGTAGTGTATTTCAGCGAAATATGAGTTTTCCACGGATATAAGTTAAAAGAGAAACAAAAAGAGCGCGGTACCTCATGAACGGAGAGCGCGTTGATGTCTTTTACTTGAACAAATCAATAATGAAAAGTCAACATTTTTTTCGAAAAATTAAATTTTATTGAAAATTTTGGCATACAATGTACAAAAAGGTTCTGATACTCTTTTTCCTAAGAATTTATGAATTCATTAAGTACTGAGATATCGACATTCCAAAAATGTTCATTTCCACCACCTAGGTATAGGTATAGCGTTTTTAAGTTTCCACTATTCATAGGCTTCGAAAATGCATAGTCATTGACTTTGTATAAATAAGAAAACTTTCATATGCGTTATTATATATGCGTATCAGCTCTTTTCCGTACCTACTTGATTGCCAGAAAAATATGAGTTCCATCAGGAGGTTGTTAGGAGTGTGAATCGCGATTCACACTCCGGTGGTCGCGACCACTGTTCTCTCGTTTTCTGTAGAACATCAAAAAAATTCTAGGTACATTTTTGATAAAATTTACGTTCCGGGAGAATACTCTTTTCATCCCTTAAATAATAACTAAATGTTATGGTTTTGATGTCAATCTCTTATAGGAAATAGGAAATATTGCACGCTTATAGGTACGTTTTATTTTTTCAGCCAAGTTTAGTTTTACGATTTTACAGAAGCTTATAACTTCAAATTCCTTTACAAAAGTGTAAAAACTAAGACTAGGACTAGGGTTAAGGTTAAACATAGCGATCAAAGTATTGATTGCATGAAAAAAAACACTCAATTCGGATATTAAGCCCGATTACAGAGGCGCCAGCGTAGGGTTACCAATTACCATATCTCAGGATTTGTCCTGAGATTTCAGGATTTTTCGACTTTTCTCAGGATTGCGGCCTGATTTTGCAAATCTCGTGATATCTCAGGATTTTCAATGAAACACAGGTTACATGTTACATTTTAAAGATTTCTTTACTTAACAAAATAAAAAGAATCTTATGGTAACAATTGAATAGTTAAAATCAATACTTATTTATCCAAGTAAAAGAAACTTAAAATACCTAATCTTCTTTTGGTAACAATTGAACAATTCAAATCAATACTTATTTATCCGCAGTGTATAAAACGATAATAATACGTTTTGAAGAGAAAGTTCTCAAACTGCATAAAATCTCAGGACTTTTCCATGGAAATCGGGCCTTTTATCATCTGGTAACCCTACGCCAGCGTAAATTAATTAGCAACGTAAAAAGCGTTCTCTCTATCGAATGCCTAAAGTGAAAAAGAAACAGCTATGCTATTTAGCTAATAAAGTTACGCTGGCGCCTCTGTCATCGGGCTTAATATTTAGATATCGACTTGGCATTTTTTCTTTCGATTTAGAGATAGATATAACAGCTTAAATATTATTTTTGTAAAGCCAAGTTCACGGTTCACACTAGTTTTAAACTAATGTAATAATAGACTTATTTACTAAAAAAATTTAGTCCGTCAAATACACTATTAAAAAAATTAGCTGCGAGAGCTTGATTCGCTCAACTAGGTATGTCTCTCAACGCTTGTGATTCCTCCTTTGTTGCTCTTGGATTGGATGTGTACTTTTCAACAACTGCTTCGTCATCTGCATACCCAAAATACCAGGAACAAGCAGATCATTGATGGGCAGCAAAAATAGTTTAGACCATGTACATGTTTGTAACAATAAACCGCAAAACCATTTTTGCTTTCATTGCACTTTTTTCTGTCTTTTGTAGCTGTCAAATAAATCAGAACATCGGTAAAAAATATCCCCGTTGGCTAGACTAGTCTGACCATCAATCTGACCAGTGGGAAACACCCAATTTTGGCAACGTTAGAAAATATTTTTTATAATCGCATACTACCTATACTATATATAGAATAAAATATGTGAAACCCACGTTAATTTCCATGGTAAAATAATAATAAGATATATTCAAAGTATAGGTATGTACTTTATTATTACCGCCAAGATTCAACCATAAGTTCAAAGCCCAAAAATAGATTACATCTCATATGGACTTTATTCCTTACAGTGTTATTCAAACAGATACCTATAATTAGGCCCATGCCCCGAAAATGGGATATTGCCCCAAAATTATGCTTATGCCCCTAAAATGGGTTCTTACCTCAAAACTTTGCTGATGTCTTCCTAGTGGGCTCGTGCCCCAAAATTGGCTCATACCTCACAAATGGGCTCATATTTTAGGGATGTCAAGGATTTTTGAAGTCAAAGACGTGTCTATGTAAAAGCATACTTTATTTCTTACTTAACAATCTTTACATCGAAATATTCACAGCTTTGGTTCTGTTTAGAGCGCACTTTTAATTATATTATATAATTTTTCATATAACTTTCTCTTTGATAAATATTTCTGTCCAAATATATTCCAATTTTTATATTATTTCGATAATATTGCAGTTTTTAGTAGATTGACGTTTGGTCACGCAACACACTACTTTAATTTGAAAATTAAAAATAAAAAAAATATTGACAGATTATTAATAAAAATATATATTTTTTTTAGAAAGTCTTTTATTACGACACTTGCATCGTAATACGCAGTACTATGCAGAATACTTGTTCACTGTCTCTAGTTAGAAAAAAAAATACTTTGACTTGTGATAGAAAAAAAAGCTCTTTGTACTTAGTGCTTATATTGCATGTACCATATTCATAATCACGAAATTACCTAGCCGATTGAAAAAACTGATATTTTAATTAAGATATTCAAATTTCTTAAAAGTTCTCAATCCGTTAACACAACGTCAAAAACACGGCACTATTATCGAAAAATTCAACTTATATTTTTGAAACAAAAAATGCACGCTCTATCTTTTCTACGTACGTCTATCCCTCATTCCTTACACTTATCTCTATGGTAAATATTTTTTTGTAAACTAGGAAAAAAAACTAGCGTTCCGTTACTAAACTGTGCGTACCGACATCGCATGATTGTACTCTTAAAAAATATAATTAAAAAAAATGCAAATCAATTCGGAAAAAAATATCGAGCACCAAAAATAGTCATGTACACCCCACCCCCACTTTCCTCTTAAAACTATAATTTCTTTTAAATGTTTAACTTTAAATCAACTTTGAATTTGTTAATCAGAACTTTGGCAAGATTTTTTGTTTAGAATTCAACGAAAAAAAATTGTGACAAAACAAAAAAAGTTTTTTTACAATATTTCTTATTCTATCTTCGCCCTTTTTACTTTAATTGCCAAGTAAATTCGATCTATATCACTTTCTTAGAAAATCCACCCGCGTTTTATAAAAGGCCTGTTTCATTTTACGATTTTATGTACCTAAGGTGGTCCCATATTCAAACTTCAGAAATGATATTAAACTTTGAGGTAATAAAGCTAGTCATAGACAATTTTTTTAGCATGGCACGATGATAAAGATAAATTATAGGAAAAACCATGCCCCAAAAATAGGGTGCTGCACCACAAATACCCCGAAATTAGGCTCATATCCCAAAAATATATAGTTAAGGCTCAAAATTAGGTCTTGCCCTACATCACGACGTAGTCTACAAAATCGCAGTACAGCTAGAAGATTTATGAGTAAATTTGTACTAATAATTGGCGTCATTTTGTTTTTTTTTTCTACCAAAGTGTAGTTTTAACCTAGTATTTGAAGTAACCACAAATTTACCTAACGACGCCAACTTTACCCATAGTAAATATTATAGTTATTTGTACTTCTCGAAACTAGGCATAAACCACAAAATTTGGTATTATTGTGCCCTAATTTAGCATCAAAGATTACAGAATAATTGCATAAAATGCCGCAAAATTTATTACTATCCGAAAAAATGTGTGATTTCATATTTTGAAATAGATGAAACAGGCCTGTACATTTTTTGATAGAAAATACCTCTTACTCATTCATAATTATTTAGGGCATCTACCAAAATAGACAGCAGAGTTGACATGCTAACTTTGATTTGTCTTTTTTATTCCATGTTGGTAGACGCTAGATGCCTAATAAACATTCCTAATCGAAAAATTGGCAATACACAATATTTTTAGACATGGTAACTATTTTGATTCTAACTACTATTTTACAATTTTTGTGGTGACTTCGGAACATTACGTGTAATGACTTGTACAGTCGACAAAGTGCAAAATTTTGGTGAATTTTTAAATTAAAACTTATTGGAAATGTACCAAAATATCACACGACAATATTATATACTATTGTAAGCGTGTTTGTTTTGTTCATATTACATTTCGTATAGGCTGAAAGGATAATAAATATAAATTATAGCAATTTCTGTGAAAGTTGGGTCTTGCCCTGAATTTGGGGCACTTTATTAATTTTTCTGCCCAAAAATTTCAATCTTGTAAGTTGTAAGGTAGATGTAATACCGCCAGAAATCCCATAAGTTCTAATTTAAACAAAGTGAATATACAAAAGAAAATTTAAACACGTGTCTTTATTTAAATTGAATAGTTATTACAATAAGTTGTTGCATTTCTAATTCGACATTTATTTTTAACCACTATCATATTTCCAATGCACTTTTAAGACATGTACATACTTTGGATAATGCAAAAATAACCTTTGGACCTCCGAATTCACCACTCACAAAGAGATAAATATTTTAAATTTAAAAACAAACAAACACATTTATAGACTAAACAACAGACAAAATATCAGATTTTTTACGTCGAAATAAAAACAAAGTATTAAGAACTTATTGCGAGTTTACCTTAACATTATAATAATAAAAATAAATGAAAAATGGCAACATTTAGGAGTTTCTCAGACGATTCAACACGTAAAACGCAGTTTCAATTGCTTCGGTCACAGTTGCTGGAAAAAAGTTTTCATAAGTACCTAAGTAAAAGCGGATAAATGAACTATTGCCAACCAAATTTCAACGTTATGTACTTAGTTATAGCACGGTAATAGTATCTATGCAGTATTGCGACTCGACCCTGTCCTTGAAATAAATATCGCACGCTTACTGATTACAAACCCACACGTTCGTTCGTCACTACGGAGGGCCCTTGCGACTGTTATGTACCAAACTCCGAAGCGCGTAAGTATGATTCGCGTTCCGACCGTTTATATGAAGACGGAACACTGCATAGATACCATTACCGTGATTATAGGTAATAGGTAACTAATAATAAAACAATCGAAAATATTTTCGAGAATAACGATCATGTCACTGAGATCACGATACCGGACGAATAAATGATATAAAAGCATTTTAATTATCTCTATTAATATGCCCCAACAACCCATTACTTAAAAACTATTGAAAAAGCATAAATAAACGGTTTATACGTACTCTATGGTAACTTAAATGTTTCTGAATAATGTAAAAATATGGTAAAAATACAAATGCCCCGAAGGGTGAATTGTCATGCAAACGCTATTAAGAGTCCTTGTTATAGGCCCAATCAAACTTCTTGGCGGCTTTGATGTTATCTACAAACTGCATACAACCCAATCCTGACTGAAGCTCACTTAACAGCTTCGCGAGGATTGGGTTTCGCGCAGCGTGCAGCTAACTTCACAGCCGCTAAGAAATTTGATTCGCCGAGAATTTCATCGTTTTGAAACTTGAAAACAAAGGACAATATGTTTAAAAAATGCATTATTTTTTAATCTTTTGTACCAAAGTATGCCACGATTCATTTTCAAACTAAAAAAACGTTAAAATGACCAAGACACGGATTCTTAAAAAGTGTGTACTATCAGCTTCTAATTGATTTTATCGTACAAATTGAATTATTTGATGTACCATTTATTTCAGAACCATTTTTGTACCGATTATTAATTATAAAAATGGTAATAAATGAAGCAAAAATCCGGTACCGTGTTACAAAGTCTATACAAGGTATGAATGTGTATTTACTAACTATGATAACATTCACAGCATCAAAAATGGGCAAGCATTACGTTATTATATAAAGAGCTGATTTGAAAAGTGCCCAAGACTTTCAGAGGTCTATGTATACATAAACATAAACAACTTTTACTATGGTACTAACCCCGAAATCACGAAAAAGAATCAGTGAATCATATAAAAAGTTGAAATTCCGACAATATGTATAGAACAGCTGATTCTATATCGCAATTTCGGGGTCAGTCCCATAGTAAAACTTGTTCATAATTATGAGTACATATATGTAGCTCTAAAAGCCTCAGCATTTTACAAAGCAACAGCTTGTAGGTATCATCCAATCACAAGACAAAAACGATATGTCACAATTTGTCAATAAATAAATAAGTACATACTTTATTATAGTAAATAAAACTTTTACATTACTAACAATTTAAGTTACTTTGGTATTTTCCGAAAACAATTTTCGTAATAATTAAATTTTGAATATCAAAACGGTATATAAATAAAATAAGGAACCCTAAAAAGACTAATATAAAAAACGTACTTTGTAAAAATGACAAGTATTGAAAATAGTATTAAAATAATATGATTGCATTCCTTCAGTTCGTTAAATTCGTTAAAAAATGATTTTATGTAGAATTATTTACCAAAAAACACATGCAAAGGTAAAAAAGTCGTGATGGCGGCACTTTTTGTTCATCACTGGTATTATAAAGTATTGTTCTGACAATAGGCTAAACGACTAAAAATATAATAATTAGTCGTTCAGTTAAAATATCTAAATATTTAGTAGATATTTTTTTTCTTATTTAAGCAGAAAATTATGAAGATTAAGTTTCGCGTGACGTCACGTTCACGTTGACTTTTACCATATACTTAGTGACGTCGCACGCCTCCGCTCTAGAACTTTCTCTCGCTATATCTTTTATACGTTTTGTTTCATTGACAAGTTCAAAAATAAGTTTTAATTTTTTTTGTAACTGAATGACTAATTATAATGATATTTATTACATCCAGTCGTTATGCCTATTTAAATCTTACTCTGACAGCTGTATGGTTTTACCCTAAAATTATTAATTTGCCCCAATCATATAGGGTGATGCCCTAGATTTTTTAAAATTCAAAATTGTTGTTTACATAATAAATGGACTTATAGCAATGATTTACCAAAAAGAAACGTCATAATTTGAATAAAAGTCTAAAGTAGGGTTTTGCCCCAAAACAAAAAAATCACGATTCATTCATACTTTATATAAACTAGATTTGACCATAAAAATGAAATATCCTATGTACATTTCACAATAATTATAAAAGCTTTTAGATATATTTTTCATTTTGTACAAAACATTTTGTATTATGTTCATTTATTTTGTAATTTGTATTGATTGAGGAATTTTAATATAGGCCATTGAAAAATGAAGTACGTAATACTTATACACAGTACAGTAAGAACAGTAAGTCATCTACATATTTCTATGTAATATAGGCCGCTGTGAATGTCCTACACTTCGCTTGCTGGGTCTCCATTCGAGAAAATTTCGACCCATCAGTCCTCCGAGCTATGTGCCCTGCCCACTACCATTTTACTTGCCAATCTGATGGGCTATGTCCGTAAATTACGTCCTTCTACGGATCTTCTCATTTCCAAGAATAATATAATATTTAAGAGGCTTATTACAAAAGTCTAGTGACACGATTCACTCCGCACTAATAAGTAGGGAAGGGGGATGTCATTGTTTCGGTTTATAATTAAATTTTTATTGTTTCACAAAAGTAATACTTCTTTTTTAAACTAACAAGGAATCTGTATCATGC
Organism: Hypomecis punctinalis; assembly: GCA_949316475.1. Classification (NCBI taxonomy): domain Eukaryota; kingdom Metazoa; phylum Arthropoda; class Insecta; order Lepidoptera; family Geometridae; genus Hypomecis; species Hypomecis punctinalis. The sequence continues at coordinate 3,012,144 of OX438795.1, forward strand.
ATCAGTGTTACCATCCAACGTGGTAATGGGGCCAACATTTTGGGAACTGTGCCCGCTAGCAGTGGCCTTTTATATTAGGGTTTTAATCGTCTCCTATATATGTATATTTTTTTGGTAAAAATTTTTTTCATTAATTTGTTTAGGTTATGAAATGTTATTTTTGTTACAATAAATCCCCATTATTTTAACTAATAAAACTACCTAAATTTAGTCAGAAAGCGAAAGTTGTTTCTATTTTATTATAAAAAAATATGGATTGATATGGTTGCAACAGTAAAAAATTTAGAGCTGTTTTTATTGTGTTGTTACAACAATAAGAAAAAAAATAAACACGTTAAATCATCATATTCGATACATGATAACCTTTTTTTTCTTAGTGTTATTTATTAATCAATAAATATCGTCAAAAAGTGGTTTTGACCGGAAGCTATTTTGGCATTTTTGTGATAGCAGCCTTAACTCGTATGATGACCAACTGTTCTCAATTTACTGTGACTTAAATGAAGGTTACACCTCTAAAAAGACAAATCACAAAACATCGTATCCAGTACAGCCCCTGTACCATTTTTGATAGAACTTTGGAATATAATAAAACAAAAAATCTTAACAAAAAATATAGCTTAGTAGTAAAAAAATAATATATAGAAAAATCTCTATAAAAATGGGGTCTGTACATTATGCGTTATAGTAATAATAATTATAATTTTTGTTTAAAAAATAATAATCATTGAGAGATTATCGTCATAGAGAATTTTTCTTTTATTATTTTTATTTTATTCACTTTGGAATGTGTTTATTGTAGAATCCTTGGTATATCCTGAAAAAAAAAGGAAAATTGAATTGTAAGAAATGTATTGTTTTTTTTTTTAATTTCGGACAAAGGTTTCACATCATCAAAACTAAGGAGTTAAGGAGTCAATAGACAACATCAGTTTTTTAAATAAAGCAAACCGCGTCATAATTATACTATATAAAGCTGAATTTATATATAAAGGTCGAATCAACCATCTTGGCGGCTGTGAAGTTAGCTACACTCTGGCGATAACTCTTGAGTCGGGTTACTTAAGAGCTTCGCTAGGATTGGGGGATTTCGCGCAGCTTGTACCTAACTTCACAGACGTCAAGAACTTTGACTTAGACTATGGTAACGGATACACACGCTAAAGTTACAGATCAGAAGTAGGTATAAAATGTAGTAAAAATACAGTTTAAAAAACACGCTTAAGTGTCATCAATTTTTTTTTTTATAAATGCATTGTCATCGGTCTTTGATAGGTGTGCAAAGTTTAAAGAAAATCTGATCGCTCAAAGTAGGGCAAAATCGAGCTCAAAGAGATTGATTGCAAGCAAGCAAACAAACATACAGGTGAAACTAATAAAATCGTGTTAATAATATAGTATAAATTGTAACAGATTTTTGTGTGCCGAGGATTTTTTAACAGCTACAATAGACCTTATAAGTATAAAAATGTGCTTACGTCATATCTATGAAGTAGCTGCGGCCCGTTGAAGGGGCTTTCGCTGTAGTAGAATGGTCTTTTCATTGTATTTTGCCCTGCAAAGAAGAAATAATAAGTTAATTATAATAAAATTTCAAGTCAAGATACTATAATGGTACAATTGGTACATATACCAACATGTAATAATTTATGAACGCGCAAATACATCAGTATGCTCGAAATTATTGTCAACCATTTTAAAGCCAATAGCGCACTGTCTAAGACGCCGCACGGCCTGAGATAGCGCATGGCATAAGATGGCGCACTAAATCCAGGAATCTGCCTGTGATATCTAATATAGATTGGAAGGTAACGTCGGGCTCGACTGAAGCTGGAGCGTCGTACATACACACATTCATACACACACACTTAACACACATGGAATCATCCATGAACGTGTAGATACATTATTATACTCGTGATATTTGCCAGTCATTTTGAAACTAATATGGCGGACGTCCTAAAATGGCGGACGTCCTAAGATGGCAGATGGACTGTCTAAGAGGGCGCGCTGTCTTAAATAGCGCACTGTCTAAAATGGCGCACAGCCCAAAAATGCGCACGCTTACGACGGCGTAAGACCTAAGACGGCGTATGGTCTATGGCGGCACGGCCTAAGAGTGTGCACGGGCTAAGAGTGCGCACGGCCTAATTTTGCACACAGCCTAAGAGTGCGCACGACATAAGATGGCGCACTGAATCTGCTTGTGAAATGAAATATGAACCCTAAATATAAGGTAAAGTACTCACATAGTTGCGTGTGCGCAGCGAGAGCGTTCTGCTTGGCGATGAGCAGGTCGGCGCCGGGGCGCGGCAGCTCGCCGTAGTACGGCGCCGGCGCCGACCCGCCGTAGTACGGGCTGGATTGTGGCTGGAGCGCCGATTCACCACCTGTGCCGAAAAATAACTTTGATTGTTTTATGATACTAACAAAATCCTTATCAATGTACTGTTACGCCGAACCCAACTCGGTTGGGCAGCGTTCGGAAAATTGCGTAACGTCTTCTCGTCCGACATACCTCAGTGCCTCAAGACGAAAGTGTTCGACCAGTGTGTGTTGCCAGTGATGACTTATGGCACTGAAACATGGTCTCTAACTATGGACCTTATTAATAAGCTCCAAGTAGCATAACGAGCTATGGAGAGGGCTATGCTCAGAGTATCTTTGCGAGATCGAATCAGAAATGAGGAGATCCGTAGAAGAACCAAGGCCCAGCGGAATGGCATGTTGAGTGGCAATGGGCAGTGCACATAGTGCGGAGGACTGATGACCGATAAAGTCGAAAAGTTCTCGAGTGGAGACCACGCACCGACAAGCACAACCTTGGACGTCCACACACAAGGTAGACGAATGACCTCATTAAGACAGCAGGATCGCGCTGGATGCAAGCCGCTTCCAACCGGTCTTATTGGAGATCTATAGGGGAGGCCTATGTCCAGCAGTGGACGTCCTATGGCTGATGGATGGATGGATGATCAATGTACTGTTAATGTACTGATGACCAATAATAATTGAAATAAAAAAAATATTATTATAATTAGTCCGTGAGTTAGATTAATAATGAACACGTATTTTTTCTTTTGTCAATCAAACAACAAATGACAAAGATAAACCTTGGTACTTGCTTCGGCAGTACATATACTAAAAAAAAAGATAAATCTTGTCAAAGTTTGGGAGTGGGGGTCGTGACATTGTCTCTCTCACTAAAGTCTATACATTTTTAGGGCACTTGTGACGTCAGCCGAACTTGAACTGGCTATATCTTCATGAATTATTGTTCAATTTACAAAAGAAAAGTACGTGTCTAATAAGAATAATTTATTTCGTGACCATAATGTTGTTACTTAAGCTAATTTTACTTAAAACAACTAGATTATTATTTGTTACTTAAGATATTTAAATACATGCATTAATTAAAATTTATTGTTGATTAAATGAATTACAATTAAATCGAATTAGGTACATATTTTAGGGTTAATTATGAAAGATTTTATATTTAAATTTAAGCACAAACATTGTTTACTTATTCGTATTTAGCTAGTTGTGAAGCACTAGCTTCCACGGTAGGATTCCCTGTGTTTGTGGAAGCTAGTTCTCTTCAGGGATGATTTGAAACAGGGGGTTAGTAGGAGTGAATTTTTAAAAGTGTGATTGCTGGTGAGTATGTGCAAGAGTTGTATGATCACAACAATAACTAATATTTTTGGCGGTCTATCTGACGGACTAGTCACATTTTTTTAGTCATCATGCCTATTACTTATTACAATGTGAATCGTTTGGCGTTTTTAACAGGCAAATTGCGAAATGCAACTCGGCTGGGCGGCGTTCAGAAAATTTCGTGATATTTTCTCGTCCGACATACCTCAGTGCCTCAACCGAAAGCACAGCCCGGACACTCCGCGTTTCTTCATACAAAATCTGCTGTCTTACGCACACAACACTATATTTATTCACAGACACTACACATACGCACGAACGCTACACGGGTATTTGCAGCGGCCTGTGCAGCCCGCGCGCAGAGTAGTCAATCGTGTCCTGACGCGGGGTGGAAGTGAGGAAGACTCAAACGGGTGGGGGGTGACGAGTGGCCGTTCTATACGTAGTATTATTATATCTTCTTTGCCGAAAGTGTTCGGAAAATTGCGTGACGTCTTCTCGCCCGACATACCTCAGTGCCTCAAATCGAAAGTGTTAGTGTCCAGCAGTGGGCTATGTAGTAGTGTGCTTACCAGGCGGAGCGTCGGGTTCTTGCTTGACTTGGTGCTGCAAGTGGTCCAGGATACGCTGGTGCGTGTGGGTTGCCAGTCTTCTTTCAGCCGCGAATTGGGATGACTCTGTAAACCACATAGTTCATTATTGACGTTAAATAAGTACTCGTATCTAAATTTTCATTTATAGTGGGAGGCTGGTCAAAAAGTGGTGTTGCAGCTTCGTATCTATAATCTCCATCCTAAATTCAAAAACACAATTGAATAGCTAAAGATCGAGGAATTAGCTACACCAAGAGAGGACTGTGACGCATCTCGCAAGGCAGAAGGGGAAGCGCCGCCATTTTGAAGTAATTTTACTACGTAAATATACGTAAACGTATTTAAGTACATCACACTGGCAAATCCATGATGCAACCATCCATCCATTAGCCATAGGACGTCTACTGCTAGACATAATCCTGCTCTATGGTTTTCCAGTAAGGCATATTGGAAGTGGCGCACCTTCCATTATATCATGATTCCACTTAGTCGGTGGACGTCCTACGCTGCGCTTGCTGGGCCATGGTCTCCATTTTAAAAGTTTACGGCCTTATCAGGCATCCGTTCTTTGAAGTTAGTGCCCTTCCCACTGCCATTTCAACTTGCTAATCCGCTAGGCTATGTCGTTTACTTTGGTTCGTTTGCGAGCGATTACGATTACTAATAAATAGTATAATAGCTCCACTATGATCACTATGTACCTTGTTAATTAGGATCCGTAATAAAGTTACACATATTTTTCCTGAAGGAAACATTCATATTTTTCAGGATGTCAACAGTATATATATTTTTATGTATATTTTTTTACGTATAACTTTTTTCATAGTAGCCCGATTTTAATAATTATTTTTTTATTGGAAAGGTATATGTACTTCGAAATTGGTCCCATTTAAATTTTATCGAAATTGGCTGAGCCATTTTTGATAAATCAGCAATAATGTGAAAAATGTTACATCGACCCGAGCGAAATATTCGCGAATTCTGTACATGGGTAAAGTCGGTCATGCTATTTTTTTGCAAAAAATAATTATTGTTATTTTACAGTTGGTCTCATAATAAAAGTCTAGCCCGGGTTTTGAACTCACTTAACTGCTCCTTACTCCGTTCATATAGAAACTTGTCATCGTTACCGTTTATATCGATCTCTTGCTTTATATAGTTTTTATTGAAAAAAAAGATTCTCATTGAACTTTTTTGATTTAAATACTTTTCCAAATGTGGACGATTTGACGATATTTTTTTGGTCGTCAAATTAAAAAAGATATATTTGAATATGGAACCAAAAATATAGGACAAACGACAAAAATAGATAAAACCGAAAGGTGCCTAATCGTCCACGTGGACGAGATACCCTCGGACGTTTTGACGAATAAGTCGTTCGCGAGTCTATTGGAAATTACGTCGCGCCCCACTATTTTAACACTCTTTTATTAGTTTCACCTGTATGTTTGCTTGCTTGCTTGCTTGTAACCAACCCCTTTGAGCTCGATTTTGACCTACTTTGAGCGATCAGATTTTCTTTAAACTTTGTACACCTATCAAAGACCGATGACAATGTATTAATATAAAAAAATTATGACTCCTAAGCGTGTTTTTTAGTTTTTTGTTGCGAAATGCAACGCGGCTGGGCGGCGTTCAGAAAATTTCGTGATATCTTCTCGTCCGACATACCTCAGTGCCTCAAGCCGAAAGTGTTCGGAAAATTGAGCGAACTCCAAAGAATGTTTTTTAGTTTTTTTTAAAGTATATTTACATTATTATTTTGTACCTCATAAAAATGTTTGATTTTTTTTTATTCCGTATAGGTTTGCGTTTGACTACACACTGCCTGATGTTAAGCAGATGCGCGGTCTAGGGTGTAGCACGCTTACCTAGAAGATACCTATTTACTCGGGATTTGAAGACATCCACGTCGTACTTTAGCGGGAAGACAGACCCAGGCAAAGCGTTCCACATTCTGGCTGTTCGTATGAGGAATGAGGATTCGAAACGCTTAGTTCTAACGCGCGGAATATCCACCATAAAAGGGTGAAAGTGAAGGTTTTAGTGAAAACTTTCTTTATAATTTTTATTTTGTTAATTTTGCAGCTGCTCCGACATTTTATAGTTAGTCCCATAGTAAAAGTCTAGCCCGGGTTTTGAACTCACCTAACTGTTCCTTACTCCGTTCATATAGAAACTTGTCATCATCACCGCTTATATCGATCTCTTGCTTTATATGGTTTTCGTTGAAGAAATTCTGATTCTCATTGATTCTATGTTGCTCCTGCAGCAGTTGTAGGTTGTGCTGTTGGTTCCTTAATACCTGCAATAAATAATATATTAGTATTATAACAAGTATATGACAAAATTATTTTACTAAAAAAAGAAATATTTATTAAATTTATTTACTTTTATTAAAAATGGCTGGTATCCTTTTTTTTAATAGTCCCCTGGATGACTTAGGCCTACCCACGAACAGTGATTGGGCCATACGTCCAATAGCCTACAGGGCAGCCCAATACCCACACTGGGCCAGCGTGGTGGATATCCACATCCAGTGGATTCACATACGCCATCGAATTTCTTCCACGGACATATAAAAGCCAGTGGTGTGAAATTCCATACATGTTCCAAGGAATTCATTGGTTTTGAACCCACGAACTGACGATTGTAAGGCGGATGTTATTACCACTAGACCACCACGACACAAAATTAGTACTAAATTTAAATATTTTTACTAGAGATTAATCCAGAACTGGTGTACTAAGCAGAGAGGAAATGATTTAGACCATCATTATCAACAACTTTTACTATAAGGCCAGAATAAGAAAGAACAGGCGTTTCATCCATTTTGTCGATTCCGAGTTGCAATTTTGTATGGAGCAGTTGATTTTTTAACACCCTTTTATTAGTTTCACCTGTATGTTTGCTTGCTTGTAACCCAGCCCTCTTTGAGCTCGATTTTGACCTACTTTGAGCGATCAAATTTTCTTTAAACTTTGCACACCTATCAAAGACCGATGACAATGCATTTATAAAAAAAAATATATGACTCCTAAGTGTGTTTTATGGTTTTTTTTTTAATTATAGTTATATTGTTTCATAATGCCGCCTTTCGGCTTAGTATAAGGCAAACAGATAACTCTGTATACAATATCTATACAGGGTTATTCATACAGGTTGTACAAAGCAGAAAAGGGGCGGTTGAAACCGTCATTATAAATTTATTTCTCAGGTTGGCCCCTATAGAAATAATAAAACAATGATAAAAAATAAAAATCAACTTCCATAAGTATTACTTTTATAAAAATATTGTAAAATTTCGACATAGATTTCAATAAAACTTACATCTGCGCTATCCGGGTAGCCATTTTGATAATACGCCTCCCTGTTGTATTTTTCATAAGAATACATATCAGGCACTGGCATTTTTTGGTAACCATTTTCTAATACCTGAAAATAGAAAAAAAATTATAAATATGGCCGGCATTTACAACTGAGCGCTACCGTAACTCGGATGACATGTTAAATTGTAGGTCCCGGTTGTTTCAACCGTTTAGCCATTTCAGAAGCCTTCAGGCGACTTAAAAACTGACACCAGGGCTAGCCACCCGGCCTATACGAACTTACTTACCTACACTCAATATGAAGCACGGTACAAACTCTGAGCCCACAGTGAAACAATATCTTTTTCATCACATCTATTCGAAAAGGACTACTTGGTTCGCCTTTAAGTACGCCCAAAAGAGGTGTTTTCTATAAGGAACTTTATAAGTGCGCCGGAATTATCTTTGCCGCGCACTTTTTGAATTTGGAACAAATAAGTGCGACGGAATTATCTTTGCCGCGCACTTATTGAATTTGGAAGTATTTGTAATGTTAGTGTTCAGCGCCAAGAAAATGAATGAAAAGAATGTAAATATAAGTTTTCATTTGTTTTATAATTAGATACCATTTAATTTCATTTTAGTTGTTACTCTACGTTTTATTAAATAATAATATTATAGTAAAATATGAGGCGCCTTTTGTTTTCTCATAGAGGTGATGAAAAGTAGAGTGTACCACTCGGGCGCAAAATATATTTTTGGCTCGGGCGACGTACATTGAATCCCTCGCTACGTTCAGGATTCTACTAAAGTAAAAATATTATTTTTCTCCCATATGATACAATCTACTATTTCATCCCCCCCATCTCGGAAAGAGTATTTTTGCTCTTCGAAATCTGAGCGCAAAAACCGTTGAGAGGGTAAAGTAAAATTGAATTTAGAACATCGTGTGCACTAAGTTTGTAAATACAAAACATTATTGAACCTATTTACTTGTACCTCCATCGTGCCGAATTCATCATACAACCTTTTTTAATTTGTCCAAAACTCAGACACGGAACCTTCTTGCTGAACTTTTTTTAAATTAAATTGCGCGCGCGTCGTAACGTTAAAAGTTTTAAAAATAAAAAACTTGAAAATAAGTGAATAACCTAAAATGTAGTGTTTTAGTGATGTAGTGATTCTAGCGACGAGGAAGTTTATTTGATGCCAACAGAATTGACTGAAACTGTTAATAGTGCGTAAATGAGCTTTCTCCCTTTAACAATCGGGCGAGAAGTATTTGAAATTGAGCACGCGGTTAAAAAGCAACTTTGCACTCTTGTATAACAAATAACTATTTTTACCTGTTTTTGAAAGTAAGTGAAATAATGATATCTTTTCTTACCTGTTTTTGATAATCCTTCGGATCATACCCATTAGGATTAAGAGATTTCCGTTCTAGAGCATATTTCTCAGCTGCCTTATTATACTCTTCATTAGTTTGCGGCAAATATTCCTCATTTGGTTTCCTATAGTCCTTTGGTTCGTAATTCTTCGACTCGTACGTCGTATCCTTCGAATATGTATCTTTGAACACATCTTTGGGGTAACTTGTCTCTTTATAGGTCGTATCCTTGGGGTACTGATCTTTAGGATAGTTTGAGTCTTTGTATGTGGTATCACGGTATGTGTTATCCTTGTAAGGCGTGCCTTCTCTAGGGTAAGGGGTAGGTTCTTTAGGGTATTGAGGGGTGTCTTTAGGGTACGGGGTGGCGTCTTTAGGGTACTCTTTAGGGTACTGATTGTATTGGTCCAGTTCTGAGCTGTACGATTTGTCTGAAACCTGAAAAGAAATTAAAAAGTTTGAATTTAAAAAAAATATCAAAGGACTATATAGAAAGAGGTATAAGTAAAGGGGTAGGGGTAAAAGTAGGGTATAGGGCGAATCTAACTTATTGGCGGCTATGAAGATAGCCACAAGCTGCAAGTTATAGGGACTATAGATTATATAGTAATATTGAATTATATAGTAATATAATTTATAATAAACTAGCTTTTGCCCGCGGCTCCACCCGCGTGGTATTCTCAGTTTTGTGTTATCATACAGGAACCTTCTATTTTTTCGGGATAAATAGTTGCCTATGTCACTTTCCGGCCTTTGAACTATATCCATGCCAAAAATCAAGTCAATCCGTTGATAATGGATCAACGGATTGACTTGATTTTTTCTGCATGAAAAAGGAACAAACCAACAAACTTTTCAGATTATAATATTAGTAGGATATATTGATTGCTTATCTTATTTTTATAGACACAACAGTCATAATTATTGTTGATACATATTGTATTTTAACTATTGTTAGACCATGTAGTATGACTATTGTTGACCTAAGTATAATAATTTATAACTATTGTTAGATCAAGTAATATGACTTTTGTTGATCTAAGTATAATAATTTATAACTTGATAGACTAAGTAGTGTGACTATTGTTGAGCTAGGTAATATAAACTATTGTTAGACTAAGTACTAGTGACTATTGTTGTACTAAGTACTAATTACTCTATTGTTCATTATTGTTCTACTAACCTCACTATCTATTGTTAACTATTGTTCAACTGACCTCGCTATTACTATTGTTCTACCTAATATTGTTGCTCTAAGTTTTATAACTATATTGTTCAACTTACTACAGATAAGTTCTATCAATATTATTGGACTAACCTCGCTATAACTATTGTTGGGCTGGGTATCGTCGTCCTCGTTCTGCACGGGGTCAGTTTGCATAATGGCGTCCTGTTTTCGCGGCTTGCTGCCGTGCGGGATGTTATGTGGGGGGGCAATGTTGTTGGCGATGGCGTTTATAGATTGTAGACGGTATGCCAACTGAAAAGTAGGGAAAAATTAGAAAATTAGACTAGAAGACTAAAAAAATATAATCAATCCGTCAGTTAGCTTATCGAAGTATATCAGACAAGTATTTTTCATTTCTCAATTAAACAATACTAGTAGTTCTCCGAACAGTAGACCTCGCGGCACATTACTTTAAGTGAATCTCCATAAGCCTATATCTCGATTCTCGACTCGCTCTTGACAAATTTGTTCCATACGCGTGTTTGTCAGCCTTTTACCGGATACACTTCGGAGAGTGCGCCCAGGAGTTGCACAATCTGGTCCCCCCTGCCCCTTTCTTCTATCGTACGGCTAGACGGACGCGACCAAAGCGCCACCCTTTTATCGTGGACATTCCGCGAGTTAGAACCAAGCGTTTCGAATCCTCATTCCTCATACGAACAGCCGGAATGTGGAACGCTTTGCCTGGGTCTGTCTTCCCGTTAAAGTACAACGTGGGTGTCTTCTATCAAATCTTGTTAGGATTGAGATACTGAACGATCTTGCCAAATATTATCGAAATTATAAATAATAAAAAAATAATAAATTATTAGGGGACACCTTACACATGGTCTAACTAAGCAAAGCTTGTTGTGTTTAAATACATACTTACATAGATAATACCTAGATAACACCCAGACACAGAGCAAACACCTATTTCATCACTCAAAATCCTTACCCCGGGTGGGAATCGAACCCACGTTTCTTTGACCCAGGAGTCAAGGTCACTAACTACTGAGCCACCGAGGCAGTCAAAATCGGCTGATAAATAACAAGACAGCAAATTTCCCCCTTTTTGAGGGATATACCTCCCTCCCTAGTCCCTGCCCTCTCTGAATCAAAAATTACTAACGACAAAAATTTCCAAAAATATATAGATGCCTACAGCCCTTGTACCAAATTTCGTCAAGATTCGTTGAAAAATGTGATCTGTAAAGGAGGATTAACATCCGGACATGCGAAATCAAAACTGAGACTTCGCTCGCCTCGTACGCTCCGTCAATTATTTCTTCTATGAATGGTCAAGCGCAGCGTAGGACGTCTGCCTATACGGTCGGACGGAAGACCTCATTAAGACCGCAGGGATCGCGCTGGATGCAATCCGCTACCAACCGGTCTTATTGGAGATCCTTAGGGAAGGCCTATGTCCAGCAGTGGACGTCCTATGGCTGATGGATGGATGAATGGTTTATAATATAAATACTTCAAACAAATATCTATAGAGTCACTATCGTGCAAAAAAAGTGTCCGAGTCAAAAAGCCTGCTCAAGCTACGTAGTGGACGTTTTAGCCGACTACAACGCCGCGCGATGCCAAAGTGCTCGGTTACAAGCACTAATTAAGCAACATAACGTCGAGATTCGAGAGAACGGGTCATTGTGAATTATCTAATTTAAATATCTAAGTCGGTATGTATGACGGCGTTCGGACATTTTTTTACTACTTTCACTTAGAGACTGTAGCTCTGTAGATATTTGCTCGAAGTTTAAAAAAATGAACTACTTACAAGGCTGCTGTCATGGAGCTCCTGTGCCATGGATGTGTCGGGAATTGGGTGAAGCGCACTGTGTCCGGATAGAGAGGCCGGCCATTTCTCGCTGGAACAACACACACATTTTTACATTTACTAGAGTTTGTGCAAACAGCGAACCCTCGTGGTGTTACAGTGAACTAACAATAAGACTTTAATCAGCAGCCAAGGTACCGGCTACTTGGTAGACGCGAGTACTGATGAAACCCGAATTGGTGTCTACCAAGTATTGAACGCTTTTAGTTGTACAGCGCCACGTGGCCACGCAGAACGTATCACGCGCTAGGGCTGCCGCCTTCAGTATTTTAATCTCATCTACTTACTCTTTACTTACTTGAGATTCTTTCTAGTTTTATCTATTACGATGTAAAATTATTATATGTATACCAAAAAAATAAATTCGTTGTAAATGAAAGAGGAAGCGTTTATTTTTATTAAACGCTTCCTCTTTCATTTGCAATGAAATATTTTTTTTTAAACATATACAGGGTTATTTCTAATCAATTAGCATTCTTTTAGGGACTTATTCTTTACATCAAAACTAACAACTTTTGTTCTGCGACTTTTGTCAAACTCAAAAAAAATAACAGCTGTTCCGTACATTTTGTAGCGAGTGAACGATATTTTTTATGGAATATTTTTTTTTTAGTTTTGACAAAAGTCGCAGAACAAAACTTGTAAGTTTTGATGTACAGAATAAGCCCCTAAAAGGATGCTTATTGATTAGAAATAACCCTGTATATAATACATATTGAGTTTTTTTATGTTTTATGGTTCTGTAGTAAAACAATGAACTCTGAAAATGTAAACCACTCGCTTAGTAGTTACAGATTCACACGTTCATTGATCACTACTGCGCGCCGCGACTGACTAGCATACCGAGAGCATACCGACCTCCGAGGCGCGTAGGTATGATTCGCGTTCCGGCCGTTTGTAGGAAGACGGAATACTGCTAGATATCATTACCGTGCCTTTATTAGCTTCTATCAATCATCTCTAAGAGTTCCGTTTTGAGGTAAAAAAAAAAACACACCGAGGGTTCCGTACAAATCCAGAAAATATAACAAAATTGGGAAGTAAGGTAAAATCTCTAAGTAGGTATACTATTTCAACCGACAAATAAGTTTTTTTTTCACTTTTCTCGTCATACATCGAAAATTGTTAAAATAATCAAAAACCTGTTTTAGCGTGTGGTAAAATGAAGCTCTTTTATAAATGACACCTTTCATGATACGATTTACTCACTTGAATTTTCAACCCATATTTTGTGAATTAGATTTTTTTGTGATTTAAATAAAAATGTACAGTTTTCAGATTTATTCCTATATGTGTACTCTGAAACAATGGTTCTCGACAAATTTCATAGTCCTATGTCAACCGGAAGTACCCTGTAGGTTTTGATTTTTGTGAGTGTCGAAATATGCTTTTTTTACGACATAAACGGCTCTAACTTTTTTATACGATAACTTAGAAGTTTTTCTTTTACACAACTGCAAGACATCATAGATATACGTATACAGTTTAAATTTCAACTCGATATCTTAACGAATTCCCGAGATAAAGAGTCTTGACATACACACAGACGGACAGACGGACAACAAAGTGATCCTATAAGGGTTCCGTTTTTTTCGTTTGAGGCACGGAACCCTAAAAACAATAGCTGAGATGATGATGATCATGATATTTAGAAAACTGCAACAAGGAACTGTCATCAATGTATGAATAATTGTTTTTAATGTGATTAATGTATTATTTATTCCACAATAGGTTACTCATCTCATTGTGATGTCGAATGTGACGACCTTTGGGGGGGAGGAAGGAATTCGCCCAATGGGGACGTCCATAGCCTATACAGGATGTATTTTAGGCGATGGACATATTCATAGATTTTTTTTTTATTTCGAATAGGTTTGCGTTTGACTACACACTGCCTGATGTTAAGCAGATGTGCGGTCTAGGGTGTAGCACGCTTACCTAGAAGATACCTATTTACTCGGGATTTGAAGACACTCACGTTGTACTTTAACGGGAAGACAGACCCAGGCAAAGCGTTCCACATTCCGGCTGTTCGTATGAGGAATGAGGATTCGAAACGCTTGGTTCTAACGCGCGGAATGTCCACCATGAAAGGGTGGAAATTTTATCGATATTCAAAACTCAATTAATTATTGCAACATAATATATAATACTTTTTTACCGCCATTTAGTATAACTAATTTTTAATGTTTTTATTTTTCATGTGTTTGTATTGTATTTGGTTAAGCTAATAAAGAATTATCTATCTATCTAATTTGCGATTGCCCAGCAGTGGGACATGACAGGCTAACAACAACAATATATAGGTAATACTAGTTTTCGCCCGCGGCTTCGCTCTATCCCCCTATGTTCGTGCTATCCCATAGGAATCTTTCATTTTTTCGGGATAAAAAGTAGTCTATGTCACTTTTTACCTTTTGAACTAGGTATATCCATGTCAAAAATCAAGACGAGCCGTTGCTGTTGCTGCGTGAAAGAGTAACAAACCAACAAACACTTTCGTATATACAGGGGTATTTCTAATCAATTAGCATCCTTTTAAGGGCTTATTCTGTACATCAAAACTAACAACGTTTGTTCTACGACTTTCGTCAAAACAAAAAAAAATCAGCTGTTCCATACATTTTGTCGCGGGTGAACAATATTTTTCTATGGAACAACAACAAATTGATTAGAAATAACCCTGTATAATATTAGTAAGGATCTTCGATCCGTCCATCAGCCATAAGACGTCTACTGCTGGATATAGGCCTCCCTTATGGATTTCCAATAAGCTCGGTTAGAAGGTCGGTGGACTTCCTAAGCTGCGCTTGCCGGTACGTAGTCTCAATTCGAGAACCTTACGGGCCGATCGGCCGTCCGTTTCACGAACTATGTGCCGTGCCCAGTGCAATTTCAACTTGCCACGGTGCACGGAGGACTGATGACCGATGGGATCGAAAAGGTCTCGAGTGGAGACCACGTAACGACAAGTGCAGCGTAGGACGTCCACCTACAAGATGGACAGATGACCTCAAGACCGCAGGTTCGCGCTGCTTGCGAGCCGCTTCCAATCGGTCTTATTTTAAATCTATGGGGAGGCCTATGTCCAGCAGTGGTCGTCCAATGGCTGAAGCGACGACGCGACGGGTGGATGCACGATGATACTTCACTGAACAGTATACGACCTGTACGCGAGAAGCAACAAACAAACAAACAAACAAAAAAACATCCGGATTGATGAAAGTTTTAGTCTTATTTTACCAACCTAAAGCCGAAGCTTCGCTAACTCACTCAAAAAAAATCTAGAAAGTTCCACTACTTTTTTATTCAATCTATGACGGAACTTAAAAAAGTAACCATTTTACAGAATATCGGGTAAACCCACGCTGGCACATATTAATAAACAAACAATTTAGCTGTAGGAAACGGAACCTTATTCCATTGCGATAAGTGTAATAATAGCATATACAGTGGTAAGGGAAAACCGCGTACCTAAACATCGAAAGATATCGGCCGAAACAATGGCTAAACCGCATGGAAATAATAAATAATATAAATAATAAAATAAATATATCGGAATAATGCGGAAAAAATATTAACAATAATTGTATTATTATAATATTATTATTATCAAAATGTTATATGGGATTCGACTGGCTCGGTGGCTCAGTGGTTAGAGACCCTAACTTCCGAGTCAAAGAGGCGTGGGTTCGATTCCCACCCGGGGCAAATATTTATGTGACGAACATAAGTGTTTGCTCTGTGTCTGGGTGTTATTTAGTTACTATCTATATATGTATTTAAAAATATGTATATGTAGTATATCAGTCTCTGGCAGCCATATCACAAGCTTTGCTTAGTTTAGGGTCAGAGACCGAGTGTAAGATGTCCCCAATTCTTTATTTATTTATTTATATTACTCTAGACGCTGGACAAACTCGTAATATTAAAGGACTAGTTTTTACATGCGGCTTCGCCCGCATGATATTTTGATTTTTGAAGCAATATCATTATAATTTATAGCCTATGTGTTATTCTGATATATAAACTATATTACTGCAAAGTTTCATCTCAATCCGTTCAGTAGTTTTTGCGTTACTCTTAACAAACATCCATACATCCATCCATCCTCACAAACTTTCGCGTTTATAATATTAAGTAGGATATCATTGTACTCATGATTATGACTATGAGGCCAATCCAGAATTCGAGATAAAAAACAACTTTTTCATACATTTTGACGATTCGTAGTTCTTTGCAGTTTTGTACAGGATAGCAGATTTTTTTCTGGTCTTTCTCACCAGTCTGTGTCTGGGCTCATCATGTTGGCTACACCCCTATGAAGTAAGTTTCTATAGGCCGGGTAGCTAGCCCTGGTGTCGGACTTTTATTGGCCGCCTGAAGGCCTCTGACATGACGCCCCAATAACCCTTCAAGTGTAAGCCTACATTCAACACCTGCAGACTATAAAAGGCTGATACGACGAAATCTAAGGGATGTAATACTTAGATTACTTCTGGTATGGGTCCGGTAATATACAATCATTTACCAAAAATAATATTGGAGTCTGTTAGTGTGGCTAAATTTAAAAGGAAGCTGTTTAGTTTACTAGCATCAAAAGCATATTATAAGGTGCAAGAGTTTTTGGATGACACATTTTAGTAGTTATATTTTGGAAGTTATTGTTAGATTATTATGCATGGTTAAGAATTGTTGATTTTATTGATTTTCATAATGTTAATTCTTGCGACATTTTATAATGAAATTTTATTGACATTTTTTGTAACAATCTATTTAAATATTGTACGAGTATGTTCATTATGGACCAACTGTTGGCACTTTTTAGAACTAAGACCTTATAATGTAACACAGTTTGACAATAAACTTTATCTTATCTTATCTAGATTAAAGTCTACACTAATATTAAAAGTCGAATCATACAACTTGGCAGCTGTGATGGTAGCTACAAGCTACGGATAATCCATTCATCGAGCTCTTAAGTTAAGCTTCAGTCAGGATTGGCATCTGCAGCTTGAAGCTAAACATCACAGCTACTAAAATATTTGGTTCCTTCACTCGAGCTTATGCAGATGATCATAACAATGCCGTCTGGGCTCAAGTTGGGAAAATTCTGGGAAGTAGGACAGGACTGTTACTTTGATCCTAACCTCACGATATAGGTTAGTTAGCTAGATGATTACTGATAGCTTGGAACTATTAGGCGTTTCACTCTCATCTTCTCTTAACTTTGGCTCTTACATAGAGTCTAAAGCCCAAATAGCCTGCAAAAAACTTAGTGTTCTCTCTAAGGTGAGACGGTATTTCACACCTGAGCAACTGCTTAGTCTTTATAAAGCACAAGTCAGGTCTTGTATGGAATACTGCTCTCACCTTTGGGATGGCTCTGCTAAATATCAACTGGAGGCTCTGGAGTCGATTGAGAGGCGAGCCAGGAGACTGATTGACAACGACACCTTGACTAAGTCGCAGCTGCAAAGGCTTGAGCATCGTCGCAAGGTAGAGTGTTTGTCGGCCTTTTACAGGATACACTTCGGAGAGTGCGCCCAGGAGTTGCATAATCTGGTCCCCCCTGCCCCTTTCTTCTATCGTACGGCTAGACAGACGCGACCAAAGCGCCACCCTTTTATGGTGGACATTCCGCGCGTTAGAACCAAGCGTTTCGAATCCTCATTCCTCATACGAACAGCCGGAATGTGGAACGCTTTGCCTGGGTCTGTCTTCCCGTTAAAGTACGACGTGGGTGTCTTCAAATCCCGAGTAAATAGGTATCTTCTAGGTAAGCGTGCTACACTCTAGACCGCACATCTGCTTAACATCAGGCAGTGTGTAGTCAAACGCGAACTTATTCGAAATAAAAATAAAAAATGATTAAATGAAACAATAATCGGGAGTTAGGCTCAGATCAAATATAAAAATAAAGACGGAATGTTGTGAACAAACAAGTGAGGCCGACCAAAACTACGCCTCGCCGTGTACAGACAATCACACACACATCCAACGTACAATGAAACTACGCCTTGGCTTGTCAGTCGAACTGTGGCGGCGCAATTCCGACGCACTCACACATGTATTAAAAACCGGCCTCACTTGACTGTTCAACGACGTTCTCTCTTGATTTTTTTATTTGCTCTGAGGAGTTCGGTTTCAGATGGGCAATCGATCTGTGGCATTTGGTACATGCTACGTAATTCGGGCGGCATGTTACATAGTAGACGCTGTTCCAGGACAGAGGCCTTTAGACAGCTTCAAAATAGACACAGATTTATTTCTATTGGGTTATCTGCAGCTTATCGCTGATATTACAACCAGGAAAGTATTTTCTCCGGCCTACAGCATCTGGTAGTTAATAAAAGCAGGCTTATCATATTAATATTTACCTTTCCTCCTTCTTTCCCTCCCTGTATTTGACGGTGCGGCTTTTGCGGATGACCATAACAGTGCCGTCTGGGTTCAACTTGGGAAGGTTCTGGGACGGGACCGCCTCTTTGCTTAGCGTCTTCCACTGCCCTGGAAATTAAAAACACGTATATTAGTAGCTAGGCGTTTGACGACATCTAAGATTCCCTTCTAAGGCCTCCCAAACACTAATAAGTTCATTGACATACGTAAGTCACTTACGTGAGTAAAACTTACTAGTGTAAGAACGGCTTTAGAAGGGTGGATTTCGCTGTTTGTTATTAGCTAAGCTTGCCTTCTAAGGCCGCCCTTACACTTGTTTTAAGCCATGTAAAATTCACTGAGCAACAATTGTTTATAACTCTGTATCAGAAACAAAATCTACGTGTTTCTGAAACAAAATCTACGTGTTTCTGAAACAAAATCTACGTGTTTCTGAAACAAAAAAATGTTTCAGAGTCAATCATTTTGTTTCTGTAAACACTGCCGTGTGGAACACGTTAACAAATCTGCTCCTGGAAAAATCTACATGATGTTTCAGAACCTGTGTATACGAAACATTGTTGCTCGGTGAATACATGGCTTGACTCACGTCAAGCGAAGAGGTGGTTTAATAATTATGTATTATTATTTTTTTACTGTTATATTAGTTACTAAAGCATAATGAAGTCATTTGTTAGCACGAGCTAAAAGCTAAAGCATTCGTCGACAACGCCGTTTCAGCCAAAGAACGTCTAGTGATTGCTTAGCCTATCGATCTCCTAGCGCGATCCTGCGGTCTCAATGAGGCTGTCTGTCCACCTTATAGATACGTCCTACGCTGCTCATTACAGTACGTGGTTCCCACTCCCCACTCGAGAAAATTTGGACCTTATAGGTGTCATCAATCCTACCACTTCTACTTGCCAGTCCACTGGGCTATTTAAATGACGCGCTTTGGTTCTTCTACGGACTTCCTCATTACTTTTTTTTTTTCGAATAGTTTCGCGTTTGCACACACTGCCTGATGTTAAGCAGATGTGCGGTGTAGGGTGTAGATGTAGAAGATACCTATTTACTCGGGATTTGAAGACACCCACGTTGTACTTTAACGAGAAGACAGACCCAGGCAAAGCATTCCACATTCCGTCTGTTCGTATGAGGAATGAGGATTCGAAGCGCTTGGTTCTAACGCGCGGGATGTCCACCATAAAAGGGTGGCGCTTTGGTCGCGTCTGTCTAGCCGTACGACAGAAGAAAGGGGCAGGGGGGACCAGATTGTGTAACTCCTGGGCGCACTCTCCGAAGTGTATCCGGTAAAAGGCCGACAAACACGCTACCCTGCGACGATGCTCAAGACTTTGCAGCTGCGAGTTAGTCAAGGTGTCGTTGTCAATCAGCCTAATTTCTAATTCGATCTCGCAGGGAGACTCCAAGCGTAGCCCTCTCCATAGCGCGTTAGGCTACTATCGGCTTTAAACTCAATCCTCGCTCAGCATGTATGTGAGCTTCAGTCAGGATTGGGTTTTGCGCAGCTAACTTCACAGCCGCCAAGAAGTTTGCTTCGGACTATAAGTCACATACGAACTCTCTATGTGGAAACTATTATTTATTACGTAGATTTTTAAAATAAATAAGTAAAAAAACGAAGTCATAGACCGTATTATACCTACAAGTCAGTGGATGTGAAGTTAAGCTACAAGCTCCGCAATATCCAATCAACGCTCAGCTTTAAATGAGCTTCAGTCGGGATTGGATATTGCGCAGCTTGAAGCTAACTTCACATCCGCCGACTTGCATGATTCGGTCTATATCTAATATCACGCCCCTCAGATGACTTAATTCTTATCACTTATTAAACTATGACCCATCATCCGTTTAAACGCCCAAAAAACCCGGCGCAATCTCAAATAAATCCATTGCAAAATACGCTCTAATCACACTAGATACAATTGACAATCCCCGAGCAAGATATAACGAATCAAGCACGTATTGAACCCACGACCTTCCGATAGGAAGTCGACGTCATTACCACTCAGCCATTACCGGTCGATAACAAATAAAATTTCTATTTTCCTTATTTATAATTATTTATTCTGGTTACGTATCGAAATACGACCTTTTGACTTTTCTCTGATTTGGAACCGAATTCTTCGTAAACATTATTATTTTGATAAATATTGGAAATATGATATACAATTTCAAAACAACCTACTGTAGTGGAGAGGAAGTTGTTAACCTACGACCTAAACCGAGGGGCGTCTGTACCTAAGAGTGTCTGGGTCTGGGGCATCATACGAAAAAACCTATTTCATAGTAAGTATACTAAGCGCCACACAAATCGGCAGATGAGAAGTTAGCCGCAGATGACACTTCGCCGTGATTGGCTAATTCTCGCGCATGTGTGCACAATTCCGACGCTGACTGTCGTAATGGCGTAGGGAGCGTGCGGGAGGCATGACGTTGGCGGGCGGGGTTGCCCCGGCGTCTCGTCTCTCTGGCTCCCGCACCTATATTTCGACTTTTGCGCAGCGTTCTGCGCATAACTTCCCATCCGTCGATTTGTATGGCGCTTAGTATATATCTTTGTAAATAATAACACCGTAATCTCTAGTTAACTGACTTCCAAAAGGAGGAGGTTCTATGTTCGTATATAATGTATGTATATAATGTATATATTTGTGTATGTTCACCATGATTTTCGCCAATTGTAAATCGAATAGTAATTTTTTTTGGTTCGAAAGGGTATACTCCCGAGGTGGTCCCATTTAAATGTTATTGAAATCGGCTAAACCGTTTTTGAAAAATTATATGCATCGATTCGAGAGAACTATTCGAATTTTGTACACGATTGAAATGGGTTGTGCAATTTTTTGCGAAAAATAATTATTTATATGTACAAGCAAATACGGTGTTTTACATAAATAAAAACAGATATTTAAGTAGTACGTTTTTATAAAGGAACTATTGTTATCCCATAAAATCTATACGGTTCCTTTGGGCTTATTATTTTGGCTACAATCAAAGACTTTAGCAAATGTGAGCGTACGGACGAAAAATGGATTATTTATATCTAAACTAGCTTTTGCCCGCGGCTCCGCCCGCGTGGTATTTTGACTTATGTGCTATCCCACAGGAACCTCTTACATTTTCGGGATAAATCGTGAGGTTCCTGTTCACTTTTCAAGTCAAGTCAATCTGTTGCTCCGTTGGTGCGTGAAAGAGAAACAAACCAACAAACTTTTCGGATTTATAATATTAGTATGATAGAAATAGAATAGGTGCTTAGAAATATCTTCATAAAAAATTAACTACGTCTTGAAGTTATTTGAGCCATAATGCGACGCCAACGTGACATTTGATCAGCAGTCATATCAATACAATATAATATTTTTATTAATAACACGATTGTTACATCCATTGGTACACTACATAAAATAGGATACATTTGGTACAATACAATAAATATATTTTATTGATTACAAGTTCAGACAAATTCAATGGTGCATCCATACACTCCGCGAGGCGACACGAGCACCGCAGCTGTAGCTAACTTCACATCGTATACAGTATACAAGGCGGCGATGTGAAGTTAGCTACAGCTGCGGTGCTTGTGTCACCTCGCGAAGTGTGTGGACGCTCCACAAAACGTCGTTGAAATCATCAAGTAGAAGATTACCTAGTGTAATAGTAGAATGCAGTTGGTTTGTTGTAAGTAATATAACAAGTAGTTTTCCAAACAATAGACACATCGCGGCACATCTCTTTAACTGAATCTTAATAAGCCTAAATAAATAATCAATCTCGACTCGCTCTTGACCGATTTCAATCATACTCACAAATCTTGTTAGAATTTAGATACCAAACAATTTTACCAATTTTATTTATCTAATATTAATTATCAAATTCGATTGATAAACAGCGCCAGGCACAGCAAATTACCCCAATTTATTTGAACTTCCTTCAAATAGAGAGGAAACCCACACAAATAAAAATTGGCGACGAGAAAAAAAAAATTATACCTACCTAGACCTGGGGAACTTGGTACACGGGTTCGTCAAGATTCGTAGAAAGATGCGTATCCCTGTAGAGGATTATCAATATCCGGGCTGACAAAAGCAAAATGGTGGAGTTAAAACCGAGTCTCTCTCGCTTCATTTGCTCCGTCAATAACTATACATAATACTGCCACAAATTAAGTTATGAACATAATTTAATTGAAATACTATACAGTAGGGCTTCGAATAACCGGATTAAATTGTTTCGAATAATCGAAAATCCGGATTACGACGTGGTTCTCCCCTTTTTAATGAATCAATAATATTTATTTTATGATTAAGCGATAATACCATTATTTCCGCTTACGGTTCAAAATTTTTAAGTTCAGTGATCGCTTTTTTTTATTTCATATAGGTTTGCGTTTGACTACACACTGCCTGATGTTAAGCGGATATGCGGTCTAGGATGTAACACGCTTACCTAGAAGATACCTATTTACTCGGGGTTTGAACCTATATTGTACTTTAGCGGGAAGACAGACTCGGGCAAAGCGTTCCACATTATGGCAGTTCGTAAGAGGAATGTCGACTCGAAACGCTAGGTTTTAACGCGCGGGATGTCCACCATAAAAGGGTGGCGCATTGGTCGCGTCTGTCTAGCCGTATATACGATAAAAGAAAGGGGCAGGTGGGACCAGATTGTGCAACTTCTAGGCGCACTCTCCGAAGTGTATCCGATAGAAGGCTGACACTTAGCAACAGAAATTAACAATTCGCGAAGACAAGAGTAAGAGCAGTGCGCGGGCGGGTTATATAACTTCTGGTATGATCGCGGGTAGTAGCCCGGATAATCACGAATCCGTATAACCGAGGGCTGGATAATCGAGATTCTACTGTATTTCGATTTAATTACCATCGAAGGTTTTCACTATTATTAATATTATACTTGTTTTTATCTCGAAAACCCAGTGGGAAAAACTACAACATTGGTGTAGGTCGTATCGCTATGATAAGAATTATAAGGTTCAAATTCTTGGTCAAACTTTACAATGAATTGCTAATTATTGTGGTTATTCTTGGGGTTTTTTTAACCAACGAAACGGAGGAGGTTATCAAGGCGACGCGTCTATATATGTTTTTACAATTGAACACGCATAACTTTTTATAGAGTAGTCCGATTTTGATAATTATTTTTAATAGAAAGGGTTCAATTTCCGGAACCTGGTTCCATATAGGTTACATTTCATTAAATTAAATTGTTTAGGTGTTTTTTGAAAAATCCTTACTAAGTAAGCCGCCTGAAGAAGGCCTCTGACATGGCTAAACGGTTGAAACCACCGGGGCTTACAATTGAACGTGTCATCCGAGCCACGGTAGCGCTCGGTTGTAAATGCTACCCACGGTCACCCATCCGTAGACTGACCGTTCTTTACTAGGGAAAAACCCTAATGGAGGGCAGGTTATGTGGAAGTACCCGCCGACTGGACGGTATACCCACCAAAAACCCTGAGTGTTCCACCAATGCACCTGGTGTCAGGGCTACGGGCACACAACTGCACTCCTCCGCGACACCCGACAGTGCTGCTCCATTTTCTATTGTCATTTTTAAAAATAATGGAGGGATTAAAAAATATAAATTAAATAATTTTGGGAAGCCTATAAAGCAATCTTTCAAACGATATATTTATCATCTTGGCTAGATCTAGGCTAGGCCATCTTTTTCCCTGAATATTATAAATTCCCAAAATAATATACTAATTGTGGACGTCTCTTTTTTCGCCAGTATCCGGACCCCAAGTAAAAATACTTGCCGGCCCTGGTATACACCCTCTAAGCAACCTTGTTAACGCCCTAAATTGCAACTATAAATAAGGAAACTGGCATTTATCTCCTCTTTCCTGCTATAATAATAAATTGAACCAAACTATGAATAATTTGGGATTTCCATCGACGTACGTGTGCGATAAGGATAACTGTACGTTGAAATGGCGCGACTCGATGTCGTCAGAATAGAACTTATTTTTAACCGACTTCCAAAATGGAGGAGGTTTTATGTTCGTCTGTATGTATTTTTTTCTGTGTATTTTTCGAATGAAAAAAATATTTTTTAGTTTTTTTTTTTTTATTGGGAAATTACAAACCACAGACTCCAGGGTCTGTGCCTTTTGTTTACTAAAATATTCAATTATTCGATTTTACTGTACAAAAAGAGTTAGTACAATAGAGATGGGAATGTTTGGGCCGCAACAGAAGCCGGCGCCTCGTTGGACAATGCCTGCTTGTTGCTCTTCACCCATCTCTCTATCCCACAACATGAACCAGTGACTGCCGTAATATCGGCAGCTGTGGTTGCAGCGGGAACGTGAACGTGATTTTTTAGTTTGAAAGGATATACTTATGAATTGGTCCCGTTTAAATTTTATCGAAATCGGCTAGGCCGTTTCTGAACAACAATAATGGGAAAATTGTATAAGTATCAATTCGAGCTAACTATTCGAATTTTGTACACAGTAATATTACAGGCATAATTCATACTAAATACTGTTAAAACGTTGCCATGAAACAGTTTGGAGATATTTTAAAATGCAACTGGTAACACGGACAGATTCTCGTCACCGACAGAAACGATGGAGGTTGATTTTGCGCGTGTGAACTTCGAGCAAATATCTACAGAGCCTCAGTCCCTAAGTGAAGGTAGTAAAAAAATGTCCGAGCGCCGTCATACATACCGATTTAGATATGTATATAACATAATTTTCACGATGACCCGTTTTTTCGAATCTCGACGTTATGTCACCTAAATAGTGCGTGCACTTTGGCATCGCGCGGCGTTGTACTCGGCTTGCATTCGCCTTACGACTAACTAAAAAGCCTGCCCACTAAATAGCTTGGGCCAAGTTTTGCCTCGGACACTTTTTTGGCTAGTTTGTGACTCTATAGATATTTACTCGAAGCGTGTAAAATACAAAGTTTGTAAAATGCATTATGGAAGAATATCGTTTAAACCGTTGTTTAATTTCTGAATTCGGAGGCTTTCAGATAGAAGACAGTTTTGCCATTTTCTGCGAAAAATAATTATCAAAAATTTATTCTCGAATGGAGATCACGGATCAGCAAGCGCAGCATAGGACGTCCACCGACTAGGTGGACTCCGATGTAATAAAGATCTCAGGAACGCGCTGGATGCAGGCCGCTTCCAACAGGCCTTTTTGGAAATCCACAGGGGAGACCTACATCCAGCAGTGACGTCCTACTCGAGAACTTTTCGACCCCATCGATCATCAGTCCTCTGCGCTATGTGCCCTGCCCATTGCAACTTCAACTTGCCAATCCTCTGGGCTACGTCGGTAACATTGGTTCTATATACCTAATTCTATTTTGCAGAAAGACTCCGAGCATAGCCCTGATAATGACAGTGTGTCAGAGATAATGATATCAAAATTTCATATTTTCAAAATATCCCTCTGGGCCCTGACATCAAAACGTCATATTCTCAGTTCAATTTCGCAAAAAGAATAATATAAATTGAAACAAGCTATTATATAACTGTACCTTCATAGAAAGGGGACGATTCTAAGTCTTCTGTCGTCAAAAATAACAAATTTTCATAACGTAGTTACAGGGAGTTGAAAACTGTCTGAATAGCTTCAAGAAAAGTATAAACAGGTGTTGCTTTTTTAGACGAAAAATGAGATAATGCAAAAATATACCGAGCTTAGGCCATTACCTGGTACATTATTTAATTATTTGCTTTTTTGTTTTGGAAAATGAAATTGAAAAAAAATTTCCCTATTATTTTATTTAGTTCGCAATTTAAAGGAATTTCATAATTTCGGTTTTTATTTTATTTTGGCTCGTATTTATTGTGGCGGCGTGATGGTAGCAGGTGATTATGAACAAAAATCAAATTAGAAAATACGAAATTTCATTGTAATTAAGCTTTAAATACCATTTTTTATTCTGTGAATTTATTTACCATATTTTAATGCTTTTTTGGGCTACTGTACTATTTATTTATTTATTTTAATGATTTTTTTAGGGTTCCGTACCCAAAGGGTAAAAACGGGATCCTATTACTAAGACTGTCTAGACAGAGTCTTTCACTAAAAACGGAATAAAATTAATATGTATTTAAGGCGGGCTTCCATACAACAAACGTGATTTTTAGGAGTTTTTTGACCGACGAACCACCGTAGGAGGTATACAATTCGACGCGTAGGTATATATTTTTTTATAATTTTTTTCATAGTGGTCCGATTTAATAATTATTTTTTTATTGGAAAGAGTATACTGCGAAATTGTTTCCATTTAAATTTTATCGAAATCGCCTGAGCCATTTTTAATAAATCAACAATAATGTGAAAAATGCTACATTGATCCTTGCGAAATATACGCGAATTCTGTACACGAATGAAGTTGGTCATGCCAATTTTTGCAAAAAATATTCTTGTTATCCCATGAGATCAAAATGTCATATTGTCAAATTCTACCTTAGACAAAAACTACATCTGAAAACGTTTGATAAATTGAATGCAGCCGCGGCTTTGAATAAATTGGGATCTCCATCTACGCACGAGTGGGATAAGGATAAAATATCAAAAATTAAATAATAAAAATAGCACGATGTTTCTTTGCAATGGTCTACAAGAAATAAACCCGTATATCTGAATCCTTTGCGCTGTTAGCTTTTGCCCGCGGGAATTTTGATTGTTGTACTATCCCAAAGGAACCTTTTATTTTTTCGGGATAACAATTAGTATATGCTACTCTACAAACTTACTATATCCATGGGAAAAGTCAAGTCGATCCCTTACTCTGTTGCTGCGTGAAAGAGTATAAAACAAACTTACATCACATTCACACATGCTATCCGTTTTACTGTTTCGTGTTCGAGCAGTCGCTCATATCCATACGCCAATAGAGTTATTTACTAAAAAAAATATAATTAGTCCGTAAGTTGTATGACCTATAATACAATTGTTGTATATTAAATTGATTACCTCATTAATTAGTCCGTCATATAGATTATCAAAAAATATTCGATACGTATTTTTTCTTTTGTCAATTTAATAAAAAATATTGAAGATATAGCCCGTTAAAGTTCAGCATGACGTCACTAACCTACTACAAATGTACCGATAGCGGTACCAGCTAGTGACGTCACGAGCCCCCACTCTCAAATTTGACAAGGTTTATCGTTGTTTTGTTGTTGTCGACATTCATTGTTTGATTGATTAAAGAAAAAATACGTGTCCAATATTTTTAATAATTTAACTAGTGGGCTAATTATAATTATGATTTTTATACCCAGTAAACGTGTCTATTGACATTTTACTTTTTTAAACTCTTTTAGAAATATTGCGCGCTCGTGCGTCTTATATTTTTTTTCAGAAAAGTTTTTAGTTTATGTATACTTTTCAGCCAAGTTTTTGCGTAAAAATGTGACTTTTTAGAGACTTTAAGACCTTCAATCCTAGAGATTGAAGTGCTGATTACATAAAAAAAATCGCTCAAATCGAATAATATTTAGAGAATCCATACATAAGAGCTTATTGTTATTGTATGGTCAAGTTGGCGCCTCACGATTGCCTTAAAAATAATGAAAATCGACCACTGTTTTATCGCGTTATAGGTTAGAATCCTACTAATATTATAAACGCGAAAGTTTGTGAGGATGGATGGATGTTTGTTACTCTTTCACGCGAAAACTACTGAACGGATTGAGATGAAACTTTGCAATAATATAGCTTATATATCAGAATAACACATATAAATTATAATGATATTGCGTCAAAAATCAAAATATCATGCGGGCGAAGCCGCGGGTAATAACTAGTTTCAGATATATTTTTGATAGAACTTACGTTCCGGGAGAAACCACTTTTCGCCCCTTTAAATTGTAACGAAATGTTCGTAGTAGTCCGATTTCAATAATATTTTTTTTATTGGAAAGAGTATACTTCGAAATTGGTCCCATTTAAATTTTATGGAAATCGGCCGAGCTGGCCATTTTTGATAAATCAACAATAATTTGAAAAATGCTACATCGATCCCTGTGAAATATTCGCAAATTCTGTACACGGGTGAAGTCGGTCATGCTATTTTATGCAAAAAAATATCTTGTTTTCAGAAAAGTTATAGTTTCTGTTTAATAAGTCAATAGTTTTCAGCCAAGTTTTGCTTAAAAATGTGTCTTTTTAGAGGCTTATACTCGTAACTTTAGAGTAAATTAAAAAACTGTAAAAACTATGACGTTTAACCTAGTTCAAAGCTACGTTCAATCGCTAGTTGAAGTGTTGTTTACATGAAAAAATATCACTCAAATCGAATAATATATAGAGGTAGATGAAAAGCTTATTGTTTTGTATAGCCAAGTTCGCGGTTCACAATTGCCTTAATAAGGATATTTTAAGTTGATATCGTGACGCACTTACACGCCACCAATGGCGCGACCGGGATTTTTGTGGGAGTGGCCCGACAGCAACTGGGTGGAAACCAGTGCATTTATTTGCATTCGCATTTATTGAAATTAAAATCCTCCAGTTAATTTCATAAATTCTGTTTAACTGAAAGAACAAATGCACAGGTGTGCTAAATCAAATCATATCAAAAAGAAACCTCTGTTTCTTGAACTAGGGAGCTGTTCAAGTATTATGTCTTTATTACAATAATTGTAATAGTTAATTAGTACAGTAAGAATAAGAATAAGAATGATTTATTAGCCTTATAACATTTCGTTACACTGGGCAAGTCATTTTACATTGAAAGCAAATTGATTCAAATACATAACTAAAAAATGAAACTGGCATATTTACAATCTAAAATACATTTTTAAAAAATGTTAAATAAAACTCAATCGTAATAAAATAAGAAAACATTTAAAAAGTAAATGAGCGGAACATAGGTATTATTAATTATGAGGAATGTCAAATTTGTGAAAACTATTAATTTGATAACTATTAACTTGATTCAGGTGCAGTGTCATAAATTCTTTCAACGAGTAAAAAGGATTAATTTTGAATTCTTTTGCATGTAGGTTGGTAATATTTTGTGGTAGCTTGTTAAACATACACATTTTATTATATAAGCCCTGTTTTTCCACCTTGGTCAATCTGTTAAAAGTTAGTAAGTTTGTATAGGCCGGGTTTCGAGTTTTTTGGCCGCCCGAAGGCCTCTGACATGGCTAAACGGCTAAAACAACCGGGACCTACAATTTAACGTGTCATCCGAGTCACGGTAGCGCTCAGTTGGAAAATGCCACCCGCGGTCACCCATCCAAATACTGACCGTGCGGAACGTTGCTTAATTAATAAGTAAGCAGATTTATTACAATTATTTACGCAACCCTTGTCAACAAAAGTAAGCAAAGCCATATGCCATTTAACTTATTTCTACAGGACTTGTAGTTTTGCCCTTGCTCTGCACGACTCAGAAAACCCGTAATTTATTTTTCTTTTTCATTTTTAGGGTTCCGTACCCAAAGGGTAAAAACGGGATCCTATTACTAAGACTCCGCTGTCCGTATGTCCGTCTGTCTGTTTGTCACCAGGCTGTACCTCATGAACCGTTACAGCTAGAAAGTGAAATTTTTGTTGTATTATCTTCAACTTCCAATGGGTTTCATCCTACTATTTTTTTTTTTTTCACTTTTTACCATTTTCAAAGGCACTTTTGCACTGGTATAATAGATGAAGAGATTCGCAGAAAAACCAAACTTACCGACATGGCCCAGCGGATTGGCAAGTTGAAATGACAATGAGCAGGGCACATAGCTCGGAGGACTGATGACCGATGGGGTTGAAAAGTTCTCGAGCGCTCAGAATCAGTACTTTAATTCAGAGAATTGCTACTTTCTACATAATGCATTAATTACAATTTCATAAAAAAAAACTACACAAAAACAAGGGCTTATACGAAAATCATAATTTAATTATTTCATTGTAATTATACAGCAATAAAAATAATATAATAAACAATTATGCACCGACATAACATTGTCATGTTTAATTTTTTAAATATTAAAATCGCAATTACAATAAAAATATGATTAAATAAATCTGTCTCTCTGTATGTTTCTCCCTTATTATAAGCTCGTAATTAAAAAAGTTAAATAACTAAAAAAACAAGACAGATTTAATGCAGACAGACATTTTGTAGCAGCCTCGGAAAAATATGATTGTGTGTGGCGTTATTCGATTCAAAATAGCATCTAGATGTCGATTGAAAAAAAAAAAGACAATTATTATTGCAAAAAATACTCCCAAGAAAAATACTGTTTGATTTTATATATTTATTGCTCAGATCAAATAAAAAAATAAAGACAATGTTGTGAACAAACAAGTGAGGCCGACCAAAACTACGCCTCGCCGTGTACATACAATTACACAGACATCAAAGTACAAGGAAACTACGCCTTGGATTGACAATCGAACTATGGCGGCGCAACAGCGACGCACTCGCACATGTGTAAAAAACCGGCTTCACTTGACTGTTCAGCGACGTTCCCTCTTGATTTTATTAATTGTTCTGAGATTTATTGTATATTTGTAATAACATAAAATAGTGACCTCCCCGCCCGCCAGTGAAATATTATGCACTCTAGTGAAAACCCTGTATATAGATAAACTACTCATCGCAAATGTAGGAAAGCTCGTTTAGGGAATATGAATAGGTAATTTTTACGAGATAGGTAAATACAACACAAAAAAATTAAATAGTGGTGTGTCTATGTACAAAAGTGCTTTAACTGATTTTCACCTTAGTTTTTAGTTGACGCACATAAGTTGAGGGTGATCGTCGCGGACAGAGCGCGAAATTCCAATATTTTTGGGTTTTTTGGCATATACAGATAAATTACTCATTTTAAGTTTACGAAATTTAGCGGCCATGAATAGGTTGCGTTGTCGAGTTACATATAAGTGTATGTAACTCGTAAACCAAATTAGTGGTCAGGTTATGCACGAAAATGCATCAACTAATTTTCACCTCAGTTTTTAGTCAGTGGACGCTTGTGCTTAAACTGACCACTATTTTGGTTTGTACGTGTATATGATTCGTTAACACTATCTAATGTAGTCATGGCCGCTAAGAGCTTTTGTAGAGTTACAGTCAGCAGTTTGTCCGTAAATGCCAAAAAACCCAAAAATATTTGAGTTTCGCGCGCTGACCTAGCGAATCCACCTTGAGCATAGACTCTTCTCTCGCTCGATCCAAGTTAACGTAAAAAAAATGCCAAAAGCAATAAATAAACGTGACCGATAAGTAAAATGTGAAATTAATTAAAGCATTGTGGTATGTCTATATCCGGTAAAAAGCCAAACATCCGGGAAAAATAAATATTTTATGTTATTCCTTTTAATAAAATTAAAATAAATATTATACATTTTAATACATCGAAGTCTTGACGCGTTCATCGTTATAGGGACAACGTTTACTATCCAATCACCAAGGTTCATAGACTAGTTGCTTTTTTCGCGAATTCAGATGGTCCCATAGTAAAATTTGGTCGTCATGACGGGTACAATATCCTAAAATATCCTAGATGACAAACAAATCTGTCTTCGCTGTTTTCTCATCGAAATCTCACAATTTAGCCACGCACTACTAAAGAAAAAAATAGTAGAGTAACGATGAAATTCGGCGTAATTTTTATGTAATTTTGCGACTCAAAACTTTAGTTTCATAAGGGTTTTGAGTCAATAAATGGATTTTTTTGACCGACGAACCGGACCGGAGGAGGTACTCAATTCGACGCGTAAATTTGTTTTATTTTTTTTTTGTGTAACCACTCATAACTTTTTACATAGTGGTCCGATTTCTATAATTCTTTTTTTACTGGAAAGAGTATTCCGAAGTTGGTCCCATTTAAATTTTATCGAAATCGGCTGAACCATTTTGGATAAATCAACATAAATGTGAAAAATGCTACATCGATCCGTGCGAAATATTCGCGAATTCTGTACACGGGTGAAGTCGGTCATCCTATTTATTGCAAAAAATAATCTAGTATTGTGCCAACAAAACCCGGACGAAACCGCGGGGCGCAAGCAGAAAAAGCATTACAATTCAAAAAATTTCATCTTCCCATCTCTTGCAAGGATTTTCAAAAATAATAATTACTATGTGAGAACGCATTGTGTACGAGTTGTATAATAATTTATTCTCTGGACGACCTTGTGTCTGCATCGGATGACGCGACCGAATAAACTGCCTTAAATCGTGTTATTTATTTCGTTAGATATACGTACGTTTTAGTTGTATATCGACTACTATTTTACTACGGCACCTCTGACATGGCAAATAGACAATTTGTCTTTTCACCGCAAAATAAAAATAATAAAACTATTAGAATAGGCATGATGAATGTATAGAAAAAAAAACATTATTTTAATTAGTCTGTGAGTTAGATTTTCAAATAATATTGGTCACGTATTTTTTGTTTTGTCAATAAAACAACAAATGGCAGAGATAAACCTTGTCAAAGTTTGGGAGTGGGGGTCGTGACGTCACATCTCTCACGAAAGTCTATAGGTACATTTGTATGACACTCGTGACGTCAGGCGGAACATTAACGGGCTATAACTTCATCAATTGTAGATTAATTACAAAAAAACGTGTGTAATATTTTTTAACAAATAAATAATTTGACGGACTAATTATATTGTTTTATCGTGTCTATTCTAAAGGTGGGCACACATGGTCAGTTAAACTGATCAGTTTTTCCCGTCACTCCAAATGGGGCTCATTCAGTAAATTAAAAGGTGGGAATTGGTGGCTCCATGTATAAACCACTACCAGAAGCTGGGCACACATGATGAAATGATCGCATCAGTTCATCAAATAATTGCAGCGGGGTCCTAATGTAGTCAACTATTGCCGATAAGTACTGCGATGGTTTGCATGTTTGTACCACTTCGATGATTAACTGAATCTTCAGTAACTCACGTAATTTCAATTTTTTATAAAAAAATATCTGAACCAAATTTGTTTGGAATTTGATTTACTACAACTTTAATTCACGTCAACTTTTGTAGGATCGATATTTTTCGAATATGACAGTGGTTCTATTGTAAACAATATGGCACCACCGTCTTATCAAAAAAAATATCGATCCTAGAAAAAATTGATGGGAATCATAGTTGTAGGAAATCAAATTTCGTACATTTCTGGTTTCCAAATTTCTCATGAAAAATTGAAATAACACAAGTTATGGAAGAAGAAAATGGCACCACTGCCTTATTAAAAAAAATATCGATCCTATAAAAAGTTGATAGGAATCAAAGTTGTAGGAAATCAAATTTAAAAGATTTTTGGTTCCGATAATTTATCATGAAATATTGAAATAACACAAGTTATAGAAGAAACAAAACGGCACCACTGTCTTATTAAAAAAAATATCTATCCTAGAAAAAGTTGATAAGAATCGAAGTTGAAGGAAATCATATTTTAAACATTTTGGATTCTGATAATTACCTCATGAAATATTGAAATAACACAAGTATGGAAGAAACAAAATGGAACCACTAACTTTTAAAAAAATATCGATCCTGGAAAAAGTTGATGGGAATCAAAGTTGTAGGAAATCAAATTTCAAGCAACTTCGGCTTCGATAATTTCTCATGAAAAAGTGAAATAACAAGTTATGGAAGAAACAAAAAAGAACCACTAACTTATTAAAAAAAATATCGATCCTGGAAAAAGTTGATGGGAATCAAAGTTGTAGGAAATCAAACTTCAAACAACTTTGGTTCCGATAATTTCTCATGTAAAATTGCAATAACACAAGTTATCGAAGAAACATCATGGCACCACTGGCTTATTAAAAAAGTATCGATCCTAGAAAAAGTTGATGAGAATCGAAGTTGAAGGAAATCAAATTTTAAACATTTTTGGTTCGGATAATTACCTCATGAAATATTGAAATAACACAAGTATGGAAGAAACAAAATGGAACCACTAAGTTTTAAAAAAATATATCGATCCTGGAAAAAGTAGCTGGGAATCAAAGTTGTAGGAAATCAAATTTCAAGCAACTTCGGCTTCGATAATTTCTCATGAAAAATTGAAATAACAAGTTATGGAAGAAACAAAATAGAACCACTAACTTATTAAAAAAAATATCGATCTTGGAAAAAGTTGATGTGAATCAAAGTTGTAGGAAATCAAATTCCAAACAACTTTGGTTTCGATAATTTCTCATGTAAAATTGAAATAACACAAGTTATCGAAGAAACATCATGGCACCACTGGCTTATTAAAAAAGTATCGATCCTAGAAAAAGTTGATGAGAATCGAAGTTGAAGGAAATCAAATTTTAAACATTTTTGGTTCGGATAATTACCTCATGAAATATTGAAATAACACAAGTATGAAAGAAACAAAATGGAACCACTAAGTTTTAAAAAAATATATCGATCCTGGAAAAAGTTGCTGGGAATCAAAGTTGTAGGAAATCAAATTTCAAGCAACTTCGGCTTCGATAATTTCTCATGAAAAATTGAAATAACAAGTTATGGAAGAAACAAAATAGAACCACTAACTTATTAAAAAAAATATCGATCTTGAAAAAAGTTGATGTGAATCAAAGTTGTAGGAAATCAAATTTCAAACAACTTTGGTTTCGATAATTTCTCATGTAAAATTGAAATAACACAAGTTATCGAAGAAACATCATGGCACCACTGGCTTATTAAAAAAATATCGATCCTAGATAAAGTTGATGAGAATCAAAGTTGTAGGAAATCAAATTTCAAGCAACTTCGGCTTCGATAATTTCTCATGAAAAATTGAAATAACAAGTTATGGAAGAAACAAAATAGAACCACTAACTTATTAAAAAAAAATCGATCCTGGAAAAAGTTCATAAAATCAAAGTTGTAGGAAATCAAATTTCAAACAACTTTGGTTCCGATAATTTCTCATGAAAAATTGAAATAACACAAGTTATGGAAGAAACATCATGGCACCACTGGCTTATTAAAAAAATATCGATCCTAGAAAAAGTTGATGAGAATCAAAGTTGTAGGAAATCAAATTTCAAGCAACTTCGGCTTCGATAATTTCTCATGAAAAATTGAAATAACAAGTTATGGAAGAAACAAAATGGGACCACTAAATTATTAAAAAAATATCGATCCTGGAAAAAGTTGATGGGAATCAAAGTCATAGGAAATCAAATCTCAAACAACTTGGGTTCCGATAACTTCTCATGAAAAATTGAAATAACACAAGTTATCGAAGAAACATCATGGCATCACCGGATTATTAAAAAATATCGATCCTAGAAAAAGTTGATAGGAATCAAAGTTGTCTAAAATCAAATTTCAAACAACTTTGGTTCCAATAATTTCTCATGAAAAATTTAAACACTTAACACAAGTTATCGAAGAAATTTCATGGCTCCACTGTCTTCAAATATGGAACCACCAATTCCCACCTTTTCATTAACTGAATGAGCACCCAGTTGGAGTGACGCGAAAAACTGATCAGTTTAACTGACCGTGTGTGCCCACCTTAACGCTGTTAGAAAATATGGAAAATCTAGCCTACAGTTGTCATAATCATGAAATACTTATTGAAACCGGCCTTATTGGAAATCCATGGGGGAGGCCTATGTCCAGCAGTGGACATCCTACGGCTGATAGATAGATAGAGGCTCCCTGACGTGGCCAAACGATTAATACAACCGGGGTCTACAATTAACGTCTCGCGGCAACCCATCCAACGACTGACCGTGCCGAACGTTGCTTAACTTTGATGATCACTCACAAACACCTAGTCAAACTACGCTATGAGCGCTAAAAAAAGTAAATTCGTATAGGCCGGGTGGCTAGCCCTGGTGTCAGAGTTTTTAAGCTGCCTGAAGGCATGGCTAAGCGGTTAAAACAACTGGGACCTACAATTTAACGAATAATGACATGAATAGTAAAATTGCACGCAAGCTAGAACTACACACACAGAGTTGATTGTTTACCATTTTTATCTGAGCAACCTCTGACACATATAGTGAGTGGGGAAAACGGGAATCCCACCCACAGCTCGATTACTAGCTGCGATATGGGTATATTATTGTACATTTGAACTGACTACAAATAATTATTTTTTTACAAAAAATGACATGACCGACTTCAACCGTGTACAGACAGAATTCGCGAATATTTCGCACGGATCGGTGTAGCATATTCACAACATTTTTGATTTATCAAAAATGGCTCAGCCGATTTTCATAAAATTTAAATGGTACGAATATATAAAAATAATTATCGAAATCGGACCACTACGTAAAAAGTTATGTGTGGTTAAACATAAAATGTATATAGGTACGCGTCGAATTGAGTACCTCCTCCCGTTTCGTCGGTCAAAAAAGGTTCTCAATTTGACTGTAGGTATGTTTTTTTTGTATGTGTGATATGCGACCAATCCTAGGCTAGATGACTAAAAATATATATAATTATTAATTAGTCCGTCGGATAGATTATCAAAAAATATAAGACACGTATTTTTACTTTTGTCAATTTAACACAAAATTGATGAAGATATAGCCTGTTTA
Organism: Hypomecis punctinalis; assembly: GCA_949316475.1. Taxonomy (NCBI): domain Eukaryota; kingdom Metazoa; phylum Arthropoda; class Insecta; order Lepidoptera; family Geometridae; genus Hypomecis; species Hypomecis punctinalis. The sequence continues at coordinate 3,049,066 of OX438795.1, forward strand.
AGTGCCGCGTGACGTCACGAATAGATTACAAAAGTATATACTTTTCACGTAGAAGTAACGTCATGACACATGTAGTTTGACAAGGTTTATCTATGTCATTCTTTTTTTTTAGCCTACATCACTTTCCGTCCATGCCAAAAATAAAGTCAAGCCGTTGAACAAACCAATAAACTGAAACACTTTCGGCTGCGCCCGAACCGAGCGAACCGAACACACCGAGGCTGCGCCCGCGTGTAATTTGACTTTTGAAGAACCTTTAGGGATACATCCTCGGGCTCCGTTGCTGCGTGAAAGAGGAACAAACCAACAAATTTTCGGATTTATAGTATTAAGTATGATGATTAATAAGGAATGACAGATGAAAAAATACGTGTCCAATATTTTTCGATAATCTAACTCGGAGACTAATAATTATAATAATGTTTTTTACCCAGTTATCATGCCTGTACTGTACTGTACCAGCCTTTTAATAGTCCACTGCAGGACGTAGGCCTACCCACGAGGGGTGGTTGGGCCATATCCACCACGCTGGCCCAGTGTGGGTTGGTGGATTCACATACGCCATCGAATTTCTTCTACGGACGTTTGCAGGTTGCCTCACGGTGTTTTCCTTCACCGAAAAGTCAGTGGTGTGAAATTCCGTACATAAATTCCAAAGAAGTCATTGGTACGAGACCGGGGATTTGAACTCACGACCTCACGATTGTAAGGCGGGTGTCACTACCTCTAGACCACCACAGCTTATCATTATATATCATGCCTATTGCCGTCTAATTTGTCCGAACATGCAGCCTCACACTAATAGGTACTGTATAGCGCGAATCGAACTTCTTGGCGGCTGTAATGTTAGCTACAAGCTGCGCTCCTCTCTCCTCGGCTGATGTAACGAGTTTACTGTACCAGCATGTTTAATAGTCTACTGCAGGACGTAGGCCTGCCCGTAAAGGGTGATTGGGCCATATCAACCACGCTGGCCCAGTGCGGGTTGATGGATTCCCATATACCATCGAGTTTCTTCTACGGACGTATGCAGGGCCTGATTCTCTATCAACAAAACGTAACGCGGTATTTTTATTTATTTCCGTGAATTTCGTTTAGAGAAATGTTTGATAAATGTAAAATTATACGTTAAAATAAAATAAAAACCGAGTTTAAGTTTTGTTATTTGAAAAATTAATATTTTTCACACGAATTACTTAAAAACAAAGAGCACGTTAGAGCTTGTTTTCATACAAAATCACCCACTTGGTTGCCTCACGACGTTTTCCTGCCAGTGGTGAGAAATTCCGTACATCAATTTCAAAGAACTCATTGATACAGGATCCAGATTTGAATCCACGACCTCATCGTAAGGCGGTTGTTACTACCTCTAGGCCAACACGGCTTTTATGCACACATAACGAGTTTACTACTGCGCAATGACTCGTCTTGTGTTCTCAGACGTCATGAAGTTTGATTTGGCCCATAGTATTTTCTCGCGGGTCGAACTTGAACACGATTATCACAGGACCGAGACAAATGGCACCGTAAGAGAGACGTCTATACCCAGCAGTGGGATAGAGACGGCTGCGGATGATGATAATGATGATGAAGAATTTTCTTTATCTATTCAGTTAAATTAGCAAATACTTAAACTTTTCTATAGTATACGTGTTATGTACTAGAATAAGCAGAATAAATGATAGTTGGCGGAAACTAGTATTGTTCCAAGTAAATTTTAGAGCACAGTGGCCGTATGCCAACCTCGAAAAAGCCGTATTTTATTGAAAATGTATGGGGAAAATTAATAGAAAAGCAGTATTAAAAAACGTATTATTCCTATCATCATCATCATCATTTCGTGGCAATGGCTAAGTTTTTGTTTATTTTTCTTTTTTTTTTTTTTTCATTTAAGTATTTACAATATTTACAAAACATCAGATCAAATCTTATGGGACCATATTATTCCTATAAAAAATCGGCTTTATACAGGCAGCCGTATTTGCCTTTTTTGAGTTTTTAGAGGGCCTGAAAGCCGTATAGATCCTGATACGGCTTTAATTAATCACTGGCGGAAACGGATACAGATCGCGGCATATAAGTCTAGCGCTGAGCAAAGTGTGGAGGGGATGTCTGCGCATGGGTTTAGTATGGCGGTCACCATGTGCAGCCATACCCTCCACACTACCCTCAGCGCTACTTACGCGCCGCTACCTGTATCAGCTGCTACAAGGCCCATAACACCTAGAATGAGCTGCCCAAGCTGTGTGCCCAAGACAATGCACAGTTTTCGTCTACAATATTTGCACTTACAATACGAACCTAATATAGATTTAAAACAAAATCAAATCTTTAAGCATGACGTTGCATTTTTTTTTGTTAATACCTACATTGTGTTGTGGTTACGACATATTTTCATTGATTGGGGAAATCTATAGACAAACCAAAGTAACCAACAGCCCAGCGAATTTTAAATGACAGTGAAGTGACAGTGAGCAGGGCACACAGTTCATAAACTAGGGCTACAAAGTTCTCGAATGGAGACTTATCTTCACTAATATGTGTGTTTGTTTTTATTTTTTCACAAGCAACACAGGAAGGGATCAACTTGATTTTTTATTACTTTAAAGGGCGAAGTGTTTCATGGATAACTTTTATCCCGGAAAAATAAAATGTGCCTATGGGATAGCAACAAAATATAACGCGGACGAAGCTCCCGGGTAAAAGCTATGTGTGTGTGTATATAGAATGTGTGTGTCCCAACATGTATTTGTTGATGTATCTTTCACACAGGAACAAAGCAATGGAGAGACTTGCCATCTTACCACCAGTTTTTCGCACCATTTAGATAATGTTTAACAGTATAAATTGCACGGTTAAACAGTGTTTAAGGCGTGTTTAATTATTTTGTGGTAAGGCGGTTGATCTTTGGCACGGCTATAGTTCAAGGGCCATATAAAAAATCAAGACAGAAAGTTGTGAACAAGTGAGGCCAGTTTTTTATACATGTGGTGAGTGCGTCGGTGTAACGCCACCACAGTTCGACTGACAAAACCAAGGCGTAGTTTTGTTGTACATAAATTCACACCGACGTTTCGGCCGAGTTGCATCGACCGTGGTCACGGGTAGGGTGTTCAAATCGCGGAAGTTTAAAAACAACATAGATAGGTACTTATGCCGGAAAAATAAAAAAAAACTGTGAGACGATAGCACAAAAATCAAAATACCATGCGGGCACAGCCGCGGGTAAACGCTAGTATAAGATAGATTAAGTCAAGAGCATAAGCATACTGACGAACCAGCATTACAGGATAAGCTTAAAAAAATTTAAACTAGCTATTTAAATAAAAAACAGGAAAAGCTATAGGATTTCCCAAGCGGTTTCATAGTTTGAGCTGTAACATTATAATTATTAATAAAGCATTGCTCGCGGCTTCACTTGCGAGGTATTTTGTGCTATCCCATGGGAACATTTTTTTTTTCTGAGATAAAAAGTATGTAGCCTATGTCTCTTTTCGTCTTTCAAACTATGCCCATGCTAAAAATGAATTCAATGTGTTGCTTTGTTGCTGCTTGAAAGAGGAACAAACACGCTTTTGGATCTATAACATTGTTAACTACGATCAAGAATGTACTCTTGATATTGATATGTGTTCTTGATCGAAGATAGTTAAGGATAGTTTTTTTAAAGATTTTTAAAATTGAGCCCTTACTTGTCTCGTATGACATGTTAAATTGTAGGCTCCAGTTGTTTAACCGTTTAGCCATGTCAGAGGCCTTAGGATAGTAAGAATAAATCAGGCCAACTCCACGAGACTGCCTCGCTGGCTTATAATATCTTAACGTATGTAAAAATATGTGTGTGTAGGTATAATATGTAATAAGCTTGTATTTATAAGGGTACGATGGGGCTGGCATGGACTTTCGGTCCAAAAGCTCCCAAAAAGAAATTAAATAAAAAAAAAAAAGGATAGTAAGAAACCATTACTTAAATTCTCTCTACAGCTATTGTTGACAATAGTTATGACAATATTGATGGCACATTTCAGGGGGCATAATAAAACATATTAAGATTGATAGTAAAGAAGAACCAAATTATAGGCAGACTTAAACTTCTTAGTGGCTTCTTAGTCAGTAACGTCTGGCAAATTCTAGAGGAGGCCTATGTCCAGGGTGGACAACCTAATATTTAAGAAATAGAAATAAGAGTAATGTTTTGAAAAGGTATATCCTATCCTACTAATATTATAAACGCGAAAGTTTGTGAGGATGGATGGATGGATGGATGGATGTATGGATGGATGGATGTATGGATGTTTGTTACTCTTTCACGCAAAAACTACTGAACGGATTGAGATGAAACTTTGTAATAATATAGCTTATATATCAGAATAACACATAGGCTATAAATTATAATGATATTGCGTCATAAATTAAAATATCATGTGGGCGAAGCCGCGGGTAAAAACTAGTATATATATATATATATTAATGAATAAAGACTATTTTTATTTTATTTTTTTATTAAACTTCTTAGTGTCTGATTTATTTATTTCTTTATTTGCACAATGTATCCTATCCTACTAATATTATAAACGCAAAAGTTTGTGAGGATGGATGGATGGATGGATGGATGTATGGATGGATGGATGTATGGATGTTTGTTACTCTTTCACGCAAAAACTACTGAACGGATTGAGATGAAACTTTGTAATAATATAGCTTATATATCAGAATAACACATAGGCTATAAATTATAATGATATTGCGTCATAAATTAAAATATCATGTGGGCGAAGCCGCGGGTAAAAACTAGTATATATATATATATTAATGAATAAAGACTATTTTTAATTTATTTTATTTTTTTATTAAACTTCTTAGTGTCTGATTTATTTATTTCTTTATTTGCACAATGTAGTGTACATAACAATGTTAAAACTAATTGTAGTACAAAACATAGACCCCGTTAGGGTGCTGCAAGAGAACAATAAGTACTCTTAATTACTTATTAATATTTATACTAAGTGTAACAATGTAGGTATTTAAATTAAATTATTTACAAGTTAGTAATAGGGTTGCAATATACCATAGGAATTTCTCAAACTATACACAGGCTAATTATATTTTATTATTTTACTGTACTGAGTTAATTATAATTATTTAGTTCCAAGCTGCAGATAACCCAAGCCTTGCACAGTTGTTAAATGAGCTTCAGTCAGGATTGAGTTTTGAGCAGCTTGTAGCCAACTTCACAGCCTCCAAGAAGTTTGATTCATCGTATAACCTTATAAGAACTCGTACAACATTCCCAAAAATAATATTTACCTATTGGAAATATGATAAACAATTTCAAACAACCTACTGCAGTATTGAGAGGAAGTTGTTAACCTGTGACCTAAAGTGAGGACCATCTGTACCTAAGAGTGTCTGGGTCTGGGGCACTCTGGGGCATCAAATGAAAAACCCTATTTCATAGTATATCTTTGTAAATCATAACACATATATGTCCCAGTCTGCTCCCACAGCGCAGGCCGTCTCTCTGCTCAATGCTCTTATTGCTCAACATCCAGACGTTGACATATTTTTGGTTAAGTTTTTTGTATTTATAAATGTGTCTATTAGTTTTTTAAGTTAATGTTTAGTTATTGTAATGTTTTGTGTCTTGACATCAACTTTTTTTTTCTTTTCATTATAATTTTTTTTTCTGACATTTAATTTTGTTTCTACGAATTGTGATTAATTATTTTTATTTGACTTTGACATTTTATCACTATTGACCTGATTTAATTGTTTTTATTTTTGTATGTTTATTTTATTCTTTGAATTGTTTAATGTAGAATGTTGAAATTGTAGTATAAATAGCTAGCTTGTCGCATGCCTTGGCGTACGCTGTGAATGCGGCAAGCAATTGATAAATAAATAAATAAACACCGTAATCTTTTGTTAACTGGCTTCCAAAAAAGGAGAAGGTTCTACGTTTGTCTGTATGTATTTTTTTTGTGTATATTCATTGATATTTTCGCCAACCAAAAAAATATTTTTAAGGTCCCCAAGATGGTCCTATTTAAATTTTAAGTGTGTTTAACCAAAAAAATTAAAATGGCCATTTCGAGCCGTAATTATTTTTTTTCAAAAAATGGCATGACAGACTTCACCCGTGTACAGAATCATTACATAGTATAAAACAAAGTCCCTTTCCGCTGTCTGTCCCCATGTATGCTTTTATATCTTTAAAACTACGCAACGGATTTTGATGCAGTTTGTTTTAATAGATAGAGTAATTTAAGAGAAATGTTTATATGTATAATACACCTGTGCGAAGTCGGGGCGCATCGCTAAAACGCAAATATTATGCACGGATTGATGTAACATATTTCACATTAATGTTGATTTATCAAAAATGGCTCAGCCAATTTCGATAAAATATAAATGGGACCAATTTCGAAGTATACTCTTTCCAATAAAAAAAGAATTATTGAAATTGGACAACTATGTAAAAAGTTATATGTGGTTATACATAAAAAAAAAATAATATGCGTCGAATTGTATACCTGCTCTGGTGGTTTGTCGGTCAAAAATGGATATTTTGATATCTAAATATTACGAAACTATTTTATGAGTATCCTGTACACATTAGTAAGCAAATAAATATGTGTCACAGTCATAACATGCCCAAAATATACAGTGAGGTTGCAAAGCTCCTATATATTGAGTCTCATTAAAGTACTCTAATGAAGACCACGCACCATTAAACAGCCTAAGATGTCAACCATGGTTCCAAACCGTCCTGTTTTTGACCGTACTGTTGGGTTTTAGAAGAAATTGTTGGAGTCAGGTTGCTAACTCCTGACCGGATGTAATTTGTCCAGATAGATAAAATTTTGAATGCGACCTTGCTAATTTGACGGCGACAGCGACGTAGATAGTAAGTTGTAGGCAGCATGCATGCCGAACCAAAAACAAACAAAAATCTGTAGATCCTGGACCAATTACTAGTAGTAGCATGGACCAAAAGCGTTAGGAGTAGCATGGACCAAAAGCGTTAGGAAACGAATCCAAAGAGAGCTCTTAAGCTAAAGAAAAACTAAAACCTTAAATCTTCTAAGAATAGTTCAGACAATATTTGCAGTTCCACCTTGTTCCAGGTTTCTAGAATGTAAATTTAGAGATGCAGGAAAATTGCATGTCAAAAATGTTAAAAGTGAGAGCATGTACAATTTTAAGAAAAAAATAATAATTTTCATACACCTATATTTTGTTTTTACCGACCTGTTAAGTTGATATATGTATTTGCATTTTTCTTTGTTGTAACGCTTTCATTGATACTTAACGTAACTTTTTTTTTTCGATTTCAACCAAGTATGACCAGATTAAATTTGTTACCTGGTTGTGGCGGGTAGAAAAGTTGGCAACCCATGAGGTGGACTAGTTTTCTAAGCACAGGAACAAGCTGGATGCAAGCCACTTCCAATCGGATTGTTACACTTATTGGATTGAGATAGGAAAGACTGAGATAGTTCAGCATTGGACATTTTAAGGCTGATAATGATGAAAATTTCATGATCTTGAGGCATCTCCGAAATCTATATTTTTTTGGTTAGGAAATTGCATGACAACACAAAATTTGCAATGACATTCAAGAAGACTATCATGTTAAAAGATAGTATTGACTAGATAAGGAATAGAAAGATGACACATATTGCAAATAAAATTCTAAATATTTTTGTTTAGTTATAGCGTATAACTTTTAGTGCGATGTTCCATCACAAAAATGAGTGTTTAAGGAAAAGTCTGCACCATTTCCGTGACATTGTTTCAATTAGTGACCGTATTTAAAGTTTAACAGGTATTAAAACATCTTTCAAACCTCTACAGGTTTTTGATTAGATGCAAAATATGCAATTCTGGTTTGACAATTACTCCCGTACACATTCATATTAGAATGCGGTTTATATTTTATATTTACATTCATCTCATTGAATGTAAATAAATGAGGTTGATAATGCAATTTTGCATAGTTTTTGTGCGCGGGACAGCCGGAAACAGCCACAGCACGTTGTTGTCTGTTTAAACGTGAAATTAGAGTTCAAAACATAGCCTTGGGACGCCGAAACTGCAACGGAAAGCAAGCCGCGAGTAACATAATAAAAAGTAACGCAAAATGAGTCATCGCTACTTGAAAATGAGAATGAACATGGAAAAACCCGAATACCTTTATTCTTACCCATTGTTGTGACGTTATAGTCTGCATGAGTGAAGTGAAGACTGCACACTTTGGAGTATTTTGTGTACGGTTTGCCCCGCTTCAGGATCAAGTTCCATTTGTCCGCCATCGTCACATCTCGGGGAAACCTGTGGAATTTCACGTTCTTCGTCTTGCCGGCGAGCGATGTACATTGTGGCACTGTGCAGTAATAACCCATCTTCGCGATTCTTCAAAGCTTTTGTTGTATTTCACAACACCGGAAGCCGAGGAGTTAATGACGCACCGCACATCAAAACTTCTGCTCCTCGCCGCGTTACATAAAAACTTCGGTGATTACTTTTATTTGTTGCAATCGTTATCACGTTGGTAAAAAAATGGAATCATCACAGAGTAGCCTTGAAATATTTTGACATGTATCACCTTTTTCCCTTCCCACTTTTTTCGGAAAATGGCCACTTTTGCGTCATAGACAAGGAAGTTTTTTCGTTTCCTGTTTAAAATTAGTCGATTATCGAACTAACTTCGATTGAATCGATTATTTTAGTGAAATGACGTCATTGTTCATTGTGTGAATAATACACAAAAAAATTAATTTACTTTCACAGCAATGTAATATTTAAAAAATGTTATGTCCTAGTCACTAATTTTTAAAGTTTTGGATATTCAACACAATACGAGCTACAACCGGCAAACTGAGAGTGACTTGACTGACTGACGATGTGACGACTGACAAGGAAAGAACGCGTTGATAAACCGACACAATAATTCACAGCCCGTATTATACGGCCAAAAAACTAGACTTTAAGCCGTGCACACTGCACGTGGCTTTAAAATATTGAGTTGTACAATCAAATACAGATCGTGCAATATACAGGGCTATTGGTAATCATCTAGCGAATATTCTGTACATCAAAACAAACTGTATTTTGTTATACATTTCCTAAAAAAATGTATTTATTTTCTTTCATACAAAATTTAAAACAAATGTTGACCTATTTAAACTCTAATAGAGTTTAAATAGGTCAACATTTGTTTTAATTAGTTTTTTACGACATTACATAGTATGTAAAAAGCTCGCTCGCCGCCATTCTTCGATACTCGGAGATACTGACTGTACACGAAATATGCAAACATGTTAAGTGTTAATATTAGTTAAGTAATAAACAATAATAATATGGTGATTCTACTTTTCTTATCTTTTTTGGGAAAAGTTGTAGAATGTTTTGATGTACAAAATAATATGCCCTGAAAAGCAAACTAATGCTAATATAGATAATATTACAGGGTTATTGGTAATCACCAATAATCCTGTATAACTACATACGAAGTTGGTAAAGTCATAAATGTACTACACGGAGATTAGCAACGCTTGAGCAAGAATTGACAATTTTCTTATACGATACTTTTATTTTTTTATAGACGCATATTTCACACACAGATTAATCGCACGCTCTATTAATACACACTTTCCTGTATTCAATATCAATATTTATTTATGTGACGTTTTGTGGGATAGAAGAGCATAAATAAGCTACCTGCTTATCATGATCTCAAAAATGAACTTTTATTATTATGATGGCCCTACAGGTATAAACATAGACGAATCAGATATTCATTGATGAATATTTAAAATATAGAAACATATGCAATTCTATTTTGAAAAATTTGAAAAAAGACTTCTATAAAAATAAACTTACAAAAAATAAGGGTAATATCAAAGAGACCTGGAATATAGTGAAAGAGGTTTGTAATTTTAATAAATCTAAAACACCATCTAGTGACCTAATTAACCATCAAAACGATCCAAAACAGTCATTAAATGCTGTAAATGGGTAATTTACTTCAGTAGGAGCTAAGCTTGCGGACACCACTTTGCGCAAAATGTCTAAATCAGAAAAACAGTTGTCTGAACTTGCAATGGACCCAAATCCGCCTGTAAATTCGATGTCTTTCATGCCTACGGATCCAATAGAAATTAGGAATGTCATTCTAGGATTGAAATCAAAGAGTGCACCAGGGTGGGATAAAATCACTACCAATATTCTCAAACAATGTATAAACTGTCTCGCAGAACCTATCGCATTTATATGCAATCTTAGTATGGAAACGGGTGTTTTTCCAACGATCTTTAAGCAGGCCATTGTTTGCCCGGTGTTCAAAGCAGGAGATATGAAAAATCCTTCTAATTATAGGCCTATTTCTCTGTTATCTACTCTTTCAAAAATCTTAGAAAAAATTGTAAAAAAGAGAGTTATAAGTTACTTGGAAAAATTTAACATATTAAACAATAATCAGTACGGTTTCAGAGAGGGTAGATCAACGGAAGATGCGGTACTAGCGCTGACATCGCTAATTACGTCGTATATGGACAGGGGAGATAAATGTATCGCAGTCTTTTTGGATTTGCAGAAGGCTTTCGATACAGTTTCTATTCCCATCTTGTTGACGAGAATGAATAACGTTGGTATGCGAGGGTTGGTTTTGGAATGGTTCATTGATTATTTGACAAACAGAACCCAGAGGGTTCGTGTTGATGGGCATGAAAGCGACAAGGGTGACTGCATTTTTGGTGTACCGCAGGGAAGTACACTAGGACCGCTACTTTTCCTCATATATATAAATTCTTTATGCGCTAGTACACAGACGGGTTTGGATCTGTTTATGTTCGCGGACGATACTGTGTTACTTTGCCACGAGAAAACGTGGAACAATGTTAAAAAGTTAACTGAAGTATGCCTCTCGAACGTCACATGTTGGCTAGAAGATAACCTTCTAACCATAAACACTAGCAAAACAAATTACATGTGCTTTAGCAAAAGAGTTACAGGAGCACCTAATACTGATAACTTTCACTTAAAGATACATACATATCCTTGTAACCGTACCTTGTCTTTAGCTGATGTTCACAATGCTTGCTGCTGCTCTACTTTAACGCGAGTCAGTTCACTCAAATATTTAGGCGTTATACTTGACGACAAACTCACGTGGAATGGACATATCAAATCTCTAGCTACTAAAATCAGAAAAATGATTTATATCTTTAAAGCTCTGAGAACAGTAGCAGATATAACATTAATTACTCAAACATATAGGGCACTCTGTGAGTGCATCATAAGATATTGCATCTGTGTATGGGGTAGTGCCGATAAGTCGCACCTCATAACAGCCGAACGTGCACAGCGCTGTGTTCTCAAGGTAATGATGTTCTTACCTTATAGACATCCCACCACAGAAGTCTATGAAAAAGCAAAAGTGCTTACAGTTCGAAAGCTGTTTATTTACGAGAGTATACGGAGATACCACAAAAATGTTGTCCCGACTTTAACAGACCATACTCGTAGTAGATATGCTAGAGCAGTCCCAGCTGTCCGCACAAGATACGCACAAAAGCAATTCAGAGATGTTGCTGCACGGCTTTATCATCAATTAAATGAGCTTGGTAGAGTTGATAGACTAACAGACAGAGAACTCAAAAAAATAATTCTTCAGTGGCTTAATACTTTTGACTATAATGGTATTGAAAGTATGTTGGAAAGTTTTTATTTTTAGTCAAAATTTATAATAGAGATTTTTTTTTTGTTGTGAAATTGAGATCATACCAATGAACACGCAAACACACACGCGCGCACACACACACACATAAACACACACACACACACACACACACACACACACACACACACACACACACACACACACACAAACACACATATTCATAAAACATACTTACGTTGTTATCAGATTGTAAAGAATTTTTGGATTTTTTTCTTAATGTTAATAACTTTGGCTTTAATTTTTTTTAAGTCTAAATTTTATTATATAATAATGTTAACTGGCGTATTTTTAAATTTTTTAAATGTGTACCAATTGGAGAGTCCATCGGCTCCTGAAATACAGTTTCTAACTAGTTCAGGAGCCTTTGGGTCATTATTCAGACTATTGTAAACTTATGCCCCAATAAACAATTTTATTTATTTTATTTATTTATTTTATTGAGTACTTAATTAATCTATGGTATAAACCATAAAGATGCAAACTGTAAATTGACTGTAAAATTATTTGTAAGTCTGTATTATACATATTAACTTTCCTCTTAAATTACCCTATCTATTTATAAAAAACGCATTAAAACCTTCTGCCTAGTTTTTAATTATATAAGCATACATGGGGACAGACAGTAGGAAACGACTTTGTTTTATACTATGTAGTGATAATACAACTGAGCACCCTAAATTAGTTAAAAATATAATGTGTTAAATTAAATATTTGTTATAATTTTATGTTTCAGATAATATGATTTTTAACACATGTATACTATTTTAATATAAAATACTAATATGTGGGTAACAATCCATAATTATTATTTTTCCTATAAAATAACGTGATCCATCAAATGTCATAGCATATACATGATATTATGGGTGGGTAAATAATATCATAGATAATTAGGAAATTTATCTATGATATTACTAAGTGAATTTGAGTAAAATTAAATTAAATATAAAAATACTTTTTTGCTTTTGTTTTACTTAAATTAAAATTAAATATTTACAAAATCTTAACCTCATTTTCCGATTTATTGGGAACGTTGGGAACCTATTATTTGCAATGGGTTGAAACCAGTGTTTTTTTTTTTCTAGTCGTAACTAGTCACAAAAAATATGTTTTATGAATTTGGCTCTGATATTGACGTTCGAAAAATTATCGAATATATATGACAACTACTCTTTTCGCATTTAACTACATTCTTCTAAATATTAAGGGATAGTAATAAACTTGGTGAATAATATCATAGGTGGGCGACTATCAAGTGTGTGATTATTAAAATTGTCGGGTTTGAGCTGGACAACAGCGTTTTAATGTTGCGTAATAATGTTGTTACATACAGTTTCCTGCCTTTTCGTGGATAATTGTTTAACTGATTTGACGTTTCATTTGGTAGAATTATTGTTTATTATAATGATAAAAAACGTTTGGAACATTTATCACTTATCAAATCTTTCATTAGGCCAAACAACTATTAGACGAATAAAGTTTCGTCGAATAACGTCACATTAAAGATTAGGTATGAAGCAAAAAATAGGTTAGGTTAGGTAAGAACATAACAAACATTGCACGAGCCAAGTGAGCAAAGCGAGCGTACCACGGCAGCAGCCGGCGAATTGCCAGAAGCAACTCGATTTTGTAGATTAGGTGTGAAACAAAAAGTAATCATCTTTATTTACTTTGTTTATTCATCATAGGTTACAGCAACATTACAGTATAAAACCAAGTATATATTTTTTTAATAATGACAATACTACACTACTACTACATAGAAAGCAATTGGATGATCCACAGACCCTTGAAGGTGTAAAGATAATCCAAGTGCTCAAGCCCACTGCCAGTTGGCAGCGTGCCCAGCATGCTGGCAGCATTGCCACGCTAAATGGCAATGCTTATACTTTGAGCCAAATAAACACCAGCATTTTGGTCACGCGACGCGTCCACTAGACGCTCAGAAAGACTTGAAAACGAGATGAGCTCCCGGCCCCCACGGACCCAAAGTCTCAACTCCAAATGGCTCAAATATGTAACCACTACCGAGGTTAGCATATTTGCGCCACTTGTGCTGCTCAGCCGAATTGGCCGCCGCTCCAGGCTTACTCTGAGTCTCAGGAAGATGTAACGGTGCCAAAGTATCGACGCAAGTTGCGTCCCATACTAAGGGCCGTCCACACTTCCATGGGACCAGCGTCATGCCGTCAGGTATTTTGCCATCACCACGCGCCAACCCACTCGGTTCGAGTACGGCTGCGATATTGGCGGTGACAAAAGCCCTGCGTATGACATCGTTAAGGCTGGCGTGGCGTCCAATCCGACCAGCGCTTCTTGAGCAAGAGAGACCGTGGTGACCGAGCTGGTCAACTCCAGTACCACACTGACAGCGATGGGCTTCACAACACCTTAAGTTGATACTGCCCTTATCGAACATGTGAAATACACAAACATAACACAATACAGTGACAAAAACATTAAAAAGTACAATCGCTACCTAAAATCAAAAGGAGAAACAAATCATTAACTAACATAGTTGATATTATGGTTTTTCAGATAGTTTCAGCGCCGATTCTGTGAAATTTGTCAGACTATTTCCAAAAATGTCAATCTCTTTGGCAATTTTATTCCTTACATTTTAGGCTTTGATTATAATCAAAGCCTAAAATGTAAGCCACAATAAATCTATATTAATAATTTCGTCAAGGGGTACGGTAGACTCGATTGAAACTTTATCTGAATGATAAAACATAAAAAAAATAATGATTTCGAGTCGACAACATATATCCGGAAAATTCGGATTATCGAGTATTTTAATAAATTATTACGGTGCTGGCCATTGAGTGCTGACAAACAAAAACACGGTGTCCATATTGACACCGGGTGACGGATGACATAACTTGAGAAGTGTTGCCAACACCACAAATAAAGAATCTGCTAAAATGGTGTTAAAATTGTGACAAAATAATGCTAAATAAACATGCTAAAAATTGTGATAACATTTTTCAATATGAAATGAAACGTAACATAATTATGAAATTATTATTAATTAACAAAATATATGTTTTAATCGACTATGACCTATTATTATGTTATCAAATAAAATGTAAGTATCTTGGTCTTCATCGACCACTAATGAGCTTGAAGACGAGGTTGAGTCATTGCTCAGACTGTATAACTACCCTTGGTACCTACAGAGCGCAGTGCGTTCTCTGGAACTGCGTAAGACTGCGTTCTTTGCCCTTTTTAAGTCGAATCTTATAAGTATAAAATAGTATTTAAAGTTTTTACCGACAAACAATTGCGTAGGTTAATTTTTAATACATTTATTTGACTAAAAGAAACCCGTTCAATTTCGTCATTTGAAAGTGGTAGCGTTAAAAACGATATTGCTGACATAAATCTGTAATTCTGCATGTAATTTTAATGGTAAAAAACTTATTGTACAATTATTTTACATGCTAAAAACATGACGTATGCTAAATTGCAAATAAATATGCTAAACAAGATAAAATATGCTAAATTTAGCATAAAAATGCTAAATTGGCATCACTGATCTTGAGCAGTCAAGTCTTTTATGTTTTGGCGTCGCATTGTGGTTCATTTGCCAGTGTCAAGTATTAAGTTTTAATAATTTTTGATAATATGGTGTCCAAATAGTCACTGTCGTAGTCACAGATATCTGGTCGTAGTCACGTTAAGGTCCAACCTTTAGTTAGTACCACAGATATCTAATATACTAGGGTAGTAACTAACCGAAGGTTAGGTACCTACTTAATGTATTCAATGATCCGAAACATAAAATAGGACAGGAGTGTAGGCTATTAATTTTGTGTATGTAGTAATCAGACTCCACTGGAAAAGCAAAGGATACAGGTTACATAAAGTACATCATAATATATCAGATCGGCCTTATTGGAAATCTATGAGGCTTATGTCCAGCTGTGGACGTCCTACGGCTGATAGATAGATAGATAATCATAGAAAATATAATACTTGCCATACCTAATCTTTAAAGTTGACGTTGCCTTTCTTTTCGTTTTATCAGAATGTATAGATACATTTTCAGTAGGTACTTATTCATTTAGTTTTGAGCAATTACTTTGGGATATTGTTTACAACCGTCATTCCGAAATTACCTATTTTTTAAAATGTATGTCTTTCATAATTGTTTTGTTTGACCTTCATCATTTTGTTATCAGCCTAATCTCCTTGCCATAGATGAAGGATAAGTTTTCGCTCAGAGCGAAGCGATCCTCCCTTCATCTATGCTCCTTGCATTTGGTAATCATTGTCATGATTGTAAAATATTGATGCAGCGAAGAGCTCTTCGTAAAGATGGTGATCAAGTAAAATTATGATGAGTGTGTGAGTATTATAAGTCATATTTCACCCGAGCGAAGCCGGGTTGTCATCTAGTAATTATTTATTGTCTAGATATCTAGTAACGCACCAAAAGCGCCCAAAAAAATAGAGTATAACTGTTACACTCTAACCCCGCCCGCGCCCGTTAGTGACGCCACAGACACCGCGCGGATAACACCTAGTATTATTCTCTGTTTCGCGGCGAAAATATGACGTACTGTGTTATCAATCTGTGCCGCAACTACAAGAGACGTTTGAAAACACCTAAAACGATTTCTTATCACAGGTAAGTACATTTCAAACAACTATTATCTTGTATAATTAGAGAAAATCAGTGATAGAACTATCGCTATACATACTACTGTGATATCTGTGTCATTAGTTGCCAGCTTTCAAATTGAATATTACCCAAATTTTGTTCACATATTTTGTACCGTTTTTGATAAAAAGATTAGGAGGTGAAATATTTATATTTTTTCTTTATATTTTTAGGGTTCCGTGAGAAATCCGTATCCTTGTATATTTGTATTTTTTTTAGTACACTACATTGTATGTAGTTGTGTATGTATGCCCTGAACCAATGTGTCCCTGTGCCTAAGGTGGTGGCGTATACTCGCAGAATACGTTTCTTTTTAATTATTAACCGACTTCAAAACAAGGAGGTTATCAGTTCTTCTGAAATATTTTTTATGGATGTTTTTCGCGAATACTCCGCTATTGATGAACCGATTAATTTTTTTTTACTAGTGTTTCAAGGTTGGTCCCATATAATAATATATTTTTTTCATTTGGATCAGAATTTTTTGAGAAAAATAACAATAATCCAACAAATTAAAGATAAAGTTTAGGCAAACCAATTTTACTTTTTTATTCTTAATTTCCAAAATTACTAGTCCTATTTTGATGCGGTCTTCTGTGATGGGTTGAAGTTTGATTGGTGCACGCTTGGTGCGCTATTACCATGAAACTAAAAAAAATAACATAAGCCACGATGTTAAATCGAAACGCAATTTATTTAAAAAACAAATACAAAGAGAAGGTCATTAAAGTTCACCAAATATTAATTTGGTAAACTTTGATGACCTTTGCTAAGTACTAGTTTCTCTTTTGTGTGGATACAGATACCGATGAAGCTAAATCTTAATAGACAAAATAGAATCTTTGCAGTTAGTAATCGCAATAAGTAAATGTAAATTTAATTGTCCTTATAACAAATCCATAGCTATACGAAAACCTATATACCGTGGTTTCATAATGTTTGTGTCGTCAGTTTTGTATAAACACTCGTATGTACCTGTTACATGAAAATAAATAATTTGTAAAAAAAATGTATTTAAATAAATTGTAACAAATATGTTTTATTTTTAACATTATATTATAACCCTATAACCAGTATAAATCTACTTATAACCAATCAAAGCGCGGATAAAGCGCTTTGATGGTACGAAAGTTTACGGAACCCTTCATGCGCGAGTCTGTCTCGCACTTGGCCGGTTATTCAAATTATTTCACATCACAGCATATTTGTCAACTTTGTGGAAATTATTTAAAAGCTAGCAACATTACGCACACAAACATGGGACTCGGCGCGCTTGTAATTACAGTGTAAGGCAATTCATCTGTGTGCGTGAACACTCCTACATGCGTGCCTAGCCTGGCCACCTATTCTTATTACGGTTGCAGCGCTACACTCCATCTTGACAATAATTTATCTAAGATTTTAGGTTGAGAAGTCACAAAACAGCGTCATTCATCTGGGATCTCAGTGATGTCATGCCTTCTTAGCTCGAAACATACTATCAGACGCGGCTTACGGACGCGACTGACAGCCGCGACCTAGACTATGAAAGTACACTGAGCCGTGCACACTATCGGACATAAGTCGCGGACGTCATCTTCGGACGACCTTGAGCGTTCGGACGTCCGAGAGCGATCTGGCACACCGGATGTTTTAAGACTGTGCACATTGCTAAGTCGCGGTGGTCAGTTGCGTACGTAAGCCGCGTCCGATAGTATGTTTCCAGCTTTATAATCTAAGGAGGCATGGAATGAGATGACGACAGTATAATAATAGGTGACGTTTGAATTTTATATCATCCCTATTTTGCAGCTATCTCTAGTTTCCATAGACAAATTCAAAAAGTTTTTTACGCAATAGCAACATTTTCGTTTTTTTTTTCTCTATTTTGATAAATGTCGGCGCTTGATGTTTATGCGCCAAGTTTTGTTTGTTTTTATAAAATTTTGCCTTTAATAAGCTGTTTTGGCTGCTGTAACTGATAGAAGAAATGTTAATTCGTGATTCAGGACGCTAATGGTGTTAGCAAGATGCCTTATTATTGCACAGTGCCGCGTTGTACCTCCATGGCAGGCAAAGCGAAAAATGTTTCGTTTCACCAGTTTCCAAGAGATGAAGAGCTTGCAAAATTATGGAATAAAATCCTAAAACGGGGCAAACCTTACACGAAATACTCGAAAGTGTGTAGTTTGCACTTCACGGCAGAGGATTACACCATAACAAGCGTCGGGAAAAACAAAGGTAAAGTGTAATGAACGTTTAATTTTCTGTAGGTACCTATTCGGTACATACCTACACGTAACTGTACCTACGAGCAACCTGCCTACTTCTATTAGATAATTTTAGTAGGCATTATTGTAAGTTGTTTTGTTTATGTTTCGTAATACGCGTTGGTTTGATTCCCGCCAGTTTTTATGCATGTTTACAAAGTAAAGTTCATTGTATTTGTAGTCATGTGGTATTTTTTTTTCTGTTAGGCTGATTTATTTTGCAGACAATATTATATTATTAACAGATTACTAAAATATAGCCTCTACTGTAGTGTTGGGGTTGTTTTGTTTACTTATAAAATAACCATACTTATACAGTTGTTCTCTTATTATAGTAGCTAGACTAAGTTCTTAAACAATTAACAAAGTTTAAGAAATGGTGTTCTTGTTAAGTCTTCTGACTTGTGACCATAAAAGTTTTTTTACTATATAGCTTAAGGAACAACATTATGGTCACAAAAAAATAAATTATTCTTATAGAACAAATAAAATTCCTTGGTGGCTACGAACATGATCACAAGTGACATTTATAACTGAGCGCTGCCGTGGCTCAGGTGGATCATAAAATTTTGTGCTTTAGTTATTTTCCCCGATTAGCCATGTCCTTTTGGCTTATAACTCAGATATAGGCTGAATCAAACTCATTGGTGGATGTGAAGGTAGCTACGCTCTGCAAAACATATTCCTCTTGCAGCGCAAATTTTAAACCCAGTGCACAGCTTGTAGCTAACATCACAGCCGCCAAAAATGTTCATTCAGCATATACCAAGACCATCTGGCCTATACAAACATACTTTTACTGCTGTGTTTTAGCAAAGTCTTCATAAATAATTTCAGGACAGTGGCGTACTTTGAGAAAAGACGCTATACCTTCACAGAACCTTCCGTCGGAGTCCCCCACGCCGTACCAGAGGAAGCAATGGAGCTCCTGGACCAGAGATCCACCTTCCAATATCATGGATCCTACAGTAAGATTTTTTTTTTATAAGTATACAAATATCTGGGCACCGAGAAACTCTTGAAGCCATATTGGTAATACCTGCTTTGCAGCCATGAAGTTGTGGGTTGAAATTTCGGTCCTGTACCAATGAGTTTTTTGAGTTAAATGTTAATGTACAGAATTTCACACCACTGGCTTTTCAGTGAAGGAAAACAGCAACCTACATGTTCATAGAAGACATTCACTGGCGTATGTGAATCCACCAACCCGCACTGGGCCAGTATGGTGAATATAGCCCAACCACCCTTTGTGAGTAGGCCTATGTCCAGCAGTGGACTATTGATAAGACTGATAGTTCAGAGCAGAGCAACGCTTGGTTTGAAGTTATTATTAGCTGTTGCTATGAGATGGCATTGATCATTTTTTTCGTAGATTATACTTCAGAGGGGTCCAGGTTCACATATAAATTGAAACTACAGCTGTTTCCGTATGGCTCTACACATTATTATACAGCGCCCCTGGCAGAAACGACGAAGAACTAACCAAATTGTATGGAGTCACACATTATCACGTTTAAGTAAACTATGCAAAAACTAGACTAAGGACTCGGAGGTTTACATTTTATCGTAATCTATTGAGCCATTATTGAAAAATCAAAAATAATGTGAAAAACTTGGTCATGCCATTTTTGGCTAAAAATAATTTTTTTGTACAATATAGTGTTATCTATCCTATATGCCCAATTTTAAAGGCGCCGTCGAGCTCTAAATTGCTATTATAATTACATTGGCACCTCTAAAATTGGGCCTAATATCAATATTTTCAGATACACCAGCAAGTGGCCCAGGCGATCTACATGCAAACCATGCTGGCTATGCAGGCTGCCGGCACTCCTGACATGTCTTCCCTCAATCATAGTAATGGTATGTTTTTTACCTACTTCGATTCAAAAAGGAGTAGGTACTGTGTTTGTCTGTATGAATTTTTAGGGTTCCGTACCTCAAACGGAAAAAACGGAACCCTTATAGGATCACTTTGTTGTCCCTCTGTGTGTATGTCAAGACACTTTATCTCGGGAACGCGTAAAGATATCGAGTTGAAATTTAAACTGTATACGTATATCTATGGTTTCTTGCAGTTGTGTAAAAGCAAAACTTCTCAGTTATCGTTTAAAAAAGTTAGAGCCGTTTTTGTCGTAAAAAACCGCATATTTCGATACCCACAAAAATCAAAACCTACAGGGTTCATCCCGTTGAGACAAAACTATGAAATTTGATCCAGGAGGCATGACTTATATTATTTATTCGCAAGTACTTAAAATTGAACTAGAAATTCGGGCCCCTAATAATAATAAATAATTACCTTCCTATTCTGCAGGTTTACCGCCAATACCGTCCGAAGCCTTCGCGCACACATCAGCAACCCCCGACACCGACATACTCAAAGGCAAGCAAACAAACACGCACGCAAAAACAAACTCTTTCAAATGCACAGAATGCTCAAAATGCTTTAAAGACCCCGACGTATTCATCTTACACAAACGTAGCCATATAAAAAACGAAAAGAACGAAAAAGAAAACTTTAACTTAAACTTGACATTGCAAGCGAATCCTATTTTGGCTAATTTACTCAAAACGAATACTGAAAGCTCGAATATTTTTGATACTAATTTCAGTATGGAAAGTTTGCTCATGACTGCTTTAGCTGCTAATATGGAAGGGTACATGCGGAATTTCACTTCTATGATTAAAAATGAAGAGAGAGGACATGAGCATCGTAGGAGTCAATCACTCGAAAGGGATGATAATAATCACTATAATGATAGGGGTAATTTCGGTCATAATGGTCAGCCAGGTCATGACAGTGGTCAATTAGGTCATGATAGCGGTCAATTAAGTCATGATAACAGTCATTTAAGACATGAGAGTGGTCATGTAGGTCATGACAGAAGTAGTTATGATAAAAACAATGATAGGAGAGGATTCCAAGACTGCCAAAGCACTTCACAGAGTGTTTTGAACAATGATATCACCACGCTTTTGAAACGATCGAACCATATTGAAAGTGATAGGGATATGAATGATAGAGGCATGAATAGTGATAGAAACATATTCAGTGATAGGATAATAGAACATTTTAGGAACAATACTTATGATAGTAATAGAAGTGTTAGGTATCATGAGAATGGTCAGAATGATAGCGGATCTACAAATAGTGATGACGGTTTTGATAAAAATATCGGTGGTGGAAGTGATGCTAGTAGTGATGATGATCATATGATAGATGGTGATAAAGGTTTTAATGATTGCAATGATCCCAGTGATTATAGCAGGAGAGTGACAGGACATGATAAGGATATGATGAAGAGTGATAGGGATTTAGATGATACATACAACAGTGGTAGTGTCGCAAATGATGATGATTCTCAAGGTTCCAGTGATGAGCCGTTCTGTGATAACGATTTAAATGAATCTATCGATTCTAATAAGTTAGTTATAGATGAATCTGTTTAATATGAAAACTAGAGGTTTTTTTTTAAAAAAAAATGTGAAATAAACGTAATGCCTTTCTGCTATTTTATCAAAATATGAATCACATTTATTTTTATGTCATGTACTGTCAAATTAAAAAAATAATTTGTCACAGAAATCGAATGTTATGTCAGCTGCTTATTATTTTTCAAATTCATTTTTAAAATGCAAGGTGTTGTTTTGCAAAGAAAGGGGATTTAAAATGGCGTACCTATGTACTAGAAAAAAATTCCCTCGAAAAACTGTATGGTAAATGTTATTTATAACTATTTCAAAGCACATTCTGTCAAAATTCCTCATACGAACTGCCAGAATGTGGAACGCTTTGCCTGAGTCTGTCTTTCCGTTAAAGTACAATGTAGGTGTCTTCAAATCTCGAGTAAATAGGTATCTTCTAGGTAAGCGAGCTACATCCTACATCGCATATCTGCTTAACATCAGGCAGTGTGTAGTCAAACGCAAACCTATTTGAAATAAAAAAAAATAAGGCGAATTCAAAACTCATTCAAGTGTTTAGGCCGAATCATACAAATCGGCGGATGTGAAGTTAGCTACTAGCTGAGCAATATTCTGATGCTCACATAAGGGTGCTTTTCCACCAGAGATGTGCTATGCTACGATGCTATGGATGCGTTTGATATCCACCAATCATATTCATTGGTGCACATACAGCCTTGGCCAAAAGTATTAGGCACCCTATATTTTTACTCTATTTTCTAAACTTATTTCACTCCTTTTTGTCATTTTTAACAAAATTAGGTGTCAATTTAATCACATCAACAGAAATGAAAGCTTGTTTACTTGTTAGAGTCCAGAACACAAGTGACCAAACATTGACTGATAAGAACCGATAAAAACGGAGTCCTTTGTTTTCGATCACCAGGTGTTTTATGACCTTAACAAAGAGCCGCTTAATATT
Source organism: Hypomecis punctinalis (assembly GCA_949316475.1). Lineage (NCBI taxonomy): Eukaryota > Metazoa > Arthropoda > Insecta > Lepidoptera > Geometridae > Hypomecis > Hypomecis punctinalis. The sequence continues at coordinate 3,072,114 of OX438795.1, forward strand.
CTAAGAAGTTATTTATGACCCCGGTAAGTCATTTAAGATAAGCACTCAGTTATTGGTTAAGTAGTAAACATGCATTTTGATTTTTTATAGGTGCCTAATACTTTTGGCCAAGGCTGTAGCTTAGCACTGGTGGAAACGGATTCAATTAAGATATGTTTTTATATGGATGGATGCGTGCTATGGATGAGTGCTATAGATGCCTGCTATGGGCCATCGCGAGCCCCGCCGTTTCTCTACTATCGATACATAGCATAGCTCGAGTTGCGCATCTTTCTCGCACAGCTACTTCGCGGCGGCGCATCTTCGTTGCGCATCTTCCTCTAGTGTAGTATTGGTGGCAACGGTCACATATTTTCGTAGCGTAGATTTCACATCTTCGCAGCATAGCCGCATAGCATATCTCTGGTGGAAAAGCATCCTAAAGCTGCTCGTTGATTGGGTTTCGCGCAGCTTGTAGCTAACTTCACATCCGCCGACTTGTAATTTGATTCGACCAATAACAAAATATAAAATATTTTTAAATGAAGGAACCAACTCTGTGTACTTGAATTATCTTCTTTGATAAATTATTTTATTAATTTGACATTTAAGGACTTAAAAATGACATAAAATAGTTATTTCTAATCAAAATTAAGTTTCGTTCATAAGCAGTGTACAAAGAAAATATCACCAAAATATAAAAAAAAAAACTAGCTGACCCGGTGAACTTCATATCACCTTCATCTGTCACAGTAATTTCGACGGCGTTTAGCGCCACTAACGACCAGATATGGTAACTTTTACATTTGTAGGAACTTTTTGTATGGGAAAATTAAATTGATGTTTTTATTTTTTCTGTGCAATTTTCTTATATTGATATTACTGTGTATTCATGCTGTTATTATGAACAACTTACACTGCGGGACCAATATTGAAATCGCAAAAAACAGCTTTTTGTATGGAACACTTATTTTTTTGTTATTTCAGTATTAGCCCCATAGTAAAAATGGCTTTTGATGATGACTATTGGTTGATTTTCTTTATAAACTGCTTATCTATTCATCAGCCGGGCTAGCATACGCACCATGAAATAATTATATCTACGTGTCAGAACGAGACGGAGTTACAGTATATACATATATATGTCACTTTTTCACACATCGCCAAATCTCTTTTCGTGGTCGTATGCAAAGGTAATTGATCTCTGGTAGGGTGACCATACTTAAAGTATTTTTATACTTGTGTTTTTTTATTATTTTTATTTTTCAAAAAACATCATTTTTGATGAGGCTTCGATATTTTCCTAAAATTACCAAATAATAATATTGAAATAAAATAAATGGCACACTTTATCTTCCAAAACATACTATAATTCATCCCAGTGATAGTTACAATATTTAAAAAAAAAACGACTTTATTATGTTTCATTATTATTCTTTGCGAAAAATAATAATGTCCCACCATAATAATTATTATTGCTATTAATAGTATAGGTTACAGTGATTGTATATTTTTTGTACCTTTGTAATATTTAGACAAGTATTTTAATAATAGTTTTTATTTATAAGTAAGTACCTACGGGATATTTCTCTTGAAGTCGGAAATATTATATTTTTTCATTGTACTCATCAGTACTACTAATTTTTACTATGAAACCAACCCCGCAAAAAAACAGCTGTTCTACAGGGTTACTGACATGAAATAATCAATTAGTATCCTTTTAGGGGCTTATTCATGTACAACAACAAAAACTAACAACTTTTGTTCGACGACTTTTATCAAATACCAAAAAAAAAATGCTGTTCCATAGAAAAATATGGTTTAATTTTGACAAAATGTATGGAACAGCTGATTTTTTGTTTTGACAAAAGTCGCAGAACAAAAGTTGTTAGTTTTGATGTACAGAATACGCCCCTAATATGATGATAATTGATTGCCAGTAACCCTGTATATAGAAAGTTCATGGAGTTGCGACGAAATAAATGAAACAGCTGATTTCTTTTTGCGTTTTTTAAATTAGTCCCATAGTAAAAGTTGATAGTGATGTTGAGTGCAATAATAACTTAGAATATGTCCGTAGTCCAAAGAAATATTCTGTTGAATTAAAAATAATAATCTACATAATAATTTTGATATGAAAATCGTGTTTAAGAAAAGCTTTAAAATGATGTGTTATGATTAATAATTTATTAATCATTATCATTGTATTGATATACAATGGGTGTGAGTTCGGGGTTAAAACACGATTTTGAAGTTTACATGTGTGACTGAGTTAGGAATTATTTTATTTCATTTATTCAGTCAGTTTGGCTTCGCAATGTAATGCCATTTGCCAACTGTAATCATGGTCAAGTTAACGGAGAAATCAGTGATAATTCATTTTCTTGTAATCAGTCCATTATAATTGAATTTTTACTAGTGATGTGAAAATAACAAAAAATCAGCAATTTTTTAAAGCAATGCCTATTTTTATGCATGAAAATTTTCAAAACATTTTATGTGCTCGAGGCCTCCTAAAAAGTCGTCAAAATCGTGTTTAAATATCACTCTAGCATTACCTATTGCAAAAAAAAGAACCTACCTAAAGCTTCTCGCTTACAAGGAGCAATTTACATCTTATAATTAACTTATAGAACGTTTGTGTAAATAAGAGCGAAAAACCATGGACGTGAAAAAGAGGGGATGGGACGTAAAGTCATTTGGTAACTTACGACCGAAAAATGTCTGCCATTTTAAAACGAGAATAAAGAACTTGAAGAAAATTTTTAAAAAAGCCTTATATGACGACATTTGTAGAGTAGTTAAAAGTCACAATATGAGTGTTACTCTTATGTTTTCTATTGTTGTGATGGTTCAGCCGACGCCATTTTAGGATAAATGTTGGCTTCAGCTTCTGCTCATGAACCTTGCACCAGATGGCTCTCTTTACATTAGTGGTAAAAACCATTGTAGAAAAAGAGGGGATTATAAATAAGGCCACTTCACCTGAATCAAAATTTGATCCTAAAATGGCGTCCATCCTCGAGTCAAAATAAAAGTTACATTTAACTACTCTTCCAATGTTATACCATCCATCCATCCATCAGCCGTAGGACGTCCGCTGCTGGACATAGGCCTCCCCCATGGATTTCCATTAAGGCCGGTTGGTATTGTTATACAATACGAGCTTAATTTTTCCAAAATTACAATATAATAAATAATTTATCACCAAAGGAACAATTGCAATTAATTTAAGATTGATCCTAAAACGCATGCTGTGAAATATGCAAACTGCTGGATAAAATGGCAGACAGTTTTTTCGAGATACTTTTCAAAGAGCGACTTTACTGCCGATCCGTCGCATATTATGTACATCCATGGTAAAATCTCATATCCACATTGAGCTTATGATTTTTGTAAAAAAAAGACTGTAATTTCCACCGATGTTTTTCCTTATTTTATGCGTATATTAGACCACTATATTTAGTGGTGGAAAAAAATCATTAATATCATTAACTTTATGATGTCTAAAAATGAAGGCGACATATCGGGACAGTATAGCCTGAATTAAACTTCTTAGCGGTTGTAAAGCGAATCCCGATCCTCACGCAGCAGTTAAGTAAGCTTAAGTTAGGATTGGGTTTTCCGCCGCTTCACATCGATTTGGTTTATTTGTATTGAAAAAGTTTAATCGAAAGATATTAATGATTTTTTTTCAATTATTTTGTAAGCATACCTAGTTGGTAGATGTAGTATTATTAAATAGTGCCTTAGAGTGTATAGAAATTAAAAAAAGTCTCACCACAAAATGTGACTCTTTCGCATGATTCAGTTTCTCTATAAATTGAACTCCGATCTCTAATATTTTTAAACATTTCAAGATTTCCTTTGTTAAACAATGCAAAAAATGTAGTGACCGCAGGATTTGAACCTACATCGCTGCTGTGCAGTACAGGTTTCATCTCTACCCAATGCTTTAAATTGATCTTATGAATATTGTTTTTTTTTACAAGATTTCTCTTTTATAATTATTTATGCTTGCCGCACTAACAGCGTGAGCCAAGGCATGCGACAAGCTACATAATAATTAAAATTACTATTTTAACACATTCAATGAAACAAACAAAAAACATTCAAAATATAAACAATTAGAACAAGTCAATAATAATAAAAATGTAAAGATATAAATATACATATAAGTATAAGTTTCTTTACAAAACTATTCTTATTTTTCCTTATAATTATAAAGTTATACATTTTATACATAGGTACATATATAGTAATAATAATAAATATTGAAATGAGGCATTATTTGGCGGGTGCCGTTCCTCAGGGGCCGTTCAAGTATTACGTAAGCACTATAGGGGGGTGGAGGGGTCTATCCGTTGCTTATTTTTGATGACATGGGGAGTGGGGGGGGGGTCTATAATAATATGGTGATTACATCAGCAATCGTTATTCATTTCCTGCATGAATCTGCCTTAATGAATCAATAAAAAAGCAAAATGCATATAGGTAGAGGTAGGTACCAATGATTACGCAAGAATGGGGTTGGAGCTTTTCTTACTTTTGCTGACAAGGGGGGAAGAGGGGTAAATAATTGTAATAAATCTGCTTACGTAATACTTGAACGGCCCCTCATTTCATAATCCAGTTTTGTATAACACCCAGAAGTTCACCACTATAACCCATTATTTTTTGTGCTGCGCAAAACCCAATCCCGACTGAAGCTCACAACAGCTGCGAGGATTGGGTGTCGCGTAGCTTGTGGTTATCTTCACAGCTGCCAAGAAGTGTGGTTCGACCTATAACTAAGTTACAGGCACATGTACTGTTCCATAAGGCATAGCTTGTAATAAATTGAATTATGCGAAAGGCTCACGACTTATCTGATAAGTTTGACAGAATAAGAAAAAACTTTCATTTTCCAGTATTATGTTACGTATTGACCGAATCAAACTTCTTGGCGGGTGTGAAGTTAGCTACAAGCTGAGTACATCCCTTCTCTTGTTTAGCTAACATATGAATGTACCGCTACAACGCAACCACTTTCCTCGTGCTTTTGTTCAAGAAATTTGATTCGCACTATATTTGCCGAGAAATTGTTGTCAATTCTGTTGTACTTGTTCTTCGAGCGCGAGTCCGACTCTGTACTGTACTGTATCAGCCTTATAATAGTCCACTGCAGGACGTAGGCCTACCCACGAAGGGTGATTGGGCCATATCCACCACGCTGGCTCAGTGCGGGTTGATGGATTCACATCATCATCCATCAGTCCATCAGCCAAAAGACGTCCACTGCTGGACATAGACCTCCCCTATGGATCTCCAATAAGACCGGTTGATAGCGGTTTGCATCCAGCGCGATCCTGCGGCCTTAATGAGATCATCTGTCCACCTTGTGGGTGGACGTCCTACGCTGCGCTTGCCGGTACGTGGTCTCCACTCGAGAACTTTTCGACTCCACCGGTCATCAGTCCTCCGCGCTAAGTGCCCTGCCCATTGCCATTTCAACCTGCTAATCCGTTGGGCTATGTCGGTAACTTTGGTTCTTCTACGGATCTCCTCATTTCTGATTCGATCACGCAGAGAGACTCCGAGCATAGCCCTCTCCATAGCTCGTTGGGCTACTTGGAGCTTACTAATAAGGCCCATAGTGAGAGACCACGTTTCTGTGCCATAAGTCATCACTGGCAAACACACTGGTCGAAAACTTTCGACTTGAGGCACTGAGGTATGTCGGACGAGAAGACACTACGCAATTTTCCGAACGCTGCCCAGCCGAGTTGGATTCGGCGATTGGCCTCTTTGTTGAAGTCGGACCTACCTAACTGGACTACTTGTCCTAGGTAGACGTACGAGTCAACGACTTCAAGAACCGAGTTTCCAACAGAAATCGGGGTGGGTAAAACATGGGAATTAGACATGACTTTCGTCTTGTCCATGTTCATCTTAAGACCCACCTGTTGAGAAACCCGATTGAGGCCTTCGAGCATCGTGCTGAGCTCTTCCATCGATTTTGCCATGACTACTATATCGTCGGCAAACCGAAGGTGAGTGAGGTATTCGCCATTGATATTGATGCCGAATCCTTTCCATTCCAGGAGCTTGAAGGTGTTCTCCAAAGTAGTCGTAAACAGTTTCGGAGAAATTACGTCTCCCTGTTTTACGCCTCTTTTTAAAGGGATCGCCTTGGAGCTCTCTTCCTGTACTCGGACTAACATAGTGGCGTTATTATACAAGCACTTCAACACTTCGATGTACCGATAGTCAATACGGCATCGTTGGAGAGATTCAAGCACAGCCCATGTCTCGACCGAATCAAAGGCTTTTTCATAGTCCACAAACGCTAAGCAAAGTGGCAGATTATACTCTTCGGTCTTCTGTATAACCTGCCGCAGCGTTTGATGGATTCACATACGCCATTGAAATTCTTCTCCGGACATATGCAGGTTGACTCACGATGTTTTCCTTCACCGAAAAGCCAGTGGTGTGAAATTCCGTACATAAATTCCAAGGAAATCATTGGTACGAAACCGGGATTTGAACCCACGACCTCACGATTGTAGAGCGGGTGTCATTACCTCTAGACCACCACGGCTTCGGAGTCCGATTCGCTCTTGGCTAATTATTAGTAGTTGGTGTTATACAGGGTTATTCTTAATCAATTAGCGTCTTTTTAAGGGCTTATTCTGTACATCAAAACTAACAACTTTAGTTCTGCAACTTTTGTCAAAACTCAAAATAAAAATTTGTTTTTCCGTAGAAAAATATCTTTCACCCACAACAAAATGTGTGGAACAGCTGAATTTTTTTAGTTTTGTCAAAAGTAGCACATCAAAAGTTGTTAATGTTATTGTACAGAATAAGCCCCTGAAAGGATGCTAATTAATTACCAATAACCCTGTAGAGGCAACAGAAATACATTATTTGTAAAAAAATCAGTTTAGTTATCACGGTTCTTGAGATACAGCCTGGTGACAGACAGACGGTCAACGGAGTCTTAGTAATGAGGTCCCGTTTTTACCCTTCGGGTACAGAACACTAAAATTGGTGCAATAGAATTGACACGATTTCAAAACAATTCATGCTCAATTTTTTTTTTTTATAATTTGTAAAAAAGGGCAGCTTACCATTAATCTTATAAAGCCTGATCTGAAAGACTTAACATTGTACAATGCATGGTAATTGTATTATCAAAAATGGCTTAGTAAAATGTAAGTAATGTGGCGGTGTACACATTATGTATAGATACAGTATTTTTAATAAGACTGCGTATTTTTTTGTGTATTTTGATCTCTTTGTACTTAAAATTGTATTTGTATGAATAAAATGTAATAATAGTACAAAGGTGTTTTTTATTTCATAGTACATTCTGTGTACTAAATATCGGGAATTTGTCAATAAAACAAAAAATACAAATTATTCATCTAAATTTATTTTATCGCCTTCAAAGTAGGCCCCATCGCTTGCAATACAACATCTCCAACGCTTCACCCAGTCTTCCATACATTTTTCATAGGCTGTTTGCGGTATGGCCTTTAGCTCATTCAGCGAATTTTCTTTTATGGCTTCTATCGACTCAAAACGTTTTCCTCGAAGTGGTAATTTTAACTTGGGAAATAAAAAAAAGTCAGACGGAGCCATATCAGGTGAATAAGGTGCTTGGTCGAGAACTTTTGTTGAATTTTTCGCTAAAAACTCTTTCACTATAATGGCTGGGTGTGATGGTGCATTATCATGGTGCAGCATCCATGAGTTGTGTTGCCACAAATCTGGACGTTTTCGGCGGATACTCTCACGCAAACGCTTCATGACGCCTAAATAATATTCTTTATTCACTGTTTCTCCCTCTGGAAGGAATTCGGAGTGAACCACACCACGGTAGTAAAAAAAACTGTCAGCGTCACCTTGATTTTGGAGCGACTTTGCCGCGTGTTTTTGGGTTTCGGCTCGTTTTCGAGACGCCATTCTGAAGACTGTTGGCTTGTTTGCATGTCGTACTCATAAACCCATGTCTCGTCGCCAGTTATTATACGTTTCATAAAGGTCGGATCCGTAGAAGCTCGGGAAACCATATCTTCAGCGACATGCTTTCGCTGCGCTTTTTGAACAAAATTGAGCTCTTTTGGAACTAGTCGAGCGGCGACGCGTTTCATGCCTAAAATGTCAATGAGAATGTTGTGGACGGACTTAAAAGATATGTTCACCTCACTAGCCAACTTTCTCAGACTCATACGTCGATTTTCGAGCACTAGCTTCTTGATTCTGTCGATGTTTTCTTTGGTCGTAGCGGTTGAAGGTCTACCAGAACGAGGCAAGTCAACTACTTCTTCTCGGCCTTCTTTAAAAGCCTTATACCATTCATAAGCCCTTGTTTTCGATATACACGATTCGCCGTAGGTATTTCGCAACATTTTTAGTGATTCACCACATGAAGTATCATTCGAATCACAAAATTTAAGGCACACTCTTTGTTCAACAATATTTTCCATTGTAAAAATCGCCGAGAACTGAAAACTATGACCAACAAAAAGTGTAGTTTAAAACAAATTAAATGACAGATCCCGCTCAAACTTTGCGCGCTAAATCAGTACAGTGCTACCAACATGCAGTAAAAAAATTTGAACGAACTCTTTTACACGGGTCTTTTTATTGACAAATTCCCGATACTTTTTACACAGAGTAGTATAGGCAGCGTCACACAAGTTGGCGGATGTGAAGTGAGCTGCAACCTGCGCAATAGCCAATCAACGTGCGGCTTTAAATGCGCTTCAGTCAGGATATTGTGCAGCTTGTAGCTAACTTCACATCCGCCAACTTGTGTGGCGCGGCCTATACCTACCCGTTCTTTCGTGGATAAATGAGTTTTTTAAAAAAAAAAATTAGTGATAAAAGTATCCAATAGATGGCGACAATAGTTGGAAATCGTCGATCCTTTAACTATGGAAATCGTACTGTCATTGTCAAGATGTCTTCTTCTTCTTTTTTTATATTTTGGCGTCGCATTGTTGTGCATTTGCCAATATCAAGTATTAAGATTGAATAATTTTTAGTAATATTTTATCAAAATAGTACGTAGTCCAAGTCATACTTCAGTAAAGTATTGGGACCTCTAGTATAGGTTTCTCTCTCACACCCTATTCCAGTTGATAATGACAGATCAATTTATATGACTATTACGCCATCTAGTAAGTTTTGTGAAACTATTTTTTTTTTTTTTGGAAACGCCTCATTGTAATCTTCTCAGTCGTGCTCTTCATTACTGAAGGTCGTGTCTAAATTGGAGCGTTGTGATCCCGGATCACCCTTTGGACAATACTCCCCCACTCAGACCTGTCTATAGTGGATCTCATGGCGTCAAGGATGGGCATGCCGATCAAAGATTTTATTTGATCAGTCCATCTTGTAGGAGATCGACCGCGTGGTCTTTTTCGTTCGACCTTTCCTACTACCATTCTCCAGGTTGTCTAGGTATCTGCGAGCAATGTGGCCAAAGTAGTTTAGAGTGTGCTGAAGGCAAGTCGTCGACAGTCGTGTGACTATGCGGAGCTCCATACGTTGGTACGGCGCGCGGTCCAAGGTATACGAAGCATTCGCCTCCAACACCACATTTCAAATGCGTCAATTTCAAATCAAATTGGAATACTACAGTGTTATCTTCTTGCCCTGTACTAAGCTCAAAGGGGATGATTAGGACCATCATTAGGTCAAAATTGAAATTAATTTTCAATGAGCCATGCCAAAACACAAAGCTGCAACTCGAAATGGACAAGATAAAAAAAACATTTCAGTAATAAATAACATTTCTATTACTTAATTAGCTAGAATAAGATAAAATTAATTTATACATCTGTTGCCGGACTAGGCCAGTGGCCTGTGTTTCGTCTTACAGCGCCCTCCATTATTGCATTATGCATGAAACAGCTGATTTTTTTTCTCGAATTTCGGTTTGACCCTAAAGTAAAAGTTGATCGTAATGATGGCCTGAATCAACTCCTTTCAGCTTAGTACACCAGTTCTGGATAACCCTGTACAAGTCGTAAGTGTAGCGCTGTGCGAAGTCTGGAGGGGATGGCTGCGCATGGGCTTAGTATTACAGTCTCCATGTGCAGCCATCCTCCACACTACCCGCAGCGTTACACTTACCTGTGCCGTTACCTGTATATGTATTGAGTTGCAAGGATTTATCCATCGCCTTGGCATTTTTTTCTTTACCCGAAGAAAACAATTATACTTAGACAAAAGTTATTTCTAAACATAGTAGGTATAGGCTGAATCAAACTTAATGGCGGCCGCTTGTGCCACTAATATATATGAATATAATTATATTGCTACTGCGCTACCACTCGCCTCGTGCTCACAGCCGCCAAGAAGTTCGATTCGGCCGATACAAGCTGCACAGATCCCCTTCCCTCGCGCAGCTGATATAACGAAATAGGTACTGCGCAATGACTCGCCTCTTGAAATAAAAAGCGATAGCAAGAAACTATTTAAATAACTAAGAACCATAATATAATAGGTTTAGGCCGAATCAAACATCTTGGCGGCCGTGATGTTAGCTACAAGCTGCACGAAACCCAATAATGACTGAAGCTCACAAAACAGCTGCGCGAGTATTGGGTTATCCCATTGATAGGTACTTATCACTAGAATCCTCTTTTGCTTATAGGGCGTAGTATTATTATACTAGTATTTACCCGCGGCTTCGCCCGCATACGCAATATATCATTATAATTTATAGCCTATGTGTTATTCTGATATATAATCTATATTATTGCAAAGTTTCATTTCAATCCGTTCAGTAGTTTTTGCGTAAAAGAGTAACAAACATCCATACATCCATCCATCCTCACAAACTTTCACCTTTATAATATTAGTAGGATACGCAATATATCATTATAATTTATAGCCTATGTGTTATTCTGATATATAATCTATATTATTGCAAAGTTTCATCTCAATCCGTTCAGTAGTTTTTGCGTAAAAGAGTAACAAACATCCATACATCCATCCATCCATCCATCCTCACAAACTTTCACCTTTATAATATTAGTAGGATATATTAGTAGGATATTCTGATATATAATCTATATTATTGCAAAGTTTCATCTCAATCCGTTCAGTAGTTTTTGCGTAAAAGAGTAACAAACATCCATACATCCATCCATCCATCCATCCATCCATCCATCCTCACAAACTTTCACCTTTATAATATTAGTAGGATAGGATGTTCTTTGGTAAATGGTGTGGGAAAAAAGATGTGCTATACATACTTAGATACCTACATACACGTAGTATTTACATATTTAGACTAGATAATAGTAAAAACCTGCATAATACTAATAGAAGTGATAGACAATTTACAGATAGTTCATAAATATGTTGATTTATTCAAGCATCTCATCAAAAATTAAACAGTTGTTTTTGGTGAGAATTTATCTGACTAACTATTACGTCTAGGCCGAGTGTAATAGGCAAAAAAAAACAATGATGTTTAATGTCTAGATAAGCAGACTCAAACAACTGCGTTGCTAGGCATGGCGACACATTAACCGTCCGAATATCGTTGGTAGGTAATCAAAGAATCATATCTCTATCCCTGTTACACTAGTTGCTAAAGTACGGTAAGACGTTGAAAATGACAGAAATAGCAATATTTTTAAATTTAGTCGGACAATGCCTACTTAGGGTGCCAGTTCATTAGATTGTAATTTCCCCAAAATGTTACGATATCTTCTCAATGTCAGTGATACAAACCGATATTTTTAATAATCAACATTTTAGTAATAACATTATGAATTTGAGTCATTAATCAAAATCAAATATAATGTGATGTAATTATGAATAAAGTTGTAATACAAAGAATATTTTATTCATTTATCCGACCAATATCTATTCGTTCTTGATAATTAAAATAATTATTGCCATAATAATACTTAATTATCAAAAACGTGTCATATTGTAGGACAGGATATTCCTTAAGAAAATTCGAAAGCATTGCATGAAGAATCTACAATATATTGTTTTGAAAATTGCAGTGATGTTTTTTTTATTCTGGAACCTTTGGAGTAAACAATTATAATAAACAATAATAAATATAGCAGACTAACAGCTAGCATAGCCACACCGCCACCCGCGCCCGAGTTCGCAAGCTCTTACCACTAGTTACCACGCACCCCGCACGGCCCGCGTGCAGTCTGTATCACTCATACATACCTACACCACGCAGCGCGCGCTTTTTCAGTATCTCTGTATCACGTAAAACTTCTTTGAAAATTGTAGCCTAATATGTTATACTATACCTGTACTTCAATCTCCGGACACAGATACCTGTTGCCGTCGAGCTATTTGATTAAACTAATAATTACAAAACGTAACCTATTTAAGCCTGATTCTGCTGCTTGATTCATAACTATCAATAATTATTAAAATAGTAATGATTATTAGTATTATTTAAAATCACTGTAGACGTTAATGCCGCCCATTAATCTAGGTGCCGGATTTGTTATTATCTTTGTACTCTTGTATTTTTAGTATTTATTGAAGTTATATTGTAATCTATTGTAATTTTACTATTTCACTATTTACTATTATTATCCAGTCAGTTTCTTTTCGTAATATTCTAATGGCTTTTATCCATTATTTATCGTTATCTTTACGTATTTTGTCTGCGGATATCCTATAGTATCAAAAAAGTAATTATCGATTAGTCGAAATCTCCCATAATTATGGGGAAACAAAATTATGTTTCACCTGGCATCACCAACTGTAAAATTATTTACTTTTAAAATCATGATATTATATGTGATAGTTTCAATTAATACGAATAGTGTAAACCGTATTTACTTGTGGAAATAAATTCCAGAAGCTTTATGAAGAAATTGAGAACGGGATTAAGAGGTTTTGACTACACATTTCCCCATTTTTAATATTTTAAATAATATTTTGACGTCTGATATATTCAACCATTTTGTTTTATCGCGACTAAGGCCGGTCGGCGCGCTTCGCCGGCGTACGCCGGCAGTTGGCTGACGTCGTCATAGACAACAATCTTCAGTTCTCGTGTATTATACTTCAATGAAAAAAACGTATACGCAAATAGAGACAAAATATGTTAGTTTCGTCCTGTTCACACTCTAATACTTGCACATCTCGCCCTCTCTTACTTATGTAATTATTATTATTTTGGCCATGTCTAGTTAATCCTTTGACTATGGGTTATCCTTGTACCTACCTAACATCTCAGACGCCAAGTTGTTTGATTGGGCCAATACATATTGTTAACCTTGCAAAAAAAACTGCATCAAAATAGAAATATTCAATACAAGTAAGTTTGAATTTGGCGCGCTGAGCGAGCGTAACCGCCATTATTTTTAATCTCTTGGCGCGTACTCTAATATTTTCCACATTAAAATGGGAAAAGTACAATTAATATTTCCCGGATTTCTGATGACATTTATCACACTGGTAACATTTTTAAATGTTAACAGCATTTGACAAAATAGGTTTCGGAGATAATTCTGTGGTAAACAGGAGCCACTATTGCTATATCAATCAAACTAAATTAACTCCGTCTAAAAACTTTGGTTCTCTTGTTTATCCATCTTTTTAAGATAATTTGGGCGCGCACACCAGTATCAACCAATAAAAAGATGTTTACATCGATAAAAACGATACTTGTGGGGAAACCCCACAAATAATAAAAGGAATAACAGATTGCCATAGCCTACTTGTAGAATTTAGCTCAGCACATTGTTGCTGGATCACAGCGGATGGGCCAAGCCAAGTCTCATAGAGTATGTGCAAAAAAGAACCGTCGTGCTGTAAAAATCAATCAAATTAATTATAAATTGTGTAAAATCACATTTATACTTGGCTACTTACCGACTAGGTATACTTGGAAGACGCGAGTACTGATGAAAACCGAATTGGTGTTCGTAACGTGTGTACCAAGTATCAAACACTATTAGTTGTAAGTACTAAAAATGACAGCGCAGTGTGTCAACGTAACAAAATTAGTAAAATGGCACACGGGCGATCTCACCTACGACGCTTCTCTTTTTGCACAAACTCTAACAAGAAAATAATGTCGTGGTGATCTAATCGAAGATCTCTCACTCTGGAGTAATGAGATTGTGGATTCTGGTCCCGTATGAATAATGAATTAGTTCTTGGCAATTCAAATTTTAATATGTATTGTAGTAGGTACGGATTTTCAAAACCAAAAAACTCGTAATCCGTATAATAAATATGTGCGGAATAAATTAAAAAATCGGAGTCAAACGCAACCGCAATAGTTCAGCAAAGTGGACATGACCCATGTTCCTCTTCGAGGGTAGGCCTATGGTCCTAGGTAATCATGTTATCATAATCATAATACATGTGATTTATAATCAACTTGATTGATTTTAACACATTATTTAACCATCTACTTTATTAATTCAATTCTTCTATGTTGATAATATTTTGCTTCATTCATCTACTTTCACGTTGCATAGTAACTGGAATATTAATAGGTATCTAATAATAATATTAACACTTCCAAAATCGATTATCATACCTACTACGCAGCAACACGAGTTTTATGCTTTTAATAACATGCTATTGTTGAAAATGAAATTCCTGCGCATTTCCGCTAACTATGTATATTTGAAACATACAACATAGCTACCTATCTAACCTACACGGTACTCAAATAATGCACAATAGGTAATAAAGACTGCACAAGCAACAAATCACCACGAATTTTCAACTATATTTTAACAAGGGGAATTCCCTTTTAAAGATAGCAGTCGGGAGAATGGAAAAATTAAATGGTAGCACTGACCTTACGCCACGCAACTGTCAAATAAAATTCCAAAGGGGCTAAACAGGGGAAATCCCACAACTTGAATGAAATCTTTCAGTTTTGTTTTGCGTATTTTGCAATGGTGTCAAAAACATTATTATACGTAGTGCAAGTAAAAAAACACAATAGTGAATCAAAGTGCTAAAGTAATGACTAAAGCTTTCTTCAAATTAGTTTAGCGTGAAGTTCTGTGATTTGTGGTGAATAACCTTGTTCCGTTTGTTGAGTTCAAATATAAAATGGATAAGAAATCTGCGTTGTCCACTAAAACGTTGATCGTCAAGAAGAGTGCTCTGAAAATTCTAAATCAGAGTTTGAAATGTCATACGGTTTTACAACCAGAGAATTTATACAAAGTAGACGTTTTATACGACACTACTGACAAATATTTCCTAAAAGGGGAATACCAGAGACTTTTGCTAGTCAACAAGTTCAACTTGATATCGAGGCAAAGTCGCGCCGTCGCCAAGTACTTCACAAACGATGGTGCAGTGATAGAAAAAACATCTGACAGTGTTACCGAACTCCTAGGACATGAACAGTACAAAACCATTTTCACCGCACTATGTTCTAACTTGGATCAAGAATTGAAAATTCGAAGCATATTGTCGTTGCTAACTTTAAAAAGTGATGACAAAAAGGTAACAGTAAAAAGTGAAAGTGATACGGCAGAAGATAGTCAAATTAATGTTAAAATTATTAAGACGTTCACTGACAGTTTTTCTCAAACGGATGAAATAAGAGTAGAGAAGTATAAGCCGAGGAAAAGATTGAGGAAACCAATCAGCCCGTATATAATTCAAGATACTGATGTAGATGCACGTACAGGGAATACAAAACGTAGAGGGATTAAGGCAGTACCAAAAAAAATAGTTGTGAAAGTGACACCAACAAATCTGGATACTAAAGGCAAAGTCACGGACCTAAACCAAATGCCATTAACGAAGGAAACTCAACTTGTACCTACATACCATCCAGTCAATCCCAGCCAGGCCCAGAACTTACCAATTTTAATAGACAATTGTAAAAATATATCAAGCTATACTACTTTAGGCTCAAATACCGAGACATTGACTAACTTAGATAATAAAAACTTTACTTTTATTGATGCGTTCCGCAACTCTGTTGGTATAAAAGAGTCTCCAAAGGAAAATACCACAGGTTTGACAGACTTAGGATTTCTTCATGACGAATATTCAAATGGTAGCACGGGACATCTATCAGTGTTATCAGAGACAACAACTAACCCGGAATTGCTGACAAATCCTACGTCATTTTTGAACAATATTGATCAGCATACTAAAGAGATACAGCCTCTCTACACTGTACCAGGTGAGATAAATACTATTTTTGAATTGACTTCAAAAGGAAGTTCTCAATTTGCCAATTATGAACCGATTTTGTTGTTTTTTTTTGGCTTTGTAGATCATACTTCAGAAAAATAATCCATGGTGGTCAAGAGGTAGTGACACCCGCCTTACAATCCTGAGGTCGTGGGTTCAAATCCCCAGTCCCTTACCAATGATTTCTTAGGAATGTATGTACGGAATTTCACACCACTGGCTTTTCGGTAAAGGAAAACATCGTGAGGCAACCTGCATACATCCATAGAATTTCGATGACGTATGTGAATCCACCAACCCACACTGGGCCAGCGTGCTGGACATGGCCCAATCGCCCTTCGTGGGTAGGCCTAAGTCCTGCAGTGGACAATTAAAAAGGCTGATAATTCAGAAATGGTCCCATTTAAATTTTATCACAATCGGCCGAGCCATATTGAAAAAATCAGCAATGTGACAACAGGCATAATGACTAAAAAATATAATTAGTTCGTCAGATAGATTATCAAAAAATATTACACACGTTGATGAAGATATAGCCTGTTAAAGTTCCGCATGACGTCACAAGTGCCATACAAATGTATAAATTTCTGTGAGAGAAATGACGTCACAACCCCCCACTCCCAAACTTTGACAAGGTTTTTCTTTGTCATTTGTTGTGTTTAATTGACAAAATAAAAAATATGTGTCCAATATTTATAGGCAAACTAACTCACGGACTAATTATAGGTAATAATATTTTTTTTTACTTAGTCATCAAGCCTATTACTTACTCTTACTACTAGGTATATCGATGATACATCGATTCATGCGAACTATTTAAACATGATGGAAATTAGTTTTGCCTTTTTTTGGTGAGTGGGAATCCCACACCTCAGGTTATGTCAGGTTCCCACATAACCACCCTGCCTTCCCCGGGGTGGGGTGGTATCCTTAAAGATTTTCCCTGGGAAAAAATGTATTTATTAAAATGTATCAGATAGATATTTTTTCTTTTGTCATTTAAACAAAAAACTATTACGATATAGCCCGTTAAAATACTGCGTGACGTCACGCTTAGGTAGACTTTGACCGACGAACCACCGGAGGAGGTATACAATTCGACGCGTGTATATATTTTTTTTAATGTATAACCACGCATAACTTTTTTCGTAGTAGTCCGATTTCAATAATTCTTTTTTTATTGGAAAGAATATACTTCGAAATTGGTCCCATTTAAATTTTGTCGAAATTGGCTGAGCCATTTTTGATAAATCAACAATACTGTGAAAAATGTTACATCGACCCGTGCAAATATTATTTGCGATCTAGCGATGCGCCCCGGCTTCGCACAGGTGTATTATACATATAAACATTTCTCTTGAATTACTCTATCTATAAAAACAAATTGCATCAAAATCCGTTGCGTAGTTTTAAAGATATAAGCATACATGGGGACAGACAACGGAGAGCGATTTTTTTATACTATGTTATGATTCTGTACACGGGTGATGCTATTTATTGCAAAAAATAATTATTAGTTTTTACCATATACCCAGTGACATTACATGACCCCACTCCCGAATTTCGTTCTTAGCTTTTTTTTATTGTTTCTTGAAAAAATAAAAAATAGCTGCAAATGTGTAGAATCTTTTTTTGTTAACAGACGCAATTGTAATAGTATTTATTTAAGTCGTCATGCTTATTGCAGTTGCAGTTTGCTTGCTCAGGTGTTCAGTCGGTTTGATGTCAGTTCTAGGTCGAATCAAACTTCTTGGCGGCTGTGAAGAAGTTGCTTAGCTACAACCTGCGCAAAACCCAATTCTGACTGAGGCTCACATTACTCACAGATAACTTCACTGCTGCCAAAGTTTGGTTAAAGTTTGTTGTAAAGTTGTTTTAAAGTTTTTAAAGTTTGATAGGTTGCCTGAAGATGTCATCTCAGCAAGAACTATAAACACATTTAAGAATAGACTGGACCTTTGGATAAAGAAGGAAAAAATCTCCTTGACAGATAAATATTAATTTTATTCGACACTGCTTGATGTAGGCACATCAGTATATACTACTCGCCTATAAACAAATAAATAAATAAACGTTCACAGCATAGTTTGACTAGGTGTTTGTTAGCGATCATCGAAGTTAAGCAGCGTCCAGAACGGTCAGTCTTCGGATGGGTGACCGCGGGTGGCATTTACAACTGAGCGCTACCGTTTAATTGAAGGTCCCGGTTGTTTTAGCCGTTCAACCATGCCAGAGGCCTTCAGACGGCCTAAAAACTGACACTGGGGCTAACCACCCAGCCTACACGAATTTACTTAAAGTTTTTGTAAAATTACAATGAGTAGTTTATCTTAGCTTTTGCCCCCGGCTTCGCCCGCGTGGTATTTTAATTTTTGTGCCATCCCATGGAAACGTTTTATGTTACTGGAATAAAAAGTAGACCATGTCTCTTTGTGTTTTTCAAACTATGTCCAAGCCAAATATCATGTCAATCCATTGCTCCATTGCTGTGTGAAAGAGGGACATACAAATAAATCAACAAACACACCTTCAGATTTATAATATTGGTAAGGATAAGAATAGTAAAGATGCCTAAAATAAGTATATGTATAATACTTCAACTACGAGTATGTACAGAATTCGCGAATATTGCGCACGGATCGATGTAATATTTTTCACATTATTGTTTATTTGTCAGAAATGGCTCAGCCGATTTCGATAAAGTTTACCTAAATGGTACAAACTTCGAAGTATACTCTTTCCAATAAAAAAGGACTATCGAAATCGGATTGCTATGTAATAAGTTATACGTGGTTATACATAAAAAATATATGCGTTGAATTGAGTACGTCCTCCGTTTCGTTGGTTAAAAAAGAATAGGGTAGTTGACTAGTATTGAATTAGTTAATAGTATTAAGATTACTGAATTCTACAATTAATTATGATTCGTAAACTGAAAAAATAAGTAAAATTGGCTAATCCAGTTCAGAGATGTAAGCTTGTAAAGATGTTGGTAGGGATTAAGAGGGGATACTTTGTCCCTTTGCTACAAAGCATAGCATAGTAGTGCGAAAGTATGACACTTACGGACCGTGACGTCATATTCTGCCATAGTGCGCTCTTTGTCTAGCAATAAAATACAATATTATTTTTTGCAAAAATTAGCATGACCGACGTCACCCGTATACAGAATATTTCGCACGGATCGATGTAGCATTTTTCACATTATTGTTGATATATCAAAAATGGCTTAGCCGATTTCGATAAAATTTAAATGGGACCAATTTCGAAGTATACTCTTTCCATTAAAATAAGAATTATTTCAATCGGACCACTATGAAAAAAGTTATGCGTGATTATACATTAAATATATAAATATATATATACTCGTATGCGCGTCGAATTGTATACCTCCTCCGGTGGTTCGTCGGTCAACTGTGCTGTACAATGCTGTAACTTCTTTATTTCTAAGTTGATTTTAATTTTGTTTTCGATTATAGGCTCTGTTTATGGTGAGCTGTTACAACAGGACATCAAAAAATTTGTCAATTAGCCTATTGAATTTCGCGCTCAGATGAAAACACCTTAAGTTAGATTCAACTTATACCCAAATTATAATCATTTTAGGTACAGATATCCTAGTGCCGTTCAAAATTGAGGACATGTTCCACATAGCTACCAAAGACAACCTGCGGTACTCCGACGCTGCCACGCGGCAGAAACTGCTCAAATACCAGCTGTCAATCGACTTGAAGAACTGCTTGACGATCATGGACGAATATGGAAACTTGTGAGTAGCTTTTCTGTTTTTTTCGTTTAACTAGTAGGTCGTGAACAAGACAACGGAACGTTTTTTTCACCGGATTCGCGGTGGTGTATGGTTAAAAGTTCGCGCACATTGTGTCGGGCTGCGTTGCAGCGCAAAATTCTGCTGAAATTGCTATATATTTTATACGAGCTAACGCACACTATGCTGGGGCGCAGCGGGCCGCATTTCCATATTCAAGGTGTTTTTAATATCGTGCGGGTTTAATCACGCACGCGGGATTGCCCCGCATACTTGACACCCGCAAATGTCTTTTTCATAATTTTATCCCTGCCCACTCCGCCCCGCTGCGTCCCACACTACCCCGCTGCGGCCCGCTCCGCCCCGCTACGACCCGACATAATGTGCGTGAACCTTTAATGAACGTGTGTTGACGCACCGGACATCATCCGGCGAAAAATGTAGGCATTTGTTTATTGACGCTCCGCTGTCCGGTGAAAAAAAACTGCCGTGAACAAGCGCCCAGGTAAGCTTTTGTAGTTTACGACCGAAGCCAGACGGGGCCCGTCAGGGCTATTACCTACACAAAATGTATGGAATGTGCGTTGTACGGGCCCCGTCCAGGCCGGTCCCGTGCCGGCCCCGTCTTAATATAAATCATCCCTTACGCTGCGATTACCTGTACGTAATCTCCACTCAAGAATTTTTTGGACCACATCAGTAACCTGTCATCATCATATTTTGGACTAGGTGGTTGTCCATGTCGAGAGGATGATGATAGGATAACATCTCGCAAAGGAGTACCTACTCCACCGGGCGAGGTGTTGTGCCCGGGGATCGTTATCCGATAGTGTCTCATTATGTCTTGATATGGTTCGGCCGCTGTAAATGTCGTTTGCAGACTCCGGCTTCTGATTGGCTGAGGCGCGGCCCACAGAATAGGCCCTATTACACAGGGCACAGAAGGAGCCTCTTCATACAAACCTGAACTTAAAAATGTGAAAAATACAATTTGTACCATAGACAACTTTTGAGTGAACTTGCCACTTGAAATAGGGATTTCAAAATACATGATGAAAAGAATCGATTCCTAAATTGATTCGAGTCTAGGATGACGTCATGTCTTATCACATGATAAGTCCGGCTGGCTGAAATTTCGATTAATCTATTCACATCTTGACTCTTTAATAGGTGGACTTTGGTAATTATAAATACGTTTTTATCGTTCATTCCAGAAGTTATAAACAAAAGTCAATAACACTATTAAATAACAGCTGACAGCCTTAAGTACCGCTAAATTCGATCTTTTCTCTTCCAGAAGTAAAAAAAATACATTATTTCATTCGTAAACCTAAAAAAAAATACATACAGACGAACATAGAACCTCTTCCTTTTTTTAAATCGGTTAAAAATGTGAACACATCACGTGATGCTGCATCCATATTGTTAAATCGATCTAAAACTAGTACTCGTAGTTCGACCCACATTGACCTTGCGACCTTATTCCTTTACATGGCCGGCCGCCTGGGTCAAAATCAATTTTGACCTTAAAGTTAATCGATTTGACGAGTCTATATTCGATCTCATACATTATCCGACATCCCTAACTGACCATAGAGAAATTTTCCACTCTGTTTACATTGTCAAATGGTTTCATTTTCAATATTTTGCTTTTGCTTGTAAATCACATAGAAAGATATTTATTACTTACCGGTGGTTATGTGACAATGCATTTCGTTATTTCTTTTGAAACCGAGTAATTTCGGCAAGATAGAATGACACAGTTCACCATATTTACCTCGTTGCTTTGAGACGCGACCGCAACGCCAGTCTAATGAAGACTAGTTGCTATATTGGTGTATCTCTCTAAGATTGGTTGATATTGGTCGGCGACATTTCATTTTGTACGATTAGGTGTCTTCTTGAAGGTCTCTGGCGCGGCCATACGCCCCGTGATTGGCGGGCGGAAGAGATCGTAGCATCGCCATCTTGTAGCGAATGTACCGAAGCCAGTCGCTACAATATTATTATGTCCTGCCCACTGCCATTTCAGCTTGCCATCAGCTGGGCTTTGTCGCATTACTGTACTGTGCCAGCCTTTTTATTAGTCCTCTGCAGGACGTAGGCCTACCCACGAAGGGTGATTGGGCCATATCCACCACACTGGCCCAGTGCGGGTTGGTGGATTCACATACGCCATCGAATTTCTTCTACGGACATATGCAGGTTGCCTCACAATGTTTTCCTTCACCGAAAAGCCAGTGGTGTGAAATTCCGTACATAAATTCCAAGGAAATCATTGGTACGGGACCGGGGTTTGAACCCACGACCTCACGATTGTAAGGTGGGTCTCATTACCACTAGACCACCACGACGTTGTAGCATTAAATGCACGATTTTGGCCATTTTTCGGTCCTCTCGCTCATGGTGAGATGTGAAATTCTGCTCTGTTTTTAACCGACTACAGAAACGATGGTTCTGAATTCGACTGTACGAGTATTTTTGAAGTGAAAACGTCTTTAGCGGCGTCTCGTGCAATTTTTGGGAAGGGTAAAACTTATTAAACTTGCGTCAGGACGTAAGCTGATCGAAAATTCGTAAGACGGGTTTTCACTTCTGCCGGCACTCCCGTAGTGCAACCTGTTGTTTTTTTTTGTACGTATGTGACAATTATGAACCGATTTTGATGATTCTTTGTTTGAAAAATCAACAATAAACTAAAAATGGCATAGGTAAATGGATTTGGACTAACTATGCGAATTCTGTACAAAGATTGTCTGTTATGCCATTTTTGGCGAAAAATAACTATGTACCTATGTTTATTAGTATTCTGTTATTTTTATCCAGTTTTTCAAACGAAGTATATATTGATTGTCCTTAACATATTTACTATTCCACATTATCTAACCCAGGGAATCCCATTGGGATACTGATTCAAGTAGCATTTTCCTATAACGGCGTCATTCATTTTTCCTGAAATGCTGGTATTGGTACTGTGCCTTCTGTATAGACTCATTACACAAGTTTCCGGAAATGAAGTTAGCTACAAGTTGCGTAATATCCAATCAACGCGCGGCTTTATGCGAGCTGCAGTCAGGATTGGATATAAGCTCAACATTTTAACTCTTCCTTCAATATATATCTATGAAGCATCACTTTTAGTACGATCTGAAGTCAACAAATATAAAACTCTTAAAGCAGCTAGGCATAAGAACATACTTTGTAATATTACAGCCAGAACCCAACTTTACGGTAAGAGTATTTTTTGCATGGGTGTACAAATATATAACAAGCTTCCACAAGTAATTAAAGATGCTAGCTCTTACCACGTATTCAAAAGTAAACTAAAGGGGTTCCTAATAGAAAAGGCTTACTACAATATTCAGGAGTATTTAGATGACAAAATGTTAAAACGCTAAAACAGAAGGCAAACTTTGACTTTTATAAATGTAAAACTTGCGGCTGCAACCCTATCCATGGCTGTCTGTGTTATTTGTTTGAATTTTGACATTTGTAATTATATTTTGTGACATATTATTAAATTCTTCAATTATTATTATGACATTACATATTTGCATGTCCAAGACGGATAGAATATAGTGAAACATTTAAGATTTTAAGACCTGTACCTTGTGCATACCTATATTCTGGCAAATAAATAACTTTGACTTTGACTTTGACTTTGCGCAGCTCGTGAATAACTTCATTTCCGCCAACTTGTATGATGCGGTCTATACTGTTCCAGCCTTTTTAATAGGCCGCTGCAGTACATAGGCCCACTCACGAAGGGTGATTTGGCCCCGACAAGAAGTTCGATTTATATTATAGTGTGGTTATACGAGTACTCTTAGTAGTTGAATATCTAACTAGTGAAAGTAACTAGGAGCCGTGGTGGTCTAGTGGTAGTACCACCCGACCTGCAATCGTGAGGTCGTGGGTTCAAATCCCGATCCCGTACCAATGAGTTCTTTGGAATTTATGTACGGAATTTCACATCATTGGCTTTTCGGTGAAGGAAAACATCGTGAGGCAACCTGCATACGTCCGTAGAAGAAATTTGATGGCGTATGAGAATCCACCAACCCGCATTGGCCCAGCGTGGTGGATATGGCCCAATCACCCTTCGTGGGTAGGCCTACGTCCTGCAGTGGACTATTAAAAAGGCTGGTACAGAAAGTAAGGTACTTCCCCTTACGGACGGAAATAGAACCTTCCTGTTATTACGTTTAGGGGATTTTTGTTTTCTTATTTTATTCAATACAGGGTTATCCAGAACTGGTGTACTAAGCCGAAAGGAAGTCATTCAGATCATCATTGTGAGCAACTCTTACTATGGGATAACCCGAAATTGGAAAAAAAAATCTGCTATATCATAAAAATAGGCAAACTCAAACTCAAATGTGTTATTGCAACATTTGAAATTTACACGCGGTTCTTAGATAACATGTTTTGTATAGTTGATGTACATAGATATGACCCTATAAGGGTATGGCAATTTTATTATTAGTGTTGGAACGATTTCTTATTATGTTTCCTAGATTATCGTTAAAAAAATCGTTTAATGTGCAATAGCATTTCGATAATAGAATATTTTTTAGTTGTTTTATGAAACAGCTTTCTCTTTCGATATCTTTTAGATTATTTGGCAATTTATTGAATATTTTCAGAGCCATAAAATTTGGGCTAGAAGTGTGAGGCTGGTGTGCTAGGCCGGCAGGCTAGAGCTGCTATAGCTGGCGACTGCGAGGGGCGTGCAGCGTATGTGGACATGTGCAATCACAATAAACGTTATCTTATCACAGTCACGGCAGGGCCCACACTGCGGGCACCTTATAGTCGCCGTATCTGTTATTTACTTGCCTTGTATAGTCCGAATTATACTACTTGGCGCCTGTGAAGTTAGCTACAAGGCCGTCCGCAGCTTGTAGTCAACATCACACGCCAAGTTGTATGATTCAGCTTATACTGAGACGAAAAGGCGTGATTATGGCTCACTTTTACTATCGGGCCAACGACGCGACCGAGAAAAACGATGTTAAATACAATATTGTTAAATCGGAATCTATAAAATATTTTTAGTTGAAACAGCAGATTTTCTTCTCGAACTCTGGGTTAGCCCCGTTAGAAAAAATTGGCCATAATTGATGGGCTTAATCACCCCCTTTCGACTTAGTACAGATTATTATATCTTCTTTGGTACAGGGCAAGCTCAGACCAAATTTTTTTTCATCACATCTATTCGAAAAGGATTACTTGGCTCGCCTTTAAGAGCGCCCAAAGAAGGTGTTTTCTATAAGGAACTTTATAAGTGCGACGGAATTATCTTTGCCGCGCACTTTTTGAATTTTGAACAAATAAGTGCGACGGAATGATCTTTGCCGCGCACTTTTTGAATTTGGAAGTATTTGCAATGTTCATTAACATTTCAGCGCCAAGAAAATGAATTAAAAGAATGTAAATATAAGTTTTCATTTGTTTTATTATTAGACAACATTTAATTTCAATTTAGTTGTTACTCTACGTTTTATTAAATAATAATATTATAGTAAAATATGAGGCGCCTTTTGTTTTCTCATAGAGGTGATGAAAAGTAGAGTGTACCACTCGGGCGCAAAATATATCTTTGGCTCGGGCGACGTACTTTGAATCCCTCGCTACGTTCAGGATTCTACTAACGAATCCCTCGCTACGCTCGGGATTCTACTCTAGAATCCCGCTCTGGATTCAAAAAAGCGCCCTCACCGTAAAAATATTATTTTGCTCCTATATGATACAATCTACTATTATTTGCTCTGAAAGGGCAAGCAGATAGTCTTGTATGTTACCACTGCATTTAAATTACTATATTATACAGTGTTATTTCTGTATACTAATGGCGTATTTTATATATTTTTCGCCTAAAACAGTCTATCCACCATTATATGAGGCCCCTGTAAATATGAAAACAAAAGAAAATACCGAACCAGCTACCTTAAAGATAATATGCCCTGTGTAATAGGGCCTATTCTTTGTACCGAACATAGAAAAATCTTCACTTGAACTGCTCGGAGTTACTGACTTTAAAATATTTGTTCTTCTAAAAGCAATTTAGGCGGTACCTAAGGACTCAACTCGTTTCTTTTTCGGACTTACAAGGTTACAGTCGTAATAATGATGTTGGTTTCAGACCCATCCACCTGGCGGTGAAGAACAATGATCCCGAGCTGCTGGTCCGGCAGTGCATCGTCCTCAAGCTTCAGGGGTACACCGTGGACGTCGATGACAGCGGCCCCGTAAGTCTTCTTCTTTTTTATGTTTTGGCGTCGCAATTGTTGTGCATTCGCCACTGTCAAGTATTAAGTTTTAATCATTTTGATAATATTTTATCAAAATAGTCACTGTCGTAGTCACGTCATAGTCTAATAAAGTCGCGGTCAAGTCCAAACACTGTCCAATTGACCATAAGGCCAACCCGGAAATCTTGAAAAAAAAAATTATCTGTTTCAAACTTTTTGTCGTTTCAGAGTTTCAATTTTATACGGAATAGCTAATTTTTCGCGAATTCTGGATTGGCCCCGTAGTGAAAGTTGTTCATAATGCTGCTTTTAATCACCTCCTTTCGGCTTAACTCACGGCAAACAGAAAACCCTGTATTTTACTATAGTTAGAGTTTGAGCAAAAAGAGAAGCGTCGTAGGTGAGGTCGCCCGTGTGCCATTTTACTAATTTTGTTATGTTGCCAACACTGCTCTGTCATTGCTAGTACAACTAAAAGTGTTTGAAACTTGGTAGACACCAATTCGGTTTTCTTCAGTACTCACGTCTACCAAGTAGTCGGTACCTCGGCTGCTGATTAAAATCTTATTGTCAGTTCACTGTAACGCCACGACATTTTTCATTTTTTGCACAAACTCTATTTATCAGGTTAGGACCTAAATGTCATACATAGTACGTGCTATTTCGCAACGGTACAATACAAACAGTAAAACAAGGTGTTACTCCACTGAGATAATTATGGGCAAGAGGTGCAGAATGGAAACGAGCATTCATATGTCAAAAACGAGCCGTCCGCACCATGGCACACGTTCCACTGGA
Organism: Hypomecis punctinalis; assembly: GCA_949316475.1. NCBI lineage: Eukaryota > Metazoa > Arthropoda > Insecta > Lepidoptera > Geometridae > Hypomecis > Hypomecis punctinalis. The sequence goes on from OX438795.1 coordinate 3,099,084, forward strand.
CCATTTTTATCTCACTCGAGATTTTGACACTGCCATCTATAGTGATTATGCAGATTGCTATATGTATATGTGAGGGCGAACCTTAGTTCGTGTAGACGCACCCGTGAGGGCCAACTTCGTACCACCCGTCACAAAGATAGACTCTTGCCTATCGAACACGCTCACGAAGGCCACGAAGTTGACCAACGTCATGGGCACATTAGTCCAGCAGCCTTCTCCTATGATCTTAAAGTGATTAATAACAGGATGAATCTTCGTTAGCAGGTTAAGTTAGACGGGACGCCCAGCCCCCCCGACCGCCTAAGCAATAGCAATCGTACTAGCAATCGTTTAGGACTTCATTTTAGTCCTTTGGCACCGCCTATGTGACGTTAGCCATCAATTACTTTGTGCGGGTTGCGAAAGCAATCGTTGAATGAACAACTTTGATGGCTGACATCACATAGGCGGTGCCAAATGACTAAAATGAAGTCATAAACGATTGCTATTACGATTGCTATTGCTTAGGCGGTCGGGGGGCAGATTAGTCTCGTCTCGATCGTGGTAGCTAAAGTATTGCGCGGGTATAAACAACTACTACGCGTAGGGCTGGAAAAACATACCACTAAATTTGTAGGACTATGCAGCCATTTGATTGTACAAACATTTGCTAAGCTGCACACAAAAAATCAGCTTGTTATTAATAATTTTGATGATTCAATATAACTCGTGATGACTCGTTAAGTATTTGGAAACATTCGGAGTGGAGGACTCTCCAATCATAGCACAATTTATTTTGACAACATTTCAAATTTTTAACATAGTTATATTTATTTATTATCTGAAAGAATATTGCAAAATAACATATACGTATTTTTTATTTTTCCAATTTGACTTATATTTTCTGTAAAATTAAGTTTTGAAAAGTAGCTTATTCTAAAAGGACGTAACTGCAAAATTTAGGACTCATAAACAATTTTACTGAAGCCACATTAGAAAAAAATAGGTGCTAGCGTTGCTGTCACTGTCAATGCCAATCAATCCGTCACAATTCACAACAAATAGGCCAGGAGGTCAGCGCAAAAAGTCCACTATGTACCGCGGTATACCATGGGAAGAAAAATATAAAAAATGTTTAACAACTGCCAATCACCTGAAATATGTAACAGGGTCTGCCATACAGGCTTTAAATTAGCACCACTTAAAAGAAGAAGAATAAGTAGTACTAGTTCCAAGATACTTTTAAAATTCAAACGGATTCTTCCACCAAATGCTAGGGAACCCAGCTGACTGACTCCAGGGTATTGATGTACATCATTTTGATAACTATGTAACAATAATTCTGCTTTTGGAAAGTATTTGCATTTTTTGCGTTAACCTCTCGGGCTAAAGCAAAATAAGTAATTTGAAAATGACACTGACATTTTATTTTTAAATTACATTTTACGTGTCAACACTGTCAGTGTTAACTGTCATTTTATATTGCTAGTATTTTTTTTATCATTGGCAACTGCACTTTTAGTATAAATCCCGAAACGGCTTGGGTGAGAGTTTTTATCTAATATCTTAGCAGTTACTGCACTAAAAATTTTGGAAAAATAAACATAATGATCAGCATCCCGATATCTCGAAATGGTTTTGGAATTTCATAGCCTTGTGAAATATGAAAACTTGTCAATTGTAGGACAATTGTTTTTCCGGGTTTCTCGTCCATTTACCTCGATATAAAAATAAAAAAAAAACTTACTGTTATTGTAACAATATCAACACCACACCAAATCGACTTGTTTAATACCTCCGCAATACTTTAGCTACCTCGATCGAATTTTTTTATAAGATTAATTTGGGCGTCTCGTCGAGCTTAACCTGCTCACGAAGATTCAGCCTGTCATTAATCACTTAAAGATCACAGGAGAGGGCTGCTGGACTACATTGGTCTATAACAGACTTCCCAAGGATGTTATCGATGCGCCCAGTAATATGATATTTAGGTCAAGGCTAAAACGCTGGCTTGTCAGTCAGGCGTTCTATGACATAGAAAAAGAGTTTATGACGTTAATAAAAGTGACTGTGTAAAAAATCCATAATGAAATTTGTATACTATAAAGTATATACATACGATTTTTTATTTTATTCTCAATTGAAGTATATTTTTTATTTGACTCCTTTGACATTTAATTTAAATTGTTATTATTGTATTTGTTTTTTTTTTAAAGTGCCTTTATTAACTACAATAAGATACAATACTACTTTATATGCTAAAACTACCTACACTACTACTACTACATAGAAAGCATTTTTTAATTACTTAATTGTTATTTTTTATAAGTGTAACTCATTTATTATGTTTTTTTTGACGTATTCATTTTCGCATAAATAAAGGAGTATGAGTATAAGGTTTAGAACTAGGTCATATGAGGCTGGGAACTCCCTCTTATCGATAAAATGCATACTTGTAATAATAACTAACGTGTTGTTTCAAGTTAAGTCTGATTCACATTAGTCCGGTTACTACTAAAAAAACATATAAAATATGCATCTTCACTACATAGTATAAAGCAAAACAGCTATTTCTGTCAGTGTAACCGCTCATGTCTTCCAAATTAAACAACATATTTCAATGCGGTTTTCACTATCTTTTAGATAGATTAGCTATAATTCATTCGTATCCGGGCGAAGCCGGGATAGGCAGTTAGTTGCTAATATTATAAATGCGAAAGTGTGTTTGTTGGTCATATAATAAACAATAATTTTACAAAATGAACGTCATACAAAAATCAGTCAAACAATTTTCCTCGCAAAGGCAGGAAAAAATATAAACAATATTATTACTTCAGCTCATAAAACGCTGCTCGTATGTCCAGCCCAAACCCGACAAATAGTTACACACTTATTAGTCGCCCACATTATTGGCGCACACCTATGATATTTTTCACCCGGTTTATTATTATTCTTTTAACTTTTGTGCTATCAAATGGGAGTATTTTATTTTCTGTGATGTGTGATAATAATAAGCTTATCCTAGGCTAGTCACTCTCCGTCTTTAAAACTATGTCTATGCCAAAATTCAAGTCAATCCGTTGTTCAGTTGCTGCGTAAAAAAGGAACAAAGCAATAAACACACTTTCGGATTTATAATATTAGTTAGGATAAGGATAGCTATCTAACAATTTATTCATATCACACATAAGGTTTAGATCATATGAAGCTGGGAGGGAACTCCCCCTTATCGATAAATGCATACTAATAATAATAACTAATGCATTGTTTCGCTGTTTTAAGTCTGACTCACATCGCTCCGGTATCGGATTACGAAAGTACAAAAGTTCTCACAGAAAATACGATATATACCTATGGGCCGGATCATACTTCTTGGCGGTTGTGACGTTGCCTACGAGCTGGGGATAACTCAATCTTGGCTGAAGCTCACTTAACAGAGGATTGGGTTATCAGCAGCTTGTAGATAACATCACAGCCGTCATGTTGTGGGTATGTTTTGACTATTAAGTACCTAACCAAAAGGAGTCGACACTGCAATGTGTATCCCTCTGCCAAATGTACGCGACCGGCGGTCATGCTCTTTATATACTCGTACTATATTCTCATATTCTATTAATAATTACGTGACATATAATTATATATATTAGTATTTTTAAGCCCTAGAATGTATTAACAAATTTAAATTTTGCTAATTTTTAAAATAATTGTATCTACCTAATTGTTATTGTTAATGTATTAAGTTTTGTTTTAATTTATATTATTATTTTTGAATCGTATGCATTGTGTTATAATTGTAAATTTGACTTGCCTAGTGTAACGTATGTAGTTATAAGGCCAATAAATATATCTTTTCTTATCTTATCTTATCCTATAAATATATCGGTCTGGTTGCGCTTGTGTTGCGTTAATTTTCAGCTAGTGTTAGTTAATTACATTTGTGTGCGTGTAAACTTGCTTAAATTTTGGTTTGTGTGCGTTTTTTCACCCCTACTGACTTGGCAGACTTCGGTGCTTGGGCGTGTCGACTCCTTTTGGTTAGGTACTTAATTGGCCTATACGCCCATGCCGCTGAGTCAATGTAAATAGATCTTTAGGTACTTTACAACTTTTAATGAGTAATTTATTTTAACCAAGTGTGGTGTAAATGTTATCTGTATGAATGTTATCAGGAACAGTATTTTTTTCCTGGAATTCCGCGAATGGAGGGGAAGATCCAAGAACCGAAAAAACCTATATTGTTTACGTTATGACGTATGGGTCGGTTTTTTCGCAAATAAAATGATGAAATAACTGAAGTTCTTAGGTACTTCTCTTTTCAATACGTATTATTGGCCGAAGCGAAGGTCTTTGGTCTTGGGTTAGGCGGTATACTGTACCTGTACCAGCCTTTTTAACAGTCCACTGCAGGACGTAGGCCTACCCACGAAGGGTGATTGGGCCTTATCCACCACGCTGGCCCAGTGCGGGTTGATGGATTCACATACGCCATCAAATTTCTTCTGCAGGTTGCCTCACGATGTTTTCCTTCACCGAAAAGCCAGTGGTGTGAAATTCCGTACATAAATTCCAAAGAACTCATTGGTACAGGACCGGGGATTTGAACCCGCCACCTCACGATTGTAAGGCGGGTGTCACTACCTCTTGACCACCACGGGTTCGCGGTATATTTATAGAAAAATGCGCTCTATAGCAAAAATCAACATCCAGACAGACGAAAGCAAAATCGTCTACTTGAAGCAGAGACCTTCGCTTCGCTTCGGTCAATTAGAAGATGTATTAGATCAACACCTCTAATATCTTTTTTCTCACACAGACACCATTAAAGCTAGCCGTAGAGTCTGGCAACGGCCAGCTGGTTGCGATCCTGCTGCGGCACGGCGCGTGTCCGCTGCGCACCGACGACGAGCACCGCGCGTGCACGCACGACGCTGCGGAGAAAAACGCTGACGTACTGAGCGCCGTGCTTACTGTCTGCAAGGAAAATGCCAGGTAATTGTATAATCCACGCCACCCAAGTCGACGGATGGGAAGTTAGGCGCAGAACGCTGCGTAAAAGGCAAAATATAGGTATGCGTGGGAGCCAGAGAGACTCGCGCCGAGGCTTACCCGCTCGCCAACCTCATGCCTCCCACGCGTTCCCTACGCCCGTGCTCACCACTACGCCACGCGGCGTCGGCATTGAGCACACATGCGTAACAATTAGCGAATTACGGCAAAGTGTCATCAGCGGCTAACATCAGATGATGATAACAACAACATGAGATTCTCATCCGCCGACTTGGTGGCGCGGATTATTTCTGTAGTAAGACCTCTTGTATTAGTGGCCGAGGCAAGGTTGTTGGAGCGTTGGTCGTCCGGCCGCAAGATGGCGTCATGATATAGTCGAAACCGCGGGTTGAACCTGGACTCAGGACCGAGGCACAGAGATGGCACAGTAAGTGCAGTGATAGCAGTAAGAGCCTATACCCAGCAGTGGGGTAAAGAAAGCTGTTGATTATGATGATAATATCTTTCATCATCTATAGATTCTATAGGGAGAACCCAAATACAGGGTTACAGGGTAAGTCGACCTATGGGTGTGTTGTTTACTTTATTTCTGACTAATTTGACTATGAAATACACTATCCTAAATTAAAAAAAAAACAGATATTTGAAATTAGCATTTATAAAATTCCCAATTTTCGGCTATCAGCTCAGATATTTTGAAACGTGTAAGTCGTATTATTGTTTTTATTTGATTTTTACATGTAAAATAATGTTTTATGACTTCACTACCCAATATTGTTCGTAAAATTAACCTTTTATAAAAAGTATTTGAATTCAAATATTTCGAAAACTGTTAGATTTAGGATATGGTGTTTCATACGTGTTACATACGCTTAACGAGAATAGGTCGACTTAGCCTGTAACCCTGTAATTAAGTAGTACCTAAGTACTAAGTAAGTAAGTTCATATAGGCCAAGTCTAGTGTATAGCCCTGGTGTCAGAGGTTTGTAGGCCGCCTGAAGTCCTCTGACACGGCTAAACGGTTAAAACAACCGGGACCTACAATTTGACGTGTCGTCCGAGCCACGGTAGCGCTCAGTTGGAAAATGCCACCCGCGGTCACCTATCCCAAGACAGACCGTGCGGAACGTTTCTAACCTAAGTACTGACATCATGCTTACATCATGCCGGGAAAATGATAGATAATTGTATAAGAAATAGGATTTATTATTATTATAGACTGCGTTTGCAGGGTTCTGATAGCGCTGTTTATTGTCTACAGGGAGAATGCTAGGTAATAGGGATGTTAGTTGGGTATAATAATTATTTTTTGCAAAAAATAGCATGACTGACTTCACCCGTGTACATAATCATTACATAGTATAAAACAAAGTCGCTTATTTCCGCTGTCTGTCCCCATAATATGCTTATATCTTTAAAACTACGCAACGGATTTTGATGCAGTTTGTTTTAATAGATAGAGTAATTCAAAAGAAATGTTTATATGTATAATACGCCTGTGCAAAGCCGGGGCGCATCGCTAGAACGCAAATATTATACACGAAAAATGCTACATCGATATGTAGCATTTTTCACATTATTGTTGATTTATCAAAAATGGCTCAGTCGATTTCGATAAAATTTAAATGGGACCAATATCGAAGTATATTCTTTCCATTAAAAAAAGAATTATTGAAATCGGACTGCTATAAAAAAAGTTATGCGTGGTTATACTTACATAAAAATATATATATATATATATACGCGTCGAATTGTATACCTCCTCCGGTGGTTCGTCGATCAAAAATCAAAATCATTATTAAAATTAGGCCGTCAGTTAGATTATTAAAAAATATTGGACACGTATTTTTTCTTTTGTCAATCAAACAATCAGTGACTAAGACAAACCTTGTCAAAGTTTGAGAGTGGGGGCTCGTGTCGACACTAGCCGGTACATTTGAGAGCGGTTAGTGACGTCACGCGCTACTTTAGCGGGCTATATCTTCACCAATTTTGTTAAATTGACAAAAAAATACGTGTAATATTTTTTGACAATCTATTTCACGGACTAATTATATTTTTTTAGTAAACAAGTCAATTGTACGCTTGTAAGCAAAATGAAATCCTATCAATTTGATCCGTGTCTTCATAGTGACGCTCCAAACCATTAAAATGATTATTGATATCATTTCAGATAATGGACTGATAGTGGGACGGAAATATTTACATTTTATTTTATTGTCACTTGTCTCATTATGATATTTATCTTTTAGGAAAATACGGCTTACATCCATTGCCTAAATATACGGATTTTTTCAACCTATTATCGCGAACGCTGAAGTGGTTGTTCTAGGTTATCGCTCGAAGTTATTGGGGTTTAATATTGGGGAAGTTATTGGGGGTTTACCCAAAGGGTACGGAACCCTAAAAACCCCAATAAAAAAACCCTAAGCCATGGTGATCTAGAGGTAATGACACCCGCCTTACAATCGTGAGGTCGTGGGTTCAAATCCCGGTCCCGTACCAATGAGTTCTTTGGGATTTATGTACGGAATTTCACACCACTGGCTTTTCGGTGAAGGAAAACATCGTGAGGCAACCTGCATACGTCCGTAGAAGAATTTTAATGGTGTATGTGAATCCATCAACCCGCACTGGGCAGCGTGGTGGATATGGCCCAATCACCCTTCGTGGGTAGGCCTACGTCCTGCATTGGACTATTATAAGGCTTTATAGGCTAAGGATGACATATATCTGACGCCGCTATAACAACAAATTTGTACTAAAATAGAAAAAAACAAATATTTAAGGGGGCTCCCCCATACAACAAACCTACATTTTAAGACGTTTTTCGCTCGATATTAATAACCGAATAAGTAGTGAGCTAGCCACTCATGAAAGGCTGCCCCGCCATCTGTCGAAAAATCCCAGGGATGCGCCATCGTGCCGGTTGGCGACCGGAAGAGAGGGCCCGATGGACATCCTTGGGGGGGCACGGGCGTCCCCGCGGTCTCCAGGCTGGTCTCCCATAGATATGTGTGGTTTGTGTGTTGTACCACTGAATTCTACTTAGTGTGACGCCTCGTTCCACTGCTGACTTCCTACCTACTTTACTCCGCAAGCATGAGAAACAATAAAAGAAAAAGAACGTATACACAGCGGCAGCACTCCCTCTCACTCAAAGTGCACCTGTGCGATATTCGGGGCCTGCACTCCAATCTCACGCCTGTCCATCATCATCTTGAGACAGAACGACCCCACCTATTGTTTCTCACGGAGACGCAGATTGCTGGTCCATCCAACGTGTCGTATCTATCCTACCCAGGGTATTCTCTGGAGCATCTTTTCAAACCACGTGCCGGTGTATGCGTTTACGCCCGGGATGACATTTGCTTTCTGCGTCTTCGAAGGTTTGAAGACCCTTCTTTTTCAGTGCTCTGGGCTCTGGCGGACACTGGCATAGAGAAGATTGTCTATGCCTGTGTATACCGATCGCATAGCGGAGACCGGGAGGCAACTAGACTTACGAGGGGTGATCCAAAAGTAATGATAATCAATAACAAACACAATGAATAAAATAAAAAAATTAATTTATTTCTCAACATAGTCTCCTAGCAAGTCTATACATTTAGTCCATCTCTTTTCTAAACCTAAAATTCCCTTAGAAAAAAAATCTTTATCTTGACTCTCAAAAAAGTCCTCAACCGCGGCCATCACGTCGCTATCATCGTCAAATTTCTTGCCTGGGAGATGTTCCTTGAGTCGTGGAAAGAGATAAAAGTCACTGGGGGCTAGATCTGGTGAATAGGGGGGGTGATCCACCAGCTCAAAGCCCGCTTCCTGAATGGCAGCCATGGCAATTGCAGCTTTGTGAACCGGTGCGTTGTCTTGATGGAACAGCACTCCAGCCCGCAGTTTGCCTCGCCTTTTCTCCTTAATAGCCTCCCGCAATCTTCTTATTTGTTCTGCATAGTAGGAGCCTGTAATAGTGGCCCCCTTTTCCAAGTAGTCCACCATGATTATTCCTTCAGCGTCCCAAAAAACAGACGCCATAACCTTCCCTGCTGAGCTTGACACTTGAATTTCTTCGGCGTCCGTTCATCGGATCGTTTCCATGTCATCGATTGTTGTTTTGTTTCAGGATCAAAATGGTGGATCCAGGTCTCGTCCATGGTCACAAAACGTGACAAAAAATTATCCTTGTCTGCCTGGAAATTTTCGAGATTTGCTCTTGACATGTCGACTCGTTTCTTCTTTTGCTCGTCGTTTAACATTTTCGGTACCCAACGCGCGGAGACCTTTCTCATATGCAATTCGTTCGCAAGGATTCTTTGAATGCTGCCATATGAGATCCCTGTGACCTCAGCTACATGCCTGATAGTCACTCTTCGATCTTCCAATACAACTTCTTCAACTTTTTTCACATTTTCTTCAGTGAGGGACGTCGATGGGCGTCCTTCGCGGTGTTCGTCTTCCGTCGATGTTCTTCCCAGCTTAAACTCCTTAGCCCAGCGTGCAACTGTGGAATATGGAGGAGAAGAGTCCCCTAATGTTTCCACCAAGTCGCTATGTATGTCTTTGGTAGACATTTTTTTCAAGCAGAGGTATTTAATGACAGGTCTGATTTCGTGTTTTTCCATTTTGATGTTCACTCCTTGACAGTCCGTATTCAAATGAATGTAGCTCCCGGGAATCGTGGCCTATTTATATGATTTTTTTTTCCTGAACTAGTTGGTAATTGAGCAAGTGACTGATATTTTTTTTGTATTTTTGTGTGCAGTAGAAATAACTGATTATCATTACTATTGGATCACCCCTCGTACTGATTACCTCAGTGAGGTGGCGGATGCTGCTCAGCTCAGCTACCCTTCGGCCCAATTAGTGATCCTGGGGGACTTTAATGGCCATCATAAGGAGTGGCTTCACCCATACCTGGACACAAACCATGCTGGGCTTGAAACGCGCAAGCTAGCTTTGACGCTAGGTCTTACCCAGCTGGTTCATGGCGCCACACGGGTACCTGATGTTGACTCGCATACGGCCTACTGCTTGGACCTTCTGCTAACAACTGATCCAGACCGATATTCAGTGGCGATTTCCTCTCCGTTAGGTACATCTGATCACTGTCTGGTGAAATCTGTATCCGTCTACTCCCCTTCAGACCCCAGTCCAAAAGGGTCACGGCGGGTGTGACGGTACAAGTTGGCAGATTGGGATGAGATGCGGTGTTTCTTTGCGTCTTTTCCTTGGCAGCCTGTGTGCTTCTCTTCTAATGATCCTTCTTCGTGCGCGGATGCCGTGACAGACGTGCTTCGTACCGCCATGGAATACTTCATCCCATTTTCGGACGTGCCTCTGTCCAACAAAGCTCGGCCCTGGTTTGGGCCTGAATGTGGACGCGCCGAAGCGCAAAAGCATCAGGCATACCTGGCTTGGGTCGATGCTCGTAACCGTAAGGCGAAGGACATACATCTGAGGAAGAAGACTTACAATAAGGCTGCTAAGTCCTGCAAAAAGGTTATGCGGAGGGCTCGCTTTGAGCATATTAGTCGAATAGGGAACAAGCTTGCTTCTTACCCTGCGGGTAGCAAGGCATTCTGGTCCCTAGCTAAATCAGTCGAAGCGAACTTCTGCCGCCCTTCATTGCCTCCGTTGCTGAAACCCAATGGTTCGCTGGCTCATACCGCGGTTGAGAAGGCAAATTTATTTGCATCTCAATTTGCGGAGTCTTCGCGTCTGGACCCCGGTAGTGCGAGACCTCCAACTTTGCCAAACTGTGGCACCTCAATGAGTGAAATACATATCCGGCAAAAGGAGGTTCTCAAAGTTCTCCGCAGTCTAGATGTGAACAAGGCCAGTGGCCCAGATGGTATTCCAGCTATTGTACTAAGGACTTGTGCGCCTGAGCTGTCGCCTGTGTTGACCCGCCTCTTTTGCCTCTCTCTGAAGTCGGGTCAAGTGCCCAAATCTTGGAAGCTTGCTAACGTGCAGCCTGTACCCAAAAAAGGTAGCCGTGCTGACCCTGCCAATTACAGACCGATTTCGATCACGTCCATACTTTGCAAGAGTATGGAACGTGTTCTTAACAACAGACTCCTGGCCTACCTGGAAGCAAATGACCTACTCAGTGACCGCCAGTACGGCTTTCGCCGAAACCGGTCTACTGGGGACCTTCTGGCGTACGCCACACACATTTGGAGTGAGGTCATTGAGAAGCACGGGGAGGCGCTGGCCGTCTCCTTGGACATCTCGAAAGCTTTTGACAGGGTCTGGCATGAGAGCCTTATTGGCAAGCTTCCATCTTACGGCCTGCCTGCTGATTTCTGCGCATGGATATCAGATTTCTTGAGGAATCGGTCGATACGAGTGGTTGTAGATGGTTTCTCGTCAGACCAAATGGATATCAATGCCGGTGTTCCTCAAGGGTCAGTGCTCTCTGCGACGCTTTTCCTACTGCATATTAACGACTTGCTAAAGCCTGGTATTTTTGGGTACGCAGACGACAGTACAGTCATGGAGAGCTACACATCCGAAGCAAGAACGAGCGGGGCACAGATAGAGTCACTCAGAGAGGCTATGGTCGAACGGCTCAACTTGAGTCTGGAGGCGGTATCTGACTGGGGTGATGCTAACCTGGTCAAGTTTAATGCCACGAAAACTCAAAGCTGTTTGTTTTCGGCCAAAAAGAGGCCCTTCCAACTGTCTCCTGCTTTCCGTGGTGTATCCGTTCCGGTAACTAACAGTCTGGAACTATTAGGCGTTACGCTATCATCGACTCTCAACTTTGGGTCTTATATAGAGTCAAAAGCCCAATTAGCCTCAAAAAAACTTGGTGTTCTCTCTAAGGTGAGACGGTATTTCACACCTGAGCAACTGCTTAGTCTTTATAAAGCGCAAGTCAGGTCTTGCATGGAATACTGCTCTCACCTTTGGGATGGCTCTGCCAAATACCAGTTGGAGGCTTTGGAGTCCATTGAAAGGCGAGCCAGGAGGCTGATAGGCAACGAAACCTTGACTGAGTCGAAGCTGCAAAGTCTTGAGCATCGACGTGGGGTGGCGTGTCTGTCTGCCTACTATCGGATACACTTCGGTGAGTGCGCCCAGGAGTTGCACGATCTGGTCCCACCTGCCCCTTTCTTTTATCTTACGGCTAGACAGACGCGACCAAAGCGCCACCCTTTTATGGTGGACATCCCACGCGTTAGAACAAAGCGTTTTGAGTCCACATTCCTCATACGAACTGCCAGAATGTGGAACGCTTTGCCTAAGTCTGTCTTTCCGTTAAAGTACAATGTACTCGTAGGTGTCTTCAAATCTCGAGTAAATAGGTATCTTCTAGGTAAGCGTGCTACATCCTAGACCGCATATCTGCTTTACATCAGGCAGTGTGTAGTCATACGCAAACCTATTTGAAATAAAAAAAAAAAAAAAAAAAACGGTGTCAGGCTTGAAATATTCACAGATTATTTAGTTAAATGTGCACTCTAAAAATAAATAAATAAATAAAAATTAAATTAATATTTTAGGGCTTACATGCCACGTGATTTTTTGTTCGATATTAATAACGGCAACAGGAAGATGCTTGAAATATTATGTGGTATATTCCTTTCAGAGATGCATTTATTTGATACGGAACGAGTTAGAAAGAGACTTGAAACATAATACATATATCTCGATTCGATGGCTGTTGCCAGATTTTTCTTTGAAGAACGTCAAATTTCAATACATATTTGCCAATTTTGACAACTCTTGGCCAGATATTCAAGAATAGGCATGTTGACTGGATAAAATAATCATTACTATAATTAGCCCGTTAGTTAGATAAAAAAATATTGGACCTGTATTTTGTCTTTCGTCAATCAAACAACTAATGACAAAGATAAACCTTGTCAAAGTTTAGGAATGGCGTCACCTCTCTCACAGAAGTCTCTACATGTGTATGGCACTTGTGACGATACGCGGAACTTTAATGGGCTATATCTTCATCAATTATTAGGTGTAAATATTGACACTCATCTGAACTGGAAATCACATGTAAGTAAAGTAAACAATAGGTTGTCGCAGTATTGTTATGCTATTAGTATCTTAACTAGCATCTCATCTAAACAAATCGCTACAAACGCCTATTATGACTATGTTTATCCTCAGTTGTCTTATGGCGTCATGTTTTGGGGTAATTCAGTCGAGTCTAACTCAACGTTTATTATGCAAAAACAATGTTTAAGAACTATATTTAAGTGACATAAAGTCAAACCGCGCTGATGTTAAAAGGTCCAGACACAAATACGACATCTGTATTCCTCAATTTAACAACAGCATGTTTTCAAATAGCGCTAATGCTATGGCAATAAAAGTTTACAATCTCATATAAATATATTAGAAGGTAAATAGCTTTAAAAAGACGCTGGAGTCCTGGCTAATTTCAAAGGTATTTTACTCAAGTAAAGATTACTTTGAAAATCACAAAGTATTTGTCTACCTAATTTATAAATTAATAATGCCAACTCTTATTTGTAATTTTGCTTAAGATAATTTTGATTTATTAGGTAGGTAATTAACTTTTAATTTTATAAGTGCATTATTGTACGCCCGAAATGGGCAGGCTGTTTGAACTTTTGTATTTCTTAAAACATCTAATTGTATGTACCCAGCAACGCAATAAAGATTATTTCTATTTAGAAATTTTTGTTTTATTGACAAAGAAAAAATACGTGACTAATATTTTATGTCGTTATGCCTCTTGCCCTCAAGTGGCAATAGCGTTATTAAAATTCTAGTAGTTTTTATTCCTTGCAATAATACATTTTCTTCTTCTTTCCAGAAAAATCTTGTACGAAAACGAAGACCTGTGGAAACCAGAGATGGAGACTCAAAGCGACGTGAAACTAGCCAAATATTTGTTGAAATATATGTGCTCCATGTTCAATAAGCAAGGTAAGGAGACTATTTAATTTAGTATAATCTTATTTGCGTATATTGTGTAATCAAACTACTAGGCGCCTGTGAAGTTAGTTACTAGCTGCGCGGAACGCAATAGGGATGTTTACTATAAAAATATAATTATTCCGTCAAATAGATTGTCAAAAAATATTAGACACGTATTTTTTTCTTTTATTTATTTATTTTACAACAATTACTTACTATGCTTACAGCCTAGACTAGCCAACACGCATAGAAAGCCAGAAATATACACTAAAAAAAATTAACACAATTACTAAAAAAAAAGAACTTATCAACTTAAAAAACGTATGCATGCGTTTAACATATCATTGAATTTAAAACAAAATATATCGATATCCGGTGTATGAGCAATCAGATCGTTAAGCAGATTAATGACGCGGGTCGTAGGAGCATAGAGAGCTGTGTCGGTGCGCACGGGCGGCATCTAGAACAGCATACACAAGCTCGCGAGTGGCGAGATATTCAAGTTGTAATTTTGTATGGAACAGCTGATTATTGTTTTCTTGAATTCTGGGTTGCACCCGTAGTAATAGTTGTTCAAGATTATGGCCTTGATCACCCCTTTTCGGCTTAGTTAGTACAGGGCAAACAGATAGTCCTGCATACTCGGACCAAATTAAAAAAATCAAGACAGAATGTTGTGAACAAACAAGTGAGGCCGACCAAAACTAAGCCTCATCGTGTACAGACAATTTACACACACATCAACGTACAAGGAAACTACGCCTTGGCTTGACAGTCGAACTATGGCGGCGCAACAGCGACGCACTCAGATATGTATAAAAAACCGGCTTCACTTGACTGTTCAACGACGTTCCCTCTGGATTTTTTATTTGCTCTGAGCCTGCATAAAACGTGTTACAAGTCAGCGAGAAAAATCAAAATCAGATACTGCGTACTTCGAGCAAATATCTATAGAGTCACCATCGCGCAAAAAAGTGTCCGAGCCAAAACCCTGCCCAAGCTACGTAGTGGGCAGGCTTTTTAGTTAAGGCGATTGCAAGCCGAATACAACGCCGTGCGATGCCAAAGTGCTCGGTTACAAGCACTTATTAGGTTTGAAGGTGACATAACGTCGATATTCGAGAAAACGGGTCTACTTGATGAGCGGGCGTTTTCCGCAAGACGGGCCTCTTCGGGCCCTTAATTGCGTTACAGCCCGGCCGTGGCTAGTCCAGCCACCCGGTGCTCTCCAGGAAGTCCAGCAACTCGCTGACGCCGCAGGCCTCCCGGAGCGTCCTCGGTGACCCGAGGATCTTCGTTCGTTGTTCTGCCACGCTGCTACACTCTAGCAGCAGGTGCGCGGCTGTTTCTTCTGTCTCCATGCATCGTCTGCATAGGGGACTGTCTGTAACACCAATTTTAAATAGGTGCTTGTTTAGAGGGCAATGTTCGGTGACAACTCCAACTAAGCGTCGAAGTCTGTCCTTTGCAAGGTTAAGCAGACGTCGAGAGTATCTCGGATTTAAGTCCGGGAAGGCTTCTCTCGATTGCATGCAACCTTCGGTACTTGCCCAGTATTCTTTGTGTTGAGAGAAAATGGGTCGTCGTGAATTATTTAATTTAAATATATAAGTCGGTATGTATGACGACGCTCAGATATTTTTTTACTATTTTAGCTATTTGCTTGAAGACTGCGTAACATAATTATACCTATAGAATAGGCATGATTACTGAGTTAAAAAATCATTATTATAATTAGTCCGTGAATGTGATTATCAAAAAATTAAAACACGTATTTTTTTTTGTCAATCAAACAACAAATGACAAAGATAAACCTTGTCAAGGTTTGGGAGTGGGGGCCGTGACGTCATCTCTCTAACATAAGTCTATACATTTGTATGGCACTTGTGACGTCACGCGGAACTTTAACGGGCTGTATCTTCGTCATTTTTTGTTTAATTGACAAAAGAAAAAATACGTGTCTAATATTTTTTGATAGTCTATCTGACGGACTAATTATATATTTTAGTGAATTTTTAAATGTATTTACGTTTTGATTTATTTCATTTAACTTTGTATTTTAATTCCACTTAATTATGATTCCAATTTTATGTTATTAATACTATCTAATTCTTTATATAATTCTCGAAGACCCTTTTTTAAATGTTAAAGCGCGAATTTCGTTAGGATAACTCCTCTTGTAAGGGGCTCCCAAGAGACCAGCCGAGTTTGGGACCCACTGTTCATTTCACTATGAATATAACTAACTACAATACTGGTATTAGGCAAATTATATTGAAATTATTAACTTAACGTTTTGGTAAATAAACATTTTCTTTCTTTATTTCTTTCTTTCTATCCTTCTTTCTTTCTTTCATCATGGATATTACACTGGGTTATTTAGAAAGAGATCAATAATGTATTAAGACATAGTCGAACTTATGTATTTATTTATTTATTGTTTTATTCGCAGGTTACAACCCCCTGATGCTCGCGAGCGCGCTCGGGCTGTACGAGAATGTTCGCGTTCTTCTCGAAAATTCGGCGAGCGTGGACGACCAGATGCCCACATGTGGGAACACTGCGCTATATATCGCCGTCGCAGCCGCTTGCAACTCTTCTATAGGTAAGATATAACTAGTATTCCTCCGAACTGTAGACCTCGCGACACATCTCTTTATCTGTATGCTGAGTGTGAGTATTGTCGTAAACATGACGGCGATGAAACTCTTCGGCGAGCGCGTAAGCATGTAATTTGTATGAACTTGTTGTGTTTCAAAAACGCTGTACATTTCTTCATACAAATTACAAGCTTACGCGCTCGCCGAAGAGCGCTTCATGTTTACGACAAAACACACTCAGCATACTGACCTTCTTATGCCTATATCTCGACTCGCTCTTAACAGATTTGGTTCATACTAGCAAGTCTTAGGATTTAGATACTTAACTAACTTGCCAAGTTTTATAAGAATCGGTTAATAGATAGCAATATTCCCCACATTTGCTGTAGCGTCACTATCACTACATAGTATAAAACAAAGTCGCTTCCCGCTGTCTGTCCCCATGTATGCTTATATCTTCAAAACTACGCAACAGAATACACAGTAAACAGTTTATAATATGTATAATAAACCTGTGCAAAGCCGGGGCGGGTCGTTAGTTATTTATAAACCGATTTTGGAAATGCCCCCCCGACTCAAAAATTGCCGACGACAAAAAAACATATATACAGGGTTATTCGTAATCAATTTTTTTTACTGCCGCTGTGGCTCAGTAGTTAGTGACCCTAACTTCTGGATCAAAGAGGCGTGGGTTCGACCCCCACTCAGGGCAAATATTTATGTAATGAACATAATGTTTGCTCTGTGTCTGGGTGTTATTTAGTTACTATCTATATAAGTATGTATTTAACAATAAATATATGTAGTATATCAGGCTCTGGCAGCCATATCACAAGCTTTGCTTAGTTTGAGGTCAGATGCTGAGTGTAAGATGTCACAAAATATTTATTTATTAATTTATTTAATTAGCATCTTTGTAGGGGCTTAATCTGTACATCAAAACTAACTACATATGTTCTACAACTTTTATAAATTCTAAAAAAAAAAATGCTGTTTCATAGAAAAATATCACGCGCGACAAAATGTATGGAATAGCTTTTTTTTTTAGTTTTACAAATTCGTAGAACATAAGTTTTAGTTTTGATGTACAGAATTAGCCCCTAAAAGGATGCGAATTGATTACGAATAACCCTGTATAAAACCTGTGTACCAAGTTTCGTCGAGATTCGTTGAAAAATGCGACTTGTATACGAAAACCAACATCCGGACAAATGGAAAGAAGTCGCCGTGTTAAAAAAAACCCTCGATTCGTTTCGGTCAACAACAACGGTTACTGTTATGTAAAGATCGAATGATACATGTCTGCCGATGTGAAGTTAGTTACAAGCTGTGCAATATCCAATCAACGCGCAGCTTTATGCGAGCTTCAGTCAGGATTGGATATTGCGCAGCTTGTAGCTAACTTCACATCCGCCGACTTGTATGATTCGGTCTATACACTTCAACTAATATTGTTTATTTTGTTCCAGAACTCGGAAACAAATCAAAAGTGGTCGATCATTTTCGAAAAACGGTCGAACTACTGCTTTCTCACGGCGCGGACCCAAATAAAGAGAACAACTCAGGTTCTAGCGTACACAGTCTTCTACAAGAAGCTGGCAACCAAGAACTATCCCAACTAGTTGCTAACAGACAATACCAACGGAACCCGGACAATAAAAACAATACAGACAACAAGACAATGCCAATCGACAAAGACATATCTAAAGTCATGGTAGTTTTAGGCAAGGAAGGCGAAATAATGTACAAATCCATCGAAAACGAGAAATATAAGAAAAAACCCGTCAACAGTAAAAAACCGATCTTGCTAGACAAAAATGATGCGCGATACAAGCTTTTAGAGAAAGAAATGATTAAACGAAAGGCAAAGACAGCCAAAAATGTTGATAAGAAACTGGTTATTATCGAAAATGTGGTTTTGAAACCTGGTGACACTAGTGTATCGAAACCTGATGTCAGTAGTATTGTTTTAAAACCTGGTGACATTAGTCCTGTTTTCAAACCTACCGAAACTAGTGCTAATTTAAAACCTTTTGGCACTAGTTTACTTCCAAAAGCTGATACTAGTGCCGTGAAACTCGGTGACACCAGTCTCATAAAAGCTAATGACACTAGTGATGAGAAAAATATCGATAATTCGAACAAGAAAACTGTCAAAGTATTACAAATTCAGAAAAATGCGGCGAAAAAAGTGAATGCTGGAGTGAAAAGGAAGCAGAGTTTCGAACCAATTGTGATAAAACAAGCGAAAATGGACACATAAGTTAAAGAAACAAGACACAAAATGGCTTCTCAGAAGCGTTTTGTATGTCATGGAGTAACTATTGGTCGGATTTTGGCCATAGTGTAATATTGATCTGTGATCATTATTCACAACAACGGAAAGAGACAGCAGGAGAATTTGAAAGGAAGGACCCCTTAACTCGCGAGAAAGAGAAAGGAATACTTAATGTTCGATAAATCTATAGGATAATACAGAATTAGTTAATAAGATCAAGATATCTGTATAGCATGGCCATTGAAAATTAGTCGTTTGATCTTAAATGGCAGAATGAGACATCGCCATAGTTGATTGAATGAGGCGTTACTTTGCGGAAATTCATCTTCAAATCTTTGTTTTGAATAAATATTTAGTGTATTTCCGCTATCTTGTTGTAGGCAAATAAGTTTAAGGGCACTATTAAAAAATACACTATTATTAATATTACAATAATTATACATTCAAAAACATAATTTAACAAAATAGATAAAATAATATTAAATATTAATTCTACACTCTATTATAAATATATTTTAATCCGTTATAAAAATAAATAAATTTTGCAAAAATTCTTTAAAAATAATTTGACAAAATATAGAAAACACTCGACACTAGAGCATGCAAAAACCGGGTGGTTTTGGAAAACCGGGTTTTTCGGTTTTTGATTTAAAAAACCGGGTAAATCGGGTTTTTCGAGTTTTTCGGGTTTTTTTTGGTAAGTATATGAAAATACTAAAAATAATGGTTTGTTTGTTTGTTTATGACCCTGTACTGTCCCATTGTTGGGCAAAGGCCTCCCCTCGAGATTTCCAGTTGCGTCGGTCTTGCTTGATGCCTGCCAATTTGGATTAAATGTATTCGCGCTATCTAATAGAGAGTGCAGACTCTCTATTAGATAGGCCTCTACGAAGCCGCACCGAGTTGGGAAGTCGACACGTGTTTCGCCTCTCCACGACGAGGTCGCTTTTTAGCGAGCGACCTCGATTTTTTTTTTTTTTAATAGTGCCCTTAAACTTATTTGCCTACAACAACCTAGTGAAAATACACTAAATATTTATTCAAAACAAAGATTTGAGACATCACTATCGCGCTCCGTGCGAGCGAGATAGCAACAGAATATATAACTCGACTCAGTTTAAAATTACTAATCTAATAGTGATGTGTTGCTGTCGATAGCAGGATTGTTGATATTTTTTAAATTTATTTTATCGTATATTTGATATCGATGAATTAAAACGTAGCATTGCTATTTTCACTTATTTTATTTCGAGCGACGGAAATTTAAAAGGTTTATAATCTATCGACTCTGCTTGAAATGGCTGAACTATATTTAAGTCCTATAGATATAGATTTAAAAATTGAGTTATAAATAAATTGCCTACTATTTTTACATAATATATTATGTATTCTATACAAAATATGAATTAAGGGGTTAATACGTTTTGTTCCTGATAATCAAACTATATTTATACCTATTTTTCTTATTATTTGACTGTTCAACAATTTTATTTGTTATTGTTGTGAATTGTCGATAGCGGGTCTATCGATAGTTTTATTTTGACATGAAACGAACTACGGCATTTTTTTATTTTATTTAGAATCCATAACCGGTTACTGCCCCTCTCGTGCCCCCCACCTTCCCTCCTTAGCTATGTTGATTTACTATCTGAACAGTATGTACTTTTACAATGTACTTTTCTTAGTTTCAATTTGGCGTGACAACTATGAATTTTTATTTTCATATTATTATTTTCTATGCAGCTAAGACGCAAATAAAAATGTACTTAATAATGTATAGTACCCGATTTATTAAGTTCTCGTAATCGCTACGACGAATTTGAGTCATTTGTAATGACACGAGTATATTGAGCTGGTGTTGTGAAACTATCGATATCACTCTCTTTGTTTAATTTGACATTAGAATCCATCGATATTTTTTTTTCATTTATTTTTATCGTGTATTAGATATCGATGAATTGAAACGAAAAATTGGTATTTTTCTTCTATTATTTTATTAATTGTATGGAATTTGTATGACATTCTTCACTTTTTTCTCTGATGGATTTACTTGTGTGAAATTTGTATGAAATCTTGTCAAAGTTGTATGATAGGTTGTATGGAATTCTTAGAGGAATTGTTTATTTTTTTTCTTCTTATTTGATTCTTCTTTGAGGTACATTTATTATGTAGTTTGATTATCAGTTGGTAAAGAAAGAAAATGCTAAAGCAGGAGATATAGAATTAAACTAATTTATATTGAAAATACAGGGTGTTGTTTGGCATTCTTCCAAAGAGGTAGGACATATATGAATAACTTTTACTACGGGACCGACCTTGAAATCACAAAAATATCTGCTGTTCCATAATAAGTTCCTCGGCATTCAACAAATTGTATAGGGTAGGATTTTTACGATTTTCGCATAGTAAAAGTTGTTCATAACAATGAATATTTTACAAAGAGAATTGACAACATTTCAAATTTTAAACGTTATTAGTTTTATTTTTTTTCTGAAAGATTATTGTAAAATAAGGTACACATATTTTTTATTTTTTCAATTAGACCTATATTTTCCGTAAAAATAATTTTTGTAAAAGAGCTTATTCTAAAAGGACGTAACTGCATGATTTAGGATGTATATTAAATGTTACTGAAGTCACATTAAAAAAAACATCTATAACTGCCAAAGTCAAGCTCTAGCGTAGCTGTCACTGTCATGGCACTGGCAATGACAACAAACAAATTATCCAGCGTGACAACTTTTGGTAGATTTCTACTTTTTAGTACATTTTATGAGCCTAAACCTATGTAGAGTTGTAATAAATAGAAAACTTAAATCGAATTAAAGAGAAAGTAATATTGCATTTTTCACTTGACTTAAATCAGATAAATGATAATTTTATGTAACAAGTAATTTTATGTGTGGAAAAATTTCTAAAAAAATAATGATTGATAAAAAAGGACTATTTCAAACAAAACTATAATGTAGTAATTTTAACAAGTAATTTATAACAGTATTCTGAAACACGTTCAAAATTATAATGGATTTCTGGTAGTTCTAGGGCTCGATTTAGTAGGCTCTCAAATATTTCGTAGGCAACACTGATTTTAGCGATACTTTTAGTAGAATCTCTAAAAAAAAAGTGATGATGCTGAAAATGATAAAACGAAACGTAATGTCAGTGTCAACTGTCATTTTATATTGCTATTGATTTTTTTATCATAGGCTACTGAACTTTTACTATAAATCCGATAACCGCTTAGATGAGAGTTTTTATTTAAAATCTTTGTAATTACTGCACTAAAAATTTTGAAAAAATAAGCAAAATGATCAGAGTCGCAATACCCCGAAATGGTTTTGGAATTTCATAGCCTTGTAAAATATGAAAACTTGTCAATTGCAAATCAACACCTTGTATAAGTCGATTCAGACTTGACAGCTGTGAAGTTGCTGATAATCCAATCCTCGCGGAGCTGTTAAGTGAGCTCAGTCAGCATTGGGTTATCCGCAACTCGTAGCTAACTTCACAACCGCCAAGATGTTTGATTTGCTTATACTTTCGTGTACTATCTTAACTGTTCATACAAGGTGTTGTTCTGGAAAAAGCAAGTTAACAAGAAGTATAATCATATACTCATCATTATGAAAGACTTGTACAATGGGACCAAACTCAAAATAGATCATAGAGCTGTTAAAGGTGAAAAAAAAGTATTCTACTTACTGTTTAATTTTAGATTTCTTTTTGAATGTTTCTAAATTGTTTTTTTAAATGTTTTTTTGCCTGTGGTATTTACAAACCTTGATTTAATGTTAGTTATTTTCAGTGTTTGTTAAAAGGAAGCCGCAAATTGTACGCGACGTCACTTGCCGGTCTTGACGGAAGACCAGCGCCGGTTGTATAATATAACCGGCATCATGCTGAGATGGGACCGGCTGGTGACGAAAATAAAACACTAGGTAGTTTAGTTCGTTTTTAGTGCAGTTACAATTTTTGTTGCTGTATTTTCTGTGTTTTGTTTTCGTCAATAAAATATTGTCTATTGTCTAAAATCGCAGTTCCATACATTTCGTCTAGAATCAATTCAAGAGAAATTTTGATCATAGAACTTTTGAACAATGAAATAGCTGTTTTTTACATTTCGTTGGTGATCCCGTAGTAAAAGTTGTTCATAATGATAAATATAACATACACTGAAATTTTGCAAAGCAACACCCTGTATAGGTTGAATCACACAAGTCGGCGGATGCGAAGTTAGCCACAAGCTACGCGACATCCAATCAAAGTGTATGTGAGCTTCAGTCAGAATTGGATATTGCACAGCTTGTAGCCAACTTCACATCCGCCGATTTGTGTAATTCGGCCTATACAACAATGTATTAATAGCAAAACAGCGCCTCTACCGGGCGTATAATGTAAACTTTATTTTTTACTAATGTGTTTTTTTTTATGAAATAGTGCATCTAGTTGTAATTCATTATTAAATAATTAATAATTATCATGACTTATGACTTATTTGTTTATTTCTGTATTTACTATGTATATATAGTAAAAGTATAGGCCGAATTAAACTAATGCCATCTGTGCAACTTGAATAGAGTCGCTGCGCAGTAGCAAAGTTGGTTCAGCGGCGGCGATGAGTGAGAATTTGAGCAGCTTGTATACTAAGCGCCACACAAGTCGAATGGGAAGTTATGCGCAGAACGCTGCGCATAAGCCGAAATATAGGTATGCGCGGAAGCCAGAGAAACGAGACGCCAGGCACACCCGCTCGTCAACCTCATGCCTCCCGCGAGCTCTCTACGCCCGTGCTCACCACTAAGCCACGCGGTGTCGGCATTGTGCACACATGAGGCTAACTTATCCGCCGACTTGTGTGGCGCTTAGTAAAGCTTACTTCACAGTGGCCTGTAAGTTTGATTCGGCCTATAAAGCCGGAAGCATACTATCGGACGCGGCTGACGGACGCGACTGACAGCCGCGACTTAGCAATGTGCACAGTCTTAAGACATCCGGTGCGCCAGATCGCTCTCGGACGTCCGAACGCTCAAGGTCGTCCGAAGGAGACGTCCGCGACTGATGTCCGATAGTGTGCACGACTCAGTGTATTTTCATAGTCTAGATACCTATCAGTCGCGGCTGTCAGGCCGCGTCCGATAGTATGTTTCCAGCTTAACTCTTGCCAGACGTATATTCGGATCGGCGCAGTCGGTTCGGCACTATTTGTCGAACAGCAAAGTCGACTCGAAGAATAAGAATATTTTTATTGTATACACATTATATACAGGGTTATTGGTTAGCATCCTTTTAGGGGCTTATTCTGTACATCAAAACTAACAACTTTTGTTCTACGACTTATATCAAATCTCAAAATAAAATAGTGTTCCATAGAAATAATCGTTCACCCTCGACAAAATGTATAGAACAGCTGGTTTTGTAGTTTTGACAAAAGTCGCAGAACATAATTTTTTAGTTTTGATGTACAGAATAAAGCCCTAAAATGATGCTAATTATGTATATATATATTCTTTTACAATAAAAACAAGAATATTTTTATTGTATTGTATAAGAACCGAAGCGATTGGTTCTTCGGGTCCAATCGGCACGATTCGGTTTTCATTCGGCCGTCACGTGTCTCTTCTCGCGTCGCGGCATTCTTTACTACATACAGGGTTATCCAGAACAGCCGGGCTAGTATGCAAGCCACGAATAATTTCTTTCGTAGTGCCAGAATGAGACGGCGTTACGGCAAAGTACATTTCTGTCACTTTTTCACACGTCGAAAAGAGTTCTTTTCGTGGCTTTTCGTGGTCCCATGCTTGACTAGCTGGGTGTATTAAGACGACAGGAGGTGATTCTGACTATCATAATGAGCTAATTTTACTATGACGCCAACTCGAATAAAAAATCAGTTGTTTCATACATTTTGTCGATTCCGACTTGCAATTTTGTATGAAACAGCTGTTTTTTGGGATTCCGGGTTGGCCCCATAGTTAAAGTTGTTCATAATGATGGTCTTAATCACCAGTATCACCACCTTTTGGCGTAGTACAGGACAAGCAGATAACCTTGTATATCAGGTTTTGCCGCTCAGCTTTGCCGAACGTACAGCGTGCAAGTAGCACAACGAGCTATGGAGAGGGCTATGCTCGGAGTCTATCTGCGAGATCGGATCAGAAATGAGGAGATCCGTAGAAGAACCAAAGTTACCGACATAGCCCAACGGATTGGCAAGTTGAAGTGGCAGGGCCCATAGCGCGGAGGACTGATGACCGATGGGGTCGAAAAGCTCTCGAGTGGAGACCACGTACCGGCAAGCGCAGACGGACGGATGACCTTATTAAGACCGCAGGATTGCGCTGGATCCAAGCTGCTACCAGCCGGTCTTATTGGAGATCTATAGGGGAGGCCTATGTCTAGCAGTGGACGTCCTATGGATAGATGGATGTTCCGAACGTGCCGAATCGCGGCCTTCTGGCCTAGGGAAATCCGATCGGCTTTTTCTTTCGAACTTACATGAGCAGTGCCGATCGAGGCCGAACCGTATACGTGTGAAGCAACCCTATGAATAATTTTCACCAAACTTAATTATAATTTACTAGCTGACTCGGTATAGGTAAAATCATACAAGTTGGCGGATGTGAAGTTAGCTACAAGCTGCGCAATATTTTATTTTATTTTTATTTCTGTATACACATGCCTTATAATATGTCTACTTACAATTACACTTATATAATAGTAACATAGTACACATTATACCCTGTCGTTAGGGTGTCGTAAATGGTATAATAAACAAAGTAGGTATAACGTACTTGTCAAAATTTAGCGTTATTTTGTAATGTTTTGTGAGCTTGAAACTTTTTCGTTGAGGATATTCAATCTACGTGCAGATTTATGTGAGCTTCAGTCAGGATTGGATATTGCAAAGCTTGTGACCAACTTCACATCCGTCGACTAATATGATTCGACCTATTAACTATGATAAAGATATATCCGCCTCATTACAGTGAAAAATTAAACTACTAAGTAATAGTTATAGTATCATTTATTCATAATAAAGTGTTTTGTAAAGCCCGAATCAAAGTTAATGGCGTCTGTGTAAACGAGGCGAGTCGTTGCGCAATAGCAAGTTTTTGAGTCAGCCCCGGTAAGGAGTGGGGATTTGCGCAGCTTGTTGCTAACTTGACAAACGCCATTATGTTTGAATCGGTCTAAATGAATGATTTAGTTATTATTAACTTAGAACTAAATACATGTATCTAATAATTAATATGTGAAATTGTTTGAAAATTGATATGTATATTATTTTAGGCATGCCTTAAGAGCATTTAAACGGTTAACGCGTTTTCGTGATGGCGTTGCGTATTGGATACAACCGACGCGCGCAATCGCGCGTACTATATACCGAGTCAAAGCAGCAGTGAAGTTAGCTACAAGGTGCGCGAAACCCAATCCTCGCAGTTATGTGAGCTAACTTCACAGCTGCCAAGAAGTTTGATTCGGCCTATAGTATGCGCGACTCGAGCAGTCGGTTGTGACCAGTACGCGCGGTTTACGTGCGAGTGGAATCGCGCGAACTGCATATGTATTACGTGCGATCGATGTCATTATTGATTAAGTCACGTCGGTTGTGCCCAGTAAAACACACGTATAGGCCGCGCCACACAAGTTGGCGGATGTGAAGTCGGCTACATGCTGCGCAATACCCAATCAACGTGAGGCTTGATGTGTGCTTCAGTCGGGATTGGATATTGCGCAGCTTGTAGCTAACTTCACATCCGCCGACTTATGTGGCGTGGCCTTTACTACCTTATAGTAATCAATAGTAGTACAGAAGGATCATCCCAAGACTACAATTCTACCTATAGATATTCTTTCGCCGACGCAATAATTCAGTTCGTATACGCGCCCATTGTTCTCGGCAAACTTATATACTTGTACTTTCTTTTTAACGCGTAAAGCGTCATGGGCGCGGCTGCGGTTTTGACCTAGAGCTCGACCAATCACAGCTCTTGATTTAAAAATTTCGAGCTTTGTCATTGGTCGAACTCTAGATCGCAGCCGCATCCGCACTTTGCCCGCAGTTGTTTGAAGGACGCTTAATTTTGTCCCTGTCTAGAACGTACGTACCTACCGAGTGAGAACAGGAGCGAGCGTTGATAAATCTAAAGTAATGCGGCGGCATAATATGCTATCCTTTTAAAAATAGAACGAAAGTGCGACGTCCGTAAAACTGCTCTTTAGTAATATTATTGGTATATTTTGGTATAAATTGGTTTGAATATTAATAATGTATGTAATAATTTATTAAATAAGTGCTCGAAGGCGAGTTTTGTTATTAAAATAGTAATAACTGAATAAATGATTCATAATTATGTAATTGTGTTTGTACTGTATTATCTATAACTTCTACTAGCGACACGCACCGGCTTCGCACAGGTCTCTGAATCTCTTGAATCGACTATCTATTAAAAAAACCGCATCAAAATCGGTTGCGTCGTTTTAAAGATATAAGCATAGGTACATGGGGACAGACAGAGGGAAGCGACTTTGTTTTATACTATGTAGCGATAACAAACCTATTTTTAGGGTTCCGTACCTAAAACGGAAAAAACGGAACCCTTATAGGATCACTTTGTTGTCCGTCTATCCGTCTGTCCGTCTGTGTGTATGTCAAGACTCTTTATCTCGGGAACGCGTAAAGATATCGAGTTGAAATTTAAACTGTATACGTATATCTATGGTTTCTTGCAGTTGTGTAAAAGAAAAACTTCTCAGTTATCGTTTAAAAAAGTTAGAGCCGTTTATGTCGTTAAAAACCGCATATTTCGCACTCACAAAAATCAAAACCTACAGGGTAGTTCCCGTTGACATAGAACTATGAAATTTGGCGAAAAATATTGCCTCAGAGTACACATATAGGAATAAATCTGAAAGCTGTACATTTTTATTTAAGTTACAAAATAATAGGGCCTCAAAATTCACAAAATTTGGGTTCAAAATTCAAAGTGAGTAAATGGTATCATGTAAGGTATTATATAAAAGAACTTCATTAGCACATGCTAAAACCGATTTTTAATTATTTTAACAACGTGTACGGAACCCTCGATGTGCGACCCTGACTCGCACTTGTCCGGTTTTTTTTCTTTTTAGTCTAGTGTATACAAGTCAGGGGATGTGAAGTTAGCTAGAAGCTGCGTAATAACCCTTAAAAGACCCTGAATATATGTCCATAAAAAAATTACAATAAAATCCTCAATACAATAAAAAAAGAAACATCTGACAAATACTTTCAAATCCATTTACGGCACCATTTAACGCAAAAACTATATGTTAGATATTTTTTTTTATGATAAATTGTAAAACTGAAATCCTACTAATCCTATCCTACTAATATTATAAACGCGAAAGTTTGTGAGGATGGATGGATGGATGGATGGATGGATGGATGGATGTATGGATGTTTGTTACTCTTTCACGCAAAAACTACTGAACGGATTGAGATGAAACTTTGCAATAATATAGCTTATATATCAGAATAACACATCCTACTAACATTATAAACGCGAAAGTTTGTGAGGATGGATGGATGGATGGATGTATGGATGTTTGTTACTCTTTCACGCAAAAACTACTGAACGGATTGAGATGAAACTTTGCAATAATATAGCTTATATATCAGAATAACACATAGGCTATAAATTATAATGATATATTGCGTATGCGGGCGAAGCCGCGGGTAAAAACTAGTAAATTATAAAACTTAATTATTAAGTTAGTTCTATGTATTAAGAGTAGTAGTAGTAGTTCTAGGAGTCTTTAAGACTACATAAGATAAAACTATCTATATCTCTAGCCAGATAAGTTTCTAATACTAAACATAAGAAACATGTCATTAGAAATTGTGAACTCTAACTGTTACCAAAATTACCGTTAGAGTTATTTTTGCTAGACAATTTAATGTTTTTTTTCCAAGTTTCCATTACACTGTTTAGCATTAATATTTAGCTAAAACTTTGCTATGTCCTTTGAAACAGGGTGACATGTACCTAAGTTAGTTAGTCTTATATTAAGATCTTATTATCAGATTTGGCGGGAACGCGGAAAAGTTATGTCGCTATGTATTATTTTGTTAAACTTGTGTTTTTATAAGTGATAATTAGTGAAAAATTGTGGTATTTTATTGATTATGAGCTGATTTACGTGCATGAGTGTAGGCAAGTGATATAATGTGACGTATCATGTCGTTCAATGTTGTTTCCAAAACTCCATAGACGCCTCTAGTAAAGTCTCCACTGCTTTACTGAGGTATGACTTGGACTACGTTTGGACTTGACCGCGACTTAATTGGACTATAACGTGACTACGACAGTGACTATTTTGATAAAATTTCAAAAAATATTAAAACTTAATACTTGTCACTGGCAAATGCACAATAATGCGATGCCAAACAAAAAAAAGAAGAAGATGTAATGATAACTTTATGTATGTAATCCTGCAAATAAATAAATATCTAACATCTAACCAATCAACGCGCAGCGTTATGTGAGCTTCAGTCAGGATTGGATATAGCGCAGCTTGTAGCCAACTTCAAATCCTTCGGCCTATAACACAAGGCCTGTACATTAGTCTACATATTATTCACTTAATTATTTGACAGACATCGATGGTAGCGTACGCATTTTCTGTTACTTGTTGCTTCGGAACCAGGGTGCCGATGATCTCGGCATAAGGGGTATTATTCCGCGGGGGAGGCGGCGGTCCTCTCGGTTTTACTTCTATCTCCGTGTAGATCACTTGGTTGACATCCTGTAAAGATAAATAATAAATGGTTGATTATTTTTTTTAGTCGTAGGTATATTGTAAAAAACTTAGATGTTAAATAAGTACTTAGGTACCTGAAAAATAATAATTATTAGGGGATAGGTATCTAACATATGGTCTCTGACCCCAAACTAAGCAAAGCTTGTGATATGGCTGCTACAGAATGATATACTACATACATATACTTATTTTTAAATACTTATACAGGGTTATCCAGAAATGGTGTATTAAGCTGAAAGGTGATAAATATATGTATTAAATTATTATAAAAATAAACAAATTTTACTATGGGGGCAACCCAGTATTCGAGAAAATAATAGGTATCAGATATTTCATACATTTTGTCGATTTCGAGTTGCAATCATATTTTTTTTTTCTTTTTTTTCTATTCCGTTTAGGTTTTCGTTTTCCTACATACTGCCTGATGTTGAGCAGATATGCGGTCTAGGGTTTACTTACTCGTATCTAGAACATACCTAGGTATTTACTCGGGATTTGAAGCACACCCACGTGAGAAACACCCACGTTGTACTTAAGCCGGAAGACAGATCCAGGCAAAGCGTTCCACATTCTTGTATGGAACAGCTGATATTTATTCTCGAATTCCGAGCTGACTCCAGTAAAGTTGTTCATAACAATGATTTTAACCACCCCTATCGGTTTAGTACAGGGTAAGCAGATAACCCTGTATAGATATAACAACCAGTCAGGATCAGGAGTCAGGGTCACTAACCACTTGGCCACTAAAGCAGTCAAAGAACAATCAACTGTTAACTTCGCTTATTAAGCCTAGGTGCACATTAGGCGACACGCACGCGACAGCGACAGCTCGGCGACTAGACGCGACGACAGGTTGCGGCCGACAATTTTCAAATTTTTTGTTCAAAGCTCCGTACAGTTTGGCGTTAGAGTCGCGGAGTCGCGACGACAAGCTAGGGAAATTGCGCTCGCTCGCTACTTATCGCTGACGTGACGTAAGCGACAGCTCTCCGTCTCGACGCGGCGACAAGACGCCCTGTTTCCGATGGCTCCGAAACCAAAATCAAATCCGCCTGTATTCCGACTTTATACCGGGGTTGTCTTGACATTTGAAAAAAAAAAAAATTTAAATAAATATTTTGGGACACCTTACACACGGCCTCTGACCCCAAACTAAGCAAACCTTGTGATATGGCTGCCAGAGACTGATATACTACATATACATATTTTTAAATACATACTTAAATAGATAGTAACTAAATAACACCTAGACACAGAGCAAACATTTATGTTCATCACATAAATATTTGCCCTGGGTGGGGATCGAACCCACGCCTCTTTGATCCAGAAGTTAGGGCCACTAACCACTGAGCCACCGAGGCAGACAAATATTGACATAGAGCTCGCAATACTTTGTCAAATTAAACAAAAAAATAAAAATTGAAAATTATCAGATCCGTCACCGTTCTACGGCTACGACGATCTATGTAGTAATTTTTGCATTAATATTGATTTTTCAAAAACATCTCAGCTGATTTCGATAAAATTGAAATGGGACCACTTCAGGAATATAGGTAGGTACTCTTTCGAATTTTTTTTTATATCGTTTCCCAATTGGCTAAAATATCGATGAACATTTTTGTATATAAAAATACATACATAATATGTTCGTCTGATGTATTTTTTTCCATTTCCTGCTTTTTGGAAGTTAAAAACTTACGTCATTCCGTGCTGCTCGCCGTAAAAGCATGGATTTGAACCAAATTCCCAAAATGACTCCCACAGAGACCATCGCTACGGCACCAAGCACGTATCCCACCATGGCGGCTGGACTGCTCTGAAATTCTGTATTTTTTATAAATTAAATGAAACAATTACTAAATAGATTGAGAATGAAAATGAAATTTATTGACTTAAACAAACGTTTAATAAGCTGGTGAGCGTACCGCGCTCTCTCGCGAAGTCTGGGAAGCTGACGCACGTTATAGGATGTTTTTTTTTTTTTAAATTACGTCTTTGACCATTGTTAGCTAAAATTTACAATTATTTGATTATACTGTATATATCGATATCGATGTTTTTATGACTTGTACACTATGTTTATTAATAAAATTACTTTGCAAGTTGAGAAACATGGTATCCAAGTTAGGAACAAACTTGTGTTTTGGAATATCTAGCGATGCTCTCCATCGGATATCATTGAATCATATTAATACCATCGAAGAAAAAATAGTAATAAAATACAATGCCATTAAAAATTTTGAAATGACGAATAATTTTTGTTAAATAACTTAATATAAATATATAATAAACTACTAGTCTACTGTTTAACTTAGACCCAGCTCTGTAAGATTAAGTTTGGGCGGCAAAATGCCAAATTACCTAAGTATATAAAAAAGGTGTGGCCGCCTCCCATGGATGTACTACCTAAATCCACCTTCTCTTTTCTTTTTGACCGTGGAACCACCGGAGGAGGTACGTATACAATTCGACGCGTATATAATTTTTTTATGTATAACCACGCATAACTTTTTTCATAGTAGTCCGATTTCAATATTTTTTTTTTTAATTGGAAAGAGTATACTTCGAAATTGATCCCATTTAAGTTTTATCGAAATCGGCTGAGCTATTTTTGATAAATCAACAATAATGTGAAAAATGTTACATCGATCCGTGCATGGGTGAAGTCGGTCATACTAATTTTTGCAAAAAATAATCTTATTACCAAAGTAGTAGTAGTAGTTTGGTAGACACGCCACAAGACACTTACCGTCATGTTTGTTTTCTTTAGTAACTTCTGCGCTCGTTCCTGTATTTGTTTCTCCTGTAGCAGATCTTGTCGTATAATTATCTGTTTCATCACCAAGGTAGAAAATACTTTGAGTCCTTATTCTTTCGAATGTATTAAGTGTTTGCTTAAATATCTGATTGTATGGGCTTTGAGACTTTTGGTAATATATGCAAGAAAATTTAGTCCCATTTTGGACCTCATTGAAATTTTCTATTACAATGCGTGAATTATAATTAACTGAAACATTATTTCCTAGTGTACGGAACAAAACTGAAACGATAAAAAAAACACATGTGAGTTTCTTCACGCTTCTTTTCGGAATCAGCTTCTTGTAGATTTTTACTTTTAAATTAAAATAATAAAGAATTAGGCGTATAAGCGGGCGCTCAATGGGTATATTATAGGCCATATGTATAGGGTCATAGGTATTAAACGCAAAACCTTTTAAGGGCGGGTCTAGTACATCTAGACAAACAACTTTCGTACTACGGTTTTTGAAAATTCGCGAAAAAAAATTCGCTTCTCCATACATTATGCCGCGCGTGGACGAAGTTTTTGACCGACGAACCACCGGAGGAGGTATACAATTCGACGCGTAAATATATTTTTTATGTACGCATAACTTTTTTCATAGTAGTCCCATTTCAATAATCCTTTTTTTTTATTGGAAATAGTATACTTCGAAATTAGTTCCATTTAAATTTTATCGAAATCGGCTCAGCCATTTTTGATAAATCAACAATAATGTGAAAAATGCTACAACAATCCATGGGAAATATTCGCAAATTCTGTACGCGGGTGAAGTCGGTCATGCTATTTTTTGCAAAAAATAATTATTGTTTGAACAAGCTTCTTCGTAATTTTCCAAAGTCCTAAGTAGAACAAAAATTGTTTGTCTAAATGTACTAGACCGGCCCTTAAAAGGTTTTGCGTATGACCCTGTATATATAACTTCACGGCGGCTATCAAGTTAGCTACTTAGGTAGTAGCCTAGGTAGTTAAGCCTTTGCTGTGCGAACGACAAAACGTGAACTTCAGTATGTTATCCGCAGCTTGTAGGTACTTCAGCTAGCAGCTTCACAGCGGGCAAGAAGTCAGATTCGACCTATAGGTACGCTGCATTTTACATGCTAATACGGCACGGCTTAACACTACTACTCCGAGATCCCACCGCAAGAACATCCCGCTCATAGCGTACACGATTCAAATCATTTTTTTTACGTAATTAGGTAAATGAATAGAAGAATAATTTAAATAAATTGCCTGACCGCAAGTATTTGAAAGGTGACGTTCACAAGTGGTATATTATTCAGAGAAAAATCGAACCAAGATGACATATACTTCATTTGAAAGATTGATTTATGGGCTTCTCAAAATTATTTAATATAGATTTCTTTTATCCCTCCATTTTTTTTAAATGTGAAAATTAAATTGTATGAAAAACAATAAAACGGCTTTGATTTTTAGCAATAATGAAGTGCTTCTATCGTCATTTTACTTGCATTCGTAGCTGGTTCTTCCACTTTCATCTCTTAATTTGCTAAAATTAAAAATTATAACCTATCAGTGCGACCAGTTAGTAGGTACAATGTGACAAAAACTGTGTATAATTGGTAAAAATTGGCTGCTATTTAACAATTTGGAGGTTGTTAATCAGGGTTGCTAGAGATAAACTATAGCGAAATATATTTATTTATCCTAATAGATTCAAAATAAAAATAAAACGGAGGGCTTTATTTGGTTTTAACTGATGTAATCGACTCAGAAAAATATGAACTTTCTCGAAATGTAACGAGTGTTGTGGTTAGAATTTTTGATTATTATTATACCAGCCTTCATGTCCTTTAATGTTTAATTAATTTATTGGAAAACGTATCCTTCATTTGTTTTTAAATTAATGTATTGAATAGAAAATACATAGGTATAAACAAGGTTGCCTTGCGAACTGTGACCGCCAGTATTTTTTGTTATTAATGTATGGCCAAATTTCGCAAGGCAACCCTATTTAAATATATTCTCCTATTCACATAATTACGTAAAAAATTGGTTTGTATCGTGTACACTATGAGCGGGATGTTCTTGCGGTGATATCTCGGGCTATACAATCGTCACTACGACATTGTACATCATTTTTCTGATGGCAGAAATTTCGTTGAAAACATTACCCTTCATTCCGTGCCAGCGGTGCCTGATTTTATTTTTGTCTTAATAAAGAACTGTCTATTGTCTATTGATATTTAAAGAAAAATAACTATTTTTGTTACCTTGACAAGATGAATTCATGCTCAAGCTTTTGCCTTTTTCCAAATATGTTAGTTTATAATTTCGCTCTGAAATCAATAATTTAATTTAACTTAACTTCATAAGTCTTAAACACTATTTCAGTAAAATTTTCAATACAAACTATTGACATAAAGCGATAAGGCCGCCAGTTAGAAACCTATAAATTTTACTGTTTTGTCCCTGTAATTTGTTTTTTATGTAATGTGGTTAATAAAGTGTTATTGTTTGTTTGACATAAAAAAACGTATAATGTTTTGTAAGTGCAGCGAGACAGATATCTGTTTCAGCAAGCGCAAAATTTATTGACATCTTTGTGAAACTGAAGACAGAATTTGGAAAAAAATGTAAGAATTAACTCCACATTCAGTAAGCGCGAACGCAGAAAGCACAATCTTCGAATTAAATTTTTTTAAATGTTTGTTCATTTAATAAGTAATAAATATATCGTATATTTGTTCATGTAAGCTCAACATATAAAATGTTGATTATAAGTGCGCAAAAATAGATTGCGTCAAGTGCAATATCTTTCACTATTTGCATTATTTTTCACTTTGTCAAAAATAACAATTAATTACGCGTTCGCTGCGCTCGCGTTTTATCAAATCAACTGACAAGGAGCGGTGAAACTGCAAGTGGTTCCTGAAAATTCGTCACTGGAATTTGAAATAACGTTATTTTTCTGAGATTTATTTAATTTTTACAAGCTTTTATTTAACTTAATACACACATAGGTACGAGTACATCTGTACTCGTACCTATGTGTGTATTAAGTTCGGGTGGAATCTTGCAAGTTACATTTACATTTGACCAACTTCCCGGTTTCCGATTGAGCTGAAATTTTGCATGCATATGTATATTGCGTAACAATGCAATAACATGGTACCATGGAGCTGATCTGATGATGAAGTCGGAAGGTGGCCATAGGAACTCCTGTACTAAACAAGATAGATCCGTCCTCGTGTTTGGGCTCGTTTCAATTGTCTGGCTAGCACTTTGCTGCTACATGATACACAAGATTTCAAAAGCTTGTAGGTATTTAAAAAGTTATATTATTATAATAATTTATTTCTTACTTGTTTTTGTTATACTCGAAGGCGTGGACAGGCCCAGTGTTATTGTGATTTTCTTAGAAATGTTGCTTTCATCTGGAGCGTGCGCACCTTCGCAGCTTAAATTCAGGTTTCGATCATCGTCATCTGGTGTAAGTAGCAGTGTGAGCGTGTCGTTAGCAACCCACTCAGTTTTCATTCCGTAGCCTATTGAAATATTAGGTAGGTATGTAATGAGATTTATCGCAAAAGCTTATTGTACGAGGTTTTTTCGTACTGTAGAGAACGGATTTTTATATTCTTTATTGTCTGTATCGTTTGATAGCTCTTTTAATAACCCATTTAGTGGAGTGCCCTACTAAATGGGTCATTAAAAGAGCTATCAAACGATACCCAACACGCTATTTTATGAAATAGAACTGGATTTATAAACAAAAACCCAAAACGCTCGGCCATCTTTGTAACGTCGTAACTCCTAGTTTTCGGTTGACGCTGGATCCTTGGTCTAAAATCAATAACGAAGACATTGTCAACGGTCGTCGATAGATAGAAAAGATGGCTACAAGCAGACTGGTAGTTAATGTGCCTTTAATGTCCAGTCGTCGGCCTTGAGGCGTCTGTAGCTGTGTCTTACTTTTTAGCGGTAATGTGACAACGTACAGACTTCAATCTAAATATCAAATAAATGGAAAAGCATAAAAATCAACATGCGACGCGAGCGTAGCGTTCTTCTGTCAATACCATCGTGTGCCGCAATCTTCCATTACTGAACTGTGAAAATACTATCATTATTTGCTCAGACATTTTTAATGAGTAAATTTAAATATGTTGATGATCGGCTGTTACAAGTTTTTTTATTGTCGCTAGGAGTTTTCAGTTTTGTTAAGTTATTTGCTTTGAAAAAAATGTACCGTTATATTACTATCCTTTTATTTCCATTCTTGAGTTTGCATTTCGTTTTGATAAATATTGTTAGCGCTAAAACATTTTTGGGATTTTTTGTGTCTAAAATGCAGTAGGTACGGACAAAACGGCAATACAATAAATGGCGTACAATAAACATAATGCACCTAGTTAACTTTGTATAGATGGCTAAATTACAGGGTTTTTTTAAACTAATAATTTATGTCACTTTATTATATCACTTGCCCCAAGAGGAAGTTTAATAGTGGTGAGAGCAAAAGAAAACCAAAAAATCAATAGTTACAGTTTTGTCGTAAAAACCTATCATCATATATTTTCGCTCTCAAAACCTGGAGAAGCTGAGTTACTTGTAAGTAGCATTAAATGTTTTCTTAGGGCTCATGTTGAATTTGGGGACTTGTCTAAAAGAACCAAAAGTGTTATTTGTGCAGTAAGCGTTTATTTAAAGGTGTATGCCATTTATCCATTACCTACCTCTAGACCTCTATTAGAAACGAAACCTATTATACATTCTTGATTTTATATGTTTAGTGTTAGATAAATAATCAAATTTTCTGTGTATAAAATTTCGTGGTTCTAGAGATAAAAAAAAAATACAAATTACTGTATGGCAAGTAACTAAAATACGAAATACAAAATTTATTTAAGTAAAGTATTTGAAATATAAAATATAGTATTTTAGCTACGAGTATTTTTAATTGAAATACAAATTACAAAATAAATTCACGACAACATTAATGATACAAATGTGTATTTTAAACAGAACGGAAACCAAGCGCGGATCCAGTGGATCATCCATGGGGATCATGCCCCTCACCCCCCGGGTCCATGTCAACTTTCAGGTATTTTCTTTTTCTTTACTTAAAATCGGCTCTTTTTTTGAAAAGTAAATGGAAAAAATGTCGCAAAGTTCGTGTTCTCTGCGCTCGCAAATTATGCACGCTAGCAAAGTGCTCATTTTTCCTCATGTCTATTTTGGAGTTACTGAAAGAGCCTTATAATTTTTGCGCACGGTACGTTCGTGAATTTTAGCAGTAGGTTGGTCTGCGTTGTGCATACCTTTTGATATTATTGTAAGAATTGATAAATTTTCGCAGTCTGTTTACTCGCGCATTATATTATTGCGCAGTAAGAGAATTCCGTATCTTCTTTGCTCCATATTTATGTTTCCGTACCGTACCGTATAGCCTTCTTAATAGTCCACTGCAGAACGTAGGCCTATCCACAAATGATATTTATTTTTAAGTCACTGAAAACAAAAAACCTTATCGCTCATACCTCAAACCGCTCATACCGCTTATTCGCGCTCGCTACGCTCGCACAGGATGGCCCTAGGGAAAACTGAATCACACGTTCTTTTTTTAAAAATTCTGAAAATATTGTCAAATTTTCGTGCTTGATGCGCTTGCTGACAAAAAATAGCACTAAGTTGCTTATTTTATTCGTATAAATATTATGTACTGAAAAAAATAATAATATTTCGCTCTCACTATGCTCGCGCTTATTAGCAGTACAGTGCTCTGACTTGCCGCTAATGTTGCGTTCTCGCTACGCTAGAGTCGCTTATCGTCAGTATTCGTCAGGTTGTCTGTTTTACTCATATCATATAATATAATATCAATAAAAAAAAAAAAAAAAAAAAAAAAATCATTTTTAAAATTAAAAAAAAAAACGAGATTTTAAATACCTCCTCTCTACTATGTAATATACGTCGTATATATAGAGGCGTTTATTGTGGCCCATGCCTCTTTTATAATTTCAGTAAAAACCCATATTTTTTCACGCTCGCTTCTTAGGCACTTCCTCTAAAGCTTATGCTTATTGAAATAAGTATTTAAGATCTCGAATTAAAACAATTTATAGGAAAAACGTAAAAAAATACGCTTAAGTCGCGTTATTTATGTCAACTCACTAATACAACTTGATGACCCCCCCACGCCAATTGAATCAATGGCTGGATCCCTTGACATACACCGTGCCTACACTCATGCCCTTAATCCAGCTCATAAACAACGAAATGCCATAATTTTCCATAATTATCACTGATATAAACACAAGTTTTACAAAATAATACAGTGTGACGACATGACATATGCAGTGTTGCCAATATAAATGTATTTTCAAAAATGTATTTTGAAGTCTCAAGTATTTAAAATACTACAAACTGCTTTGGCGTCAGGTATTTGAAATACGAATTACAATTACATTTTAAGGAAGTAATTGAAATACAAATACCAAGTACGTATTTGTATTTCAATTACAAGTAATTCAAATACTGCCCAGCCCTGCAAATAGGTACATAATAATTTACTGCGGATATTTACCTTTCCGGACTTTCCACCGAATATAAGCGACATCTCTCAACCGACATGTAAACTGTATGGGAACGTTGACTTCAAAGTAATAACAACAGTCATTGCTATATAAGAATGCTGAAAAATTAATTAATTAATTAAATAATGCGTGGCGTCCCTCCGCGCGCAAGAAGTGAAACTTCGTAATGTGGAAATGAAAATAGGAAGGAGGAGAAATTGATTTACGTTTAACGCAACAGTGCTTTCATACCCCCTCCATGGTAGCGTTAAACGTTTAACGCAATCTTGTTGGAAGTCGCATTAGAAGTTTCACTTCAATAAGTTATCAAAAGCGTGTCGAAAGAAACTTCTTGGTACATGAATATATGATGATGATGATTATAGCTATTTTGTATAGAAGCCCAATTTAATACGAGATGTAAGCCGAAGAAACCATTAAGTACCTACAGTCCGTCAAATCTAAGAAGTACCGTTTGACGTTTCATATTTTTTCATCCCATCCCTTTCATTCAATTGTCAGAACTGTCAAACGGTACTTCTTAGATTTGACGCAGTCCGTCAAATCTAAGAAGTACCGTTTGACAGTTCTGACAATTGAATGAAAGGGATGGGATGAAAAAATATGAAACGTCAAACGGTACCTCTTAGATTTGATGGACTGTACGTACCTACTTGACATATGCTAGCACAAGCATAATAGTACAATACACCTAGAGAACAAAGTCGTGTCTAGTGTCAAAGGCGACATATTGGACACTGGGCGTAACGAGGAACTCTAGTTCACTAACACTGATAGGGAGTTACTTTTTTACTGCTTGGGTAGATGGTAACTAAATAACGCCCAGACACAAAGCAAACACCTATGTTCATCACATAAATACTTGCCCAGGGTGGGGATCGAACCCACGCCTCTTTGATCCAGAAGTTCGGGTTACTAACCACTGAGCTACTGAGGCAGTCAGGTAAAGTGTATGTGCAAATGAATAGAATAATTATCAATTATTATTACTTTAAGACGAATTATTCCGATACGCATTTTTTCTATTGTAGAGGATGTTTCTCGCAAGGAACCTTGTCAAAGTTCTGAAGTCGGACTCTTCGAGTCGAGTCTTCACAAATTTTTGTTTAATTGACAAGAGAAAAAATACGTGTCTAATAGTCTAAGATCCCGCTATACAACGACCTTCACCGAGATGCTTATTTAATGAGACGTATTTTTTATGTTATTAAATATGCCAATAAATATATCCTTTAAGGGTTGCCTAACAAATTTCAGTCCAGAGTATTTTTAATTAATAATTTAAAAAAAAAAAATTTAAACATTGCACCGGTGTGATTATTAAATTAATTTGATACCAATCGAAAGTTTGAAGCCCATAGAATATGCAAACGTTAGGTTGCCTATTTTTTTCCGGTCACAACCACGGGTTGCCAGGTGTAAACAGGTAAATCTATACTAGCATTTTGCAACGGTCTGATTATTGAATCAAACTTAGATAAAATGAAAGATTATTTCATAAGGAACACGGTGGTATAGGGTTGCCTGCGAAAAATCAGTCCCGAATTACGGTTGTCAAATTTTAAATAATAAAATATCGCTGCGAGTGAATGTGTGTTAATTTCAACAATGGAGCTTTATTTTATGTATTGTTTACAAATATTATACAAATGTGCAAAATATACAACTCTTAGTTTTACTACTAAGCTTAGCAGAGACTGCCGGACTAATGTAACGAAACACAAGATTATTTTTTGCAAAAATTATCATGACTGACTTCACCCGTGTACAGAATTCGCGAATATTTCGCACCGATCGATGTAGCATTTTCACATTATTGTTGATTTATCAAAAATGGCTCAGCCGATTTCGATACAATTTAAATGGAACCAATTTCGAAGTATACTTTACTCTACGAAATAAGTTATGCGTGGTTATACATAAAAATGTAATAAATACGCGTCGAATTGTATACCTCCTCCGGTGGTTCGTCGGTCAAAAATGGCGGCGGTCGATAGCGTTTCGGTCAAGAATAGACAAAACGCGACCCATTACGCTTATAACGCTATATACAGCGCTCTGCATGTATCACGTTACTCACTAATTCACTATGTAAAGCGAGAGAGAGAGTGAGAACTTTCGCACTTGAATTTCATCCTTGGCACGTATAGGCGTAATTAACACATTAGACGTAATTTTATACATGGAAAAATGGTCTTCGTTCGTATAGCTAGTATAGTTTATTATTTCTCTGTAGGTTAGAGCAACTAGATAACAACAATGTATTTTATTGCGAAGGAGAAAGTTAATGTGTAAATTTAAAAAAAAATGTGGAATAACCGAAAAACCCGAAAAAACCGGTTTTATAATTAGAAAAAACCGAGTTTCTAATGTCGGTTATCCTGTTTTTTCGGTTTTCGGTTAACCGGGTTGCATGCCCTAGCTGCTACGCTGCGTCCTTTTCTACCGCATGGGATGGTTGGTCTGGGACCTCTCTCTCTCACACATTCACTCGCAGCGATATTTTATTATTTAAAATTCGACAACCGTAATTCGGGACTGATTTTTCGCAGGCAACCCTATACCACCGTGTTCCTTATGAAATAATCTTTCATTTTATCTAAGTTTGATTCAATAATCAGACCGTTGCAAAATGCTAGTATAGATTTACCTGTTTACACCTGGCAACCCGTGGTTGTGACCGGAAAAAAATAGGCAACCTAACGTTTGCATATTCTATGGGCTTCAAACTTTCGATTGGTATCAAATTCATTTAATAATCACACCGGTGCAATGTTTAAAAAAAATTTTTTTTTAATTATTAATTAAAAATACTCTGGACTGAAATTTGTTAGGCAACCCATATAGGATATATTTATTGGCATATTTAATAACATAAAAAATACGTCTCATTAAATAAGCATCTCGGTGAAGGTCGTTGTATAGCGGGATCCTATACTATAATGTTTTTTGACAATAATGTATCTGACTAACTATATTTTTTAGTCATCTAGCTTATTGTACAATATTTACTTCGGGTCTTCGTTGATCTTATTGTTTGTATTCCAACTACTCGTTTTAGACTTTCCATCTTGATATCTGTAAATAAAAATATTTTTAAACAATCGAAACACACAGGTTATGTTTTTCCCGTATATAGGATTTACATTCTATGTTTTAGTACGGATCTGTGAGCTTTTCTATGTAAATGAGTACATTCTAATTTGTTTTATTTTATTATGAAAATACCGAGTTGCCTGCCTAGTGAGTACCTACACTTAGTGAGTTTATGACGTAAGTTTTACTCATAGCTGGGGTTTTATTTCCTCGCAGGATGGATGAAAAGTAGAGTATGCGCCACTAGAATCAAGTCTGTCTTCGTCTTGGGCGATTGGAGCCCTTCGCTTCACTAAGAATCCTAAATAACTCCCTCATTTCGCTCGGGAATTAACTAAAAACACTGTAACTGTAGAGTCCTTCACTGCGCTCAGGGTGATCAGGGTCCAATATGTTGCCTGTGACATAGGACACGACTTGGTTCTCTTGGTACATAATCAACTATTATTTATCATAAAGTGTACCCTATCTAAAAAGTTTTCGGAAATAAACGATTTATTTGTTTATTTATTCATGTGTGACCGCTCGGTCACGAACTCGCCGCTATGAGCGGTAGCGGGGCGCGGGGCGACGAGAGGTAAAGAACCAATCATTGACTTGGCATTCTTTTTACCATTTATATTATGGAACCAATCTACTAATATAACGCCACGATGTCATGGGGGTATTTTTGAACTTCTTACGCCTGGGAACGTATATTTATCTCTACGTAAACCTTTTTTTTCTCGAGATTTATTTGAAATTATCCATTTCACGCAAAACTTCAGTAGGTACTAAACATGTCTATTTTAAAAGAAACCATAGATAGCAAATATATATAATAAAAGGAAAAAATCGTGAAATAGAAAGTAAATTAAGATGAAAACATAATAAAAATGTGGTAAAAGGTTTTAGAGCAGTTACAAAATATGCCCCCTGCTCTGAGCGCCCGTAGAGCGCTGAAGTCCGAACGCGTGGCCGAGCGGTCAATCCGTAAGTATACAATCCAAGGAAGTTTTATACGAGAACTGGAATGATTACGAGCATCCCAAAAACGTTCCGAAGAGTAAAGCACCAACATTGGAATATATCTCTTTCTCCTAGTGTATCCATACAGTAATTTCATTTAATAGGACAATCTACAAAACACTAAGTATATACCAATAGGTAAAAGAATGAGGGAAACCATTTATATAAAAGTATTTCAGGTGGAATAAATCTGATATTCAAATATTATTATAAACAGGGTTATCTGCTTACCCTGTATTAAGTAAAAATGATTGCTTGAATAATACCATTATTACGAA
Organism: Hypomecis punctinalis; assembly: GCA_949316475.1. Lineage (NCBI taxonomy): Eukaryota > Metazoa > Arthropoda > Insecta > Lepidoptera > Geometridae > Hypomecis > Hypomecis punctinalis. The sequence goes on from OX438795.1 coordinate 3,142,397, forward strand.
CGTTTACTATGAGACCAACCCGAAATTCGAGAAAAAAAGCAGCTGTTTCATGCAAAACTGAAACTCGGAATCGACTAAATGTATGTAACAGCAGATTTTTTTCCTCCAATTATAGTCTAGTCTCAAACTATTATAGCCTTATAGTAAACCTCTTTTCGGCTGAGTACATCAGTTCATTATAATATTATCTCTACACCATAATCGTAATGCCCTCAGCGCCTCCCACCTGCTAGTAGACATCTTTGCCGACGAATGGACAACAATAATTGCTAAAAATATTTTTTCATTTTGCGAAGAAGTCAAATTGTGATCTCAAAATATTCCAAAATTTTAACGGTAGGTATAGTTAGCGTAAAAAAATAATAACACGTTGTTATTCTTATTACTTTTAATTCATGTTTGTATTTATTCTGTTCTATTTTAAGTAATTTTTTAATTCGTAGTCTTTAAGGATAAAAAATATAAAGGCTAAATATAGTATTAATTGTTGTAAGTTACATTTTCTATAAATAAACAAATTGAAAATCTCGACTCGCTTTTGACCAGTTTGCTCATATTTACAAATCTTGTTAGAATATACTAAACCATCTTGCGAAATATTATAAAAATTAGCTGATAAATAGCGCGACAGCAAATTATATCTACCCGTAGTTACCGAGCTGTACTAGTTACTAAGTACAACACAGTTCATTATTTTGCTATTATACAAGAAAAGTGCATAGTTCATAGAAGTAGGTTCTTAATTGATTACAATGACTTACTAACGTACGTAGTATTAGATTATATATAAGTAGTAATTACTTCTCTCTACAACCTCACATTCCCGAAATGTTTTGTTGTTATTGTCACCCTACACAAGAAATTTGTAAATAAACTAAGAAACTTATCTAAAAAATGAAATTCCACAACCAGCATAAGCTTCACTATTACAGCCCTTAACGCAACAATTTTTCACCATTTTTCAACTTATAAAAATATTAAGCAGCAAGCAGAATGACGACTTTTGCATAAATTATCAGCCATATTGATTTAGGAAGCGCCATAGGTGCGGCAGTGCGTAGTTAGTAAATTACTACTAATTCTACTAATATGAAAAAACAGTTTTTGTATTGCAAAAATAATTACGTACCAATATTAAAATCAGAACATTATCGAACTTATTATGTTAATTAGAATACATTTTATGCTAATCTATTTATCAACATGTACGATTAAATGCGATTTAATGATTACCAGATATTTGAGATAATCTACCATCCAATAGTTTTATTAATACTGGTAAGTTTCGAGAAAGGGACAACGCCCAACAGTTGTTGCTGTCCTGCTCGGAATGTTTTTCCCATTTGATAAGTAAGAAACAAATGTGAACCTTTTGTGTATAGGAAGAAAGTACATTTTCCTTTTTTAAATTTTGCTTAGTAAGCGTTCCAGTTCTCGTATGAAACTTCCTTGATACAATCTCATTGGTTACAAGAAATAAGAATGGAAAGTATAAATTTTTATGAATAAATACTTCTTAACAAGTATCTTCTTTATTTATATTTCAAACAAGTATTTTCTTACCCGGGCCGATTAGGTCACAAGTCTGAGAACTGGATCTTTTTGATACTACGTGCCATTCTGATTCTGGTCCTTTAGGAGGTGGAGGTGTTGCAAAATCGTGGTGACCTTCATGTTGATGGTGAGGATCTCGAAAATATTTTTCACAGTCACCACTTACAAACAATGCTACAAATACTATCGTTCTAAACATCATTGCAACCAATACTTCGGTCGCATAACAATTCCAAGTTTATACAGGGAATGATTTTCCAGACAATAGACGTGTTCTAGCGTTGAAAAGGCCTAATTATTAAGGACAAACAACACAATGGAATGGAACCAACACAATGGAACCAACCCTGAAATCGCGAAACAAATCAGTATTTTCTGTAAAAAGCTTCAAGTCACTATCCCTTCAATGTAAACTCATATATTGACGATAGAAATTCACTCTTAGGTAAGTCCGTTTAATTGGTAATTGGTAGTTTGGTAGTTATATATTGCACCATGGAGTAGGTATTTATATTTTTTTATCACTAGATAGGGTCTGAGTTTTACTTTAAGTTTTTTATTAATTTTGTTATTTTATTTGTCAATAACACACATAATTGTAACAGCACTGCAACAGTGTACAGTAAGTAAGTCATTGAGGAAAATTGTGCAAGTTTCCGTAACATGACATTATAATAAATTAATATTTCAACAAATAGTGCCAAGGGTCTGATCCCACCAAAACGAATCGGAGGGGCTATGAACGGAGCTAGGCAGACCGTAACCGTTCGACTTTAGCGGCAGCAGGCAGCGGCGCGGCGGTGCGGCGGGTTGCCAACTTGCCACTATTGCCAGCGCCCGGAGCAGGAGGTGGTCACTCGTCAGTCGTTGGTATCTAACAGTATTGTGACTCGACCGTGTCCTTTAAATAATTATATACCTATAGCGCCACGTGGCCACGCAGAACGTATCACGCGCTAGGGCTGCCCGCTTTCAGTATTTTAATCTCATCTACTTACTCTTTATCTACTTGAGTTTAATGTATTATAATATAAAATTATTATTATAATTCCAAACAAATAGATTTGTTGTCAATGAAAGAGGAAGCGTTCAATAAAAATACATATTGTGTATTTGGATGTTTCTGAAAACATAAATCGCACGCTTGCTAGTTACAAAAAATCACATGTTCGTACATCACTACGGCGCGCCGCGACTGACTAGCATACTGAGAACATATTGAACTCCGAGGCGCGTAGGTACGATTCGCGTTCCCACAGTTTGTATGAAGACGGAATACTGTTACATATCATTACCGTGGTCGTGGCGTCATTCGAACATTGTGGCACATTTGTTTCTTACCGCTCGCCACCTCGTGCTCCGCCATCGGTCATAACGCCAAGGTCGTGGCTATGGTAATAGACCGTAGGCCTATTGCTATTGCTATATTTGCTTACAAAGAACGAAACATCGGCTCTGGAACCCAATTTTTTCTGTTCGTAGAGGATTACTTGTAAGACTCTCCCGTTCGCACATGCATATATTTTAATACTCTCTCTTGTTCTTACTCGGCAACGTAATCATTTACGCACACGTTCAGCCGTTTTAATGATTTATTTATTGAACCCCAATTTCACTCACGATTGTTTAGTTTCTTACTGTAGAAATATGGCATTTATGTGGTAGACTTACGGTCTTATGTAAAAGCTTTGCCCATTGGATCATCTCTACTCCGCTTTCCTTTGGTGGAATATGGTCCTTATGACCTGACAACAGGGATAGTACAAAGAATTATCCTTGTATTATTCCTGTTCCTATTATAAAGTTAATACTTTACAGAGGGGTTTTAACGAGATTAGTCGTTGAATAAGACCCTATAACTTGTTTGTCTTCAACACAACACAGCAGGAATACTTTAAATTTTTTTTTTTTAAAACAAAGATTTGAGAGTTTGGTCTTCAATGGCAGCTCTAAGCGCAACACGGGCCGCAGCAGCGCTCGAGCAACCTTCGCTTGGTGCACGGCATGTCTGCGAGCGCATGTGCAGGGTCCGGTCGATCTGGGCACCCGGGTGCTTGCAGGTGCTTTCCCACGCGAACCTTTAAGCTGCAGTGGGTTTTGCGCATTTGATTTAGGTTCTGCTTATCATGTATTTTAACGAATCAGGTTCCAGTTTGAGGCATACTTCCTTCCTAGGGCTGGACGCTACACCACTTTGGGTGTAGGGCAATGTAAAAGGGAGGGCGCGAGTACCCGATCCCGACCACGAGGTTGGGCGGCTTCTTTCAGCGCCCTCAACCCAGCGATTCTGGCAAACGATCAGTTGGCCGTCATGGAATTTTGGTTCTCGGATTTGGAATCCTCACAACCTGCAAATCCTGGTGCAGGCGGCATACACTCGACCAAGTCTGACTGACGCGCGGAGCGGGGCTCTCTCATCCTGTCGGTCTCGTAGCAATGCGGAGTTGAGGAGTTAACCGTTAAGCCATGTCAGAGGTCTTCAGGCGGCCTAAAACTCTGACACCAGGGCTAGCCACCCAGCCTATACCAACGTATGAGAATGAGTGATTAAGCGACGATTTATTTGGAATAAAAAAAAACTAACATGAATATAGAACATTTATTGTGTACTAAATATAGATAGGTACAACACAACTCATTAGAAAATTAAAGGGTTTCATTAATTACAATCTCAAAAAAATATTATTATTTACATTTGTTATTCTTATGATTATCTTGCTTTAATTATGATAGGTACATTAGAATATACAAGTCAGCGGATGTGAAGTTAGCTACGAGTACAAGCTGCACGATGTCCAATCGAGACTGAAGCTCACATACAGCTGCGCGTTGATAGGATAATAAGCCCAATTTTAGAGGCGCCATCGTAACTATAATAGCTAACTAGACTATTGTGCAGCTTGTAGCTGTATAACTTCACGTCCGCCTACCTGTATGATTCGGCCTTACTAATTTAAGACGTTGATACACTTGAGCGTTAAACGCCCGCTACTTTGGTAGTCTAACAGAAAGGTTGAAAAAAACTTTGAAAAAAGGTAAAATAATCCTTAGCACCATAGTTTACGAGTTATATCAAGTTAAAGATTTTGCGTAAAATAACCCGATGTCAATTCTAAGAATGCGGAACGCGCCGCGCGAAGTTCGGGCACGGTAAAGGTGGGCACACACGGTCAGTTAAACTGATCAGTTTTTCGCGTCACTCCAACTGGGTGCTCATTCAGTTAATGAAAAGGTGGGAATTGGTGGTTTATTGAATATTTAGCAGTAATGTCACTCGGCCCTGTCCTTAAATACAGTACCACGTGGCCACTCATAACGTATCACGCGCTAGGGCTGCCCGCCTTTAGTATTTTAATTACATCTACTTACTCTTCACTTTTTTTTTTACTTTTACTTCGAGTTTCATTTTAGTTTCTATCTATTATGATTTAAAGACGGAATACTGCTAGATATCATTATCGTGGTTCGAGCGGCGGCCGACGGATGCCGAAAGGCGGCGAAAGAGTATACTTTGAAATTGGGCCCATTTAAATTTTATCGAAATCGGCTGAGCCATTTTTGATAAATCAACAATAATGTGAAAAATGCTACATCGTTCCGTGCGTAATATTTGCGTTCTAGCGATGGGCCCCGGCTTCGCACAAGTGTATTATACATATAAATATTTCTCTTGAATTACTGTATCTATTAAAACAATCTGCATCAAAATCCGTTGCGTAGTTTTAAAGATATAAGCATACATGGGGACAGACAGCGGGAAGCGACTTTGTTTTATACTATGTAATGATCTGTACTCGGGTGAAGTCGGTCATGCTATTTTTTGCAAAAAATAATTAATATTGGTCAGGGTTGTCCAAAATAATTCGAAAAAAATAGTTTTTAGTTTTAAGGAAACAATAACATAGATTTTGAAGTTTACAATTCATACAGATGGTTCATGACTGGATACACATGCATGCTCTTCAGTATAATTCAACCTTTCTGTGACACATTAATCCCGATTATTTAGTAATTATATTAGCTAAATAGTATATTTCTTTTTCTTTTTCACTTTAGACATTTGATAGAGAGAACGCTTTTTACGTTGCTAATTAATTTACGCTGGCGCCTCTGTAATCGGGCAACAACTTACAATAAGCCCAATTACAGAGGCGTTAAAATTCTCGCGTCAGTGTTTGTACCAAACTATCAAAGGATTTTTGTGTTTATTGGGCTTATTGTCTGGGGTACCGAACCATAAAAATAATTATTTATGTGAATGCTCAAGTGTACCAACGTATAGAAATACACTCTATACTTAGTGCAGTTCAATTTATAATCAAACGTAACAAAATGAGTGAATGTGTGAACGGTGTTGCCACTTTTTGACAGAATAAGCTGTGTCGTTGTAAAAATATCTGGTCAGTTAAAATCTGTTTCGTTCAAATCCAATCACAATTCTTACAATGCAAAAATACAATTTATTTACTGTCGTGTGAGTGTGACCCATCGGTCAGACAATAGCTGATAACATCATGGTTGAAAATAATTTATTTTACGGAATTTTCAGTAATTAACGAAACATGCATTTGCTATCGACTCATTTGGGATCAATCAATGATCGAGATTTCATCACTGTAATTTTGAATCATAAGGTACCAATAAGGCTAATTATGAAGGCGCCATCTTAAATTTAATAGTAATTTAGGATAATGTTATTTCTTTCAAATTCGTTTATAGTGAAAAAGAATCAGCATTATTTAAAATTGCTATTAAATTTAGGATGATGCCTTCATAATGGGCCACATTATCTACATATAAGCGACATTTTTAATCGACAAAACAACGGAGGAGGTTCTTAAGTCTACGCGAATTTTTTTTTTAATGTGGCCGCGCTCAACTTCTACAGAGTAGTCCGATTTGGATAATTCTTTTTTTTTTGTTTGGTTTGGTATCATACTTCAGATGTGGTGTCACTTAAACTTTATCGAAATCGGCTGAGCTATTTTTAATTAATCAACAATTACTACAAAGATCGTGCGAACTATTCGTATTCTGTACACGGTTGAAGTCGGTTATGCTATTTTGGTTGAAAAATAATTATGACATGTCGATTTGTTTCGTCTTATTATAAATTGAACTGTATATATATTTACTAGCTAATAATAAAACATAAATGATCATAGATTTAGCGAGAATGTAGATAGCACAGTTATAAACTATTGGTGCAGGTACTACACAATCTTTGGCCTTAGAAAAATAATAAAAAAATAAATTAAAATATGGTGGAAAGTCGTAAGAAAGGAAATCTAAAAAAACCTTGCTAAACCTTTAGATCAAATATCTAGATATTTGCTCGAAGGCTAAAACCTCGTTAAAATTATACGAAAGTTTTCGAAAAGATATTCTAGATGGCAGCACTAACACACTACTCAAATTTAAAGGCAAGTTAAAAAAAGTTCACTGAACCAATAATTTGTTTTTAAGGGACGATTTTAGTGTCTAAATTTAAAAATAGTTTTTATTTTCTTTATTTTTGATGTGATAGATACTTTTGATTGTACAATTTGATAATACAGATCCAATGTTTTGCCATCTGGTAGCAAAAAATTCAAACTTCCTGTCAAAATAGTTAATAAATGGCACATTGTAGAAAAGTTAAAAAAAGCTCCATCTATGAGTAAGTGATGCCTATAGACTTAAGTAGATGCCTTAATAATATGTTTACTGAGTATTATATTACATTATTAGGTACATAGAGTAATATGCTATAACTAATACATGCGTTTTAATTATTTTTACATTTAAGTATATGAGGTGTTTTTATATTTTTAATAGCTAATTCATTCAGTTATTCGTTCTAAATTGATCGATAGATGGCGTTGTATCGCTAACTGTTTTTTTTTTAGAATTTTGGTGTTTTACTTTTTTATTAATGTTTCGCTTATACACATAATTCTGCTATCATGGTCTCATATAAAAGAGTTATAACTATTCATAGTTATTTAATTTGATTACATTGTTACTCCTAGGAAAATATCAAGTATGTGCCTCAAGATGGCAGCACATATACAATCAACTCAACAGAATAACCTATATTCCGTTCACAGTTATTTTACCTCTGACATGTGTTGCTATCTCTGTCTATTCATCACATACCGTGACAGGTTAGACGGAGATAGAGCAACAGTCAGAGATAAAATAACTGTGAACGGACTGTTGATCTAAATACTAATAGCTACAAAAGTTTTCTAGCAAAATAATTACAAAAATAGACTTTATAACAGCTCTCTTTTATCTTTCGAAAAAAATAAATGAAAGGACGGGTTTTCTAAAACTTTTGAAATGATCAAATAAGATATAAAAAGAGTGACGTGTCCACCTATGTAGTGAGGTTCCAATAAAAAACAAAACATCATTATTTTTCTGAGAATGTCTGTAATAATATGTACATTTATTAAAAGAAGCTCAGAAAGATCAAAAGCATGACTAACTATGTAAATGCCTCAGATTTGGTCTGAGGTAAATGCTAAAAAAAAACAGAAGATAAAATTATGCACTAAAGAATTAGAGTGACATGTCTCAAGTGGACTAGGAATCTAGGAAACTAATGAAATATTTACTATGTAAAATAAGAATTAAAAATATAATTAAAAGATGAAAATAGACATTAAAGTAGATTTTTTGATAGTTTTGATTAAATTTACTAAAAACATCAACGGCTTAGGCCCGTCTTTTCATTTTATTTCGTTCGCAAGCTTTGTTTCTCTTTCCTAAAGTAGGATTAAAAAAGAGAGAGCATAATTGTTGTAATAAAGGAGATATACAGGATTATTTCTAATCAATTAGCATCCTCCATCAAAACTAAAAAAAAATCAGCTGTTCCATACATTTTGTCGTGGGTAAACAATATTTTTCTATGGAACAACAATTTTTTTTGAGTTTTGACGCAAGTCGTAGAACAAAAGTTGTTAGTTTTGATATACAGAATAAGCCCCTAGAAGGATGCTAATTGATTAGAAATAACCCTGTATAAATATCATTGACTTGTAGTAGGTAGGTACTACTATTAACTTAAGGTACTTTACAGCTCGCGTTATACAGGATTAGCCTGAACTGATGTACTAAGACGAAAGGGGGTGATTCAGACCGTCATAATGAACAACTTTTATCATAGGGCTAACCGAAATTAAAAAAAAATTAACTGTTTCATACTTGTTTCATACTCTATGTCGATTCTGAGTTGAAGTTACATAGGGAATAGCTGATTTTACTTCTTGAATTTTGGGTTGGCCCATAGTAAAAGTTGTTCATTACAATAGTCTTAATTACCTTATTTTGGCTTAGTAAAATTGTATAAGAACAGCTATTTTTAGGCCTCAATGGAGGTGAGGTAGAAACTGCTGCTTGAATCAGCTGCGCACGTCCATTCCTGACCTTGTACTACAGATGCTCAGACTATATAGGTAATATACAATTGGCGCGAGCTGTAACGCTTTATAAAATTTGGTGTTTCGTTTCTCCAAGATTTTTTCTTTATAGAAAAGTTGACAAAAGTATTCAGGTAGTAGGTAAGTAAAATATTACTAACTAATATGTCATAAGTATCATTATTCCTTAATTTACCAACGTTATACGATTATTATACATGTTGAAATATGATTGGAAATATTATTCTTACGTAGTAATAGATGAAGTACGCTATTAAGGAGCAAACCACCACTTGTGTCACTTTGTCCAAGTAGTACAATCTGTAAAAAAAAGGATTTGGTATGAAAAAACTTACTAAAGTATTCGATATATAAATAACTTGCTTTTGCCCACCGATTCGCCCTCGTGATATTTTGATTTCTGTACTATCCCAGAGGAACCTTTTTTTCGGGATAAAAAGTAATCTATGTCACTTTTCATCTTTCAAACTTGTATAGGTAGTATGTACGAGTATAATTGTACATTGCACATGACAATAATCAAATCAATCCATTGCTCCGTTGTTGCGTGCAAAAGGAACAAACCAATAAACATTATATATTATTATAATAATAGTGAGACTTTATAAGGTGAGTATTTTATAATATGGTGTAGGTATTTGAAGAGTTAGGAACAGGCCTGGAAAAATGTTATTTTTTCGGTTTTTTTGTGTTTCCACTGAAGGAAATTATGTATGCTGCTTCTAAGCAGTTTTTGTTCAATTGATTTTTCTAATTTTACACATTTTTTTCGAACTAAATAAATACTTACTGGTGGTTTAGTCTCCTGGCCTGGGGCAGAGTCGCGGGGTCTTCCTTGCAGCAGTACTCGCGGGCCCCTTTGATGTAATCCCTAATGTACGCGCTCCATTTGATCACCTAAACACCAGAAGATAATATCATTACTATCATTTCATAATTAAATTTCAAACGAGATTTCGACATAAACATAACTAACCACTTGAAACTTTAGCGGTTTCTGACTACCTTACTTTTCCTACTGTATTTTAATAAATAAATTATGAATAAATATTGGGGGATATTTTACACACGGTTTCTGACCACAAACTAAGCAAAGCTTGTGATATGGCTGCTAGAGAGCTGACTACACATACTACATATACTTACTTTAAATACAGACCTATATAGATAGTAGGTACTTAAATAACACCCAGACACAGAGCAAACACCTATGTCCACCACATAAATGCTAGCCCTGGGTGGGGATCGAACCCACGCCTCTTTGATACAAAAGTTTTTAATAATGTGACTGACTGCGTAATTTTGCTATGACAATGTAGATATAATTTTGATTTGGTAATGTTAATTTATTTTTAATTTTGTAATGATAATGAACACTGAGCCGTCCCAATGTAATAAATAGTTTGCCATGCCCTTAAAGGGTCATATTATGTATATGACATGTAATCTAAGAACCGCATGTACAAATTATCACATAATATGTTGCAATAAATGAATTGAATTGAATTGAGTCAGGTTCACTAACCACTGAGCCACCGAGGCAGTCATATATATGGTCGTTTTGGCACTCGCGCTCTACATTACGCGCTTCAAAAAACCATACAGGGAAAGCATTTATGTGATGAACATAGGTGTTTGCTCTGTGTCCATACACAGAAAAAAAATAAACATACTTATATAACATCCATATGTTATATAAGTATGTTTTTAAAAATATGTATAACTAGCGGACCCAGCGAACTTCGTTTCACGCAATCTTAATAAATATAGCCTATATGTTATTCTGATATTATAAGCATTATTATTGCAAAGGTTCATCTCAATCCGTTCCGTAGTTTTTGCGTGAAAGAGTAACATACATCCATACATACTCACAAACTTTATAATAATAGAGTAGGACTAGGAAGTAGGATTTATTTTTACTGTGGGTACTATTTTTTTGATACTTACATTAATGTCTGTGTAAAATGTTTTATTATCTTCTTCGGAGACCATGTTTTGGAGGGCCAAGAAATTGTCGTTCTTGAAATACCATTCCTTGGTGGTGTAGTACTGGAGGACTTCGAGGCCGTAGTTGATACGTTTCTGCATTTTCACCATGCTGTGAAGAACAGTTTCAAATCATTTATGAAAAAAATCATGTTTGTTGTATGGGATCCCCCTTAAGTATTTATAAATTATTCCGTTTTTAGTATAAAATAAATCGTCGGTGTTACTTCAATACCGTTTGGGGCATTTTGTAAATTTCTACAATTGTATAATTCTAGATCTTCGAAATTTTATTGGAGGAAAGAAAAAATAAACAGTTTCTCAATGTTTTTTCGACTGAACTTTTTTGTGACTTTGTATAGACTATGATCCGACATAATATGCTCCTTGGATCCGACCTATACAAAGTCTTCTTCTCCATTAAATACAGGAGGTCAAAAATATGCGGGTAGAAGGTGAGTGAGCAACAGCGCGATCTAGTGGTGGAGCAACGAACTAAGTGAGATCGTATAGGCCGAGTGACTAGCCCTGGTGTCAGGGTATTAGGCCGCCTGAAGGCGTCTGACATGGTTTAACGGTTAAAACAATCGGAACCTACAATTTCGCGTGTTTAAATACTTGAGTAAAGTCTACGATATACGCGGGTCGCGGGCAATAGGTAAGCTAGCAATATAGCTATCTAGTGTGGGATCAACCACCTCTATACTCATAATGATGAGTGACACCACCTTTGCAATCTAAAGCCCCCTGATGGATGTACAAAATAAAACCGCGGTTTTACCGTCACAGTATAGAGAAAGCCTTAAAACCGCGGTTTTACCCTCACAGTATAGAGAAAGCCTCAAAACCGCGGTTTTACCGTCACAGTATAGAGAAAACCTTAAAACCGCGGTTTTACCGTCACAGTATAGATAAAACCTTAAAACCGCGGTTTAACCGTCACAGTACCTATAGAGAAAATCTTAAAACTGCGGTTTTACCGTCACAGTATAGAGAAAGCCTTAAAACCGCGGTTTTATTGTGAATGTCGATCAGGGGCTTAAGAGCTCGTATTTGAATGAAATATAATAGTGAGGAGGTTGCTACTTTTATTTGTAACTAGTTTTTACCCGCGGCTTCGCCCTCATACGCAATATATCATTATAATTTAGCCTATGTGTTATTCTGATATATAAGCTATATTATTGCAAAGTTTCATCTCAATCCGTTCAGTAGTTTTTGGGTAAAAGAGTAACAAACATCCATCCATCCATACATCCATTCATCCATCCATCCATCCTCACAAACTTTCGCGTTTATAATATTAGTAGGATGTACAATAGGGCTTCATTTGGCCACCAACTCGCCTGATGGAAAACGAAGTTGTAGTCGAAGATGGAGCGTGTAGACCTAGAAGATACCTATTCACTCTTGACTTGAAGATATCCAAATTGTAATCGTCGAAACAATGACGGCGGCAGGGCATTCCAATCCCTGGCGGTCCGCATGATGAAGGAAGAAGCGAATCGCTTAGTACGAGCAGATGGTACGTCGACTATGTAGGGATGGTATTTATGCGACTTCCGGCTTGTTCTTTTGTGAAAAAGAGATGAAGAATACTTTTGTAGTCACATACTTACAAAGTTTTTTTCCCCATTAAATACATGAGAAGATCCACAAAATAGGCGGGTAGGAGGTGAGTGAGCAACAGCGCCACCTGGTGGTGCAACCACGAACTCTTCGGGGAACCACCCGGGTACCACAGGCAGATTGAGAACGGAAACTCATGCACGTGGATACGACCTGAAAATATATTACTAAATTAAAAAAAACAATGGGTTGCACTCCGGGAGAAGTGAAAACTTAAACATACATAGTACCTACTATCATTTAAGTGGTAAAATACAATATCACACACTCACACTCGCGCAAGCGCCCTGCGACATTTTAAGAATTATCGATTAGGTCACGTGTCCTGACGCGAGTTAACATTTCTTACCCCAGAAGAATTAGAAGGGATAGAAGTATTGCTAAATTTTACTCAAATAAAAACTACGTTACAGCTGTATTATTCATATCTGGTTATACAGCATACGCAAGAGTGAGTAGAACAAAAAAAAAAACGCAATGTCTGACGCATACGTCAAAATCCCCAGTTGGAATGTCAAAATGGTTAAAATTTGGTTAGATTAGGTCATTTGTCTTTTTCGGAAATTTGAACCCTCTAGTTCCAATAAGAATAATAATAAGAATAAAAGAATAAGATTCTAGTTCAAATCTCTGATCATTGTACCTTCATAATTTTTACCTTTTTGAATTTGGACACCCGAAATAGCTCAATGCTAGTTTGTGAAACCCTTCGAAATTAAGTAAGTTCGGGTGTATGTGCATCTTTATCTAACACCTTTTAAATTTCATATTTAAAATGGGACAAAGTGATGTATATTTCTTGCTATTTTAGTACTTTGTCCTTATTCTATGTTTCTTACCCATCCCAAGAAGTGCACAACGGCGCTAAAGAAGTTTTTACTTCATGAAAACACACATAAAAGTAAGTTTTTGTATAGGCCGGGTGGCTAGCCCTGGAGTCAGTTTTTAAGACGCCTGAAGGCCTTTGACATGGCTAAACGGTTAAAAAAACTGGGCCTACAATTTAACGTGTCATTAGAGCCACGGATTTATTAGTGTTTTTAAAAAAACACATCATCATAGTTCCTCTACATTTTTCAACAAGGCAAGTACTTTTATCAGCTACAAAAAACACAATAATACTTACTTAAGCTAAAACAACATTAATATATTACTTAGACTACTACTAAATAACAAGCAATCGAATCATCCGCAGGCTCTTGAAGGAGTAAAGAATGAGGCGTTGACCATAGTTTGAAATCGTCGATCCTTTGACTATGGAAATCATACTGTCATTGTCAAGATGTATTCTTCTTCTTTTTTATGTTTTGGCGTCGCATTGTTGTGCATTTGCCATAATGAAATATTAAGATTGAATAATTTTTAGTAATATTTTATCAAAATAGTCACGTCATAGTCCAATGAAGTCGCGGTCAAGTCCAAACCTAGTCCAAGTCATACCTCAGTAAAGTATTGGAGACTTGAATATAGGTTTCTCTCTCACACCCTATTCCAGTTGATAGTGACATCAATTTATTTGACTATAAGTTTTGTGAAACTATTTTTTTTTTTGGAAAACGCCTCATTAAAGGCATTTACCTAATCGAAATGCTCAAATCTTCATTCTAATTTATATATCAGAAAATATACCTTGTTCAAATCGGATTATTGGTAAACCAATGGAAGATATGCTTGAGAATAACTCACATTTTTTCAGTCCACAAAAACATATTTTTCTTACAAAAAAATTAATTCTCTTCATGAGTTACAGGGTCGGCGCATCCACCTCGTAGGTACGCGGACGTCTGCGCGCTTGCCGGTACGCGGTCTTCATTCGAAAACTTTTCAACCCGAGATCAGTATTCCGAGCTATGTGCCCTGCCTACTGCCATTGTTTCGGCCTATACATCGGACAAAACTGAAATATAAAACTTACCCATATCTAAGGCCTCTCCCCAGGTGATGCCGTTGACTCCAGACTGTGTGACGTTGCAGAATCTGATTTCTGTAGGTCTGAAAAATAACAATATGCGTAATAATAATATTTAATTGTATAAAGTAGTGATTAACATGTCCTTTAATTCAAAAAAGTGCGGTATAGTTTGCTATAGTGGCAGTAGACCTTTAGAAGTGCCCGTTGCTCTACAATTTGGAAAATTCATTTTCAGTTCCGAACAAACGACCCGAAAAATGTGTCATTTAATACCAGAATTTAGATGAAGTGTAGGTCCTGGCACGTAAGTTGAACAAAAAAATATCACTCTCTCCCTTTCGTTAGCAGAGAAAACAATAGAGAGGTAGCTATGGTTTAACGTTCAAGTTGTTTGCCGGCTACTATATTAGTCTAATTTTTAAATCCTTTGTGACAAAGGTGGTCCTGGAAGAAATCGCCATGGGTGATAAGGCCGCCACTTTATTATCATTTTTTTTGTCGTATATGTGTAAATAGTGCTTATTTTTCATATTGTGGTTGTAAATAAAGAGTTTTGTCAGTCTGTCTGTCTGTCTGTCTGTCCTTTCCAATTTTTGTTTGCTTGATACCAGCAATAATACCAGCTTTTGTTTACTTTCACCTGTCCCGTTGTCGTTCTGTAATCAAATCTTGCAAGTTAAAGATTCACTTCCTGGTTTCCGATTGAGCTGAAATTTTGCATAGGTACATTTGTAAATTACGTGACAATATAATATTATAATGACATGGTGCTGATCTGATAATGGATCTGGAAGGTCACCGAAGGAACTTAGCAATGAATCGACACAACATCATCGGGTTTGGGTTCATTAAAATGATCTCGGCGAGTAGTTTGTCTTTCAAGTAACCAAGGTCTGATGATGGAGCTGGAAGGTGGTCATAGGAACTCTGTAATGAAACGACGCAACCCTATCGAGTTTCGTCTCGTTTGATTTATCTTGACTCAGTAAAGGCTTGTATTTACAAAAAATGTTTTTTTTTAAATATAATATTTGTACCAAAACAACGTTTCTTAAATATAAAAATAATCTCACTTGTCCATGCCAGTAGTGTATGCCAGTAGAATACAAGCGTTGACGGCCATGTCGACCGGCACCACGTCAGCTAGGTACTCTTCGTTGCAGTGCATAGTGCGAATCACTCCTGTAAATGAATTAACAGGTATCAATGTTAATATACAATGTGTCACAGACAGGTTGAACAATACTGAAGGTCATGTATGAGTATCCAGTCATGAAACACCTGTATGAATTTTAAACTTCCAGCGCTATTTTATTTTTTTCCAAATAAAATTAAAAAAGTATTTTTTTGGTATTATTTTGGACAACCCTAACAATTGAAAATGGTAGCGGACGCGGCAAACGCATTGTCGGCGCGCGGCGGTATCGCGCCTACAAAGCGCGTCCGTCGCCTTTCGGCTTCCGTCGGCCGGCCGCCCCAACTTCGCGGGGCGCGTGCGGCATTCTTAGGGTTGACATCGGGTTATTTTACTTAAACTTAAGGTATAACTCGGTAATGTAATGTGCTGAGGATTAAAGATGTCTGTGCATGCGTGGTTTAAGTATAATTGAACCTTTCTGTTACACGTTGTGTACTAGGGGACTAATCGCGCACTAAAATGACGAGATAAATAAATACTTTATCATCCCGAAGTTTCGACCGAGTTGCATCGATCGTGGTCACGGGTAGACTGATCGGGATGATGAGGTATTTATTTATCTCGTAATTTTATTGTACAATTAGCTCCGTAGTGTATAATAATAATGTGTTCGAATCGCGAAAGTTTAAAAAAAACACAAGTTTTAATGTTACAAAAACAAGGAGAGCAGCATGCGAAGCATGCAAGTTTCATACAACTGATGCCTGTTTGCATTTTTTCTTCAATCCTTGAAAGATATTTCAAGTTTTAGCCACGTGGATAATGGATATTACCTTTGCCAGCGCCCACCAGCAGACCAGTTGGGCCGTTCAGGTTGTCCACCCATCCTGGCATTGGCTCTTTGAACGCTGCCGTCACTGCAATTACAAGTCATATTTAAATTTTCACGGTCACCACGGACCAGCAAGCGCAGCGTAGGACGTCCACCGCCTAGGTGGACCGACGATAAAGATCGCAGGAACGCGCTGGATACAGGCCGCTTCCAACCGGCCTTATTAAAAATCCATGAGGAAGGCCCATGTCCAGCAATGGATGTCCTACGGGCCTGGATGATGGATGAAGTAATGTAGTTAGTACGAACCAAGTTTTGTCAAGATTAGATGAAATATGCAACTTTTATAGGGTAATCAACATAATGGACGATGAAAGTAAAATCGTCAAATCAAAACTGAGACGCTTCGCTCAATTCGTGTGCTCGATCAATAAAAATCTTCGAGCAAAAATCTCCAGAGCCACAGTCCCTAAGTGAAAGTACATAGTGAAAATGTCCGAGCGCCGTCATATTATATACTGACTAAGATTATCATATAAATATTTAATCAAACTTAAAAACCATTTCATAAACTACTATTAAAATTAACCTACTTAAAATAAAAAAACTAATACTAAACACTAGAAAAACTGGTAGAAAACTAAAAAGGCTGGTACAGTACTAAACACTAAAACTTATATTACTAAAATAAAAATATAACTAATCTAAAAGACCCGGGGTAGAAGGTAACGTGGCCAGAATGCTGGCGGCGTTGCCTCGCTGAGTTGCTATACTATTTTTTAGGCCAAAGTAGATGCCAGCATTCTGGTCACGTGTCACCTCTACCAGTCGCCTAGCCAGATCTTTATACAAAAGGTGAGCGTCCGGCCCCCACGGACCTAAAGTCTCAACCCCAAACGGCACAAAATGGTACATTCTGTCCAACGACTCATATTTGTGCCGTTTGAGGTTTTCAGCTTTAGCTGCTGCAGCGCCAGCTTTCTCTGTTGTGCAAGGAAGATGGGACAAAGCCAGTGTGTCAACACATGTCGCGTCCCACACTAAAGGTCTTCTCATCTTCCATGGCACCAATGTCATTCCGTCGGGCCTCTTACCGTCGTCCCGCGACAGTCCATTAGGCTCTAAGACTGACGGGACGACGGCACTGACAAAGGCCCGGCGGATAACATCATTCAGGCTGGCGTGCCGCGAAAAGCGTCCTGCACTTTTTGTGCAAGATAAATAAATTATATAATCGATATTAAATAATCCACAAAGATCCGTTTTCTCGAATCTCGACGTTAAGTCACCTAATTAGTGCTTGTAACCGAGCACTTTTGCATCGCGCGGCGTTGTAGTCAGCTTGCAATCGCCTTACGACTAACTAAAAAGCCTGCCCACTACTTAGCTTGGGTAGGGTTTTGCTCGGACACATTTTTGCACGATTGTGACTCTATAGATATTTGCTCGAAGATAAAAACACATAATATTATTAATGCACCAAGCGCTTACCGATAGAAGGGCGCGCGATGACTATGGGGAACTTCCCCTGGTACTGGGTCACCAGGTCTTCAGTCAGGTTCTTGGTGTAAGCGTATGTGTTGGGTTGAGGTTCGATTATTCTGAAATAACAATACAAGTAATTAATTATTACGAGAAATTAAGCCAACGAGGTTACGTTGCAGATGTTCTAGCATATCGACACCCAGACTTTTCAGAGATTTGCCAATAGACAATGGTAGGTCTATTATACATAATTATATTTGAACCCACGAACGTGGAACGTGGGTTCAAATCCCGATCTCGTACTAATGAGTTCTTTGGAATTTATGTACGGAATTTCACACCACTGGCTTTTCGGTGAAGGAAAACATCGTGAGGCAACCTGCATACGTCCGTAGAATAAATTCGATGGCGTATGTGAATCTACTAACCCGCACTGGGCCAGCGTGGAGGATATGGTCCAATCACTCTTCATGGGTAGGCCTACGTCATGCAGTGAACTATTATCAGGCTGATACAGTACAGTACAGTAAGCCTTAGCTACGTAATAATAATCAATTAATAAAGACTAACTTAGGTTGCAGGTGTTCCAGCAGTCCGTCGTCCATCCAGTCTGCGCAGTGCATGACGTGCTCGGGTCGGTGTTTGGCGGGGTAGAGCCGCTCCTCTAACACGGCTGAAGGATAATAGACTTACAGCTGTACAAAATAAAGACTAACTTAGGTTGCAGGTGTTCCAGCAGTCCGTCGTCCATCCAGTCTGCACAGTGCATGACGTGCTCGGGTCGGTGTTTGGCGGGGTAGAGCCTCTCCTCTAACACGGCTGAAAGATAGTAGACTTACAGCTGTACAAAATAAAGACTAACTTAGGTTACAGGTGTTCCAGCAGTCCGTCGTCCATCCAGTCTGCGCAGTGCATGACGTACTCGGGTCGGTGTTTGGCGGGGTAGAGCCTCTCCTCTAACACGGCTGAAAGATAGTAGACTTACAGCTGTACAAAATAAAGACTAACTTAGGTTACAGGTGTTCCAGCAGTCCGTCGTCCATCCAGTCTGCGCAGTGCATGACGTGCTCGGGTCGGTGTTTGGCGGGGTAGAGCCTCTCCTCTAACACGGCTGAAAGATAGTAGACTTACAGCTGTACAAAATAAAGACTAACTTAGGTTACAGGTGTTCCAGCAGTCCGTCGTCCATCCAGTCTGCGCAGTGCATGACGTACTCGGGTCGGTGTTTGGCGGGGTAGAGCCGCTCCTCTAACACGGCTGAAGGATAATAGACTTACAGCTGTACAAAATAAAGACTAACTTAGGTTGCAGGTGTTCCAGCAGTCCGTCGTCCATCCAGTCTGCACAGTGCATGACGTGCTCGGGTCGGTGTTTGGCGGGGTAGAGCCGCTCCTCTAACACGGGCACTTCGCAGCGGCAGTATGATGTTGACACGTGGACGAACGCCTGGAAATATGAAAAAAAAAATTATTTATCAAAAGATTTTGGACAATCGTGAGGTCGTAGGTTCAAATCCCGAACCCGTACCAATTAGTTCTTTGGAATTTATACACGGAATTTCACATCACTGGCTTTCCCGTGATGGAAAACATCGTGGAGCAACCTGCATACGTCCGTAGAAGAAATTCGATGACGTTTGTGACTCCACCAACCGCACTGGGCCAGCGTGGTGGATATGGCCTAATCACCCTTTGTGGGTAGGCCTACTCCCTGCAGTGGACTACTAAAAGGCTGGTTCAGGTACTCAACATTGTAAACTTTTACTATGACATCAATCGTGAAAAATAAAATCAGCTGTTCCACACATTTTCTGGATATTTGATGAAATTTTTGCACAAAATGGCAGATTTGTTGATGTTTCAGGGTCAGTCTCAGAGTAAAAATTGTATCCATATAATAATGAATTTGTCATTCATCCATCCATTATCTATAGGACGTCCACTGCTGGACATAGGCCTCCCCTATAGATCTCCAATAAGACCGGTTGGTATGAAAAGTTGAATGAAGTTGTATACCTCTTGAAATCTCTAATGTGGGGGGAGCTCGTTGATGTCTTTTTAAGCAACGAAACGAGGGGGAGGTAAAGGTAAAGGAGGGAGGAAAGTAGGTCTTAAGTCAACGTGTATATTTTTATGTATTAAAGCGCATAACTTCTTATAGAGTAATCCGATTTTGGTCATTATTTTGTATTGGCAAGGGTACTTTTCCAATAAATAATCGGTCAAGTGCGAGTTGGACTCACACACGAAAATCTCCGTACCATATGGGAACCCCGCGTAATACATTTTATTTTACCTAAATAAAGTAACTAAAAATATGTTGTATTTATATGTGCCGC
The DNA here is from genome assembly GCA_949316475.1 of Hypomecis punctinalis. Lineage (NCBI taxonomy): Eukaryota > Metazoa > Arthropoda > Insecta > Lepidoptera > Geometridae > Hypomecis > Hypomecis punctinalis. Next base: position 3,162,704 of record OX438795.1, read on the forward strand.
TATAACAACAAATACTAAAAACTAAATAAAATAAATATTTATGGGGGGCTCCCATACAACAAACCTGAATTTTTAACCGTTTTCGATCGATATTAATAACGGTGACAAGTAGACGCTTCAAAGATTCACAGAATATTTAGTTCTACATTCACTTTAGAAATAAATAATTAAATTAAAATTAATACTCAAAAATATCACAGAATAAATATAACTAAGATCACAGAAACGCAATGCAGGCCGCTTCTAACCGGCCTTATTGGAAATCAATAGTCAGGCCTATGTCCTGCTGTGGACGTCTTACGGCTGATGGATGGATTAGAAGGATGGATGAATTAAGGGGGCTCTGATATCTGGCTAGATATTAATAACGGTTTAGATACACGGTTGAAATATTCACAGAATATGTAGTTAAATATTTATACTTAATAATATTTATTCAAAAATAAATTGTTACATTAAAACAAAACATATTAAGGGGGGGCTTCCATACGGTACGGAGCCCTTCGTGCGCAAGTTCGGCTCGCAATTGGCCGATTTTATTTTTTTAAATATTATTCTTACATGTTTGATTTTGTATGATTTTTAAATATTTTAACATATTTTAAAAATACAGGGTTATTTCTAATCAATTACCATCCTTTTAGAGGCTTATTCTGTACATCAAAACTAACAACTTTTGTTCTGCGACTTTCGTCAATACTTAAAAAAAAAACTGTTGTTCCATAGAAAAATATCGTTCACCCGCGATTAAATGTATGGAACAGCTGATTCTTTTGAGGTTTTACATAAGTCGCAGAACAAAAGTTGTGAGTTTTGATGTACAGAATAAGCACCTAAAAAGATGCTAATTGATTAGAAATAACCCTGTATATTACATGTAATATATACACATATTATGAGCGTTAACAGGTAAATGAAACCTTTACTTACCTCCAAATGTTCCAAGCCTTCAGCAAGCTCCAGAACCTTCTTAGTGCCGGCTGTGTTCATTTTAACCGCATCACGGAGAAACATATCGAATCTGAAACATAACAAATATTATTTTAGTTTAAGTTTTAGGTGTTTTTTCTTTTTTGTTTAAGTAGGTTATTTGATTTTTGACCGACGAAACGGAGGAGCAACTCAATTCGACGTGATATATATTTTTTAAGTGTATATTTCTTTTTTTATTGGAAACAGCGTACATTGAAATTGGTGCCATTAAATTAATTTCATTGAAATCAGCTGAGCCATTTTTAATAAATCTACAATGATGTGAAAAATGCTACACAAAATGCTGCACACGGTTGAATTCGGTCATTACATTTTAAGCGAAAATTATTATAGTTTCAGTGGAAAATGTTTGTTAATTTTAGTTTAGTATAGTTCTCCAATCAGTAGACCTTGCGGCACATAAAGATGTGCTGAACTGAATCTTCATAAGCCCATATCTCAACTCGCTCTTGACCGATTCATATTCGTAGCTCAAGAGTAGGTACCGAAGGTGAGAAGGTTCTGATAATATTTCATCGTCAAAAGTATTGTAATGCCTGTACTGTACTGTACTGTACCAGCCTTTTGTTAGTCCACTGCAGGGCGTAAGCCTACCCACGAAGGGTGATTGGGCCATATACACCACGCTGGCCCAGTGCGGGTTGGTGGATTCACATAGCGCCATTGAATTTCTTCTACGGACGTAAGCAGGTTGCCTCACGATGTTTTCCTTTTTTTACCGAAAAGCCAGTGGTGTGAAATTCCGTACATAAATTCCAAGGAATTCATTGGTACGGGACCGGGATTTGAATCCACGACCTCACGATTGTAAGGCGGGTGTTGGGTATCATAATTATCTCTGCGAGATGTGGAATGAGGAGATCCGTATAAGAACCAAAGTTACCGACATAGCCCAGCGGATTTTCAAGTTGAAGTGGCAATGGGCAGGGAACATAGCGCGGAGGACTGGTGACTGATGGGGTCGAAAAGTTCTCGAGTGGAGACCGCGTACCGGCAAGTGCAGCGTAGGACGTCCGTCGTCCACCCACAAGGTGGACGGACGACCTCAAGATCGCGCTGGTAGCAGGCCACTACCAACCGGTCTTATTGGAGATCTTTAGGGGAGGCCTATGTCCAGCTGTGGACGTCCTATGTAGATAGTAAGTAAGTAAGTTCGTATAGGCCAGGTGGCTAGCCCTGGTGTCAGAGGTGTAATGACTGACCTAACGCAAGCAGCGCAATGGAAGATGATGCTGCACTCCCTCTGCAGCTCTGCTCTGTCTTCAGCCGACATGCCCAGGTCTTCAGCGAGGATGTCTCCAGGCACCACCTGGAGCTTCTCCAGGCGTTTCGGGGACTCTTTGTGGAGACGGTCGAACACCTGGAAATATAGATATTTTTTTTACAAACTTTTTTATTAATAGGCTAGACAACTGAAAATAGTTAATTAGGTCGTTAATAAGATTATATTATCAAAATATATTACTACTTGTGTATTTTCTTTTGCCATTTAAACAAAAAATATTATTTAGATATTTTAGGCCGTTAAGTTCCTCGTGACGTCACCCTAATGTAGACTTCGTCACGTGCCCCTACTCCCGAAGTTTGACTCGCTTTATCAGTGCTATTTTATTTTTGTTTTATCTAAGAAATACATGTCAAATATTTTTTGTAACATAATCTGACAAATAGACATATTTGCTGGGTATAAATAATTACAGTTTAATAATAATTACAATTAGTCCGTTAGTTAGATTATTAAAAAATATTGGACACGTATTTTTTGCTCTTGTCAATTAGATAATTAATGACAAAGATGAACCTTGTCAAATTTGAGAGGAGGGGCGTGACGTCACTAGCCGGTACCGGTAATGTACCGGGACATTTGTAGTAGGTTAGTGACGTCACGTGGAACTTCTAATCTTCATCTTCATCAATATTTGTTCAATTCTAATCTTTTTTCTAATATTTTTTGACGGACTAATCATATTTTTAGTAATTGGTCTGAAAATGTTAGAAATTTGCTAAAATACATCAATTTTATTTCTTCGCATAATCAATAAGTTCGCGTTTAACCTTGGTTAACGACAAAGTTGTGGTCGAAGATGAAGCAAGTAGATTTAGAAGATATACGCATTACCCATTCACTATGACTTATAAAAGCTTCAGATTATAAGATAATCCAAAAACATTACCGGAAAATTCATTTAAATTATTTCCGCTACTCATCACTAGATGTCGCTACTCATTCGAACGCTTAAATAGCCGTCCAGTCTCCTTGCTTTTTTGCCTCGTGTAAGCAAAATAACTTTTAAAAGCTTCAGATTATAATAAAAACATAAATAAACTTAAAAAGAACATAAAATTTGTATTTTTATAAGGGTTATTAATTAATATCGTACTCATGACTAGATGTCGCTACTTACCCGAACGCTTAGAAAGCCGTCGAGCCTTTCTTTGCTATTATGGCCTTTCTTCCCTCTCATGAGCAAATATATCTTCTTTATATCTGGACATGTCCTCAGTAGTTTTTCTACGAGCACTTTTCCCATAAAACCGGTCGCTCCCGTGATAAATATTGACTTGTTTGCGAAGTACTCGGCGACGCTCATAGAAGGCGCCATTTTTTCGCCGCAGGATCTGTAAAGAAAGAGGTTTTAATTATATTTTCTGTTGTATTTTTTTTTAAATTATAAGTTTAGGGTTTTTTATGTAATTTTATCTCATTAGATATTAAAATAATGCTACCGTAATAATGTTAAATTGCTACCGTGCCTCGGATGACAAGTTAAATTGTAGGTTCCAGTTGTTTAAACCGTTTAGCCATACCATGTCAGAGGCCTTCAGGCGGCTTAAAAACTCTGACAGCATGGCTACCTACCCGACCTATACAAACTTTCTTTATTAGATAAAAAAAAATTGTTTAATCTATTCATTGCGTAGTTTTAGGATGTACATTTTATTTAATAGATGTCGAAAGAGAAAACTGTTTCATAAAACAACTAAAAAATATCCTATTATCGAAATGCTATTACACATTAGACGATTTTTTAACGGTAATCTAGAAAACATAATAATAAATTGTTGTGTGCACGGAAAAGAAATTTTCTTTTTTAAGGAATTATTTATAGGTTTCATGTTATTTTTTATTTAATTTAGTACTAGTTTTTACCCGCGGCTTCGCCCGCATTATGTTTTGATTTTTGACGCAATATCATTATAATTTATAGCCTATGTGTTATTCTGATATATAAGCTATATTATTGCAAAGTTTCATCTCAATCCGTTCAGTAGTTTTTGCGTGAAATAGTAACAAACATCCATTCATCCATCCATCCTCACAAACTTTCGCGTTTATAATATTAGTAGGATTATTTTTAAATTTACACAAAACTAGGCTAGCCTATGATACCTGTAACTTTCTACTTATAGATGAGAAAATATTCTCTAGGAATAAGAAGAGAATTTCCAGAATATTAAAAAAGTTCGTATGTATGGTAAGTACCTAGTGTATGTAAATTGAACATCATTGTTCTAATTTTTAGCGATCATATTTTAAGTTCTTTTATAAAATCGTTGTTATTTAATTAAAAAGTTGTGCGTAAATTATATCAGTTCCTACCTACCCCTTAGTATTATAGGTACCTGTGTTCTATTCTAATAACACACAGAACATAATAATAGGCTTAAACGAAACATTTACGATTCCATACGCATACTTGCAGCTGCGGCCAACGTAACTTGTATAAAAAAGTACTTAATTATAATATTTTATACCACGCGTCATACGCACAAAATACTGAGAGAGTAGATACTTAACACAATACGCGCTTGAGTAACACACTCAAATTCAATAGTCATTAGTCGCATAAATTGTGGTGACAGGATCTTATTTTTATATTTTTAGCTACGACACAATTAGCCAATATGGCATACGAACATTTGTTTATACAGCTATTCAATTTGTATATTTGTACTTAGTAAAATACATGGTTGTACAGAACTCGTGTACTATGCGGAATAGAAGTCTGATAAACCGCACAACATAAGATCACAATACAGTCATTAACTCGTGGGTTATCAAAGTCCAACTTAGCAATGCATAGTTCCAGCCCACATTCCACATATATTATATATTCTATATTCATATCTATCTATATAAAAATATTTAATAAACTGCCAAATAATCTAAAAGATATCGAAAAGAAAAACTGTTTTTTAAAACAACTAAAAATTATTCTAGTATCCAAATGCTATTATATTATTAAACTAACGTTTTTAACTAAAATCTAGAAAACATTATAGTAAATCTTTCCGATACAAATAGTAAAATTGCCATACCCTTATAGGTTCATATTATGAATAACTATAAAAACATATTAATTAAGAACTATGTTGAATTAAATGATTTGAGTTTGAGTTTCATGTGACCATCAATATGAACGTTTACTATGGTAGTATTACCATATTCCCATATTCGAGAAAAAGAAACAGCTCTGTAATTTGTCGATTTTGAGTTGCAATTTTGGTCTGAAAATGCTGATTCATTTTCTTGAAATTCGTATTATAGGTAATTTCAGGTATGCGATCCTGCTTATATAAATAAATAAATATTAGGGGACATCTTATACACGGTCACCGACCTCAAACTGAAACTGATCAAAGTTTGTAATATGGCTGCTAGAATATACTACATAATACATATTATTAAATACATACTTATTATTTAGATAATACCTTATAACACCCAGATACAGAGCAAACATCTACGAGTATGTTCAGCACATAAATGCTTGCCCTGGGTAGGAATTGAACCCACGCCTTTTCGACCCAGGTGTCATAGAGCAACTGAGCCACCGAAGCAGTCAAATGTCCGATTAATAATACTTGACGAGCGTTGTACTAACCGTTACTTCTGCATTATTTCGTAGCACAACTATAGGAAGAACCTTACAGGTACTTCGATTTAAGTTAAACTTACAAGATAATTGTAAATAACCTTGTTATGTTTATGCCTCGTAGGTAAATTACAAAAAATCGATATCTCAGGGCTCTTCGTGATGACCATAATATATTAGTTAAAGTATCCGCTTTAGTTTAGACCTTTAGGGGACTTTTGTTGCAGGTATCTAATAAAATATGTAGGTAGATGCTTTGGCACCTTGGCTATTTAGCAAATTCGTCCTTATGAGCCCTAAAAGCGAAATGTTCGACTAGTAGAACCACCGGGACAAAATTTTCTGGCTGTCTTCACAAAAGTGATAGAGCTCGACGAGATCTACATTTCAGATGACAACTGTCAAAGTTCATAAACGCAATGAAGGTAATGAAAGTTTAAGGTTTTAGCAAATTCGACCTTATGAGCCCTAATAGCGAAATGTTCTACAGTAAAACTACCGGGAAAATTTTGTCCTGATAGTTCTACTAGTAGAACTAATAGTAGAACTTTCGGGAACGACTCATTTTTTTAAGGATTGTGAAACAATTTTAAAATAATATTTTGACCGACGAAACGTAGGAGGTACTCAAGTCGACGTGTATATTTTTTCAAATATTTAACCACGCGTAACTTTCTACAGAATGGTACAAGTTCAATTTTTTATTTTTATTGGAAAGGCGTTACTATGGAATTGGTCCCAGTTAAATTTTATCAAAATCGGCTGAGCCATTTTTGATAAATTAAAAATTGCTACATCGATCAGTGCGAATTAAATTCTGTACACGGTTGAAATCGTTAATTTTTACGTTTTAGGGTTCCGTACCTCAAATAAAAAAACGGAACCCTTATAGGATCACTTTGTTGTCCGTCTGTCTGTCTGTCCGTCTGTGTGTATGTCAAGACTCTTTATCTCGGGAACGCGTAAAGATATCGAGTTGAAATTTAAACTGTATTCGTATATATCTATGAAATCTTGCAATTGTGTAAAAGAAAAACTTCTCAGTTATCGTTTAAAAAAGTTAGAGTCGTGTATGTCGTAAAAAACAGCATATTTCGACACTCACAAAATTCGAAACCTACAGGGTACTTCCCGATAACATAGAACTATGAAATTTGGCGAAAAGCATTGTCTCAGAGTACACATTTAGGAATAAATCAGAAAACTGTTCATTTTTATTTAAATCACAAAAAAATAGGGCCTCAAACTTCACAAAATATGGGTTCAAAATTCAAAGTGAGTAAATCGTATAGAGACTTTAACAACTTACTTCCCAATTTTCTGGATTTGTACGGAACCCTCGATGTGCGAGCCTGACTCCCACTTGTCCGGTTTTTATTTGATGTGAGAACTTCTTTAGTGGCGTTGTGCACTTTTTGGAATGGGTAAAAAATGTTAAACTCGCGTCAGGACACGTGGCCTGATCGAAAATTCGTAAGACGGAGGGAGGACGTTTTCACTTCTGTCGGCACTCCCGGAGTGCAACTCGTTATTTTTTTTTTTATTTTAATTTTTGACTGGATAAGTGGTTCTTTTTCTTTAAAAAGTGATACCTATTTTCATCGATGTCATTAAAATTTCGCAAGGATATTTATTTATTATCCAAATCGGTCAAGAGCGTGTCGAGATATAGGCTATGATGATACAGTTAAAGACATGTGCTGCGAGGTCTACTTTTACAAATACAAATCATTTATTGGTAATTTTCATTATTACATGTCAAGTTAAAAAAATAACCAGTATAATGGAAACCAGTTAACATAAACGTAATGTCAAAAATCAAAATACATTAAAAATAATAATAATACTAAGTATAATCATACTGATTCTGGTAATTTTAGAAAATCATCAATGTCGTAATACAATTATTATTGTTCACTAAGCCACAATTTAAGTTTATTTTTAAAAGACACGACGGAAGGTGCAGGAGTTTAGGAGAACAACTAGTACCTAACCTACATAATATCCTATCCTACTAATATTATAAACGCGAAAGTTTGTTAGGATGGATGTATTGATGTTTGTTACTCTTTCACGCAAAAACTACTGAACGGATTGAGATGAAACTTTGCAATAATATAGCTTATATATCAGAATAACACATAGGCTATAAATTATAATGATATATTGCGTCAAAAATCAAAATATCATGCGGGCGAAGCCGCGGGTAAAAACTAGTAATATTATAAACGCGAAAGTTTGTGAGGATGGATGGATGGATGGATGGATGGATGGTTGGATGGATGTATGGATGTTTGTTACTCTTTCACGCAATCACTACTGAACGGATTGAGATGAAACTTTGCAATAATATAGCTTATAAATCAGAATAACACATAGGCTATAAATTATAATGATATATTGCGTATGCGGGCGAAGCCGCGGGTAAAAACTAGTTATAAATATAACAATGTATTACATTCAATGACAATCCAATTTATTATGGCAGTGGAAAGCGAGTTTAACAATTACAATCAATTTTATAGCCCACGGGCAATAATTACATCACTAATTAGACAATTTATAATCTTCCACTATATTATTGCAGACTGACATTGGAGTACCAAATTCATCTATTACATACATCGATAGGACGTCCACTGCTGGACATAAGCCTCCTCTACGGATCCCCAACAAGACCGGGTGAAAGCGGCTTATATCCAGGGTGACCCTGTGATCTTGATGAGGTCATCTGTCCACCTCGAGGACCTCCTTTTTCCATTTCCTTCCACTCGAGAACTTTAGGACTCCATCGGTCATCATTTCTCCGTGCTTTGTGCCCTGCCCACTACCATTTAAACTTGGCAATCTGCTGGTTATATCTATACTGTACTAGCCTTTTTAATAGTCCACTGCAGGAGTAGGACTATCCACGAAGGGTGATTGGGCCATATCCACCACGCTGGCCCTGTTCGGGTTGGTGGATTCACATACGCTGCGGGATTTCTTCCTTAGACATATGCAGGTTGCCTCACGATGTTTTCCTTCACCGAAAAGCCAGTGGTGTGAAATTCCGTACATTCAAGGAATTCATTGGTACGAGACCGGGTTTGAACTCACGACCTCACGATTGTAAGGTGGGTTATTCGCGGCCGAAACGTCGGGATGAGGAGGTATTTATTTATCTCGTAATTTTAGTGCGCGATTAGTCCCGTAGTATATAATAATAATGTGTTCAGATCGCGAAAGTTTAAAAACAATATTTGTAAGGTGGGTGTCATTACCACTAGACCACCACGGCTAATCTATATTTTGAAAGATTGTTTAGTATATATCTAAATCTTGAAGCGCTGGTAGCGTAGTTTGACTAGGTGTTTCAGCGATCACCGAAATTAAGCAACGTTCGGCACGGTCAGTATTTGGATGGGTGACCGCGGGAGGAATTTGCAACTGAGCGCTACCGTGGCTCGAATGACACGTTAAATTGTAAGTGCTAGTTGTTTTAACCATTTAGCTTTGTCAGTGGCCTTCTGGCGGCCTAAAACCTCTGACACCAGGGTTAGCCGCCGAGTGGCTAGCCCTGGTGTCAGACCTATACGAACTTACTTATTTAATCTAAATCTTAACAAGAGATATATGCTATGTTAGGTAAGTCCAACTTCAAGAAAAACGTCAATCGCCGAATCCATCTCGGCTGGGCAGCGAAAACCGCGTGAGGTCTTTTCGTCCGACATACCTCAGTGCCTCAAGTCGAGAGTTTTTGATAGTTGTGTGTTGCCAGTGATGACAAATGGATCTTAAAACGTGGTCTTTTACTGTGAGCTTTATGAATAAGCTCAAAGTAGCTCAATGCGTTATGGAATATCTGCGAGATCGAATAACGAATGAGGAGATCCGCAGTTGAATCAAAGGTGATGTCTACAAGTGGTATATTATTCAGAGAAAAATCGAACCAACATGATTATACATCATTTGAAAGCTTGTTTTATGGGCTTCCAAAAAATATTTAATTATGATTTTTTTCACCCCTCCAATTTTATTAAAATGCGTAATACAGCTTATTACTTTTTCTAGTTTAGCAATGATAAAGCGCTTCTATCGTTATTTTACTTGCATTCGTAGCTGATTCCTCTACATTCAACAATGTGACAAACAAACACTTTAAAAGTGTGTCTAAATGGTAAAAATGCTTTTAATTAACAATTTGGAGGTTACTTAATCAGGGTTGATAGAGATAAACTACTTATTGAGCCAAATATATTTATTTATCCTAATAAATTCAAAATTAATTTAAAAAAAATCGGAGGGCTCTTTTTTGTTTTTAACTGTTGTAATAGACTCAGAAAAATATGAACTTTCTGGAAATGTAACGAGTGTTGTGGTTAGAATTTTTGATTATTATTATACCAGCCTCCATACATTTTGTGGACATGTCCTTTACCAACATGGTCCAGGAAATTAGTAAGTGGAAGTGATATGGCAGCGAAATGGCTGTGGCAGTGGACGAACATAGTTAAAAAAACTGATAACTGAAGGGGCAATAAATTCTCGAATGAAGATCACCCACCGACAAGCGCAGCGTAGGACGTCTAGCGGCTAGATGGAACGACAATATACCTAATTAAGACCGCAGGAACGCGCTGAATGTAGGCCGCTTCCAACCCGGCTTTTTAAAAACTCATAGGGGAGCCCTATGTCCAGTAGTGGACGTCTTCTTATGAAGATTTAGCTAAAGAGATGTGTCGCGAGGTCTGCTGTTCGGAGAACGTCTAATTGTTATGTGTTTGCAACAGTGTGCAATTCAGTGGGCAACAATTGGCACCTTCGGTGGAACCACACCTTTACAGACCCATTGTTTTTGCAACAATCATCTTTACGTAACTGATTACACCTGACATGGTATCTCACATGCGATTTAATTCGCACGATCTAGTTACTAATCTGACTCGTGAGAAGCTAATAAATACTACCTACTTAGTTATCTACCCGTTTTTACTCTATTGTAGAGCTGCTAGTTTTATTAACTTCTTTGCCTTGATAGTGATAGATATATAGGTACCTATAATGTAATTTATTACAATGCATTTGACCGGTTAATTTTATTTTAATTCTGATGGTTATTCAAATTCAAATTCAAAAGTATTTTATTCAGATAATAACAATCCATAATAATGTTAGTAACGAAACTTATAGACTATATTAGTATTGAATTATGTTGCAGTATCCTTAAATAATGATATTAATAGCGACATTGAGGTGCATTCTATGCGGCTACGGGTTCCTCACCCACACATTATCCGCACGAGATGCCTCATCAATGGCGCTCGACAGTCCTCCGCCACTGTTCTCAGGATAGAGTTTTGACTTCCTCGCACTCTTCTTACCAAAGATGCCACTTTTTTGCGAATAACGGCCTGAAAGCCGTCTGTATGGGCCTGCGCAAACATCTCGGAGGCGCTGCAAAAGCGAGGAAGTCTCATCATCATCCTAAAAACATTGTTGTATTGGACACGGATTATTATCTACCCGGTTTTTCCCTATTGTAGAATGTAGAGTCGCTAGTTTTGATAACTTCTTTGCATTGATAGTGACAGATTTGAGTCGTTACTTTTTGTCGAATTTAATGGGTAACTCGTGGTTACACCGCTATGTTACACCAGTGTGACTACGAGTAAACTTTTTTACTCGTGGTTACACTACTCTAAAAGGATCGTGCTTGACTAAATATTAGGTAGGTAGTGATGTTCCGATAGTTGAAAATATTTTAAGGTAAATACTAAAGATATTCCTAATTACCCGTGGTCCCGTAGCACTTGGGATTTATAAAGCAAGTTAATAAATATTTAATTTAAATAATTTATCTGTAGGTCTAATGTCATTAGGCTAATCCATTTTTGACTGGCTAATTTTATTTTGTATTCTGATTTAAATTGGTTGAAATAATTAAAACGGGGAAATTGTGTTTACTTAAATTATGTATTCAGTTAAAAAATAATAATAGTATTAACGTAATTGAATTAAAGGACATGTCCACAATATGTATGGAGGCTGGTATAATAATAATGAAAAATTCTAACCAAAACACTCGTTACATTTCGAGAAAGTTCATATTTTTCTGAGTCTATTACATCAGTTAAAACCAAAAAAGAGCCCTCCGATTTTTTTAAAATTAATTTTGAATCTATTAGGATAATTAAATATATTTGGCTCAATAAGTAGTTTATATCCAGTAACCCTGGTTGAGTAACCTCCATTATAGTTAATTAGAAGCATTTTTACCAATTAGACACAGTTTTTAAGTGTTTTTTGTCACATTGAACCTACTAACTGGTCACACTGGTAGGTTATAATTTTTGATTTTAGCAAATTAAAAGATGAATGTGGAAGAATCAGCTACGAATGCAAGTAAAATAACGATAGAAGTACTTTATTATTGCCAAACTAGAAATAATACAGATCTGTATTATTATTTCTCATACAATTTATTTTTCACATTTAAAAAACAATGGAGGGATAAAAAAATCTAAATTAAATATTTTTGAGAAGCCGATAAATCAAGCTTTCAAATGATGTATATATAATCTTGGTTCGATTTTTCTCTGAATAATATACTACTTGTGGACGTCACCTTTGCAATCAGTACTTATGTACCTACTGAATTATACAGCAATATGTACCGATATATATTTTGGATTTTTAACCGACTTTAACAGGGGAGGATTTCAATGATTCTTTTTTTGTTTGGTTTACCAAACTTATCTAATTACTGGTTTATCATACTTCAGAAATGGTCCATTATAAATTTTACCGAAATCAGCTGAGTCGTTTTTGAAAAATCAACAATAATAACTTTCTTTTTGTGATAAACATTTCAAAAATTGACGCGTTCGCAGGATTTGAACCTGCATCCTCTGGGACACCGGCCCAGATGCTTTGTCCAATTAAGCTAAATCGCGTCCTGCGAATTCGCCAAATTAGTGAGTGTTTATCATTTTTACCAACTACTACATTGTTGGAAGCGCCATTTGTGAGAACTGCTTTAAACCAGTCAGTCACTTAATGTGAAATTATTAGAACTTCTTACCATTAACGAGAAATGACGCATTGCTTAATCAAAGAAATTATTTTTATCGTGTTTCACACACTAGGTGTATAGAAACTTTCTTTTTGTGATAAACATTTCAAAAAACTTCTATACACCTAGTGTGTGAAGCACGATAAAAATAATTTCTTTAATCAACAATAATGTTAAAATTACTACGACGATGACACATCGATTTGTCCAAACTTCGAATTCTGTACATGGATGAAATCGATTATCTATTTTTGGCGAAAAATATTTTTAAAAGTGATGACAGATTTTTTTTAAACGGGTAAAAGTGCTTATTACTACAACAAAATTCAGTACTAATTTATAAGCTAAACCTAATTACACTAGGTACTATAGCCGCGCCACACAAGTTGGAATTTTTTGGAATTTTAACCATTTTAACCAGAATTTAGGTCACGCGTCGCGTCCACCAGGCGCACAGAAATACTTTTGAAAGCAAGATGAGCTCCCGGCCTCCACGGAGCCAATGTCTCAACTCCAAACGGCTCAAATATGTATGTATGTAACCACTACCGAGGTTAGCATACTACGAGTATTTGCCCCATTTGTGGTGCTGCGCCGAATCGGCCACCGCTCTAGCCCTATTCTAAGTCTCAGAAAGATTTGACGGCGCCAAAGTGTCGACCAAAGTATCTAAGTGTGAGTGAAATGATATTCTTAATTTATATCGGTCGTTTAGTTTAGAGATACACTCCGCATACCTATGACCTATAAGAACGTCTTCCTTTAGACAAATAAGTATTTGTAGGAAATGACTAATATTTGCTATTTGATGACCTTAGGATCTTTTGTTGGCTTAAGTGGTCATTAATCTTTGTTTCCTTATCAATAAAGCGTAGCTTAGCCTGGCAGAGTATTAAAACAACCAAATTGGTTTTATCAGGGACGAATTTCTTAAGGGGGCGCCGACCATAAAACGCCTAACGAGAATTAAGATTTTTGTAAGAAAAACATGTTTTTGTGGATTGAAAAATATGATTATTATTTTATACTACGGGACTAATCGCGCACTAAAATTACGAGATAAATAAATAAAGAAACCAAAGTTAATCCGAAACGTCGGGATGAGGAGGTATTTATTTATCTCGTAATTTTAGTGCGCGATTAGTTCCGTAGTATAAAATAATAATGTGTTCAAATCGCGAAAGTTTAAAAACAACATGAAAAATATGAGACTTTCATTGGCAAAGATCCAAATTCAGTCCCGTTTTGAACCAAGATCTTGTTTATTGACAAGTTTTAAGTAAGTAGTCATTTCTATTTTGTTTTATAAAGTTTTGTAAGTAGACAGTTGTGTGTCATTAATGTTTTTATTTTTAATTGTGCATAGATTGTTATTACATGTTTTTAGCTAATGTTATAGTAATCAGTGTAATTGATTTAAAGCCGTACTAGTGAAATAAACAAAAATCAAATAAATTTGTAGCATTTTCGATTTCAACTGTTCTGTTCTAAAAATGCACAATTTTCACATGCAAAAAAACTTAATAAATTTTTAAAATTTACTAATTAAGGTAATCGTTTTGTACAGAGGTCATTTTTACAATAAAAAAAAACTTACAGCCGAAATAAAGTTCGCATGGTGGCTAGCCCTGGTTTCAGAGTTTTTAAACCACTTGAAGGCCTCTGATATATCTAACATAAAACCTCCTTATGGCATGTTGGTTGTAAAAGAACTACGTAAACAGATTAGATAGAACTCACGTCATAATAAAACTCTACTATCGTCATAGAGATTATAGTCTTTCCTAGTATTAATTATATCTGTTTGCGGTCTAACCGCATCAAAACTAGGTATTATTCATTCCGTGACTCAAATAAGCATTATGTATTAATAACTAACCAAGACAGTTGGAAAATCCCACTTAACTAGTGGAATCTTCTCCGGTTAAAAGGTAAACAATAATTATTCATAGTGACGTCACGTTACGCCTTGGCACTTTTTCTGGACGTCATAGACGGATAGTTCAGCGTTTTTTTAAATTTTGTCAATAAAACCTCAGAATAATCACAAATAGTCCTTCTGAGAATAGAACATAACATAGCAAAGATAAAGCGAGTCAAGCCGTGGTAGTCTAGTGGTAATGACACCCGCCTTAAAATTGTGAGGTGAAGGTCGTGGGTTCAAATCTCAGTTCCATGGAAGTCTCCTTGGAATTTTTGTACGAAATTTTACACGACTGGCTTTTTGGTGAAGGAAAACATCGTGAGGTAACCTGCATACATCCGTAGAACAAATTTGAGGGCGTATGTGAATCCTCCAAATCGCACTGGGCCTGTATAGTGGATATGGCTCAATCACCCTTCGCGGGTAGGCCTAAGTCCTACAGTGGACTATTAAAAAGGCTGGTAGGTATAGTACAAAGCGAGTCAAAGATCGGGAGTGGGGGCAAGCGACGACGTCACATTTGGTAAAAAGCGGAAGTAAGCATGACGTCACGCGAACTTTAACAGGCTACATCTTGATAAAAGAAAAAATACGAATCCAATATATTTTGATAGTCTAAGTGACAGTAATTTTATTTATACTACACCGGCTCGGAAAGTACCTTGATACTTTATCAAATTTACGGTAGAAAGACGTCATTGCATATCGAACAAAAATGCGGCGAGAAAACGCATCTGAGCGGGAGAGAAAAGTGTATGAAAATCCATTTCTTACGTGGTTTTTCTTTTTAATTTTGGGTAAGACTATGCGCTGGTAACTGGTAACTGAGTTTTTATCTCCAAGTTCGCAAAATGACACTGGCCACTAGCTGTGTGTTGGATGGTGTCAAACTATTTGAAAAGAGAACATGTGAAAATTGCAGACGCCATTTAATATAAAATTTCAATTAGTAAAGATTTAGTTTTTTATTTTCCTTGTAGGTGTAGTATAAAGCACTATGTATCACTCGAGAGAAAGTGTGATTCCCGATCTCGGGTGTTTTAAAGCCCTCGTCTACGGCTCGGGCTTCAAACGACACCCTCGACTGTAATCGGTCACTTTCTCCTCTCGGTGAACAATGTACTATTTTTTAAGTTGTCTATTCATATTAACTGGTTAATAACGTCATAAACAGTAATAATTCTTATGTTGACACCTATACTTAAACTTTGGTTTCCTAGGATAGCGGTGCCGTCATGTAGCGACCGTATTATTAATGACCTTTAAGGTTCTCTCGTACTTTATGGTGTCGATTGACGCTCCTTAGGAAAACGCATCTTTTTAGGGTTCCGTACCTCAAACGAAAAAAACGGAACCCTTATAGGATCACTTTGTTGTCCGTCTGTCCGTCTGTGTGTATGTCAAGACGCTTTATCTCGGGAACGCGTTAAGATATCGAGATGAAATTTAAACTGTATACGTACATACATCTATGATCTCTTGCAGTTGTGTGAAAGAAAAACTTCTCAGTTATCGTTTAAAAAGTTTATGTCGTAAAAAACAAAAAAAAAACGCATATTTCGACACTCACAAAAATCAAAACCTACAGGGTACTTCCCGTTGAAAAAGAACTATAAAATTTGACGAGAAGCATTGTCTCAGAGTATACAAATAGGAATAAATCTGAAAACTGTACATTTTTATTTAAATCGCAAAAAATAGGGCCTAAAATTCACAAAATATGGGTTCAAATTTCAAAGTGTGTAAATTGTATCATGTAAGGTATCATTTAAAAAACTTCAGCAGCACAAGCTAAAACAGGTTTTTAGTTATTTTACCAATGTGTAATTATCGATGTATGGCGAGAAAAGTGAAAAAAAAACATAGAGATTTTAACAACTTACTTCCCAATTTTCTGAAATTTTCTTTTGTACGGAACCCTCGATATGCGAGCCTGACTCGCACTTATGCGGTTTTTTTTCTATTTACGCCGTTGTAGTTACGTTTTCACCGCTGTATTACGTCCGTTATATGATGAACACTTTACAACACTCACACCTAAGAAAACTATTGTAGGTCTAGGTCGTAACTATTAATTAAGATTCTGAATAAGCCTGTGTACAGAAGTGGGCTATTAAAGGTTTATTGACGTAATAAAGATTATGTATTTAAGGACTATAATAATAGATACTATGTTCATTAAATATCATCTACGTAGTTATTTGATTAACCACAAAGACCACAAAAATATTTTTTTATCAATAAATCTATAATACTAGGAACCTATTCTCGTGTAATCGATATGTGTCACTAAATATGGCTGTACTGTACTGTACCAGCCTTTTAATAGTCCACTGCTGGACGTAAGCCTATCCGCGAAGGGGGATTGGCCCATATCTTCCACGCTGGCCCAGTACGGGTTGGTGGATTCACATACGCCATCGAATTTCTTCTACGGACAACATATGCAGGTTTCCTCACGATGTTTTCCTTCACCGAAAAGCCAGTGGTGTGAAAATCCGTGCATAAATTAAATATAACTCATTGGTACGGGACCGGGGTTTGAACCCACGACCTCACGATTTTTAGGCGGGTGTCACTACCACTAAACCACCACGGCTTCTTAATATGGCTGTATTGACCGACAATTACTTAAATCTAGGATGTTTTGACGGACATATTTTAGGATATTATTGTTATTCATCAATAGGTATGACCTACTCGTACAATATTATGGGATCAACCCTGAAATCCCGAAATAACTGTCCTAAAAAAGTTGTTTGATGACCTTTGACGATATCTATCAACCAGTTATTTTTAGGGTTCCGTACCTAAAGGTGAAAACGGGGCCTTATTACTAAGACTCCGTTGTCCGTCTGTCTGACACCAGGCTGTATCTCATGAACCGTGATAGAACAAAAACTATTTTTAATAGAATAAAATAAAAATTTGAGGGGGGCTTCCATACAACAAACGTGATATTTTTGCTTGATATCATTACGTTGCGGTACGGGACCCTTCGTGCATTACTTTTATTAAAGCTAAACCGATTTTGATGAAATTTTGTAGTTTCGAATCATAGTTACTCGTAATGGCGTCTACGAAGTAAGTTACAACTTGCACCCCATCCCTCACCTCCGCTGACCTATGAATACTGCGCAACGACGCGACTCGTATTCTAAGCAGCCATTAAGATTATATAGCCTGAATCATACAAATCGGCGGATGTTAAGTTAGCTTCAAGCTGCGCCTTATCCAATCCTGACTAAAGTTAACAATGTGAGCTTATAATGCTGCGCGTGGATAGGGTATTGCACAGATTGTCGCTAACTTCACAACCGCCGACTTACATAATTCGGCCTATACTTGATTTATACAATACTTTTGCCTTAACTTTTGCCTTTTTTAACTTTTGCCCGCGGCTCCGCCCGCGTGGTATTTTGACTTTTGCTCTATCCCACAGGAACCTTTTATTTTTCGGGATAAAAAGTAACCTATTTCACTTTCCGGCCCTTGAACTATATCCATGCCAAAAATCGATCCGTTGATCCATTGCTGTGTGAAAGAGGAACAAACCAACACACAAACAAACCAACAACCTCATTAAAACTACCGTGAGTATTCATCATAACTATAACAGAATACGGCTAAAACTCACGTTATAATTACACACGGCAGTCGACGGGGGTGCGCGTATTCCCTGAGGATGGAGTACTAAATACTCCGAAACTGGTCGGATTCCTTGCAGATCGACCATATAATTATAACGTGAGTTTTAGCCGTATTCTGTTATAGAAACCAACAACCTTTTCAGATGTATTATATTAGTATGAAGTATGATATGATACAGTTCATTTTTGTATAAGTACTTTGCAAAAAAAGGAGAATGTCGATATTTCAGTACATTTTTTAGGGTTTTCTGATGTTATTGATAAAGTCTCGAGCGCTCGAGAATGATGTCCTCATCGTTTTGCGATTTCGATTGAGTTAGATTAAAATTGGTTAATATCTTTAATCTGTAGATGCCGCAAACCCATTGAATTGCAAGGTTCGCCGCGTTGAGTAACTTCCATAGACTTATTACATCAGTTCGCAAGGACACGGTATAGATAATCTAAGTGAAGGCTATGTATGTTACAGAACACACCTAATCCTCCCCATTTCACTCGTTATACAAAATATGTAATATCATTTTACCAATGCTACAGTTCAGTGCCAGAATATTATATTACATTTATCTTAATGATTGTAAAAAATATTTAACGTAATATGTGTTAGAATAATTCTTAAAGGTAACTTTGGATTTTCCATAAATGGCAACATTGATCGGTAGACAAATAACAGAAAAGATGGCGATAAAGTTGTTTTGGTGAAAATGTAAGAGATTGCTGTAATATTGAAAAATACATATATTGGGGAAACAAGATCTAGAGTGTAATTTAGCAGACTGACCTAATTACAGGTATGTATAAAATATTATCTGCTTATCCTGTACCATAGAAGTTAATATAATACTAACATGTACTAAACCAGCCATAACTTCTACTATGAGTCCAACCCGGGTCGGGAAAATCGGTCAAGCCGTTTCGGAGGAGCTCCATAATAATCACCCCTTTTTTGTGTATATAGATGGTTTGTTTGTGTCATGATTTTTAATCATTGCGTCAAATTTTAATCTGATTTTTAAATATATATTTCGAATGATATTTTCTAGTACTTGTAAGGGTAACATTTCTCTGGTTTATGATTGGCCGATTTAACAACCAGCCGCATTTCAACCAATAAGAACTGCTTCCGGCGTAGTTTTAAAACAGCCAATCAGGAAAAGAGAAAATAAACTGAAAAGATGTAAAAATATTAATCTTTAGGTGAGATCATTCTCGATTTGCGCCTCGAGGCGAAAGCACACATTCTTAGTCAACACGAACTATGATCATTATTTTAAGACACTAATATTTTATGGTGACCAAATACACATGAAAATGGACTTATTAGTTTGATTTACCCTCAGAGCAAATAAAAAAATCAAGAACGTCGTTGAACAGTCAAGTGAAGCCGGTTTTTTATATATGTGTGAGTGCGTCACTGCTGCACCGCCATAGTTCGACTGACAAGCCAAGGCGTAGTTTCCTTGTACGTTGATGTGTGTGTAATTGTCTTTACACAGCGAGGCGTAGTTTTGGTCGGCCTCACTTGTTTGTTCACAACATTCTCTCTTGATTTTTTTATTTGCTCTGAGGATTTACCACATTTGGTTAGTACAACTTTCTTGGTGCTATAGCCCTAATCAATTCTGAGCGGTAGTGAAGTTAGCTACAAGCTGCGAATAACCCAATCCTCGCTCAGCTATCAAATGAGCTTCAGTCAGGAATAGGTTTGGCGCAGCTTCTAGCAAACATCACGGCCGCCAAGAAGTTTGATTCGGCCTATTAGCGACGTTCTGTACAATGCACCCGACTGCCAAAAGTGCCAAAATAAAACGACCTCCAAATATTTGGCTCTATGGCCAAAATTGGTTACAAAAATACAGGTATTATTGTAGAAAGGAGTTATGTGCTTACGAGGTTTCACGAATTTAAGAAATGCAGATACACAACTATGAGTTTTGGCGGGAACGCGGAAAAGTCATGTCGCCTCATTGTATTATTTTGTTAAACTTGTGTTTTTATCAGTGATAATTAGTGAAAAATTGTGGTATTTCGTTGATTATGAACTGATTTACGTGCATGAGTGTGGGCAAGTGATATAATGTGACTATCATGTCGTTCCGTGTTGTCACCAAAACTCCATAGACACCTCTAGTAAAGTCTACACTGCTTTACTGAGGTATGACTTAGGCTACGTTTGGACTTGACCGTGACTTTATTGGACTATGACGTGACTACGACAGTGACTATTTTGATAAAACATCAAAAAATATTAAAACTTAATACTTGGCACTGGCAAATGCACAACAATGCGACGCCAAACAAAAGAAGAATAAGAATACATAACTATCTTAATAATACTTGTTCAGGCGCTAGCCAATCTCTGCAACGATTAGCTAAAGCTTGACGGGATTTCGGTTAGTACAGCCGCCTCACAACCAATGGTTAGGTTCGTGCGACGCCTGACTAACCCACCGACGCAACCGTGGAAGTCCACTACCGTCGCCGTAACGCCTGGCTATACTGTGATAGCAAGCGAAGCTAGGACATGGATTATTCCATCGGCCGTTCGGTCGTCGCGGGGACCTACTCTGTACTCCTACCTCCCTAATATTCCCTACGTGTCCCTACCTCCCTAACGTCCCTAACCTACCATATGAAGTTAATAAATACTTGTATAGATAGGTACGGGATACCTGGACCGTGAGACCTATCGGCACCAGGCGGAGTGGGAAGGAATAAAGGGTAGGCACGATTATTCCACTGCCGTGACTCAGACTCAAGCCACGATCACAGAAGGTGACGGTACTAGGTAGCTCTTGCCACAGTGGAAGGAACAGCTATAGGTAACCCGCCCGCCCAGCGGAACAAATGCTGGGTACGGCGTCGTCCCCTGCGCTGCAGGCCTCTGAATGGGCTCCGTCTGGATCCTCGAAGGTCCGACGGCCGGTCGTCTAGACGACCTGACTGCTGGCGATGGTAGACTCTCGACTCCGAGTGCAGCCGCCCGAAGGTTCTCGCCACTGCACCCCTCTTGTAGTGAATCAAACAACCGTTAGATTGCGATTACTTTATTTCTCTACATAACTACTATTTATACAATAATTTCTTACATCTAATTGGTCTTGAGATAATGCCTAATTTGATGACCGTGCATATTGTGTGCCGCTGCCTCGCCTAGATAGTTGACGATAAATCTGGGTCGCGACTCTGCAGATTTCGCCGGCTGACGCTATGCCCAGTATCGACACGCTAAACTACGCATGTTCTTTATGGACATTCTGGGGTCTCTCCGGGACGGTCTTCAGTTGGTACAGCTCCAACACCTCTGCCTTCGTTCCGCTGGAACCGTTGCTACGGTCCTTCCTGCTGGTTGATGGCGTGGATGGGATGCTACTGGTCTCGAACCCCTGTTTGTCGTGGTTGGTTGGCTGCCCGATCTGCCCGGCTTCTCTTCGTGGTTGTCGAGTGCGTCGTCGAATTGTTATCAACATGCACTGCGCCACCTGAATCGTTCTGGTCGTGCACCTAGTCTCCGTGTGGTTGGTGAAGAGTTGCTCAACAATGCAATTCTCTTTTAATTGCATGTTCTTCACCACTCCAGGAAAACAAATGAAATTATAGAGCCAATGAAAGCATGTCTTGAAACCTTCTTGGTTGATCTCAAAATATTGCTCCTTGATTCCCTCTATCTCCATCTTGATCTTCTTTCTTCTTTCTTGCTTCCCCTAATCCTTAGCCCTACTCCTGATCTAAACCTTCACTCTTAGCTGCTTATATCTCCCTGGATCAGTATTTGTGCACCTTCTCAAGTACCTGGTGATTCCCGCTTGTGGGAAGCCAGGTCCCGAATTGCTACTGTCCGAGGCAGCTAAGTGCTATTTATGAGTACTTCAACGCCAATGAACATAGCGCTTGATGATTACGCTAGCCCGAGGTACGTCAAAGGTAGTCTGTCAGTTTCAAGTCAACTAAAGGACAGGGTACGGCGTCGTCCCCTGCGCTGCAGGCCTCTGGATGGGCTCCGTCTGGATCCTCGATAGTCCGACGACCGGTCGCCTAGACGACCTGACTGCTGGCGATGGTGGACCCTTGACTCCGAGTGCAGCCGCCCGAAGGTACTCGCCACTGCACCCCTCTAGACTCCGGGTGCAGCCGCCCGAAGGTTCTCGCCACTGCACCCCTCTTGTTGTGAATCAAACAACCGTTTGGTTGAGATTCCTTTATTTCTCTACATAACTACTATTTATACAATAATTTCTTACATCTAATTGGTCTTGAGATAATGCCTAATTTGATGACCGTGCATATTGTGTGCCGCTGCCTCGCCTAGATAGTTGACGATAAATCTGGGTCGCGACTCTGCAGATTTCGCCGGCTGACGCTATGCCCAGTATCGACACGCTAAACTACGCATGTTCTTTATGGACAATACTTATAATCATAGCTCGTCGATTGGCAAATCGAAATGGCACTGCTGCCATACATAACAACAGTACTGCCTGCGCAGGGCACGGAGGACTGATGACCGATGGCGTCGAAAAGTTACAGTCGGTACAGCAAGTACCGGCAAGTGTAACATAAGTGGACGGATGACCTCATTAAGACCGCAGGTTTGCGCTGCCAACCTATCTTATTGGAAATCTATAGGGGACGCCTATGTCCAGCAATGGACGTCCTATGCCTGATGAATGGATGGATGGATGTAACTTTAGTATCTGTATCTTTATAATTAGCGTTTGCCACAGTTGAAGTAAATCCGGTGATTGAACCACTCTTGCAGATTAATGGCCCTGAACCAAAATCACACCGGTTCGGGAATCCCGCCAGCTTTGAGTCATATAATAAAAAATCGGCCGAGTGCGAGTCGGACTCACGCACGAAGGGTTCCGTAACGTATGGAAGACCCTTTAGACTTATTTTAAGCGTCTACTGCAGTTGCCGTTATTAAAATAGAGCAAAAAGCGGCAAATAAATCACGTTTGTTGTACGGGAGCCCCCCTTAAATATAATTATGTTTATTCTGTTTTTAGTATTAATTGTTATAGCGTGTATGAAAATTTCAACTGTCTAGCTGTAACGGTTCTTGAGATACAGCCTGGTGACAGTCAGACAGACGGATGGACAGCGATGTCTTAGTAATATAGGGTCCCGTTTTACCCTGTGGGTACGGAACCTTGAAAAATATCAAAAAGCGCTTTTCACGATTTTGCTGAACCATAGATTAATTTGTTCCTATGTTCTTAATCTTTGCTTATACATATTTATACTTGTGTTATACACCCGGGATATACATCCCGGGTCACGTACCAATAAGTTCTTTGGAATTTATGTACGGAATTTCACACCACTGGCTTTTCGGTGAAGGAAAACATCGTGAGGCAACCTGCATATGTCCGTAGAATAAATTCGATGGCGTATGTGAATCCACCAACCCGCACTGGGCCAGCGTGGTGGATATGGCCCAATCACCCTTCGTGGGTAGACCTACGTCCTGCAGTGGACTATTCAAAGGCTGATACAGTACAGTACAGTGTTATACATATTTATTTATAGATTTTTTTTATCTCGACGACGTCTATAGTTTTGACTTCGGTTTTGCCCAAGTTGACACCAAAGCGATTGATACTAAAACATAACATTTTGTTACAATTTGAGGGGTGAAAAGAATCTTCAAAAATATGCCGCGAATTTTCTTGATGTTTTACAGAAAAAAAACATTGGTCACTTCACGATCCTCTTAAGTTTACGTAAAAAATAACATTCTTTATCAATAAAATATCACGTAATCACTTTTGTTGTTATGTTTAAAATAAAATGGAAGCTATGTGCTATGCCAATGAAGAAAAAAAATCTACCCAAAGTGACACACACTAAGAGAAGGCAAGGTTCTTTGCTTTCCTTGAAATTATAAACGAGTAGGTATCAGCTTCCTAAGTGCAGAAATATTGTAGTTCACCTATAGTGCAATGAACGTAACATACCTACTGATTTTTTAAAAGGTCGTTCATTGTACCCGTATAACTGTTTGATTATCAGTGGCGTAACTACGCTATCTGAGGCTCGTGGCCAATAAATAAGCAAAGCTCTTCCAAAAGCAAATAATTTAATAACTATTGCTGACGAAATCACCATCACCATATATTTGATGACATGGGGGGTCCCATGTCATCAAATATAAACAAAGGATAACCCCTCCCCCCTCTATAGTGCTTACGTAATACTTGAACGGCCCCTAGGAACCTTTTATTTATCCGGAATAAAAAGTCCCCTTTAAATGCTACTTTTGGACCTATTAACTATATTCACACCAATAATCAACTCTATCCTTTTCTCTGTTGCTGTGTGAAAGAGTAACAAATACGGTCTCGGAATTATAATCTTATTTATTAATAGTAGAAGTAAGGATTTCATAGCGTAGTTTAAATAAATGTCTTAATGGCGATCATCAAAGGTAAGCAACGTTTGTTTGGGGCTCAGCCGCCTTCTGCGCTCGCCCAGGCCCGGTAAGCTGTAGACCCGAGAGCTGTAGGCCCAGAGGCCAACAGCTCTTAGTCATTCAAAAAAAAAGGTAAGCAACGTTCGGTGTGGTGACGGACGGGTGACCGCGGGTAGAATTTGCAGCGCTGCCTTGGTTAGGATGACAAGTTAAATTGTGGGCTCTAATCAATCGTGTCTGAAAATTCACCTGTGTGGTGGAATAATTTTATTTCGCAAATAATGGCAAAGCAGACTTCCATCGTGTACGAAATTCGAATAGTTCTCTTGAATTGATGTACTTATACAATTTTTAAAATATGCTTAAGTTATACATAATCTAAAACTACATAAACTACTACTACATAACAAGCAATTAGATCATCCACAGACTCTTGAAAGTCTAAAGATAATCCAAATGATCAAGCCCACTGCCAGTTGGCAGCGTGCCCAGCATGCTGGCAGCATTGCCACGCGGAATGGCAATGCTTATACGTTGATCCAAATAAACACCAGCATTTTGGTCACGCGTCGTATCCACCAGACGATCATAAAGACTTTTGAAAACAAGATGAGCTCCCGGCCCCCACGGACCCAATGTCTCAACTACAAACGGCCCAGATATGTAACCACTGCCGACGTTAGCATTTTTGCGCCGTTTGTATTGCTCCGCCGAATTGGCCGCCGCTCCAGCCCTATTCTGAGTCTCAGAAAGATGTGACGGCGCCAAAGTAGCGATGCAAGTCGCGTCCCATACCAAGGGCCGTCCACACTTCCATGGGACCCGCGAAAAATAATTCATCATTTCACAGACCAGCGCCATTACAGAAAGTCGTTTTTGGCGGGATCTTGAAAATCTGATTTTCACTGTTAATACAGTAGATCTCTCGGAAATACTCGTATAAAATGTAGTGTGCTTATTATGCACTATCGAATAATTTACAACGATTTCTAAAGAGTAGTCAAATAGCCTGATTTTGGCGCCACCAACGGTAGGAACCATATTGAATGGAAAAATTAAACCGACCTTTTTATTATCTTCCGTGCGATTTTCTCATTTTTTAGGGTTCCTTACCGCAATCGGAAAAAACGGAACCCTTATAGGATCGGATCATATTGTTGTCCGTCTGTCCGTCTGTCTGTATGTCAATACTCTTTATCTCGGGAACGCGTAAAAATATCGAGTTGAAATTTAAACTGTATACGTATATCTATGGTTTCTTGCAGTTGTGTAAAAGAAAAACTTCTCAATTATCGTTTAAAAAAGTTAGAGCCGTTTATGTCGTTAAAAACCGCATATTTCGACACTCACAAAAATCAAAACCTACAGGGTACTTCCCGTTGACATATATAGAACTATGAAATTTGGCGAGAAGCATTGTCTCAGAGTACACGTATAGGAATAATTCTGAAAACTGTAAATTTTTATTTAAATCACAAAAAAATGGGGCCTCAAAATTCACAAAATATGGGTTCAAAATTCAAAGTAGGTAAACCGTATCATGTAAGGTATCAAATAAAAGAACTTCATTAGCACATGCTAGAACTGCAGGGCAATTCTGTTAACCAATCTCTTGACAGAAGTGATACATTCTTGAACCTCTCTCGTTTTTCTGACAGTTATGACAGCTCAAAACTGTCAGAAAAACGAGAGAGGTTCAAAAACGTGTCACCTTAGTAACGATATTGATTAACAGAATTGCCCTGCAGGTTTTTAATTATATTAACAATGTCTAATTTTCGATGTATGACGAGAAAAGTGAAAAAAAAAAACTTTTTTGTCTATGGTTATAGTATAGAGATTTTAACAACTTACTTCCCAATTTTGTGAAATTTTCAGGATTTGTACGGAGCCCTCGATGTGTGAGCCTGACTCGCACTTGTCCGGTTTTTCTTTCTTATGAACCTTCTCCTAATAATAACAAACACAATTAAAAAAGAGTTAGCGAAATCTGTCTAGCCGTTAACGCGGGATGCCGTGACCAAGAATTTATTTATTTTTATTTATTTATTTATTGAGATATAAACGAATTAAACCATTTACATACATCTCACAAAATACAAATCGAAAACAGAATTAACTTATACTTATAGAATACAAATTATTACTATTACAATATAATGTTACAATAATGTCAAGATTAGAAATCAAAAATGTCAAGATTAAAAATATCAATACAAAATGTCATGCAATTTCATAAATTTCAATTGTGCCGTCTATTCGACGGCACCTGTCCCATTGGTCGGTCAAATTTTCGCAATATGTCAAAAAGGTGGATAATACATTGTTCCAATTGTCAAACATAACATCAAATTCAGTGTTGACGGCCAGGAGTGTATTGAGGTGTCTGCGCGTTCGTATTAACGGAGACATGGAACGCGCCACGGTACGACATGGCTCTACATGCAACAGGTCCGGCAACCGGCCACGCCTGTTCACTGGCACACCCGGCTCATCGGGCACGAATAGAGCACACAACAAGTCATGCAACTCTATGCTGTCCACTGACCCCCTGATCACCTTACAACAAATGATGAGCTGGTCTCTTAACCTCCTCGCTTCCAGTGAGTTGTAGCCTAGCTGACCGAGCAAAAATTTAGTAGGGTATAAGAATGGGTAATAGCCGTACCGCTTCTTATACAGGGCTCTTAAAAAGGCTTTTTGGACCTTCTCAAGCATTCGTGCATACTTAACATGATAGGGGTTCCATACGCATGCGCTGGATTCTAACTTACTCCTAACTAGGGATTTATATAAGGTTTCTACAACTAGTGGATTTTCAAAATCCCTTGAATTTCTTAAAACGAAACCCAGTCGACGATAAGCTTCCTTAGCGAGATCTGATATATGATCATTGAAGGTTAATCCCCGATCAAATGTTACTCCCAGGTCTTTGACAGTGTGTACTCTATTCATGACCGAGTCATTCAACCGATAATTATAATGAATAGCACTTTCTTTGCGGTCAAAAGTCATGATATTACATTTTTTAATATTAAATGTCATTTTGTTTTTAATGCTCCATTCAAAAATACTTTTAATATCTTCCTGTAAGCTTAGACAATCCTCAGCTGATTTTATTTCGTGATAGAGCTTGAGGTCATCCGCGTACAGAAGACACTGAGCAGTTGATATTACTTTCGGTAAGTCGTGTATCATCATTTGGAAATACAATGGGCCGGTTACCGATCCCTGACTTACTCCTGATCTGGTATGATAAGGGCCTGATTCATACGTTCCATGTCTCACGTATTGCTGCCGATCACTCATGAGGTCTGAACAAAAGTTTGATAGACTAGGAGTAAAACCAAAAGACCAAGAGAGCTTACGCAACAAGATATTGTTATTAATTTTATCAAAAGCTTTCAAAAGCTTTCTGGAAGTCAAAATATATCACGTCGACCTGCGAGCCCCGATCCAATGCCCCGGAGATGAATTCCACCAAGCACAACAGGTTTGTGTTTACGGAGCGGCCCGGTCTAAAACCGTGCTGCTCTTCACCTATTTGCAGTTTCACCTGCCTATATATTTCGCTGTGCAATATATACTCAAATACCTTAGCCGGTGCACACAGTATTGCTACTGGGCGGTATTCCTCTACTAAAGTCTTTTTGTTGCTTTTAGGGATGGGAGTCACCCTAGATGTTTTCCACTGGGCGGGGTACTTCTCATTTTTAAGCGATAGATTTAAAATATGGTATAGCGGAAGAACAAAATGTTTTTTACCCATCTTGAGGATGAAACTAGGCAAATTATCTGGTCCTGGTGAACTATTTGTTTTTAGCTTGTTAATGCCACGTAAAACATCTTCCGGAGTTACACCAGGTATACTAACATAACTGCTATTCCCACTTTGTTCGTTATCCCAATCTACATTTAACGCTGGTTCGTCGTTCAAGAAGACACTAGAGAAATAGTCTGCAAACGCCTCGGCCGCTTTTACCCCAGTGTACGTAGTACCTTTGTATGAAACCTCGGGCTCAAAACCACCTTTCGACCTAAGACTGTGAATATGCCTCCAGAAGTGCTGCGGATGCTGCTGCAATTGCTCCTCAATACCAATCATATATGATTTATATGCTTGGGATACACGGTACTTCAAATCTGCGCGAAAATCGGAAAATCGTTTATATGACGTGATACATTTTGACTTCCTCCATGATTTATGCAATTTATTCTTTATCCTAATATCATTTATGATCTCAGAATTAAACCATACCGGATACCGATTACTCTTAGCTGTTCGTCTTGACTTTTTAGGCACTGTTAGATCGAATAAGCTGTACACAATTTCATAAAAAGCGTTAGTTGCCTCTGAGACCTCATTCGTTTCCAACACTGGTGTCCACGTCGTCTCAGAGAGCTTTGACTGAAAAAGAGAAATATCCATTTTAGGGAAGTTCCAGTCGCGCGATGGATTAATGTTACTCGGTGGGAGCCTAGAATTAGAATTACTATGTAATCGAAGGGAGATCGTTATCTCTAAAGCCGGGTGATATAGCTCGTCGAGTGGTACAAACCCCTCCGCGCCTTCCCTTACAAATAACTGTTGCTGCAGCGTCTCCGTACACTCCTGCGCCAACACCACGTCCAGTTTACTTCCATGCGAATTCATAATTTCATTATAGTCAACTAAATTGCAATATGTCAAAAAATAACAGTAATAATTTTTAATATTATTAGAAGCGCTAGTCATATTTAGGTCACCAAAAAGATAAAATTTCAATGTAGAAGTAGTCAAAAAAGATTCTATGTTACAAAATAGATTAAATAAACGGAGTCTGAAGCTGAAGAAAATAGCGATTCATTTTTATATTTGAGAAGACTAGCTGACCCGGCGAACTTCGTTTCACCAACTCAGAAACCTTCTTTGGCTCATGCACAACCACTTTGTTAAAGATCATCATATGATCAGATCCATAGGGTATGATTCTATAAAGGACATAGAGACAAACACTCATTTTAATATTTACAGGGTCATACTCGTAGGTATTAAATGCAAAACCTTTTAAGGGCGGGTCTAGTACAATTAGAAAAACAACTTTTGTACTACGCCTTTTGAAAGTTCGCTTTTGCCGCGCGTTGACTAACTTTTTGTATGAAAAAGCTGATTTTTTCTTCTTAATTTTCCAAAAGTTCCAGTACAAAAGATGTTTGTCTAGATGTACTAGACTCGCCCTTAAAAGGTTTTGCGTTTAATACCTATGACCCTCCGGCGGGGAATCGAACCCCGGTCTCCCGCGTGACAGGCGGGGATACTGACCACTATACTACCGAAGAAAAAGCCGTGATGGTCAAGAGGCAGTGACACCCGCCTTACAATCGTAAGGTCGTGGGTTTGAATCCCCGGTCCCGTACCAATGAGTTCTTTGGAATTTATGTACGGAATTTCACACCACTGGCTTTTCGGTGAAGGAAAACATCGTGAGCGTGACCTGCGTACGTCCTTAGAAGAAATTCGATGGAGTATGTGAATCCACCAACCCGCACTGGGCCAGCGTGGTGGATATGGCCCAATCACCCTTCGTGGGTAGGCCTACATCCTGCAGTGGACTATTAAAATAGCTGGTACAGTACAGTACTTATGACCCTGTATAGATGAAAAGTATTGAAGTTGGCTGTGCCATTTTTGGCGAAAAATTATTATCACTGAACTATTATCGCTTAAAATCCCCTTAATTTATAATATCTCTATCATAACACGCTAAAGATAACCAAAATTGCCCAACTGATTATTTTTTATGTATTGAGGCCAGTGCCAAAAAACCGCAACAAGTTTTTATGCAGGCGGTTAAATTAAACAACTAATGAAATTCAAACTATTTCACCTAGGAAGATTGATGGTGGCGGCCTGGGCGGGTGCACGGTTAAGTTGGTTATTATTTCTGCTTTCGGTCAAGGGGGAATTGCAAAAGAAAGCGGATACTTGTGTGACCAGATTTTAGTTTGTGTGTTTAATCTGTGGTTTAGGTGAGTGGGTGTGAGTGTTTGGTTTTAGATTTAAACACTTAGGTTCAAGTATCACTAACTCCATAAGTACCTGAGTATTGACTGTAGCGTTTATAGCGTAGTTTGACTAAGTGTTTGTTAGCGAACAGCAACGTTCAGCACGGTCAGTCTTGGGATGGGTGACCGCAGGTGGCATTAACTGAGCGCTACCGTGGCTAGGATGATTACGTTAATTGTAGGTCCCGGTTGTTTTAACCGTTTAGCTAGTGAGAGGCTTCCAGGCGGCTTAAAACTTTGACACCAGGGCTAGCCACCCGGCCTATACAAACTTACATACTTACTGAGTATTGGTGTACCTACTAATCCAAAAGGAGGTTGCTCAGGCCATAATAATTATGAACAACTTTTACTATGGGACCAACCCGGAATTCCAGAAAAAATCAGCTGTTTCACAATTTTTGACTGCCTCGATGGCTCAGTGGTTAGTGAACCTGACTTCTGGATCAAAGAGGCGTGGGTGCGATCCCCACCCAGGGCAAGCATTTATGTGGTGAACATAGGTGTTTGCTCTGTGTCTGGGTGTCATTTAGATACTATCTATATATGTACTGTACTGTACCAGCCTTTTTAATAGTCCACTGCAGGACGTAGGCCTACCCACGAAAGGTGAATTTTTTTGAATATCCACAACGCTGGCCCAGTGCGGGTTGGTGGATTCACATATGCCATCGAATTTCTTCTACGGACGTATGCAGGTTGCCTCACGATGTTTTCCTTCACCGAAAAGCCAGTGGTGTGAAATTCCGTACATAAATTCCAAAGAACTCATTGGTACGGGACCGGAGATTTGAACCCACGACCTCACGATTGTAAGGCGGGTGTCACTACCTCTTGACCACCACAGCTTTTTTCTATATAAGTATATATTTAAAAATATGTATTATGTAGTATATCAGTCTCTGGCAGCCATATTACAAACTTTGCTTAGTTTGAAAAAAAAAAACATTGAACAAAAAATTTTTTAAACATTTCTTTATGTCCCCCAATATTTATTTATTTTGTCGATTCTGAGTTGTAGTTTTGCATAGAGTTTCGAGTCGGCGCCATAGTAAAAGTTGTTCTTAATGATGGTCTTAATCACCCCCTTTTGGTTTAGTACATACAGTGCAAACAGATAACCTTACTTTTAGTTACTAATTAGATTAAATATGTACATATACGCAGGGTTATTCGTAATCAATTAGCATCCTTTTATGGGTTTATTCTGTACATCTTATCATCTAAATTCATCATATATGCGAGCTTCATCAAAATTTGATATTGCGCAACTTGTAGCTAACTTCACATCCGCCGACTTGAACGATTCAGCCTATAACTAGCGCTTTCACGTGAGACTCAAAGGTCATGGTTAACAAATGCCATTATATACGGGCCATGGGTTGTATTAGGTAACATGACGTATGGGTGCGTCTCGCACTGACAAACGCAAAACCAAAAGGTTATGGTCAAACCGACATAGCCAGCGAATTAGCAAATTTAAATGACTGTGGGCAGGGTAAACAGTTCGGATCTTCGATGGGAGAGAAAAGTTCTCGAATGGAGATCACGGACCAACAAGAGCAGCGTATCATCATCATTTTCATCATTTCAGCCATAGGACGTCCACTGCTGGACATAGGCCTCCCCTATGGATCTCCAATAAGACCGGTTGGAAGCGGCTTGCATCCAGCGTGATTCTGCGGTCTTAATGAGGTCATCCGTTCACCTTGTGGGTGGACGTCCTACGCTGCGCTTGCCGGTACGTGGTGTCCACTTGAGAACTTTTCGACTCCACCGGTCATCAGTCCTCCGCGCTATGTGCCCTGCCCATTGCCATTTCAACTTGCTAATCCGTTGGGCTATGTCGGTAACTTTGGTTCTTCTACGGATCTCCTCATTCCTGATTCTATCCTGCAGAGAGACTCCGAGCATAGCCCTCTCCATAGCTCGTTGGGCTACTTGGAGCTTACTAATAAAGCCCATAGTGAGAGGCCACGTTTCTGTGCCATAAGTCATCACTGGCAACACGCACTGGTCGAAAACTTTCGACTTGAGGCACTGAGGTATGTCGGACGAGAAGACGCTACGCAATTTTCCGAACGCTGCCCAGCCGAGTTGGATTCGGCGATTGGCCTCTTTGTTGAAGTCGGACCTACCTAACTGGACTATTTGTCCTAGGTAGACGTACGAGTCAACGACTTCAAGAACCGACGATTTCCAACAGAAATCGGGGTGTGTAAAACATGGGAATTACACATGACCTTTGTCTTATCCATGTTCATTTTAAGACCCACCTGTTGAGAGACTCGATTAAGGCCTTCGAGCATCACGGCTTGACGGTTAGAGCAGCGTATGACGTCCACCAATTAGGTGTACTGACGATTTAATTAAGATCGTAGGTACCGCTGGATGTAGGTCGCTTCGAACCGGCTTTAATGGAAATCCGTATAGGAAGCCTAAGCCTATGCCTATGTTTTTACCATTTAGACATGTCATAGACCTTCAGGCGAAACTCTGACACTAGGGCTAGCCACCCAGCCTATACAAACTTACTATCGCATTGAAACATTGGCAAGTCATTACTTATCAGAAATGTTCCATTGAAGACGAGCAGGTGTGTAAAGCCGACATGCCTTTATCTTGCGCAAGCGCACGTCGAAAGGTCAATGTGTATTGTCCAGCCGGCATAATACAAGTCAATCGTCTCTCTTATTAATCGAGCGTAAGCGAAGATCCGTGCCGTGAAGCCGTGGCGGTCAAGAGGTAGTGACACCCGCCTTACAATCGTGAGGTCGTGGGTTCAAATCCCCGGTCCCGTACCAATGAGTTCTTTGGAATTTATGTACGGAATTTCACACCACTGGCTTTTCGGTGAAGGAAAACATTGTGAGGCAACCTGCATACGTCCGTAGGAGAAATTCGATGGCGTATGTGAATTCACCAACCCGCACTGGGCCAGCGTGGTGGATATATATGGCCCAATCACCCTTCTTGGGTAGGCCTACATCCTGCAGTAGACTATTAAAAAGGCTGGTACAGAGTACAGAAGCGACGATCTCCGTTTTAGATACGATGTTGGTTTTCGTCTACAGGTAGTATTTTTCAACTAATCTCGACGAAACATGGTACACAGCTTTTATGTACATATTTTATTAATGGACTTTTTTGTTGTCGACGTTACTACATTAATTTCCCAACTCAGGAGTTGGAAAATTGATGTAGTAACGTCTCATTTTTGATCGACAAAGAGGTACTCAATTCGACACGTATATACAGGGTTATTTCTAATCAATTAGCATCCTTTCAGGGGCTTATTTTGTACGTCAAAACTAACAACTTTTGATCTACGACTTTTATTAATTCGCAAAAAAAAGTTGTTGTCAGGACATCAAAATTTGAGGAAGTCTTATCCAAATCTCCACCCCCTAATTTGAAGGGTCGGGTGGTGAAAGTTCCCAATTTTAGAATTGTTTTGTTGCTTGTGCTATAGATGCCTACTTATTATATTTATTTATCATTATATTTATTAATATGTGTTTAGTATTTTTATTCATTTTTTTATTTTTTATTTAAGTATTAGTATGTTTTTGTATGCATTATTATTGTTGTAAAATTAAATTCTTGTGTATGTTGATATGTATGTATATATCTTATGTATATTTATGACTCTTTATTCAAGTGTATTCATTTTTGTTTCAACATTTTTGTTTTTTTTTGTCCCTTACCTTCCTCTATACCTAATCCTTTCCTCTCTTTATCAGGTTGCATGGAAGAAATCGCTTTAAGCGATAAAGCCGCCGGTTGTCGCACTATTTTAATTAAGTTTATTGTATTCTTTTATTGTTATATTGTACATTGTGTGAATAAAGCGTTTTCTATTCTATTCTATTCTTATTATTTTGTTGCTTATACTGGTATACGCACCAAATTTGCCGCTTCAATAAAATTAAACAGGGACCACCTATGTATATTCTACCGAACCAAAAAAAACTATCGAAGTCGGACTACTCTGTACAAATGTTGTTTTTAAACTTTCGCTATATGAACACATCATTACTAGTAGTCCGCCCCGAACTTGGACCTCGCGCGATTTCTATTTTAAATCATAAATACCTACTGGGATTTAAAAAAAATGTAACAACATTTGTTACATTTAAACAATGTTGAAAGACATAGATAACATTCGGTGAAATGGTTAAAATAGTCATCCGCAACTCCCGCAGAAAGTGGCGCCGTTTTGCCTTTTATTACCACGGCCCTCGTATCTTCGCAACCACTGAACAGAAGATGCTCATATTAGAACTTAAAATTTTTATAAATATAAACTACGTTCGTGCTAAATTTCTTGGAAATTGGTTGCCGGTACTTGAGTTATCGTTGAACAAATATACATACAAACATACACCCAAGAGCCGGCTCGTCCCAGTAGACTGAGACCTCACTTACGCTTGGTCAATTATGTATTACGGGACTAATCGCGCACTAAAATTACGTGATAAATAAATACCTCGTCATCCCGTCGTTTCGTCCGAGTTGTCTACCTGTGAGCTGTGTGCAACTTGGTCGAAACGTCGGGATGATGAGGTATTTATTTATCACTTAATTTTAGAGGGCGATTAGTCCTGTACTATATAGTAATAATACTCTCTATATGATGCATAATTCTCAAAGTTATGCATTGGTCGGTCATAAAAAAAATATACTGCTCGATTGACTGCCTCGGTGGCTCAGTGGTTAGTGACCCTAACTTCTGGATCAAAGAGGCGTGGGTTCAATCCCCACCCAGGGCAAATATTTATGTTATGAACATAAGTGTTTGCTCTGTGTCTGGGTGTTATTTAGTTACTACTCGTATCTATTTAAGTATGTATTTAAAAATAAGTATATGTAGTATATCAGTCTCTGGCAGCTATATCACAAGCTTTGCTTAGTTTGGGGTCAGAGGCCATGTGTAAGATGTCCCAAAATATTAATATTATTATTATAATATACACGTGTACTTGAGGACATCCTCCGTTCTAAAAAAGTAGATTGTTAATTGGATAGTATGTTTTAAGGTAGTAATTAGCAACTTTACAAGGGGTTAATAAGATAATCTGTCTACTATGTGGGTAGACGTCCTACACCGGTCCGTGGTCTCTACTCGAGAGCCTTTCGCCCCCACCGGTCATCCAACCATATCGTAAAAGTATCAAAACGTGATCGGCAGATTCTTAAGACAACATTTACCGTTGTTATGAAAGTGAGTCGACCTTGAATGTAATCCTTGAATGCCGACTTATTTTAATGATAAAATTGCGTAAATATGTATAATTTATACTATGCGGATTGCAAATTTTTATATTACGAAACGTAGGCACGGCTATACGTTGAGAATGATACCCTATACCTGTATATTTGAAATAGGCTTGACTAATGTAGAGTTTGTACACAAAGAGAACCGTCGCGGCGTTACGGTGAACTAACTGTAGGAACAATTAAAGGCACCACCGTAACAAGGTTTTTTTTTTATTTATTTTATTAACACATTACAACATTTTGTTTACAACTAAGAATACCAAAAAACCCGGTCAGGTTTGTTTTGGTACCTCTTTACGACTCACCCGTGACATAAATATTATGTATGTGACGCTTACAAAAATCAAATATTTGGTTTAAATTACTAAAAACTAAGGTATCTAAATAATTTAGTTCCTATAGAATTAACTTTTGAGTGTTTAGTATAACAAAACAAAAGGTCTAAATATTTCACTCACAGACAAAGCACTAATTTAGGTAATATACTACAGTTAGTCGCACTCCTAAGAATTTAATACAGGTGAAAAGGTAAATTATCCATTATTTTATTAAACACATTTCCCTAGTTTCTAAAGCAATCACCTAAACAAAAAAAAATGTTAAAATTAACTAAATAATAACATGTAGGTAAGTAAGCTATAAATTCAAAGGTGAAATAGTATTCTCTCAATCAAATGAAATCAATAGTGAAAAAGAAACAGGGTTACCTACTCTAAATTGCTATTATAATTACGATAGCATGGCGCCTCAAAAATTTGGCCTACTTAGATTTAAATCAGCAGCCAAGGTACCGACTACTTGGTAGACGCGAGTGCTGATGAAAATCGAATTGGTGTCTACCAAGTATCCAAACACTTTTAGTTGTACTAGCAATGACAAAGCAGTGTTGTCATCGTACGAAATTAGTAAAATGGCACACGGGCGACCTCACCTACGACGCTTTTCTTTTTGCACAGAGTTTGTGCTATCTACGATTTTCAAACGACTTCAAGAAGAAGGTCTTCAATTCAACTGTTATAGGCCGAATCAAACTTCTAGGCAGCTCTGAAATTAGCTACAAGTTACGCAATATCTAATCCTGAAAAAAAGCTCACAAAAAGCGACGCGTTGATTGGATATTGCGCAGCTTGTAGCTAACTTCACATCCGCCAACTTGAAATCCAATTCGGTCTATATCTACACTTCAGACGTTCTTGGTCAGCGAGCGACATTAATTTTCATTAGTTTTTTACCATTTACAAATAAACTACTCAATTTTAAGTTACGAAAACTCATTTGGCTACCATAAATAGGTACCGCCTTACCATAAAACATTTAAACATGCTTTAAACACAGTTTACCCGTAACTATAACAGAATACGGCTAAAACTCACGTTATAATTATACGGTCGATCCGCAAGAAATCCGACCAGTTTAACCGTGCAAATTATACTGTTAAACATTGTCTAATTCGTGCGTAAAACTTTTGTGGTAAGACGGGTAGTGTTTAAAAACCAAATTAATGGTCCATGCACGAAAGTACATGAACCATTAAGTACCTAACCAAAAGGAGTCGACACTGCAAAGCGTACCCCTCTGCCAAAAGTACGCGACCGGCGGTCATGCTCTTTATACAGGGTTATTTCTAATCAATTAGCATCCTCTTAGGGGCTTATTATGTACATCAAAATTAACAACTTTTGTCCTGCAAATTTTCTCAAAACTCAAAAAAAAAAGTCGTTCCATAGAAAAATATCGTTCACTCTCGACAAAATGTATGAAACAGTTGATTTTTTTTTGAGTTTTGACAAATGTTGCTCAACAAAAGTTGTTAGTTTTGATGTACAGAATAAGCCCTTAAAAGGATGCTAATTGATTAGAAATAACCCTGTATAGAAATATCGGTCTGGTTGCGCTTGTGTTGCGGTAATTTTCAGCTAGTGTTAGTTAAATACATTTGTGTGCGTGTAAACTTGCTTATATTTTGGTTTGTGTGCGTTTCTTCACCCCCCACTGACTTGGCAGACTTCTGTGCTTAGGCGTGTCGACTCCCATGAACTGATTTTCACCTTAGTTTTTAATGGATGCAGTCTTGTTCATAAACTGACTACTATTTTTACTTGTAGGTGCGTGTACCTAGTTGACCCTACCAACTTAGGTATGAATGAATGAATGAATTTATTTATTTGCAAGAATGTAGTACATACAAGGTGTTACAATAAGTGACAAATTCCCTTACATCCTGTCATTTCTGACGAGCAAATGTTTTTATATTAAATTAATATGCTAACAAATTTTCTTAAAGGGCCACAGGCTTTACTATGGCCACAAGCCACAAAAATATGAATAAAAAATGTCATTATATATTAGAATTATTGAAGTCAAAATTATACAATGCAATGTCAAGTAATGTCAAAGTCAAATTTTTAAGATGTCCAAGTCAATTTTAAATATTGTAAGTTAAATTAAATTGCAAACAAATACTCAAAAGCTACCAGGGGCATTAAAACGGTTTCCTGTAATTTAGAAACTCTGATACTTCATAAAAACAGTGATCCAACAAGTAGGTCGTTAAAGTTTGTTTAAACTTAAAATATGGTAACTTTTTATATTTTCAGGCAATTTATTATAAATTTTGATACCTTTTAATTTCTGCTAAATGATTTTTTGAAAACTTAACAATGACCAGTTTATGTGTAATCTGTGTTCACATCCGCCAACTTGTATGATTCAGCCTATATCTAGGCGTGAAGTCACGCGGAACTTTAAAACTGTACTGTACTGTATCAGCCTTTGAATAGTCCACTGCAGGACGTAGGCCTACCCACGAAGGGTGATTGGGCCATATCCACCACGCTGGCCCAGTGCGGGTTGGTGGATTCGCATATGTCATCGAATGGACATATGCAGGTTGCCTCACGATGTTTTCCTTCACCAAAAAGCCAGTGGTGTGAAATTCCGTACATAAATTCTAAAGGACTCATTGGTACGGGACCGGGATTTGAACCCACGACCTCACGATTGTAAGGCGGGTGTCACTACCTCTAGGCCACCACTGCTTAAACTTTAAAAGTAACTCTTTAGAAGTAACTCTTTAATTAGTTTAATTACCATTAAAATTAGGCCTTCTTTTGACAAAAAAGTAAGTTTTGTTTACAGTTTTATTAATTTGCTTGATTTTAGTACAAGGAATAATGTTTTTTTCACCATTGTAGCAATGGCTTTTGTAATATTATTTGTAGGTGCCTATAAAGATTGTATTATGGAGATATCTTATACCTACTTTTAAAATATCAACTCTTGTACATATATTTATTTTATTTGTAAATTTATTTGCACGATATTCCAATCTCAGAACTGGCTCTGGCAGTTTTGGTGAAATTGTGTCTATTTAGATAGATTATCCTTTTTTACGTTAATCTGTACCTACTTATGAAAAAGCTCGAATTTCCAATCCAATTTCCAAAGATATCAATTATTTTTTATAGGTAGATGTTATTTCATTGAAAACCAAAATTCAACTTTGTACATCAGTGACCATTGAAAAACATTTTACGACAAAAAAAATAGTATAGGTTCATAATACTTTTTTAAAAAATAAAAAATTGGTAAGATCTACCCTCATTTTTGTAATTTCAAAACGCTATAACTTTAAATACAAAATCACTACACATTTAATGTTAAATAACTTTAAAAATTATGAAAAAATAACAACGCAAATAATAACCAACATGACAATAAAAAAAAACAAAACAAGTCGGTTCCAAAATTAAAACAGTACAAAAAGTAACTCACCCACGCTCAGAATAAAAGAAGAAATCCCGAAACACAACACTAATAATCCGAATCCAAAAATAAAAACCGTTTTCAAAAAAAGAACAATACAAACGTCTTTCACTTCACTACATTCGATATTTGAACTGAGAACCTTATTTCGCGGGCTCACGTGTGATAGTGAGGTCGATTGGTCTGACGATCTTGCAGGCCGCGGCGTTTAATATTAACCGGGCAGTGGCGACGCGGTTATGAGTGACCACTTCAATCAATGAATCAAAAACTTTTATTGACATAAATATTTTTCGCCTAAAATATAGTCGCACAACCGATTTTAATCGTGTACAAAATTCGAATACATAGTTCACTCGAATCAATGTATACCATTTTTTGATTATTTTTTTTAAAAACAGCTCATCCGATTTCGATAAAATTGAAATTAAACTATTTTTGACGTTTTATCTACCAAACAAAAAAAAATCACCAAAATCGGTTTATAATTGGCAGACAATTATAATTTGACATACAAAGAGAAAGTCGAATTGAGAAGCTCCTCTTTTGAAAATGGTGAACAAAATTAGTAAGTAAATAAATAATACTCATTCCCGAATTAGCCAGTAGCTGTGCTACGGGAGTCAGCAATTTCTCCTATACCTCCTATACTTTATTATAATTACTAATTTTATTTTATATTATATACTACCATAATACCTAATATCCATCATACACTTGGCAAATAGATACCTACCCTGAGATGTGTAACGTCCCTCATCAGTAGACTATTTTCTTGAACGACAGTTTTCCATTATTTTGTATTGTTTTTTTTTATTTTTCCTCAAAAAAGGGGGCGTGGATTTGCTCTCGTGGTACGTATCAATTGATTTTGGTAATATATCGCAAGATCTTTTAGTATTTCAATCCTTACAATAATTGCGAGTATAATCAAAATCGGTCAAGGAAAAGTTGAGATAATATAGACTTATGAAGATTCAGTTAAAGAGATGTGTCCCGAGTTCTATTTGTCGGAGTTTGTTTGTTTGTAAAATATTTGTGGGGCAATCAGACCTTCCAATAATTTTGCGCGCATTTTACGGACAACGAGTAGTGCAGGGTTGAATGATACGCGAGACCACGCTCGACTATAAAAACATAATAACTCGCGTTGTCCTTACGATCCGCACATATTGAAAATATCGCAATACATTGTGTCATCATAGATATTATAGCCCATAATCAATAAATAACATTAGTTACACTCTTTTGGATTAATAGAAACATTAATTCAAAACTTTTAACCGAATTCGAAAAAGAAGGAGGTTCTCAATTCGACTATAATTGTGTTTTTTGAATGTATGTTACGCGATCGCTCCGCAAATCATGAATCGATTTTAATGAGTTTAATACAATTCATGTTTATTATTTTTAAAATTTGGCCCCGGTTGTTTTAATCGTTTAGCCATGGCCTTCAGGGGGATTAAAAATTGTGACACTAGGGCTAGCCACTTAGCCTATAGGAACTAACTAATGATTTTAGTTTTGTCGTTTAGTAGATCATAATCAATTCAATGGTCAAATTCTCTATCGAGAAATCGTAACTTAACCTGTTAAGTATTCTTATTATTACCGCAGATTTCGTTTGGAGAAATATTTTTTTAAATATAAAATTTAAAAAGCTATTTTTTTAAAGTTACATTTCAAATAAAAACTGCTTTTAGGTCGTAGTTTAAACTTTGTTATATGTAACTGTTTTCATAAATGTAAAATAACGTTAAAAAGAATTTAAAACCGAATTTAAGTTACGTTATATGAAATAATTGTTTTTTTTTTGCAAAAAATAGCTTGACCGACTTCACCCGTGTACAGAATTCGCGAATATTTCGCACGGAAAGATGTAGCATTTTTCACATTATTGTTGATACGAGTATACCAAAAATGGCTTAGCAATTTCGATAAAATTTAAATGGCACCAATTTCGAATTTTTTTTTTCAATTTCACCATTTTCGAACTCTTTCCAATGAAAAAAAATTATTGAAATCGGACTACGATGAAAAAAGTTATGCGTCGTTATACATAAAAAAATATACGCGTCGTATTGAGTATTTCCTCCGGTGGTTCGTCGGTCAATCCTACTATCCTACTTCCTACTAATATTATAAACGCGAAAGTTTGTGAGGATGGATGGATGGATGTATGCCAAAGTCAAAGTCAAAGATTTTTATTGCAGTTTGCATGTACAAAGGTGGTATAGATATAATCATGACTCAATACAAACTTGCCTATGCAAGGCGTGCAACATTACTGGCAGCTTTTTTTATTATTATTACCTAAATCAAATTATTATTACAAAATTAAAATTCTCAAATTATATTTAAATTGATTACAATGTCCTAGTCAATATGATGTTAGTTGATTACAATGTCATGGGTTAGTAATTAAGTTATGTTAGTAGATTGCAATGTCATGGAAAGATTAGTCAATAATAGTATTCCAATTAATTTTTTTGTCAGTCATAAAATCACTAATAGTGTAGTAACACTTAGTCTGAAGGACTTTCTTTAATTTAGTTTTGAATAGACTGTGGCTGAGAGTTTTCAGCGAGTTCGGTATTTTGTTGTAGATTACAGGTCCCATACAGAAAATACTTTCACTTGTTATCTTTTTTTTACGTTGGTCTATATTAAGTTTATATTTGTTACGTCTATTACGAATAACTTTATCGTTCGATAGGGGGAAATAGTGTTGGTTAGTTTTTACAAAGTAAGCCACTTCCAAGATATAAAGTGACGGAAGTGTTAGGATTTTGTATTCAGCAAATTTTGGTCTGCAACTATCGGTTACGCGAAGGCCAAACATGGCCCTTATGCAACGCTTTTATGCTTTAAACGCATAGTTGAAGTGTGTGGAGTTGCCCCAGAAGATGACACCGTATCTCAGGACCGATTCAACCAAGCTATGATAAGATGTTAATAATGCATCAGTTTTTACAACTGGTGTGATTCTGTGGAGAGCATATGCTGAGCTACCCAATTTTTTACATAGATCTTCAATATGAGCTTTCCAGTTTAATTTTTTATCGATTATAATACCTAAGAACTTGGTAGACTCAACCTCTTTTATTCTAATATTTTGGTAATTTATGTTTATGTCAGAAATGTGATTAAATCTTTGAGTAAATTGGATAATGTTTGTTTTATTTAAGTTTATTTTTAAATTATTAGTATTTAGCCAATTAATAATTAATTCTAGTGTCCAGTTAATGTCCTTCACATAGTGATCTTTGTTTTGGCAAGGAATTATTACTGTACTGTCGTCAGCAAACAGTGACATTGGATGTTGTGTAACTTTAGGCAGATCATTTATGTAGGAAATGAATAGCTGCGGCCCCCACACAGTACCCTGTATGGATGTTTGTTACTCTTTCACGCAAAAACTACTGAACGGATTGAGATGAAACTTTGCAATAACATAGTTTATATATCAGAATAACACATAAGCTATAAATCCTACTAATATTATAAACGCGAAAGTTTGTGAGGATGGATGGATGGATGTATGGATGTTTGTTACTCTTTCACGCAAAAACTACTGAACGGATTGAGATGAAACTTTGCAATAACATAGTTTATATATCAGAATAACACATAAGCTATAAATTATAATGATATATTTCGTATGCGGGCGAAGCCGCGGGTAAAAACTAGTACAAAATAAAATACAGGCGAACATGACACCTCCTCCTTTGTTTGAAGTCGGTAAAAATGTATAATATTCTAACGTAGGAGCTATTACCTTCAAAGCTAAAATGTAGTTATTTCTGGTTCAGGCCATGGTCAATGGTCAATCTAGTTTGGACTTTAGACTATGGCCTAATCCTGAACTTTGGACTAAGCTCTTTCGTGTGAAACTTTAAGGTCTTTTTTGTTTCGATGACACTTCCTAATTCCTGCATGTCATCATTATTAACTAATTTTTCCTTAAGCATTTATTTTATTTTCCTCAATATTTTATTGATCGAGCGTAAGTGAAGATCTCGTCTTGCTTTCGTTTGTCGAGATGCCGGTTTTCGTCTCCAGTAGACCAAGCATGCGACCACGAAAACCTACGAAAATAACTCTTTTCGACGCGAAAAGCGACAGATATACAGGGTTATTTCTAATGAATTAGCATCCTTTTAGGGGCTTATTCTGTACACCAAAACTGACAACTTTTGTTCTGTGACTTTTGTCAAAAATAAAAAAAAAATTGGTGTGCCATAAAAAATATCGTTCACCCGCGACCAAATGTATAGAACAGCTGATAATTTTCTTGAGTTTTGACGAAATTCGCAGAACAGAAGTTGTTAGTTTTAATGTATAGAATAAGCCCCTAAAACGATGGTAATTGATTAGAAATAACCCTGTATACTTCGCCATAACTCTGTCTCGTTCTGTCACGTCCAAAGTAATATTCGTATTCGTGTGGCGCATACTAGCCCAGTTGGTCGCAAAAAAAAAACTTGACAACACTTGGTATTGCCAAGTGGTCGTGTCAATTTTGGCGAAAAACAATAATTATTTTTTATATATTTATCTACGATGTCTACTTCAAAGGTGTATTAATTTAGAGATTGATGGTGTTCGATCATACAAGTTTGCGGATGTGAAGTTAGCTACAGACTGAG
The DNA here is from genome assembly GCA_949316475.1 of Hypomecis punctinalis. Taxonomy (NCBI): domain Eukaryota; kingdom Metazoa; phylum Arthropoda; class Insecta; order Lepidoptera; family Geometridae; genus Hypomecis; species Hypomecis punctinalis. The sequence continues at coordinate 3,207,356 of OX438795.1, forward strand.
TATAAAGTATAGAAAGAATATAGTATCGTCTATAATGAAACATGGGTGAAACCCAAGCAACGCGCAGCTATACGTGAGCTTCAGTCAGGATTGGATATTGGATATTTTATCGGATGTGAAGATAGCTACAAGCCATCCGATAAATCCACCGACTTTATGATTCCGCGTATACACATTGTTCTATTATACATTACCAGTTTTTTTGTCGTCCATGTGTACTACCGTTTATGTGTACCATGTAGGTATAGGTGTTTTATCCCTACATAGTCGACGTTCCACCACTTGTACTAAGCGATTCCCTTCATAATGCGGACCGCTAGGGATTGGAATGCCATAGTTCCGTCCGTTACCTTTCACACCACTGGCTTTTCGGTGAAAGAAAACATCGTGAGGAAACCTGTATACAGGGTTACAGGCTAAGTCGACCTATTCCCGTTAAGCGTGTGTAGTTTACTACGTGTCTGACTGATTTGACTATGAAATACCATATCCTAAATCTCACAGTTTTCGAGATATTTGAATTCAAATACTTTTTATAAAAGGTTAATTTTACGGACAATATTGGGTAGTGAGGTCATAAAACATTATTTTACATGTAAAAATCAAATAAAAATAATAATACGACTTACACGTTTCAAAATATCTGAGCTGATAGCCGAAAATTAGGAATTTTATAAATACCAATTTCAATAACTGTTTTTTTTTTTTTAATTTAGGATAGTGTATTTCATAGTCAAATAAGTCGGAAACAAAGTAAACTACACACCCTTAACGGGAAGGTCGACTTACCCTGTAACCCTGTAAATCCGTAGAAGAAATTCGATGGCGTATGTGAATCCTCCAACCCGCTTTGGGCCGGCGTGGTGAATATGGCGGACGGGATGGATGGACAGACAAATGGACAGCGAAGTCTTTGTAATAGGGTTCCATTTTGGGCACGGAACCCTAAACAAGGTGTGCGCTATCAGGCAAACCTTAAACACCTGTTCAAATCCCGACCTTGTAATATAGATCTTGCCGCATAAACTCGCCGGAAAAGAATGAAAATAGAAATCTCACAAGGTCTCTACTTTCGTAACAAAACCTTGCGTGCAGGATGTCAACGTCAGGATATAAACTGGTTTACAACTTAACGGAGCATTATGAGACGAAATTTTAATAATTTATGTTACTATGCCTACTAAGTGCAAGTAAGGAAAAGGGAATTGAGTATGCGAAATATGTGAACCGCATTCTGTATGTAGGTAACTGTTTTAGTCTTAAACATGTGAATAAATGATATTATTATAAACATATAACTATTGACTGCTTCGGTGGCTCAGTGGTTAGTGACCCTGACTTCTGGATCAGAGGCGTGGGTTCGATTCCCACCCGGGGCATACATTTATGTAATGAACATACCTAGGTGTTTGCTGTATGTCTGGGTGTTATTTAGGTACTATCTATTATAAATATATACTTTAAAATATGTACATGTAGTTTATCAGTCTCTGGCAGCCATATCACAAGCTTTGCTTAGTTTGGGGTCAGAGGCCGAATGTGTGAAAAAAATAAATAAAAATACTAGCTTTCGAGATCTTGGATATCATGTACCACAGCGATGGCCCAGTGCGGGTTGGTGGATTCACATAAGCCATCGAATTTCTTTACAGACATAACTATGCAGGTTTCCTCACGATTTTATCTTTCACCGAAAAGCCAGTGGTGTGAAAACCCGTACATAAATTCCAAAGAATTAGTATGGATCCCGGTTTCGAACCTTCTACATCACTATTCTGAAGCGGGTGTCACTACCACTAGATCACCACAGCAACAACTAAAATTTAAGGTGAAAATCAGGTGATGCACCTATGTAAGTATAATCTTTTACAAAACTTTACTTTAAAACTTAAGTAATAATTATGTTATGCATAACTAAATTAAAACATAAAAAACTTAATCTAAGAGCCCGTATAAGTAAACGTGGCCAGAAAGTGGCCTTTGTAAGTACATAAATAATATTATTGATCAAGCGACAGCGAAGTAAAATTTTGCTTTCGTCTGTAAGTCTACAGGTCGCATTTTTAAACAAATCTCGACGAAAATTGGTACCTACTCAAGTTAATGGAATTTTTTGTAGTCGGCGATTTTTTATTGGGTATTTCCTTCAATTTGCTGTCGCGTTATTTATCAGCCGATTTCGATAATAATAATAAAAAGTTTGCGAGTATAAATCAAATTGGTCATGAGTAGTTGAGATACCTAGGCTTATGAATATTCAATTAAAAATGATGGCAAAAGGCCTGACAGTATAACGCTGATCCAATAGAAGTGTGGACGGCCCTTGGTATGGGACGCGACTTGCGACAATACTTTGGCGCCGTCACATCTTTCTGCGACTCATGGTAGGGCTGGAGCGGCGGCCAATTCGGCGGAGTAGCACAAGCGGCGCAAAGTGGAGGAGTTGAGACATTGGGTCCGTGGGGGCCTGGACCTCATCTTGTTTTCAAAAGTCTTTCTGAGCGTCTGATGGTGGACGCGACGCGTGACCATATCCTGGTGTTTATTTGGCTCAACGTATAAGCATTGCTATTCCGCGTGGCAATGCTGCCAGCATGCTGAGCACGCTGCCAACTGGCACTGGGCTTGAGCATTTGGATTATCTTTAGACCTTCAAGGGTCTGTGGATGATCCAATTGCTTGTTATGTACTAGTAGTTTATCTAATTTTAGATTATGTAAGTCTTGTATTTAGTGGTAGTTAATAAAAACACTTGCCCTTTTAAAAAAAATGTGTCGCAAAATCTATTGTTAAGAGTACTACTATTGTGTACCTCATTAACACTATCAGTTCATAATTGCAAAACCTGTTTTAGTGAAGTCATAATTTTCATATAATTTCCGATAACTGATTATAGGACAATAAATTGGCTTTCATCATTTATACAACAAATAAAATTATCACTCAAGTTTGATATGCCTATAAGTGTTAATTGACTGATTTCTATCACTGAATATTTCGTAATTTTCACACTTGCGAAGGATTTTTGTCTGGTTTGGAAATGTTTTGTAATGTTAATGTTGCCATTTGACCTTTCAACATTTCGGATGACGTCTACTGCTGGATATAGGCCTCTCCTCTTAGCTTAGCTAACCGAAAGGAGAGGATATGAATGATGAAGAGGATTTATCCATCATAGGGTAGATGCAACAGTTGTAGGCATAGTTTTGGCCATTTGCACGATACATAATTTTTGTTTGTGTGAATTTCAAAGTTTAAAAATGCCTTTAAATATTATTTAACCGTAAAATGGTCTACACAGTCATTGAAATTCAAAGTGGCCCGATATGAGACTAAAATGGCTACAACTGAAAAAAATGATTAAAACTTATTTTCATTAAAACTACCGTGAGTATTCATCATAACTACTACCGTCGACGTCAGTGCGCGCGCGCCAGTCGACGGGGGTGCGCGTATTCCCTGAGGATGGAGTTCTAAATACTCTGAAACTGGTTGGATTCCTTGCGGATCGACCTTATAATTATAACGTGAGTTTTAGCCGTATTCTGTTATAGTTAAAAGTTATTTTCACTACAGAGCAAACAGAGAATTCGAAAAAAAGAACATCATAATTCAGTTGTCATGTATAAAACTGCAACTCGTAAGAAAAGTATATAAAACATCTGATTTTTGTTCTCGAATTCACCATGCTTTGGTGGCGACTCGATTCAAGCAAGGACTTTAGATCTAAGTAAAAGACATCGACGCGCTTCCTTGAATGAGCGCGTTTATGTCTTTTACAAGCAACGTTCAGCACGGTCAGTCTTTGGATGGGTGACCGACTGACTGAGCACTACCGTGTTTCGAATGACTCGTTAAATTGCAGGCCCAGAACCGTTTAGACATGTCAGATGTCTTCAAGCGGCTAAAAAAAGTCTGCCTATACAAACTTACCTACTCGTACAGTGCGACATAAAGACTTGAAAATAAATGAGGTCGCCACCATCGCTTTGTTAGCATATTTTGCATTATTTTTTGCATAATGAAACTGTTTTCCTGTTCACAGTCCACAAAATAACACAAAACAAGAAAAATGCTAGGAAGTTAACAATTATTGACAGCTCAGGTTGTGATTCCAGCAAAAGTGATAATTTAGTTCCCGAATAATTAATTCATTTCATCTCTTTTGTGTCGCACTGTATAATAATTATTATGAGGAGATCCGTCAAGGGCCAAATTTAATGACATATCCTATCGGATTGACAAGTTGAAATGGCAGTGGACAGGACACATTCAATGGAGTACTAAAGATAAGTGGAGTCAAACAGTTCTCGAGTGAAGATCACGTACCGGCAAGCGCAGCGTAGAACGACCATCCCCGAGATGGACAGATAACTTGATCAAAACCGTAGGTTAGCGCTGAATGTAAGCCTGCTTCCAACCAATCCTAATGAAGATCCAAAAGGGAGATTTATGTCCAGTAGTGACTAATATGGCTGTAACAATGACGACGAAATACATTGTTAAAAATTCCGAAAAATATAGTAATAGGTAATTTTGAGAGCCCACAATGAAGAACTTTACCAATTTCTACACATTTATTTAAAATACCAAACTAAATAATTATCTTGCATTATCTTCTAATACGATTGGCAAACAACACGCGGTGTTTGCCAGAGATCGGAGAGGCCAAATAGTTTCTTCAAATATTCTCTAAATTCCTCTGCACTCTGTTCCGATTTTGCTGCATCCGACGGGGTCTATACGATGGTAATAGTACCTATACATAATCTATTTAACCACCATAATTGATAATCTTGTACATAATTTTATTAAATAAATTATTAATGTAGGTACACATAAAATCATCGACTTGGCATTTATACATTCTTTATTGATGAACAAAAACTAAGTCTATTGTATAATAATAAAATTATGTACAAGATGATCAATTTTGGTGGTTAAGTAGATTAGGTATTAGGTACTATTACTTACGTATAGACCCCGTCGGATGTAGCAAAATCGGAAAAGAGGAGGGAACTATTTAAAAAAAAAAGCAAAAACATTGATCCGCATTTTGAAATATTGGAAAGTAGGTATTTATATTTCTCCAGTCCAATGTATAGGAAAAAAAATACGGAAAAAGTAAAAATATTTTAGTAGGCAAAGACCTCGATAGGTCTTTGTTAGTAGGTAAATTAAATATAAATTATTTATCTCTTAGGAAATCTGTGGCCTAAGCTACACCCAATATATCAAAATATCATTGAAAAATCCAAGTGATGTAACCCACGATCATACCACGCGTGTTGTAACGAATAAAAACAATGAGTAATTGCTGAAACGTGTATGAATCCAATATCCATTATATTTCGCAATCTCCATTATTGTTTGTTCGAGAAATTGGCTTTAGCGCCATCTAGCTTCGAGTAGTAAAAGCTCTATGAGTCAAAGTTTCATAGTTTTTAAAGAATGATTATTATATTATTAGAACGGAAAATAAGATATTAAGCCCGATTACAGAGGCGCCAGCGTAAATTTAATAGCAACGTAAAAAGCGTTCTCTCTATCAAATGCCTAAAGTGAAAAAGAAACAGAACTATGATATTAATATAAGTAAATAAATATAAAATGTGCTAATATAAATGCGCTGGCGCCTCTGTTGTCGGGCTTAATAGCTTATTGCTTTAAACTGGTACAGAGGAGTGTATATAGAATGACCATCCCACTGTGAAACTTAGACTCATAGAGCATTTACTAGAACGAGCATCGTCTACAATAATTTATTTTAACGTTATCTAGCGGAGAGTAGCAGAAGTTTTTGGCAGCGAATGAAGGTACCACATTGTTTAATTATGACTACCTTTGTAATCACAGAGCTAGTTTGTAATTAAGGTGTAAATTTTATCATCAATGTTCGCTAGATAGAGTAAAATCAAAAATTAGGAACTTGAAGTTTTTTTTACTGACTCAACAATTACTAAGCTAAAATAGTTTACTTTTTCATTGCTATAATTTCATCTTAAAATAGTTTGTATTAGCAAGTATAATTATATTTCTTATTATGTCTAGGTGCATAAATGATGTTTTTCGCCAGTGGTAGGTATTGTAGGTACTTACTTGTTTAAATATTGGCTACTGCCTTTTTTGGAAACTTCGAAATAGTTTGAGTAAAACTAACTGAATATGCAATACAATGTGTTCTTTTTACGAGGGGGAAGTCTTCGTTCGCTGTTTCGGGGTACAGCCGGGTTATATGGGATTGCACCCACTAAAACCCCCTCGGTGGCCTCTGCGTTGTCTTGGAAGCTCCGGAATCTCCAGGGGAACGCACCGTATCTCTCAGTACTCGTCCTGCGATTGATTGACGCATAATTACAATCATTTACGAAAACTTGCCTCTCAGTGTTGTCGTCCTCTCCGGCCCGTTTGAGTGGATATCCAGAGCCCCAACTCCAACCAACCGCGAGTCCAGATGCCTCCTCCAGCAGTACCTGATTATCCTAATAGCCTAGGGGCCCCTAGGTAATGCGGGGCCCCTAATTGCCTAATCTGCCTTAGGGATAATCCCTGAACGCATAAAGAAAAAGAACTGGATAAGTGCACGTCAAGTTCGCTTAGCAAGGGTTCTGTAGAAATCACGAAAAAGCACTAAGATGCCTGGTATTGAAAAACTATTGAAACATGAGCTCCGTGGCCGTAAAGATTTTGTATTAGGGCCTCGAGAATTGCACTGTATAGGGGCCCTTGATAGTGGTAATCCGGCACTGTCTTCCAGGCTCAATATTGCCCTAGAATCTAGTGTAGTGTGTAATTCTAGTGTCCTGGAATTTGTCTGTCGTCTAGATGAACGAATGAACGATACAGGGTGTATTATGTTACGTCATTGCATTTATGTTGATGTCACAACAGTTTGTGCAAATATCACAGAATAAGTAATACAACTGGTACCTACTGAGAACTTAGGGAAACGGTCTTAGTGAAAGTGGTTTAGCTTCGTGAATTTACTAGTGATGGGACACGAAAAGATGCGGTGATGTCGATACTCAATAACAGAACAGCAGGCAGAGTAATTCCGTAGGCACAAAAACATGCGTTAATAAATGCCAAACAAATTTCAGCCATCTAAAATATCACTGTTGGTTTTTTTATTAACTGGTCTGATTGTGCGGAGTTCACATTGTTCTCGATTTTATTTTCTCTAATTTAAATTGCGTGTAACATTATCGGTATACATAATTATCGATATCGATACTAAAGATTGTAAAGATGTTTCCAATCATTAAGGTGGAGTGCCACATGGAGCTAAGCAACTTAATCCGCGAGATGGCACCATCACTTCGAAACAAATGATATTTTATTTATTTTTTATTGTTTAGCGAGAAATAACAAATTTATGTATTTTTGCGAATATTTCCTCCCATTCTTTAGGAGTACAAAAAACAATTAACCCTTTTGGTACCTAAACTCCTGAGAAAAGGTCAGTGAAAAGCTCAACTCTCGTACGTGTAAACAAAACACACAGACTAGCAAATGGAATAATGGCGTCGACCAGTGTTGTCGGTAGCGTTTTAGACATTAAGGGTTTTTGACACGTGGAGCTAAGCAGCTTAATCCGGGAGATGGCGCTATTTCTTCGAAACTAATGTTATTTATTTATTTTTCATTATTTAGCAAGAAATAACAAATTTAAAGTATTTTTGAGAATATTTCCTTTCATTTTTTAGGCGTATAAAACACAATTGAAACTTTTGGTACCTAAACTCCTGAGAAAAGGTCAATGAAAAGATCTACTCTCGTGCGTGTAAACAAAACACACACACTAGCAAATGAAATTAACAGTAATAACTATACATCAAAATTGGTCACATTGTCATCTTCTCAATTAGCAAAGTTGTACTGTGATGTGAAGAATTTCCAATCTGAAGTACTGAGTTCGAATCTTAGATTCGAAATATTCAATTTTGCAGAAGAATTTTTTTTCTTTATTTATTGTACATAGATTTCCTAATAATTTGTTCCCAGTAAGTTGCATAGTATGCATGATATGCGAATCGCGTGACAATTAAATATTATGATGACTGATCAGATGATAAAGCTGGAAGGGTGCTGGCCAAAGGAACATCGCAATGAAACGACACAATCTCATCGAGTTTGGGCTCATTTGAATAGTCATGACGAGTAGTTTGGTGCTAGATGGTAACCAGGCTCTGATGATGGAGCTCGAAAGTGGTCATAGAAACTAAGTAATTACACGACATAGCTCCATCAAGTCTCATCTCGTTTGTTTCGTCTTGACGATTACTTTGGCACTAGATGGTACCCAGGGTCTGATGATGAGGCTGGAAGGTGACCATAGAGACTCAGTAAATAAACGCCATAACCGCATCGAGTCGGAACGTTCCTGTAAGTTCTACTATAAGTACTACTAGTAGAACTAGTGGCTTGACAGGTGGCATAGGTGACAGCTGTCAAACTTCAAAGTGATTTATCTCGGTTATTATCGATTGCAGACCACCGTTGTCTTCACAAAAGTGATAGAGCTCGACAAGATCTACATTTCGGATGACAGCTGTCAAACTTCAAAGTGATTTATCTCGGTTATTATCGATTGTAGAACACTGCTGTCTTCACAAAAGTGATAGAGCTCGACAAGATCTACATTTCGGATGACAGCTGTCAAACTTCAAAGTGATTTATCTCGGTTATTATCGATTGTAGAACACTGCTGTCTTCACAAAAGTAATAGAGCTCGACAAGATCTACATTTCGGATGACAGCTGTCAAACTTCAAAGTGATTTATCTCGGTTATTATCGATTGTAGAACACTGCTGTCTTCACAAAAGTGATAGAGCTCGACAAAATCTACATTTCGGATGACAGCTGTCAAATTTCAAAGTGAAGACGGCAGTGTTCTACAATCGATAATAACCGAGATAAATCACTTTGAAGTTTAACAGCTGTCATCCGAAATGCAGATCTTGTCGAGCTCTATCACTTTTGTGAAAACAGCAGTGTTCTACAATCGATAATAACCGAGATAAATCACTTTGAAATTTGACAGCTGTCACTTTGACAGCTGTTACTGTGACACCTGTAATGCCGCTAGTTCTACTAGTAGAACTAATAGTAGAACTTACGGGAACGACCCGAGTGGATGGGGTGACGTCATTTAATTACCGAGTTCCTATGGTCACCTTCCAGCTTCATCATCAGACCCTGGTTACCGTCTAGTACCTAAGTACTCGTCATGATAAATTAGATGAGTCCATATTCGATAGAGATATGTAGTTTCATTACTGAGTTCCTAAATCTACCTTCCAGCTCCATCATCAGACCCTGGTTACCATCTAGCACCAAAGTGCTCGTCAAGGCCAAGCTAGCGAGCCCATACTCGATGAGGTTATGTCATTTAATCACTGAGTTCCTATGGCTCCATCACCAGACCCTGACCAGAAAATCAGACAAGTCCATACTCGATGGAGCTATGTTGTTTTATTACTGAGTTTCTAAATCCACCTTCCAGCTTCATCATCAGATCCTGGTTACCATCTAGCACCAAAGTGCTTGTCAAGACAAAACAAACGCGCCGAGACTCGATGGGGTTGCGTCATTTATTTTCTGACTTCATCAGATCAGAGCCATCTAAAAATAAATTGTTCGCCAACACTAATCAAACAAGCTAAAACTCGGTGGGGTTATGTCATGTCAATACCGAGTTCATATGACTCTGCCTGCTCCATCATCTGACCCTGGTTACTATTGAAAAACAAACTACTCGTCAAGATAATTCAAAAAAGGTCAAACTCTACGATGCTCTACGATGATCTCTCTGAGGTTGTGTAATTTCATTGTGAAGTTCCTTTGACCTCCATCCAGCTCCATCATCAGCTCAGCGCTATATCATCATAATTTGGCATTGTCACGCGATTTACACATGTATGCAAAATTTCAGCTCAGTCGGTAAGCGGACAGCAGGACAGGTGAAGAAATTAAATAATAGCTTGTAAAGAAAACAACTTGGTTTTTGTACTTTTGATTATATGCTAAAAAATGTTTTCACGCGAAGCGGCAACGTCGCGTCGCGCCAACACAGCGATATAGCGCCGCTCTATTCTTGCATTGCACAGTCTGACAACGTCGTTTTTAGCATTCAAAATCTACGTCAACTATTATGACGTGCTAGTAAAACTTGCACTACTACAAATGTAAAATTAGCCGAATTTTTGGATTGAAATAATGTATTTCTCGGCTATAAAATGATTATATTATTGAAATCGCCAATGTAAAAGCCAAGATTAGGTCTATCTTAAGTAATAATAAGTTGAAAATCATAGCAGGTTACGAAAGAAGGTCAAGTGAAATTTGTATGGAGGCACTCCGCCTTAAGGGTGAACAATCAATCATACATTAACTTTACTTTGATCGATTTCGACATTCTCCCATTTATCCGTATCAATACCGGAGTTTGTACAACTGTCTCACATCATTAAAAGTGGACCACTGGTCGTGATAGTTACATTAACTTTAACCGGGGTCGATATTACACCATCTATCGATATCGATAATTGAGTTTGTAGAGTTGCGTCCCATCACTAGCGGGGGACAACCGGTCTCACGCTGCAATGTAATGATTATGTCACCTTACCCCTGAATGATGTTAATGCTATAAACCTAATCCTAGTGTTTATTTCGTCATTTAATAACCAGAAATTACTGTTAATATATTTGAGTGATAAAACCACTCACAGGAACAATATAGGTCGAATCGAATGGTATAGCCTGTGAAGTTAGCTACAAACTCAAGTCCGATTGTGCTTGGAGTACTGCAGCCACAGTTTGATGGACCAGCTCGAAGCTCTAGATTCGATTGAACGTCGTGGCGTGCGGATAATCGGGGATAGTAAGCTTGTCGCTTCCAAACTGAAAAACCTGGAACACAGGCGTAAAGTAGAGTGTTTGGCAATTTTCTATAGGCTCCATCTCGGCGAGTCGCGCTCAAACTCCACGACCTGATTCTTTCATCTCCTTTTCACAACAGAACAAGCGAAAGTCGCAAAATTACAAAGTAGAGTGTTTGGCAATTTTCTTTAGGCTCCATTTCGGCGAGTGTGCTGTGCGCTCGAACTCCACGACCTGATTCCTTCATCTCCTTTTCACAACAGAACAAGCGAAAGTCGCAAAATTACCAAGTAGAGTGTTTGGCAATTTTCTTTAGGCTCCATTTCGGCGAGTGTGCGCTCGAACTCCACGACCTGATTCCTTCATCTCCTTTTCACAACAGAACAAGTGAAAGTCGCAAAATTACCAAGTAGAGTGTTTGGCAATTTTCTTTAGGCTCCATTTCGGCGAGTGTGCGCTCGAACTCCACGACCTGATTCCTTCATCTCCTTTTCACAACAGAACAAGTGAAAGTCGCAAAATTACCAAGTAGAGTGTTTGGCAATTTTCTTTAGGCTCCATTTCGGCGAGTGTGCGCTCGAACTCCACGACCTGATTCCTTCATCTCCTTTTCACAACAGAACAAGCGAAAGTCGCAAAATTACAAAGTAGAGTGTTTGGCAATTTTCTTTAGGCTCCATTTCGGCGAGTGTGCGCTCGAACTCCACGACCTGATTCCTTCATCTCCTTTTCACAACAGAACAAGCGAAAGTCGCAAAATTACCAAGTAGAGTGTTTGGCAATTTTCTTTAGGCTCCATTTCGGCGAGTGTGCGCTCGAACTCCACGACCTGATTCCTTCATCTCCTTTTCACAACAGAACAAGCGAAAGTCGCAAAATTACCAAGTAGAGTGTTTGGCAATTTTCTTTAAGCGCCATTTCGGCGAGTGTGCGCTCGAACTCCACGACCTGATTCCTTCATCTCCTTTTCACAACAGAACAAGCGAAAGTCGCAAAATTACCAAGTAGAGTGTTTGGCAATTTTCTTTAAGCGCCATTTCGGCGAGTGTGCGCTCGAACTCCACGACCTGATTCCTTCATCTCCTTTTCACAACAGAACAAGTGAAAGTCGCAAAATTACCAAGTAGAGTGTTTGGCAATTTTCTTTAGGCTCCATTTCGGCGAGTGTGCGCTCGAACTCCACGACCTGATTCCTTCATCTCCTTTTCACAACAGAACAAGTGAAAGTCGCAAAATTACCAAGTAGAGTGTTTGGCAATTTTCTTTAGGCTCCATTTCGGCGAGTGTGCGCTCGAACTCCACGACCTGATTCCTTCATCTCCTTTTCACAACAGATTAAGCGAAAGTCGCAAAATTACCAAGTAGAGTGTTTGGCAATTTTCTTTAAGCGCCATTTCGGCGAGTGTGCGCTCGAACTCCACGACCTGATTCCTTCATCTCCTTTTCACAACAGAACAAGCGAAAGTCGCAAAATTACCAAGTAGAGTGTTTGGCAATTTTCTTTAAGCGCCATTTCGGCGAGTGTGCGCTCGAACTCCACGACCTGATTCCTTCATCTCCTTTTCACAACAGAACAAGTGAAAGTCGCAAAATTACCAAGTAGAGTGTTTGGCAATTTTCTTTAAGCGCCATTTCGGCGAGTGTGCGCTCGAACTCCACGACCTGATTCCTTCATCTCCTTTTCACAACAGAACAAGCGAAAGTCGCAAAATTACCAAGTAGAGTGTTTGGCAATTTTCTTTAAGCGCCATTTCGGCGAGTGTGCGCTCGAACTCCACGACCTGATTCCTTCATCTCCTTTTCACAACAGAACAAGCGAAAGTCGCAAAATTACCAAGTAGAGTGTTTGGCAATTTTCTTTAAGCGCCATTTCGGCGAGTGTGCGCTCGAACTCCACGACCTGATTCCTTCATCTCCTTTTCACAACAGAACAAGTGAAAGTCGCAAAATTACCAAGTAGAGTGTTTGGCAATTTTCTTTAGGCTCCATTTCGGCGAGTGTGCGCTCGAACTCCACGACCTGATTCCTTCATCTCCTTTTCACAACAGAACAAGTGAAAGTCGCAAAATTACCAAGTAGAGTGTTTGGCAATTTTCTTTAGGCTCCATTTCGGCGAGTGTGCGCTCGAACTCCACGACCTGATTCCTTCATCTCCTTTTCACAACAGATTAAGCGAAAGTCGCAAAATTACCAAGTAGAGTGTTTGGCAATTTTCTTTAAGCGCCATTTCGGCGAGTGTGCGCTCGAACTCCACGACCTGATTCCTTCATCTCCTTTTCACAACAGAACAAGCGAAAGTCGCAAAATTACCAAGTAGAGTGTTTGGCAATTTTCTTTAAGCGCCATTTCGGCGAGTGTGCGCTCGAACTCCACGACCTGATTCCTTCATCTCCTTTTCACAACAGAACAAGTGAAAGTCGCAAAATTACCAAGTAGAGTGTTTGGCAATTTTCTTTAAGCGCCATTTCGGCGAGTGTGCGCTCGAACTCCACGACCTGATTCCTTCATCTCCTTTTCACAACAGAACAAGCGAAAGTCGCAAAATTACCAAGTAGAGTGTTTGGCAATTTTCTTTAAGCGCCATTTCGGCGAGTGTGCGCTCGAACTCCACGACCTGATTCCTTCATCTCCTTTTCACAACAGAACAAGCGAAAGTCGCAAAATTACCAAGTAGAGTGTTTGGCAATTTTCTTTAAGCGCCATTTCGGCGAGTGTGCGCTCGAACTCCACGACCTGATTCCTTCATCTCCTTTTCACAACAGAACAAGTGAAAGTCGCAAAATTACCAAGTAGAGTGTTTGGCAATTTTCTTTAGGCTCCATTTCGGCGAGTGTGCGCTCGAACTCCACGACCTGATTCCTTCATCTCCTTTTCACAACAGAACAAGTGAAAGTCGCAAAATTACCAAGTAGAGTGTTTGGCAATTTTCTTTAGGCTCCATTTCGGCGAGTGTGCGCTCGAACTCCACGACCTGATTCCTTCATCTCCTTTTCACAACAGATTAAGCGAAAGTCGCAAAATTACCAAGTAGAGTGTTTGGCAATTTTCTTTAAGCGCCATTTCGGCGAGTGTGCGCTCGAACTCCACGACCTGATTCCTTCATCTCCTTTTCACAACAGAACAAGCGAAAGTCGCAAAATTACCAAGTAGAGTGTTTGGCAATTTTCTTTAAGCGCCATTTCGGCGAGTGTGCGCTCGAACTCCACGACCTGATTCCTTCATCTCCTTTTCACAACAGAACAAGTGAAAGTCGCAAAATTACCAAGTAGAGTGTTTGGCAATTTTCTTTAGGCTCCATTTCGGCGAGTGTGCGCTCGAACTCCACGACCTGATTCCTTCATCTCCTTTTCACAACAGATTAAGCGAAAGTCGCAAAATTACCAAGTAGAGTGTTTGGCAATTTTCTTTAGGCTCCATTTCGGCGAGTGTGCTGTGCGCTCGAACTCCACGACCTGATTCCTTCATCTCCTTTTCACAACAGAACAAGCGAAAGTCGCAAAATTACCAAGTAGAGTGTTTGGCAATTTTCTTTAAGCGCCATTTCGGCGAGTGTGCGCTCGAACTCCACGACCTGATTCCTTCATCTCCTTTTCACAACAGAACAAGTGAAAGTCGCAAAATTACCAAGTAGAGTGTTTGGCAATTTTCTTTAGGCTCCATTTCGGCGAGTGTGCGCTCGAACTCCACGACCTGATTCCTTCATCTCCTTTTCACAACAGAACAAGTGAAAGTCGCAAAATTACCAAGTAGAGTGTTTGGCAATTTTCTTTAGGCTCCATTTCGGCGAGTGTGCGCTCGAACTCCACGACCTGATTCCTTCATCTCCTTTTCACAACAGAACAAGTGAAAGTCGCAAAATTACAAAGTAGAGTGTTTGGCAATTTTCTTTAGGCTCCATTTCGGCGAGTGTGCTGTGCGCTCGAACTCCACGACCTGATTCCTTCATCTCCTTTTCACAACAGAACAAGCGAAAGTCGCAAAATTACCAAGTAGAGTGTTTGGCAATTTTCTTTAGGCTCCATTTCGGCGAGTGTGCGCTCGAACTCCACGACCTGATTCCTTCATCTCCTTTTCACAACAGAACAAGCGAAAGTCGCAAAATTACCAAGTAGAGTGTTTGGCAATTTTCTTTAAGCGCCATTTCGGCGAGTGTGCGCTCGAACTCCACGACCTGATTCCTTCATCTCCTTTTCACAACAGAACAAGCGAAAGTCGCAAAATTACCAAGTAGAGTGTTTGGCAATTTTCTTTAAGCGCCATTTCGGCGAGTGTGCGCTCGAACTCCACGACCTGATTCCTTCATCTCCTTTTCACAACAGAACAAGTGAAAGTCGCAAAATTACCAAGTAGAGTGTTTGGCAATTTTCTTTAGGCTCCATTTCGGCGAGTGTGCGCTCGAACTCCACGACCTGATTCCTTCATCTCCTTTTCACAACAGATTAAGCGAAAGTCGCAAAATTACCAAGTAGAGTGTTTGGCAATTTTCTTTAGGCTCCATTTCGGCGAGTGTGCTGTGCGCTCGAACTCCACGACCTGATTCCTTCATCTCCTTTTCACAACAGAACAAGCGAAAGTCGCAAAATTACCAAGTAGAGTGTTTGGCAATTTTCTTTAAGCGCCATTTCGGCGAGTGTGCGCTCGAACTCCACGACCTGATTCCTTCATCTCCTTTTCACAACAGAACAAGTGAAAGTCGCAAAATTACCAAGTAGAGTGTTTGGCAATTTTCTTTAGGCTCCATTTCGGCGAGTGTGCGCTCGAACTCCACGACCTGATTCCTTCATCTCCTTTTCACAACAGAACAAGTGAAAGTCGCAAAATTACCAAGTAGAGTGTTTGGCAATTTTCTTTAGGCTCCATTTCGGCGAGTGTGCGCTCGAACTCCACGACCTGATTCCTTCATCTCCTTTTCACAACAGAACAAGTGAAAGTCGCAAAATTACCAAGTAGAGTGTTTGGCAATTTTCTTTAGGCTCCATTTCGGCGAGTGTGCGCTCGAACTCCACGACCTGATTCCTTCATCTCCTTTTCACAACAGAACAAGTGAAAGTCGCAAAATTACAAAGTAGAGTGTTTGGCAATTTTCTTTAGGCTCCATTTCGGCGAGTGTGCTGTGCGCTCGAACTCCACGACCTGATTCCTTCATCTCCTTTTCACAACAGAACAAGCGAAAGTCGCAAAATTACCAAGTAGAGTGTTTGGCAATTTTCTTTAGGCTCCATTTCGGCGAGTGTGCGCTCGAACTCCACGACCTGATTCCTTCATCTCCTTTTCACAACAGATTAAGCGAAAGTCGCAAAATTACCAAGTAGAGTGTTTGGCAATTTTCTTTAGGCTCCATTTCGGCGAGTGTGCTGTGCGCTCGAACTCCACGACCTGATTCCTTCATCTCCTTTTCACAACAGAACAAGCGAAAGTCGCAAAATTACCAAGTAGAGTGTTTGGCAATTTTCTTTAAGCGCCATTTCGGCGAGTGTGCGCTCGAACTCCACGACCTGATTCCTTCATCTCCTTTTCACAACAGAACAAGTGAAAGTCGCAAAATTACCAAGTAGAGTGTTTGGCAATTTTCTTTAGGCTCCATTTCGGCGAGTGTGCGCTCGAACTCCACGACCTGATTCCTTCATCTCCTTTTCACAACAGAACAAGTGAAAGTCGCAAAATTACCAAGTAGAGTGTTTGGCAATTTTCTTTAGGCTCCATTTCGGCGAGTGTGCGCTCGAACTCCACGACCTGATTCCTTCATCTCCTTTTCACAACAGAACAAGTGAAAGTCGCAAAATTACAAAGTAGAGTGTTTGGCAATTTTCTTTAGGCTCCATTTCGGCGAGTGTGCTGTGCGCTCGAACTCCACGACCTGATTCCTTCATCTCCTTTTCACAACAGAACAAGCGAAAGTCGCAAAATTACCAAGTAGAGTGTTTGGCAATTTTCTTTAGGCTCCATTTCGGCGAGTGTGCGCTCGAACTCCACGACCTGATTCCTTCATCTCCTTTTCACAACAGAACAAGCGAAAGTCGCAAAATTACCAAGTAGAGTGTTTGGAAATTTTCTTTAAGCGCCATTTCGGCGAGTGTGCGCTCGAACTCCACGACCTGATTCCTTCATCTCCTTTTCACAACAGAACAAGCGAAAGTCGCATTATTACCATCTCTACATAGTCGACGTACCACCTGCTCGTACTAAGCGAATCGCTTCTTCCTTCATAACGCGGACCGCCTAGCAAAATAAACATTTTTTGAACTGCTTCAGCGGCCCAGTCGGTTTGCCTCAGTGGCCCAATGGTTAGTGACCCTGACTCCTGGCCCGTAGAGGCGTGGGTTCTATTCTCACCCAAGGCAAGCATTTATGTGATCAAGTTTGCTCCATTATCGCCGCTCTGCGCAAGAGTGTCGATGATCGTAGATCGTGACTTCGAGACTAATCGCGAATCCTGTACCCCGTGCCCGGTGTATAATTCGCCGTATATCAGGGGCTCTTACGAAACCTGGGGCCTTATTTTGTAAGCGCTCTGACGTTCGGCTTCGCTTTTCCTCCCGCTCGCTCTCGCGGCGTGAGTAACTGGCGCGAGCAGGAGAAAAAGCGAAGCCGAACGTCAGAGCGCTTACAAAATAAGGCCCCTGGTACTAAAGGAAGGTACTATTCTACTCTTCCGGGAACCCACGGCATAGTGTTAACTATGTACTAGACCTGGGGCCTTATTTTGTAAGCGCTCTGGCGTTCGGCTTCGCTTTTCCTCCCGCTCGCTCTCGCGGCGTGAGTAACTGGCGCGAGCAGGAGAAAAAGCGAAGCCGAACGTCAGAGCGCTTACAAAATAAGGCCCCTGTTCAGATAAAAAAAATGCTAAAAGTTTTATTAATTATTCAAATGGACTACTATTATGTTGGCTGAATCAAACGAACCATTATGCAGGAAATTGATATGTTAAAATTTCTTGCTTTTACTTCTTTATATTTTGGAAGATCATATGACTTCATCATCGGCCGCGTAGTGTAAGCGTTTTGACGGCTTAACTTTTTCTCCTGCTTGAGTCAGCTACTCGTGCTTCGAGAGCAAGCAGGAAGAAATGAATTAATAGTTCAAAAAACACTAGAAAAACACGCTTATATAAATGCACGTAAATACAACAAATTCCATCATGGAATGCCAGTGCCTATCTTCCACCTTCATTATCAGACCTTGAAACCTAATCGTGGTCAAAGTTCATTAGAAAACTTTTCTAAGAAGTCCAAAACAGCTATGATACGATTTTCCATCGTGAAGTTCCAGTTCATACCTTCCGGCTCCATCATCAGATCAGTTCGACAATACCATATTATTGTATTAACTACATACTCAATTGTCATTACGCTACGACCCTTGGAAGATGGTTAAATTACATAGTTACATACCGGTCGACCTAATAAAAACGTTTTAAAAAGAAAGCAAACGACAGAACACATACAAAATACGGAGACATCGGCCGTATTGTGTACGCTTTCTGACGTTCAGCTTCACTGTTCCTCCCGCACGCTCTCGTTGCGCGAGTAACTAGCGCGAGCAGAAGAAAAAGCGAAGCTGGACGTCAGAACGTGTACACAATTTGGCCCCAGGTCATTTGTTCGAAGTCTGACGCTCCAGAGCTGAGTGCGTATTCTCAATTTCTGCTGGCTTCGGTGAAGGAAAGGTGAGGAAATCCAATAGGTAAGGCGTGCCATGCAGCGGGACAGTCAAAAGGGTTGCGACGATGAACGAACAAACTTGTGTTTCGAACTGCTCGATTAATTTTCGTAGTTTCGTGAAAAACTTGAAAATTTATCAGTAAATCCGGTTTAAGATCCCGTTTTAATGCTTTTGTAACCATTTCTTAAAAATTCACGGTTCTGTAGTGGTGCAGTACCGAAAATCCCGGTTCTTGAAATCAGAACCGGTTCCGATAACCCTAGTTTTGCGCAGCAAGCTAATATCACAGCCGCCGACTTGTATGATTCGGCCTATACCCATTATGCAGGGTATGCCTATGTTCGGCAGTAGATCAAAGGCGGGTACAGTACTATCAGGGGTATAGGGTCAAAGTTCGGAACGGCCGCGCGGCCTACTAGTTTATGCCAGGTCACGGTAGAAACCGTATTTTTAAAAACCTGTTTGAATCTAAGATATCATCATATATGCTATTTTATCACAGTATAGGCCAAATCATACAAGTCGGCGGATGTGAAGTTATCTACAAGCTGCGCAATATCCAATCGTGACTGATACTCACATACTGCGCGTTGATTGGAAATTAAGTCCGATTACAGAGGCGCCAGCTTAAATTAAATAGCAGCGTAAAAAACGTTCTCTCTATCGAATGCCTAAAGTGAAAAAGAAACAGAACTATGCTATTTAGCTAATATAGTTACGCTGGCGCCTCTGTAATCGGGCTTATTGTGCTAATTGTAGCTAACTTCACAGGACAGGGCACAGGGGACAGCACGGAGGACTGATGACCAATGGGGTTGAAAAGTTCCTGAGTGAAGACCACGTATCGGCGTATAGGACGTCCACCCACAAGGTGGACGGATGACCTCAGGATCGCACTGAATGCAAGCTTCTTCCAACCGGTTTTATTTGAGATTTTTAGGGGCGGCCTACGTCCAGCAGTGGACGTCCTAAGGCTAATGGATGGATGTCTCCGGTTTTAACCCAATACACGGTCTCGTGAACATTTACGCATACGTTCAGCCGTTCTAATGATTCAATTATAGAGCCCCAGAACTTTAGGTAAAGGCCGAATCATACAACTTGGCGGTTGTGATGTTAGCTTCAAGTTGCGGATAGTTCAATCCTGACTGAAGCTCACTTAGTGCTCATAGCGTAGTTTGACTAGGTGTTCGTTAGCGATAGTCGAAGTCAAGCAACGTTCGGCACGGTCAGTCTTCGGATGGGTGACTGCGGGTGGCATTTATGACTGTGCTCTACCGTGGCTCGGATGACATGTTAAATTGTAGGCGCCGCATGTTTTAAGCATTTATGTAAGAGGCCTTCAGGCGGCTTAAAAACTTGACACCAGAGCTAGCCACCCGGCGTAAATGAACTTACTGTATAGTATCTACGAGCCACTAAAGATGAGACTTGAGAAACTACTTTGGTTTGTAATAAATATACAAATTCTGGATAATAGATATACAAACGTTTGAAAAACGTTTAATAGATTTACAATTTCTGGATAATTAGTTTGTAAACGACTGCACCTGCGCAAGATTTTTGCTTGCGTGCTGCTGCTACGTGGCAGAGTGCTTTTATGAAGTGGACGATTTCCTTAGCAAAAGTTCATGTCGATTGCATACATACAATAGAGCTTGTAATTATTAATGTACCTTGTAGAATAATATAGAATAATATGTATAATAATTGCTTATTAGAAATTGTCGGCGATGATTTTGAATGTTTCAATTTTAAATTACGATTTATTTTTTTTGCACGCCTCATTACGGTTGGTAGTGGATGGATATGTATATTTGTATAATTTTAAGATCTTATGTACCTACTATCATCCAAATAAATACTTTAACTTTGACTTAGATCCCCCACCAATGACGCTCGTCAAGTCTCATCTTTGTTGGCACGCACTATTAAGAGCTGCTCGAGAAAAAAAAACTTTGTCATTGCCACGAAATGATGATAATGAGCTCGAGGAATGGGTTATCCGCTTAGTACCTAACATCACAGTCGTCAAGTTGTATGATTCGTATGATTGATGATGAGTCTATAGCTATGTCATCTCCGTCCGTGCCTAGCTCTGCGGTCCAGCGAAACCAAAAGCCGCGAGGCACCGACAAGTCATAATAGACGTTATGCAAGCGGCCGTAGAGTCCGGTTTGGCAACTTTGATGACCGACTGATACACTTAGCTGGATTGCGTTCATCATCATCGTGTCAATTCATTCATAAGTATTTCTTAATTTCTAAGAATTATTTACAATTTTTTCCTCCAAACTTGAAATGTGAAATAGGGATGCCCCACCGGTAGCGGCTATACTTTGTACTTGTGTAGACAATTTTAATGTAAAATAATATTTTTAAAGAAATTTTCAAACTTTAACAATACATAAAATATGGTTTGACATTCATGTTAATGTTATATTTTACGAGTTATTATCTTATTATAGTTTTTATAATAGTTTATCTAAGTTTATGTATTTTATTTATTTTGAAATTGTATTATTATTTAGTATATATTATTTTTTTAGTTTTGATTTGTGTTGATTCTAGTTAATTTATCTCTGCTTATATATTCATGCCTACTTCCCAATGTCTTCTACCTGTAGGTTGACTGGCAGATAATGCTATTTAGCGTTAAGTCCTCCTTTTGTACATATGGTGTGCAATAAAGTGTTAAATAAATAAATAAATGTTATAATTACTTATGTAATATGAGTATAATTAATAAATAATGTAACATTTTATGTCAATGTAAAATTAAATCGTCCAATGCTTAACCTAGGCCTACCCATGAGGATGATTGGGCCATATCTACCACGCTGGTCCAGTGCGGGTTGGTAGACTTACATACGCCAATTTCTATTCAACGCAAATTTCTTCTGTGTACGTATGCATTGCCTCACGAAGTTTTTCTTCACCAAAAAGCAAGTATCACGAAATAATTTTCATTTGATAATTCTTACGAGTCTAGTGTCAAACATAAATAAGACTTACTAATATTATAAAGAACATCTTGCAAAGTGGGACCAGACTGTGTACAGTAGCTCAAAAAATCCATTAAAATATGGTAAATAAATGCGCAGAGTGAAACAACTTCAAAGGGTGCTTAATTTGATTGTAATTTCATATATTCTAATTTGATTTTCGTACAAGACCGCTATCACGCCGCCATATTTTACAAGCAATGTCAAAAAATAATAAGATATACAAATACAAAATACAAATACAAAATCGTTTATTTGTCCAAGTAAGAAGCACAATTGATATCTTGGTTCCCTGGCCCTTATGCTAGATCAAAACCTGTATTATAAGAGCCAGTACCTTCCTACTTACAATGACTGCTGACAAAAAATAATAATAAT
Source organism: Hypomecis punctinalis (assembly GCA_949316475.1). Lineage (NCBI taxonomy): Eukaryota > Metazoa > Arthropoda > Insecta > Lepidoptera > Geometridae > Hypomecis > Hypomecis punctinalis. The sequence continues at coordinate 3,229,283 of OX438795.1, forward strand.
AATTTTAGTTACACAGAATTGTTTATATATGAAACCATTTTCCAAAACAAATAAAGCAAATAATTGAATACTGTGCAATGTAATGACCAAATCTTGATATATTTTTGCATTATCTCTTTTAAAAATGTATTTATTGGTTTGTCTGGTATACTTTCACGCAACAAGGAAGATGCTGATTGATTTGATTTTTTGCATAGGTTAAGTAAAGATCAGAGAGTGTGACAAGAATTTTAATCTTTTTATCCTGAGAAAATAAAATATTCCTATGGCATGGTGCAAAAACCAAAAAATCACACGGAATAACCACGGGAAAAAACTAGTAATAAGTATTGTTTCTTTTTATGTATTTTTTTAATAATAATAAGATAAATTGTAAATCTGAAAGTGTGTTTGTTGGTTTGTTGGTTTGTTTGTTACTCTTTCACGCAGCAATGGAACAACGGATCGACGTGTATCTACATGGACATAGATAATGTCATAGGTTTTTATTTATCATGCATGCGAAGTCGCATGTAAAACTTAGAATGTTCTTTAAAAATTATATACATCCGTTGTTTAAGGGACTCACTGATGTCGATGATGATGATAATGGCAAGAGCATTGTTTTTCAACTAAATGTATTTTCTAACACACATAAAATTCATAAATTGCTCATGCATAAAATGCTCATTCAGGCATATTACTGACTCCATACTATGCTCCTTTGCTCACACATTTTATTACCAATCACTTTACTTCTACCTATCTATCTACCTAGCTGCCTACTTACTTAATAGTACCTACTTGATACAATATTTTGGTAATTTTCATAAACAAAAAAATAGGTATCTTTTGAAGGCATACAATGATTATTGTGGACTTATTATGATTTTTCGTGCATAACTTTTAAATTACTTTTACGACATGACCCAGCCGATTGGCAAGTTGAAATGGCAATGGGCAGGGCACATAGCACGGAGGATTTATGGTGATGAACGTTGGGGTCGAAAAGTTCTCAAGTAAAGACCACATATCGGCAACCGCAGTGTAGGACGATAACCCTCAATGTGGACTAATGATGTCATTAAGACCGCAGGATCGCGCTGAATGCAATCCGCTTCCAACCGGTCTTTTGGAGATTCATAGGGGAGGCCTATGTTCTCCAGTGGACGTCACATGGCTGATGTGTTATATGATGCAAAGCAGGTCAGGGAAGCACCGACCTTGGGAAGCTTTAAATCAAAGCTGAAACACTGGCTTATCGAGCTGACGTTCTACAGCTATAATGAATTTATAACATTCAAATCATAGATCTTGCTTATGTACCTACCTTTTTGACATTGATAATATTTTTGACATTGATTATTTATTCTATAATTTTATTCTGATTATTTTTGATGAATTATGTATACCTAATTACTCAGAAATGTTATTTTTTAAAAGGTTTTTTTACCATTTTTACGATATTTTTACCAATTTTTACGATAATTATTACAGGTACAACACTGTACCTTTTTTATGTATCTAATTGGAAACTCAATGTATGTTTTGACCTGTAACTATTGTTATCAATAAATTGATTATGATTATGATTATGATGTCCAACAGAGGATATCGTATGGCTGATAGACATTTAAATTGTCTTTCTTGCTGTCGAAATCTATATATCTTGTTGGCTTTCTATCTTTGTTGGCACAGCGACCCAAAGTGGGTCTTGGCCTCCGATACTAAGGTCCGCCATCTGTCCCTATTCTGCGCGAGTAGGTGTCGGTCTGAGTCTGGTCTTACACTCCAATCTCCAGCAGGTCTTCGGCCACTTTATCTCTCCATCTATACTTGGGACGTCCAACAGGTCTTCGCCCTTTCGGCATGCCCAAATAAGCCTACTAATTTACGGCACGATCCTCTCCCATCCGTTCCAGGTCTACGAGCCAGCGGAGTCTGTGGAATTTAATTTCACCGACAATATTGGGCTCCGCCAATTCTTCAATTCAGTTCAATCTTTAATTTCACGGTTTTTTTCGGATCTACTTCTATCTTTTCCGCCTGATCGGCCTGTCATGCTATTGCAACTACTCATAATGATCGAGCGAACGAAGTGCGACAGATCTCCGTTTTAACACAACGATTTTGCTTTTTGACCGACGAACCACCGGAGGAGGTATACAATTCGACGCGTATATATATTTCTTTTATGTATAACCACGCATAACTTTTTTCGTAGTAGTCTGATTTCAATAATTCTTATATTATTGTAAAGAATATACTTCGAAATTGGTCCCATTTAAATTCTATCGAAATCGGCTGAGCCATTTTTGATAAATCAAAAATAATGTGAAAAATGCTACATCGATCCATGCGAAATATTCGCGAATTCTGTATACGGGTGAAGTCGGTCATGCAAATTTTTGCAAAAAATAATCTTGTGTCTTACCGAGTGTTGATTTTTAAATACAGGTCGCATTTTTCAATGAATTTCAACGAAACTTCGTACACAATTTAGATATACTCCACTCATATTACGAGTATTTTTTTTTGTACCAGCCTTTTTAATAGTCCACTGCAGGACGTAGGCCTACCCACGAAGGGTGTTTGGACCATATCCACCACGCTGGCCCAGTGCGGGTTGGTGGATTTGGACGAGTAATTTTACCTAATGGTTTTTTTTTGTCTGCCGCATTTTCTACTGTCCGGAGAGCTACTAGTATTATTGTGTTAAATCACCAAAAATGTTTTCTCCTTGAATGTAACTCTGTGAATGGCCGTAAGTAGTAGGTATTCCTAAAGTAATGTAATAGCAATAAAAAGTGTGTTACGCCGATTCATAAGCGGATCTTTACTAGTAGATATCTACTTACTTTGGCTAGTGATGTGCGTTTGCGATTTTCAGTCAATTTTTAAGGTTCCGTACCTCAAAAGGAAAAAAGCGGAACCATTTATCGGATACGATCACTTTGTTGTCCGTCTGTCAGTCTTAATATCGTCCGTCCATATGTCCGTCTGTCCGTCTGTCCATACTGTTTATCTCGGGAACGCGTAAAGATAGAGTTGAAATTTAAACTATATACGTATATCTATGGTATCTTACAGTTGTGTAAAAGAAAATCTTCTCAGTTAACGTATAAAAAAAGTTAAAGCCGCTTATGAAAAAAGTTAAAGCCGTCGTAAAAACCGCATATTTCGACACTCACAAAAATCAAAACCTACAGGGTACTTCCCGTTGACATACTTTAAGTCAACAGATAAGAAGTCTGGCTCGCACTAGTTCGTTTTCTTTACTGTTTCTTGGAGTTATTGCATTTTTTGACGTGATTGCGTTTCATAAATTGATGTACGCCGGCTACACGCATGAAAAAGTATGACTCATTGTCACGTTCCGCCTGAGCCGAGCCCGCAAGCTAGAGCGCGGTACAGTCGATAGAGCGGCACGAACGGCATAGGCGTTTGGCTTGTTTCAGTCGATGATTTTTTTATATGACTTTATTACGTAAAATTACTATCGTCTGTAAACCGATTTTATAGACAACCATTTTATAAGAATAGTAGATTGTATCATATGCTAGCAAAATAATATTTTTACGGCGAGGGCGCTTTTTTGAATCCAGAGTGAAGTGAGGGATTCTTTAGTAGAATCCTGAACGTAGCGAGGGATTCAAAGTACGTCGCCCGAGCCAAAAATATATTTTGCGCCTGAGTGGTACACTCTACTTTTCATCACCTCTATCACCTCTATGAGAAAATAAAAGGCGCCTCATATTTTACTGTAATATTATTATTTAATAAAAGGTAGAGTAACAACTAAATTTAAATTAAATGGTATCTAATAAGACTTTAAATAAATATGTTAAACAAATGAAAACTTATATTTACATTATTTTCATTCATTTTTTTGGCGCTGTACACTAACGTTAGGTACAAATACTTCCAAATTCAAAAAGTGCGCGGCAAAGATAATCCGAGCACTTATAAAGTTCCCTATAGAAAACACCTTCTCTGGGCGCACTTAAAGGCGAACCAAGTAGTCCTTTTCGAATAGATGTGATGAAAATATTGTTTTATTACATAGATAGATAGATTCTTTATTGTACAGTGTACATACTAGAACTCAAATAAACTAGGAAAAGAAGTATAGTTGAACTTATAGATAGTGTAACAACCGGCGAGTTTATCGCTTCAAAATTAATTTCTTCCAGGCAACCGTTACTTGTAAAGGATTAACAAAGAGAGGGTGCATAGTGTGATTCTCCCTATTTATTAAGTTTAGAGCACTTTTTTAAAATTGTATGTTTATTTTTTAGAAAGTTATTGTTAATGTAGTGTTGTGCATTTGTGATATTTCTTTTTACAAACTTTTAGCAGAATTAAAATTTTATTTAAATGATTTCACATCTCTTTTAATAATGTATTTTATTTAAGTGACAAGTTCGAGATAATTCTAACAATTTTATACTTTGTTCCCTGATCTAGTTTGACAGTTACCTAACTCACGTCTTCGCTAATTCACATTCTTAAACTTGACGACGATATAAAATTGATGGAAAAAAATTCAATAAAAAAAAGGAATAGTTATTTAATTAATAATTGTATATTATTAAAGATTAAATAACGAAACCGTGGTGGCCTAGAGGTATTGACACTCACCTTGCAATCGTGAGGCCGTGGGTTCAAATCCTGATCCCGTACCAATGAGTTCTTTGGAGTTTATGTACGGAATTTAACACCACTGGCTTTTCGGTGAAGGAAAACATCGTGGGCAACCTGCATGCGTCCGTAGAAGAAATTCGATGGCGTAATGTGAATCCAACAACCCACACTGGGCCAGCGTGGTGAATATGGCCCAATTACCCCTTCGTGGGTAGGCCTACGTCCTGCAGTGGACTATTAAAAAGGCTGGTACAAATACAATTAACAATTCTAATTTCCAACTATTCAAATTTCCAATATTTGAATTATTCAAATATTGGAGAGCAATATCAGTTACTTTTATCCCCAGAGAATTAAAAGGTTTCTATGGGGCAGTATACTTATTTGTATATTATATAAAAGTATATACAATAATCATAGTAAGTATAAAAGAGAAATCAATTGCTAATAAATCGATTGAAAATCGATTATTTCGACTCGCAGTGTCCCTTCACTAGTTATGGTCAAGAAAAGCCCTATCGAGCCGATTTGCTAATAAATAGTTAAACGTAACTTACGCGTAAGCTTTGTAAACATACGGGAGAGAAAACTGATAGCGAACGCGATATGAATAAATAATAGTTATGAATTCACGCTTTTCGGTATTTATAGGTAAGTTCGTAATACATCTAACAATAACAAATAAAATTTAAAATAAAAAGTTGAAAAATATGTTTTTGAAAGAAATGCACACGAAAATGAAAATACTCGTTCTTTTTCGCTAATACTAGTAGCGCCACATTCTTCTACGCTTTGCCCAAATACTGGCGATGAAAACGCATCGTGAACGTGAGTTTTTTCCTCCAGTATGTCAGTACAGAAGTATATAATATTACGTGTGTCGGTGTGTCGGCACAGTGAAAGGCGAGTCGCGAAGCGTAGCGTAAAAAAAAATAAAAAAAAAATAGTGAATTTATGCTTTGAAATATTTCAAGGTAAGTTTTTTATACATACTATGATAATAACTTATTAAATTATTTTAAAAAAAGTTATCGGATAATAACTTTTAAACGAGTAAACGCTTATCTATCGAAAGAAGTACCCATGATAATGATAAACAATAATAATAATACATGTTACACGTTTTTTTTATGCTTTGTGCATCACATTCGTCATCGATTTGTCGGAAGACTAGCGATAAAAACGCAACATGAACATACGTTTTTCCGTCCCGTATATCAATATATGATTACAGCAGTATCTAATATTACGGGTGTCGGTGCCCAATAAAAGGCAGGTCGCAAAGCGACTGTACTGCTCGATAAAAAATGAATAAAAAATAAATAGTAAATTAACGCTTTCCGATATATTTAAGTAAGATTTTTTACACAAAATATATCAAAAACTACTCAGTGCAAAATTTTTTTAGTTAAAGAAAAATACTTATTGCTGCGTATACGCTATGCTACGTATACGCTATCTGTCAAAAGAAATATTCACTAATTTAAGCGTACGTGTGTTCCTTTACAGTCTACTCAAAACTCGTGATAAAACGCAGCGTGAACGTCCGTTTTTCCGTCCCGTATGTCGGTGTATGATTACAGCAGTAATATTACGTGTGTCGGTGCCCAGTGAAAGGCGGGTCGCGGAGCGTGGCGTACTGCTCGATAAAAAAAATGAATAAAAAATAATAAGTGAATTTTGACGGGACTCAACGCTTCCCGATATTTTTGGTAAGTTTTTTTCTATATTTAGTAATAATTATAGGTGATCCAATAAAAAAGGTGATTTATGAAAGGTAATATAATATGAAAAGATCAAATTAAGTCATTAAAAAGTGATTTAGACAAGCATAAATAATAAGTAGATTTTAGTAATTGGTTTTTTTTTTTCAAAAAATAGCATGACCAACTTCAACCGTGTGCAGAATTCGAATCGTTCGCACGGATCGATATAGTGATTTTTATATTATAGTTGATTTAGCAAAAATGGCTTCGCCGATTTCGTTAAAGACTTAAATGGGACCATTTTTAAAGTACGATCTAGTAAAAAAATAATTGATTTAAACCGGACTACTCAGTAAAAAGTTATACATAAAAAATATTGGTGACTAGAGAGTCTTCTCCGCGTCGTCGGTTAAAAATCAAAGTAAGTAATCAAAGGTAATTTAATGTGGAGAGATCAAATTAAATATTTAAAAAAGTGATTTAGTAAAATACAAATAAATAATAACTAGGTATTAAACATTACAATAAATATCTTTTGTACTTACATATAATATATATCACATCATTAATATAATTTGTGTGAAAACTAAAATAATTGTGATTTACGACAGATAATTAATATGAAGAGGTTAAAAAACAAAAGTTCACGAAAAAAGTAGGTATAAACTAACTACAATACTAAAACATCATAATTATGTATTTCGTACTATGTATTTATTGTAAATATTACCAACGGAAAACGGTGAAAATATGTTATGTTCCCTTCATAAAATATAATTACAAATGATCTTTATTTAAAAAAAAAAAAATAACCGGTGAAATAATACCTACGACTGCGCTTGATTCAATCATCTATCCATCCATCAGCCCTATGACGTCCACTGCTGGACATAGGCATCTTCTATTGTTCTCCAATAAGTTGGAAGCGGTTTGCTTCCAGCGTGATCCTGCGGTCTAGATGGGATTATCTGTCTACCTCGTAGGTGGACGTCCTACGCTGCACTTGCCGGTAGGTACGTGGTCTCCACTCGAGAAGTTTTCAACCCCACCGGTCAGCAGTTCTCAGAGCTATGTGCCCTGTCCACCGGCACTTCAACTTACCAATCCGCTGCGCTATGTGGGCAACTTTGGTTCTTATTTACGAATCTCTCAGAGAAACTCCGAGCATAGCCCTGTCCATAGCTTGTTGGCTACTTGGCTTGGTTACGTTTGATCAGCGAATTACAATTTTCTTGTTTTCCGGCCTAGTGGTGAAAACGATTGCCTTTCAATCGTGAGGTCGCGGGTCCGAATCCCGGTCTCATATTTGACTTTTCGGAACATATATAGGTACCTACTAATTTATGGAAACCACTTTCTTTTCTTTATTAGAAAACATCGTGAGAAAAACTGCATAATTACGCCCTTAGAATAAACTGAAAAGCTGTCTTGGTGGCCTGGAAGAAATCGCTTAAAGCGATAAGGCCGCCATGGTAAAACGTCATCTATTCAATAAACACTAGCTTTACCCGCGGTTTCCTATAGATTTTTTTTATTTTTTCGGTATAGCAAATAGATGACACTTTCTAGTCTCTAGACTATACCAATTAGTGCTAGAATCAAGTCGATCCCTTTCTCCATTGCTGCATGAAAGATTAACAAACAAACCAATAAACTAACAACAAATTATGGATTTATAATATTGTAAGAATATACGAAAACATCCTATCCTTCCTACTTAATATTATAAACGCGAAAGTTTGTGAGGATGGATGGATGGATGGACGGATGGATGTTTGTTACTTTTTCACGCAAAAACTAATGAACGGATTGAGATAAAACGTTGCAATAATATAGCTTATATATCAGAATAATACATAGGCTATAAATTATAATAATATTGCGTAAATTTTTCATAATATAACGATAAGTGTTAAGTAAGATCTTAGAACTCTGAGAAGCTATTCTAGAGTGCGCTTCCAGAAATGTCAAAAAAAATCAACTGTCGAATCGAACAACCGCCAAATCGTTTTTTGTTTTATTTTTTGGATTTCCCACTTCCTTTATTAAAGGTGGTAAGATAGGGCCTGGGGTTTGAAAAACGGAACGTGACATAGTCTACTTTTTATCCCAGATAAATAAAGGGTTCCCATGGGATAGCACAAAAATCAAAATATCATGCTGGCGAAGCCGCGGGCAAAAACTGGTACTTAATATTTGTGAAACTTATAGAGTATGTGCAAAAAGAGAACCGTTGTGGCGTAACGGTGAATTGATAATCAGATTTTAATGATGAAAACTGAATAAGGCTTATTCCACAAACCCCCTTAGATGATCCCCTGCGCAGAGGATAAGTGGAATTTGTCCATAAATCCCCTGCGATTGTAGACAAAAAGTCCAAAAATCCCCATTCGCAACACCGCAGGGGATTTTCGGACTATAGGTCTACAAAACCCCTAATTAATATTTAAAAATTTTTGAAATAAAATACCACAACATTGTTAGGTAAATAATCGATATTTTTTTGTTCATAAAATTAGTGTCTACCAAGTATCAAACACTTTTAGTTGTACTAGAAATTACAGAGCAGAGTTGTAGTAAACTGACCAGACCTACGACGTTTCTCTTTATGCACATCTCTAACGTTAAAAAAGGAAAATTCAATCTGGACTTAGTCCAGACTTAGTTAGAAAGTAACGTATGAATAATCAATTAACCCTAGAATCCTACTGGGGGTGCCCCAGCACCCTACGAAATTTACTTTTTCCAATTATTTCGCCAATCACTAACGCACGAATTTGACGTCCCACGTATTTTACCTTGAAGTCATTCTCGATAGGTAGATTGGTCATTACCTCAATGACAAGCGACTGTTGTGTTTATGTGCACATGTGCCGTTGGGTGCTGTAGCACCCCGCTGTAGTAACAACGTAACGTTTTCAATAGTAATATAAATGTGTTTCTTAAAGTTTATTTAATCTATTATTACAAATGTAACGGTAATTTGAAGTTAAGTTAAAATCTTTATACTATAACCATCGATAACGATAACGATATACTATAAATATCGATCATAACAAAAATTTTTTTTTTTTCACTTTTCTCGTTATAAAACATGTTTTAGCATATGCTGATGAAGCTCTTTTATATGATACCTTACATGATACGATTTACTCACTTTGAATTTTCAACCCATATTTTGTGAACCTAGCCCTATTTTTATATGATTGAAATAAAAATGAACAGTTTTCAGATTTATTCCTATATGTGTACTCTGAAACAATGCTTCTCGCCAAATTTCATGGTTTTATGTGAACGGAAGTACCCTGTAGGTTTTGATTTTAGTAAGTATCGAACTTCGTCTTGACATACACACAGACGGACAGACGTACAACAAAGTGATCCAATAAAGGTTCCGTTTTTTCCTTTTGAAGTACGGAACCCTAAAAATAACCTATCAACTTTATTTTTTGGTTATTTATAATAACAGTAACACATGGGCTGAAAGTCCCTGGCATAACAAATAAAACTCGTATTTTTATGTTCAATATTGGCTTTATTCATAAACGCGATCTCTGTCAAGAGCCATACAATCATTCCAGCGCCGTTAATATATTTCAATACCACTTTTGTAAAACTTTTTTTTTTTTTTTTTTTTTTTTTTTTTTTTTTTTTTTTTTTAATTTTTTTTTTTGTGTAATGACAATACTACATTACTACTACATAGAAAGCAATTGGATCATCCACAGACCCTTGAAGGTCTAAAGATAATCCAAGTGCTCAAGCTTTTGTAAAACTATTTATCTCTTTACTCAGTTTCAAGGAAAATTTCTTCATTCGAGCGAAATTTCTTACCGGTCATCATTTTTTTAAGGTCTGCGAACAGTCAGTAGTCGCTGGGAGCAAAATCTAACAAATACGGTGGATGTGAGAGCAATTTGAAAATTTTCTTTTTGACCGTGATATGGCGTTCTCTGGTATCGGAGGCCAACACTGATTTTAGACTAGAGTAGAAGCCTTTAAAAATAATAAAGAGTGAAAAAAATAATAGTAGGATGAAACCCATTAGAAAAGGAAAAAATAAAAGGAAAAATAATAATTCAGACCTCAGATCGCCCGTAAATTATTTTTCCTTTTATTTTTATAATATTCCCCTCCTTTTCTAATGGGTTTCATCCTACTATTATTTTTTTTGGTTGTAAAAATTATCGACCCTGGTGTATTTTGGGTCGTTGCGCCAGAGGAGTAAGTAAGTTAATTTTCTTTTAGCACTACAGTATGAATCAGAGGTAGAGACGGAAGTTTATTTTTATTCTGAACAATGTAAGTACAGGGTTATTGGTAATCAATTAGCATCCTTTTAGGGGCTTATTCTGTACATCAAAACTAACTTCTATTGTTCAACGAATTTTATCAAATCTCAAAAATGCTGTTCCATAGAAAAATATCGTTCACCCACTGAATGGAACAGCTGTTGTTTTATTTTTGACAAAAGTCGCTAAACAAACGTTGTTGGTTTTGGTGTACAGAATAAGCCCCTGAAAGGATGCTTTGACTGCATAGTATATCAGTTTCTGGCAGCCATATCACAAGCTTTTCTTAGTTTGGGGTCAGAAACCAAGTGTAACATGTCCCAAAATATTTATTTATTTATTTAATTGATTACCTACCAATAAACCTTTAGCGCTCGTAGCGTAGTTTGACTAGGTGTTTGTCAGCGATCACCAAATTTAAGCAACGTTCCGCATCATCCCGACGTTTCGGCCGAGTTGCATCGACCGTGGTCACGGGTAGACTCCGAACGAACGCGGCCGAAACGTCGGGATGAGGAGGTATTTATTTATCTCGTAATTTTAGTGCGCGATTAGTCCCGTAGTATATAATAATAATAATTTATCACGCCCCCACTCTCAAGTGGGGGCACGTGTAGAGTATATTACTAAAATATTTCGCGACGGCACCAAGGGTTGATTATGATGATTATTTTACCCAATCGCAGAATATTTGCCTATATGTTTACTAGTGCGTTGTATTATTGCAAAACGGTACATTTTCTTTCGTGTTGGCTCAACGTAATCGCAATGGTGGTGTAACTACTTTCTGCCTGGCTTAGTTTTGTAATGTTGAATAAAAGTACTTAAATAAGTTTGTATTGGCCGGGTGGATAGCCTTGCATCCATCATTCGTAGGACATCCACTGCTGAACATAGGCCTTCTCTTTCGATTTCAAATAAGGCCGGTTGGAAGCGACTTGCATTGAGCGCGTTCCTACGATCTTAATAGGCATAATTATTGTTAATATATAGTTAGATTATTAAAATATTCGACACGTGTTTTTTCTTTTCTCAATCAAACAATTAATGACAAAAATAAACCTTGTCAAAGTTGGGGGCTCGTGACGTTACTAGCCGGTACATTTTTGTGGTAGGTTAGTGACGTCACGCGGAACTTTAGCGGGCTATATCTTCATAAATTTATGTTAAATTCACAAAAGAAAAAATACATGTCTAATTTTTTTGATAGCCATTACGCTGTCTCGTTCTGACACTACGAAAGAAATATTTCGTGGCGCGCATACTAGCCCGGCAGGTGTCACAGTTTTTAAGCCGCTTGAAGGCTTCTGACCTGGCTGAACGGTTAAAACAATTGGGGTCTACTATTTAAAGTGTCATCCGACCCACGGCAGTGCTCAGTTATAAAATGCCGCCCGCGGTTATCCATCCGAAGACTGACCGCGCTGAACGCTGCTTAACTTTGGTGGTCGTTAAAACACTCAGTCAGAATACTCGATGACCTCTAGTTTTTAATCGACTTCCAAAAAGTGGAGGTTCTATGTTCGTATGTTTGTTTTTAAGGTTCCGTAACTCAAAAGGAAACAACGGAATCCTTATAGGATCACTTTGTTGTCGGTCTGTCCGTCGGTCCGTCTGTCAAGACTCTTTATCTCGGGAACGCGTGAGAATATGGAGTTGAAATTTAAACTATCCTACTAATATTATAAACGCGAAAGTTTGTGAGGATGGATGGATGGATGTTTGTTACTCTTTCACGCAAAAACTACTGAACGGATTGATATGAAACTTTGCAATAATCTTAATATATATAAATCTCGTGTCACAATGTTTGTCCTCAATGGACTCCTAAACCACTTAACCGATTATAATAAAATTCGCACACCATGTGCAGTTCGATCCAACTTGAGAGATAGGATAGTTTAAATCTCAAATTATAGTCGCAATTTTAATTTATTTAGCGCGTGGCCGGGTCAGCTAGTATAGCTTATATATCAGAATAACACATAGGATATAAATTATAATGATATATTGCGTCAAAATCAAAATATCATGCGGGCGAAGCCGCGGGTAAAAACTAGTATACTATATATCTATGGTCTTTTGCTGTTGTGTAAAAGAAAAAATTCTCAATCATCGTATAAAAAAGTTAGAGCCGTTTATGTCGTAAAAACCGCTATATTTCGACACTCACAAAAATCAAAACCTACTGGGTAGGTACTTCCCGTTGACATAGACTATGAAATTTTGCAAGAAGCATTGTTTCAGAGTACACATATAGGAATAAATCTGAAAACTGTACATTTTTATTCAAATCACAAAAAAATAGGGCTTAGATCACAAAATAAGGGTTCGAAATTCAAAGTGAGAAAATCGTATCATGTAAGGTATCATATAAAAGAGCTTCATTAGCACATGCTAAAACAGGTTTTTAATTATTTTAACAATGTGTAATTTTCGGTGTATGACGAGAAAAAAGATTTTTTTTATTATTATAATAAAGACATTTTAACAACGTACTTCCCAATTTTGTGATTTTTTTGGATTTGTACGGAACCCTCGGTGTGCGAGCCTGACTCGCACTTGTCCGGTTTTTTAAATATGTATGTTCATTGATATTTTCGCCAATTGTAAACTGAAACAAAAAATATTTTTTAGTTCAAAAGGGTATACTTCCGAGGGGGTCCCATTTAAATTGTATGAGAAGATCCGTAGACAAACCAAAGTTTCAGGCTGTGGCAAACATAACATAAACTTAATTCATCCATCCACCCATCAGCTGTAAGTAAGACGTCCACTTGTGAACATAGGCCTCCTCGATATTATAGCACATAATATTATGATAAGGATATGGCAATTTTCTTATTTGTATTTGAACGATTTATTTTTGTTTTCTAGATTAGCGTTAAAAAAATCGTCTAATGTTTAAAAGCATTTCGATAATAGGACTTTTTTGTTGTTTTATGAAACGGTTTTCTCATTCGATATATTTAAAAATAAGGCCGGTTGGAAGTGTCCTGTATCCAGGGACTTTCTGCTGAATCTTCTTTATACCGTTAGTCCGCCTACATAGTTGTTAGACGTTCTACGCTACGCTTTCTGGTCCGTGGTCTCCGTTCGAGAACTTTACGGCCCCATCGTCCATCCATTCTTCTCCTATCAGTTTGATTCCAATCATATTATTCTCTTGCGTCAGAATTGGAGTCAAGTTTGCCCAAGTGTGTTAATGTCGGCATAAAATCCCACTTCTTTGACATTGAGCAAGATGTAATATTCTATTATGTAATATCGGATATGGCGTTGGCATTTCATGTTTTCGGCTTAGGGCCGAAAGCCGAATTCTGATTCGGCATTTTAAAAGAAACTATAGCATTTGACTGCGACTTTGCCTGCTTTTTTTGGTGCTATCCCATGGGAACCTTTTTATGATTCTGGAATAAAAAGTAGCATAATATAGTAGCAAAGGTGAGAGTAGGGGGGAAAAGTGGAGAGTGTCCACTTTTCCCTCCTACTCTCACCTTTGAAGTACATCCATGCTCAAAAATAGCCCAGCGGACTAGCAAATTAAAGTAGCAAGGGGCTATGCACATAGTTAGAAGAACGGATGGCCGATAGGGCCGTAAAGTTCTCGATTGGAGACCACGGACCAGCAGGCGCAGCGTGGGACGTCCACTGACTAGGTGACGATATAATATAGTTCGCAGGAAGGCGCCGTATGCAGGCCGCTTTCAACCGGCCTTATTGGAATTCCATGGGGGAGGCCTAAGTCCAGCAGTGGGCGTTCTACGGTTGATGGATGGGTGGATGGATGCATGCTAAAAATCAAGTCTATTCGTTGCTTTGTTGCTGTACATGTGAAAGAGATTATCAAACCAACAAACATATATTTCCGGATTTATAATTTTAATGCAGCCCTTTTATCTATGTATATATTATATTATCTATCTATGATGACAAACATGTTCTTGGGTATCATTGTATTCATCATTATGTCTAATTTGAAGTACAAGACCAACCCGATCATTTAAAAAATGTTTGAAAATTTTGTTAATTTATTTATACTCTTTGTATGAAACTTTGTGTAAGTAATGTGTTATGTAAAATGACGTAAGTGGACGAGTCATAAACTGATGTTTTCTCTTTAACTTATTAACACTTCTTCATAATTAGTGTAATGAAATTTCTAGCTTCCTTATTATTAAAATACGAAAAATGTGTTGATTGGCTATTTCACGTAATAAGAACTAGTTCAAAGGTCGGAGAGCGTATGCTACTTTTTATTTCGGAAAATTAAATTACCGAGTAGTAATTTCTAAATATTAGTCAAAATACTGTCAATCTCAATTTATTGTTAAAATCATTACACATTAAAACTTAGGGCCCATGTCACAATTCGGCTTTCGGCCAAACAAGTGAAAGGCCGAATTTCATATTCGTCCCACCACTAGTTATTAAGAAAGTCGCGTGCGGTTCCCATCTCGTACCGATGTAATACCGGAGTGTATAGTACGTTGCCCTACTCACCTTTGGACTACACAACTTTTACTATGAGGACAACCCCGAACACCGAAATTGCAAAATAATTGGGTGGGGGGAGAAAGTAGCTATTTTTACACATGGACATGAACAGACGAGAGCAAAATATATCTAGCGGCCTAAACTAGAGCTATTATAGACAAATAGGTATGACACTTATTATACTCTATAAAATTTAACTTGATCTCTGCGACAGCTGTCAGAAACATCACGCCTATGAAGTCCTGAATTTCTTAATAGGTCAGACAGTACCTGTCAATGTCATACTTTATGGGCATGCCGATTAGTGATGGGCGACGAATGATCGTGACCACAGAGTTTTAGATAGAGTTTTAATTAAAATATCGATAGTTTATACTGACGATATTTTAAATAAACTTGATTTATCATTAATTTTATTGTATATTTTAATGTCATAACATTTTTTACATGTGTAATTAAATTAAACCCAATTATATGTTACATTAGCATTGATAATAGTGAAAAACGTCGATAAATACTATCGTTACATTATTATGAGTTTATAATATAACATTATTTACATGTGTACATACTTGATCTTAAATAATAGTAAGTAAATGAAATCCAATTTCTCACCTTCAACTGCTCATTCGATTTTATTACAACATTGTTTGAAAATCGATTTTTTCCACCACTATCTCAACTCTAAAAATGTCAATCTTCTACTGTCGCAGAGATCAAGTTAAATTTTATAGAGTAGGTATAGAGATAATATTATAGACACAATAATAAGTGTAACAATAAGTGTCATATATTAATAATATATGACACTTATTAGACGGTAAATTAAAAATGATTACATCAAAACTAAAAGCAAACAATTTAAATAATATTTTTTTGCAAAAAATGACATGACCGACTTCAACCGTGTACAGAATTCGCGAATAATACGCACGGATCGACGTATCAATTTCACATTATTGTTGATTTACCAAAAAAGGCTCAGCCGATTTCGATAAAATTTAAATTGGACCAATTTCGAAGTATATTCTTTTCATTAAAAAACGTATTACTGAAATCAGACTACTACGTAAAAAGTTATTCGTGGTTACACTTAAAAAATATCTATACAGGGTTATTTCTAATCAATTAGCATCCTCTTAGGGGCTTATTCTGTACGTCAAAACTAGCAACATTTGTTCTGCGACTTTTATCAAAACTAAAAAAAAAATGTTGTTCCATAGAAAAAAATAGTTCACCCGCGACAAAATGTATGGAACAGCTGATTTTTTTTTTTAGTTATGCAAAAGTTGCAGAACAAAAGTTGTTAGTTTTGATGTACAGAATATGCCTCTAAAAGGATGCTAATTGATTAGAAATAACCGTGTATATGTATATACATATATACACATACATACGCGTCGAATTAAGTAAGCTCCTCCGTTTCGTCGGTCAAAAATTGGATTTGTCTTGAGATCTCAGGAAATTGTGGCACTTGTCTCTCAGTTTTAATTGACTTCCTAAAAGAACTACTAAATCTCAAAATTGCTCTATCTAGTTTCCATAATCAAATACCTCATCATCATCCATCCATCCATTCATCAGCCGCAGGACGTCCACTGCTGGACATAGGCCTCCTCTATGGATCTCCAATAAGACCGGTTGGAAGCGGCTTGCATCCAGCGCGATCCTGCGGTCTTAACGAGGTCATCCGTCCACCTTGTGGGTGGACGTCCTACGCTGCGCTTGCCGGTACGTGGTCTCCACTCGAGAACTTTTCGACCCCATCGGTCATCAGCCCTCCGCGCTATGTGCCCCGCCCATTGCCATTTCAACTTGCCAATCCGTTGGGCTATGTCGGTAACTTTGGTTCGTCTACGGATCTCCTCATTTCCTCTACTGGCCAAAACTAAAAAAATAATTCAAAGAGTTCAAAACGCATGTGCTCGTTTCTGTTTTGACATCCCTTATAGATCACATGTAACGCCATTTTTAAATAAGCATTTTGTCCTGAAAATGATGCATCGTAGGAAAATTCATCTAGCGAGTCTTTTGTTTGGTGTCATGAAATACAAAACTCCGAGTTATCTGTACGAGAAGTTGTCATGGAAGCAAGGTCGTTACCCTCACGTAACTCGTGCATGTTCGAAGCTGTCTCTTCTGAGGACAGAGCGTCATCACTCAGCGGCTTTCAGAGGCAGCTTCCGATATGCTGCTACTAAATGTTGGAACAATATACCACCTCCCATAAGGAACGCGCAAAGCTTGTTCTGTTTTAAATATCAACTAAAAAAGTTTATTTTCGCTCATAAAAAAAGTGAGGAATCTCTCAGAAACGATACAAGTGCCATCTAGATTCAAAATTGAGATCTCATTGTTATTGTACGTTGTATTTGTGATATGAACTGCATACCTACCTAAGAATATTTATTTTATTAATTTGTTTGTCTTAAGACTAGGGAACTATCTATTGATCTATCGATTGAATTGTTTTGCTATTACGTTTTTTTTTTTGCTCTTTCGTATGAAGATATTTATTAGTGTGATGTAGGATAATGTGTGTTGATGTTTTTAGTTTATGGAATACTGTCTTTGTTGTGTGATTTTATTTAACTGTGTGTATGTGTTTTCATGTGTATTTATACTCTTTGTTAATGTTTAAATTTATATTTATGTTGTACGTGACGTCACCTACCGGTCTCAGCAGAATACCAGCGCTGATTGTTCTCAATCAGCAATTCACGCTGAGTTGGGACCGGTTTTCGTGGCATACCGTGCTCACTTGCTGCTGCACTGTTATTCTTGTTTGTTGTTTATATTATTTGTTCATGTATGTCACGAAATAAACGGTATTTCTTTCTTTCTTTCTTTCTTTCATTTCTGATTCGATCTCTCAGAGAGACTCCGAGCATAGCCCTCTCGATAGCTCGTTGGGCTACTTGGAGCTTACTAATAAGGCCCATAGTGAGAGACCACGTTTCTGTGCCATAAGTCATCACTGGCAATACACATTGGTCGAAAACTTTCGACTTGAGGCACTGAGGTATGTCGGACGAGAAGACACTACGCAATTTTCCGAACGCTGCCCAGCCGAGTTGGATTCGGCGATTGGCCTCTTTGTTGAAGTCGGACCTACCTAACTGGACTACTTGTCCTAGGTAGACGTACGAGTCAACGACTTCAAGAACCGAGTTTCCAACAGAAATCGGGATGGGTAAAACATGGGAATTACACATGACTTTCGTCTTGTCCATGTTCATCTTAAGACCCACCTGTTGAGAAACCCGATTAAGACCTTCGAGCATCGTGCTGAGCTCTTCCATCGATTTTGCCATGACTACTATATCGTCGGCAAACCGAAGGTGAGTGAGGTATTCGCCATTGATGTTGATGCCGAATCCTTTCCATTCCAGGAGCTTGAAGGCGTTCTCCAAAGTAGTTGTAAACAGTTTCGGAGAAATTACGTCTCCCTGTCTTACGCCTCTTTTTAAAGGGATCGCCTTGGAGCTCTCTTCCTGTACTCGGACCGACATAGTGGCTTTATTATACAAGCACTTCAACACTTCGATGTACCGATAGTCAATACGGCATAGTTGGAGAGACTCGAGCACAGCCCATGTCTCGACCGAATCAAAGGCTTTTTCATAGTCCACAAACGCTAAGCAAAGTGGCAGATTATACTCTTCGGTCTTCTGTATAACCTGCCGCAGCGTATGAATGTGGTCCATGGTGCTAAAGCCTTTTCGGAAACCGGCTTGTTCGCAAGGCTGGAAGTCATCAAGCCTGATTGAGACGGTTCGTAATGACCCTTGAAAACAGTTTTTAAACATGGCTCAGAAGTGAGATGGGTCTGTAGTTCTTCAATGAGGTGTTGTCGCCTTTCTTGGAAAACAACACCACCACGCTTCTGTTCCATGCTTCTGGCGTGATGCCTTCGAGGACGACGGTGTTGAAAAGCTTCTGGAGGACTTTTAGTACCGGTGTTCCACCCGCTCTCAGCAGCTCTGATGTGATACCGTCATCACCCGGCGCCTTGTTGTTCTTAAGCTGATTCAGGGCCATTCTAATCTCGTACAGGCTGATGTCCGGGATATCTTCGGTGAAGTGTCGGGTCAGCTTGGCTCTTGGATCTTTGGCCGCGCTGCTAACAGGCTTAGCGACCGAAGCATATAGCTGTCCATAGAACCTTTCGATCTCCTCTAATACCTCTGCCTTGGTCGACGCTACACTGCCATCTTCTCTCTTCAGCTTTGTCAATTGGCTTTGTCCAATAGACAAATCTCTTGCGAACACTTTGGAGCCTTTGTTCCGCTCTATTGTCTTTTTAATATGTTTAGTATTAAAAAGACGGATGTCGTGTCGCAATGATTTTGAAATTTGTCTATTAAGCCGCCTGTATGACTTTGCATCATCGGAAGACTGCAGTCTTAGCGAGCGTCGTTCGGCCATGAGATTTAGAGTATGATCGGAGAATTTCTGAGGTTTATTTGAACGGCGGGGTCTAAAGAACTTAGCACCCACCGTTTGGACAGTTTCTACGAGCCCGTTGTTGATCTCGTCCACCGACGCAAGGTTCTCTAGGCAAGTAAAACGATTTGAGAGTTCGAGCTGAAAGTCCTCGGGGTTTTGGATATGTTCAAGAGTGGGTCGGAGCGTGGACTTCATCAGGCGAGACCTTTCGAGCTTAACATTAATATCTAATATGCCTCGTACAATTCTGTGATCGCTGCCGGTTTTCACCCTGTGGATCACAGAGACATCATTAAATATACGTCTCTCGGTGGTCATGATGAAGTCTATCTCGTTTCTCTTGGAACCATCAGGGCTCATCCAGGTCCATTTCCTGTGAGGCGGCTTCTGGAAGAAAAAGTTCATCATAAAGAGTTCCTCTCTCTCCAGAAAGTCAGCTAGCCTCTGGCCCCTAGGTTTCCGTTGCCCATATCCAAATTGCCCCACCCTCAGCTCATCATCGTTTTTTCTGCCCAACTTTGCGTTAAAATCCCCCATAACAACAGTGAAGTGGGTCTTAGACATATGAATGGCCCGACTTACGTCCTCATACATAGTCTCCACTTCATCATCTGGGTGTGCCGAGGTCGGTGCGTATACCTGAATGACCTTCAACGAATACCTCTTGGATATTCTAAGTATTAGGTATACCACCCTGTTCGACACACTTTCGATGGTAATAATGTTGTTGGTGAGGGACTTGTGAACGAGGAAGCCAACATCACCTTGGGACCGTTGGTCACCTTCCCGGTAGCAAAGTAGGTTGCCGGATTTTAAGGTTATCGTGTCCTCTCCCTCTCTACGGACTTCAGACAACCCCACAATATCCCAACGCAACCTACTCAACTCTTCTTCCAACTCAGCAATCTTCTCGTCAGTCCTCAACGTGCGTCCGTTGTGTGTTACCAGGGCCAGTCGTCTTTTGCAGGAGTGGTAGCCGGGCGTCTGCCAGCGATTCTTAGCACCCCTTTCTCCGCCGTTACCGGGGCCGCTACCGTAGCCCCGGGCTAGCGGAGCTGCTGGGGACTGACTCTTTTTTGTTGTTCCATATTGGGTATTTGGGCAGGCGTGGTGGCGATCGCAGAAACGTAGCTTCGCGACAGAGATACTGCTCCCCATCCCTGCCCTGTGCCATTTTAGCTACGTTTTTATTTGAATGGTTATACCGCCATTAGTCGGTTCCGCTGTACCTCAGTCGGCTCTTACGACACCTGGTACTAGAGGGAGGTGCTATTCTACTCTGCCGGCACCCCACGGCCCCCGGCACCCCACGGCCCTATCAAATACCTCATTGTATATTATTTAGTTGTATTTAATAAAGCCACTTACTCGTAATAAAAAAAATAGGTTTAGGCCGAATCAAACTTAATCGTAATATCGTCTCTGAAGTTAGCTGCTGCGCAAATCCCCACTCCACATCGCCGCTGACATTTAAATTTGCTACTGCGCAACAATTCGCTTCTTGTTCACCGATGCCATTAAGTTTCATTCTCCTTATTCTTACTCTTAGAAGAAAAAAACCTAATTACCTAAGCCTACTAGTTTTTCACGCTTTTCTCTGTTATTGTTACAGTTTTCAATATTGAGGAAGCAAAACATAAAATCCAAAAATGGATACGGATATCAAGAAAATTGCCGCCGATAAGATCGACGACAACCAGTAAGTATAAAATATTGATTGTTTAATTAGAAATAACAAATAACAGGAGGAACCAGGAACCTTGCTTTTAACGAAAGCCTCTACAATAATACGCATCACAACAACACGCACAAGTGAATATGTATTTTTGCCGCTTGGGGTCGAAACTTTTGGTCCGTGGGGTCCATCTTTATAAACATTTTTTAAGATGGTTGTGCCAAAACTGGTTGACGCTGCTGGTGACAAGAGAGCTGGCTCATTCCTCGCACAGAGAATATCTCTAGAAGTTCAGCGCGGGAATGCAACCAGCGTTTTTGGTACCCTGCCTGGATGTCGGACATAGTATTTGTCTCGATTTTAGCCGCTTTTTATTTAATGTTAATTATATACAGCCAATTTCAAGAATTTCTCGAGTCTACAGAATCAGAATACTCTGACTATTTACTGTATCATAATAAGGTCCCATGGGTCAGTCAAGTATTTGAAAGAATGTGGCAATCAAGAAATTAAATACATAATATAATTTTTGCGACAGCATTAAAAGCTGGACAAATCTAGATTTAGAATTATCGAAGACCTGCATTGGATTTCTGATTTCGGGTTTTTTACTGATTTGCTTGGAAATTTAAACAAATTAAATAAAAGTCATTGGCAAGAATAATTTCCTTGATGACACATGCGCCCAAATAAAGGCGTTCAAATTAAAGTTACGTTTTCAACACAAATATATCAATGAAATCTCGTTCACTTTCCTAAGCTACAGACAGTTGCCGAGTTGCCCACAGCTAAACCGCCTGCATAAGATTTGAACACTTCAAGAGGAGAGAAAGTGATTTACAAATATTCTCGTCACCATTAGCAGCCTATTACCAACTTGAAATAATTGAGTGCAGCTCTATAATAATAAAAAAATACTAAGCTTTAATTTTTACAAAATCTAAATTCCCTAAATTAATTAGACACACTCAGAAAATAATTGTACTCTGTGAGTAAGTATTTTCTTGAATGAATCATCGCAAAAACAAGTTAAGGAACAAGATGACTGACCATTATTTCGAGTGTGTTTTATAAGTTACTTCAAGTAACTTAGAGCCTAAGTTCAAGTCAAAATTTCATGACCCAGCACGTCTAAACAATAATATATGTAATATAGGTGCTCTACATGATTTATACCTACTTAATTAGAATAAATCCTTCGTGGCCCGCGGAAATGTTGTGATAATTTTATATGGCCTATCTCTAAATCTATTTCCCCATCCCTGGTCTAGACATACTAGACCCGCCCTTAAAGGTTTTGCGTTTAATACCTATGACCTTGTATATGTAGGTTTTATTATTTTGTGAATTTGTAAAAATTAGTTAGTATTTAGAATGAATGTTTAATGTTTATTAAGTTATATGGTTATTTATAAATTTATGAAATTAATTAATAGTAGTGCTCATGGCATAGTTTGACTAGGTGTTTGTCAGCGATCACCAAAGATAATCAACATTCGGCAGGGTCTGAGAGGTTAGTACAAATTTTCACGTAAATTGAAACTACAGTAGTTAGACTATACATTTTTGTTCTGCTCTCCTGGTGGAAACGAGGAAGAACTAACAGAAATGCATGGAGCCATAAGCAAACGCGCAAGTTTAAGTAAACTATGCAAACATAAAGGCTGTCTTTCGATGAGTGATCGCGGGTGGCATTTACAACTGAGCGCTGCCGGGGCTCGGATGACACTCAAAATAGTCGGGCCCAATGTTGCAGGGCTTATAGAGATTTTATGGGCCCTAAAATATGTCCGACATCTACTTATATATCGACAATCGAATACGATACTAATAAATAATAATAATATATATCCTACTAATATTATAAACGCGAAAGTTTGTGAGGATGGATGGATGGATGTATGGATGTTTGTTACTCTTTCACGCAAAAACTACAGAACGGATTGAGATGAAACTTTGCAATAATATAGCTTATATATCAGAATAACACATAGGCTAGAAATTATAATGATATATTGCGTATGCGGGCGAAGCCGCGGGTAAAAACTAGTCGTATATAAAAATGCCATGATGGTCTAGTGGTAGCGACACCCGCCTTACAATAGGTTCAAATTACGGCCCCGTACCAATGAGTTATTCGAAATGTATATACGGATTTTCTCACCACACTGGTTTTTCGGTGAAAGAAAATATCGTGAGGAATCGCTTATGTCCGTAGAAGAAATTCGATGGCGTATGTGAATCTACCAACCCGCACTGAATCAGCGTAGTGGATATAGCCTAATCACCCTTCGTGGGTAGGCCTACGTCTTGCAGTGGACTATTAAAATGGCTGGTACAGTACAGTAAATAATCCATCCATCCATCAGCCGAAGGACGTCCACTGCTGGACATAGGCCTCCCCAATGGATCTCCAATAAGACCGGTTGGAAGCGGCTTGCATTCAGCGCGATCCTGCGATCTTAATGAGGTCATCCGTCCACCCACAAGGTCCTACGCTGCGCTTGCCGGTACGTGGTCTCCACTCGAGAACTTTTCGACCCCATCGGTCACCAGCCCTCCGCGCTATGTGCCCATTGCCATTTCAACTTGCCCATCCATTGGCTATGTCGGTAACTTTGGTTCGTCTACGGATCTCTTCATTTCTGATTCGATCTCGCAGAGAAACTCCGAGCATAGCCCTCTCCATAGCTCGTTGGGCTACTTGGAGCTTACTAATAAGGCCCATAGTGAGATACCACGTTTCTGTGCCATAAGTCATCACTGGCAACACGTACTGGTCGGAAACTTTCGACTTGAGGCACTGAGGTAAGTCGGACGAGAAGAAAATAATATCAGGGTCATTATTATTACATATCCATTTAGAAAAAGTTACAATGAACCTAGTTAACTACTCATGAATGATTGATATCATAGTCAATTCTGCCAAATCTGGATGACATTTGAATCAAAATTAACGTGAAATTAACATACAATAGATTAGCTTTATCTATAAATCTTTAGCGATATAAGGATCTTCTAATTAAATACTAACAAGTAGGTATAATTAATACGATTGAAATTTAATGGCAGCTTGGAATATTATGCAAATCAGATCAATACTAATAAGGTTGCCTGGAAGAAATCACATTCAGTGATAAGACCACCGGTTGCTTCACTGGTTTTAGCATCAGTTTTCTGTACTTTGTAATGTGTGTGACCAATAAACGGTCTGCAGAAAGACTTTTTTTATAGAAAATTTCCTAACCACAGACTCCAGGGACAGACCCTGGCCCTTTGTTAACTAAATATAATTATTAGATTTTACTGTACAAAGATAGTTGGTACATGGTTAAATCTTAGTCCAAGCTCTAGTGCAAGTCGATGCATTGCGTGAAAGCCACGAGCAGACCGGCGACCCGCTAGCAGCAATCACGAGTATGACACATGTGCCAGCCAGAAAGACTTTGAACCAATAAAGAGTTTAAATATCAATACAGAAGCTGCTGAATGTAAAAGAACAGCTGTTTTTTCCTTAAATCCGGGTTAGCTCATACTAAAAATTGTTCGTAAACCGGACAAGTGCGAATCAGGCTCGCACATCGAGGGTTCCATACAAACACGTTGTTAAAATAATTAAAAACCTGTTTAGCATGTGCTAATGAAGTTCTTTTATATGATACCTTACCTTACATGATACGATTTACTCACTTTGAATTTTGAACCCATATTTTGTGAATTTTGAGGCCTTAATTTTTTGTGATTTAAATAAAAATGTACAGTTTTCAGATTTATTCCTATATGTGTACTCTGAGACAATGCTTCTCGCCAAATTTCATAGTTCTATACCAACGGGAAATACCCTGTAGGTTTTGATTTTTAAGAGTGCGAAATATGCGGTTTTTTACGACATAAACGGCTCTTACTTTTTCAAACGATAACTGAGATGTTTTTCTTTTACACAACTGCAAGAGATCATAAATATACGTATACAGTTTAAATGTCAACTCGATATCTTTACGCGTTCCCGAGAACAAGAGTCTGGACATACTCACAGACGGACAGACGGACAACAAAGTGATCCTATAAGGGTTTCCTTTTTTCCGTTTGAGGTACGGCACCCTAAAAATGAGCTAAATCACCGTATAGTAATTTTTAGTCCATGGTAATAGGTACAGTAGATATAATTTTGGCGAATATTGGTATAAGTGTCTCACGTGACAGCTAAAAGAAGGTTTTTATCCAGCCTTCGTCATCCATCCATCAGCCATAGGACGTCCACTGCTGGACCTAGGCTCTCACTTATGAATCACCATTTCAGGCTATACTTACATGATATACCCATGTTGAAAACATATGAACTTCAACATATTGTTTTATTTTAGCAACAATATGGAGTACCTAAACGGCAACGACCCGTCTGCAGTGGACCACAACCATGTGAACAGTGAAAGACCAGACGCGTGTGAAGCCATCGCAGACTTCTACGACGGAGCTGTCCTGATGGTTACTGGAGGCACTGGATTCGTAGGTAAGAAAAACCAGAGACCGTATGTTAGATGTCCCCTAATATTTATTTTTATTTATTTAATTACTCTTCAATGGAGGATCCGTTAAATTTCGACGTCGAAGAGCTGGTCTATCATCATTAAGTATCATGTGGGCTGCGGGACGTTAATAAGGTATATTATTGGACACAGTCCATCTCTGCAGATTTCTAATACTGATTGGAAGTAGTTTGTATTTAGCAAGATCCCGCCTATTCGGGTAATCGGTCCATCTTATGAATGAACGTCATACATTTGCCGTTATTGAGTTTTGAGAAATTTTCGTCCCCATTAATCATAATTTCTGCTTTCCATTGTTTAATGCGAGCTTCCCTGGAGAGAAGATTCAGTGACGTATACTCTATAAAATTTAACTTGATCTCTGTGACAGTAGAAGATTGACATTTTTAGAGTTGGGATAGTGGTGGAAAAAATCGATTTTCAAACAATGTTGTAATGAAATCGAATTAGTAGTTGAAGGTGAGAAATTGGATTTTATTTACTTACTATTATTTAAGATCAAGTATGTACACATGTAAATAATGTTATGATATTAATTAAATACTCATAATAATGTAGCGATAGTATTTATTGACGTTTTTCACTATTATCGATGCTAATGTAACATATAATTGGGTTTAATTTAGTTAAACGTGTAAAAAATGTTATGATATTAAGATATACAATAAAATTAATGATAAATTAAGTTTTATTTAAAATATCGTCAGTATAAACTATCGATATTTTAATTAAAACTCTGTGGTCACGATCATTTGTCGCCCATCACTAATCGGCATGCCCGCAAAGTATGACATTGACAGGTACTGTCTATACTTTTAAGAAATTCAGGACTTCATAGGCGTGATTTTTCTGACAGCTGTCGCAGAGATCAAGTTAAATTTTATAGAGTATAGTTATTGTTAAAAAGCTGTTACGGCTTTTTAGACGGCTTTGTGGGGGGCTTGCTCCAAACATTGGGTGCCTACTATCAGTATCTTGTTTGCGTTTTTCTAGTTCACAGGCGATATTTCTGCGAGTAGGTGGCGGAGATATTCCCGATAGGGGGTAAAGTAAGTTAAGATGGGTGGGTTTAAGGCAGCCTGTTATTTTCCTGCACGTCTCGTTCAGGGCGACGTCTACTTGTTTCGCGGAGTGGCAGTGGCGTAGAATTTTTTTACGGATTTCCTCATGCTGAATTGCACAGATTTCTCAATTTCTGTTTCATTACATTACAAACTTGTCTAACTAATTAAATCTATCACAGGCAAGGCTCTGCTAGAGAAGCTACTCCGCAGCTGCCCCGGTATAGATACCATCTATTTGTTGATGAGGCCGAAGCGAGGGCTCAGCGTTGACCAACGATACAAGGAGCTGCTGAAGAATCAGGTCTGTGGAATACCTACGTACTTCATTCATTCAAAATCCAAGAGTTATGTCATCTAAAAGAACTTTAAATATTATGGTAAGCGGCAGAAGTAGAGTGGGAGGGAACCTAAAAAAGTGTGGATGAATTGTGTGAAAGACGATATGCGGTAGAAAAGAGCTGATGATAAGCTGACGTATGATGGAATGAAGTAGCGAAAGGAAACGTGCTGTGCCAATCCTATATTGTGGACTAAAGGCAAGAAGAAGCTTTTTAAACTATATATAACGGGACTAAACTCACGTGTAGGGATAGTCGTAACGACTATAGTTTATGCTGTTCTTAAAGAAGAAGCTTATGATGTTCTTGTAGATAATAATAAATAACAGTTTTCATGTTTTGTGGTGTACTGCTATTTTCACTTCCCTGTACAATATGACATCTACCTTCTCATTTGTCTGATCTATAAGTGCTATTTGTGATCTTTCTCTTTGTTCCATATTTCCTTCAACAATAATGGCTTTCACTAGATTGTCATGTCGTACAAGGTGACTAAACATCTACGTAGAATTACGATGACTATTTTTATAAAAATATCTTGAATTTTTTAGGAGACTGTACAGGGAATCTTTATTTATTTATGTTAAAACCAAGTTAAAACACTCGAAGATCAACAAGATGTCAGGATATCCACTAATCACCAAAGTTTCCAGGTGTTCGACCGCATCCGCACCAACTGGCCCGAGCGGCTGGGCAAGCTGTTCCCCATTGCTGGTGACGTGTCAGCTCCCAACCTCGGCGTCAGTCCAGAACAGCGCCAGTTGTTGAAGAGAGTCACTGCGCTGTTCCATTCAGCTGCCACTGTCAGGTAATGTCTGCTGCTAAAGACTATTCTAGAAGATCATACATTCAAAGAACGTAAATTTTGGCGTCAGTCCAGAACAGCGCCAGTTACTGAAGAGAGTCACGACATTGTTTCATTCTCTTGCCTCTGTCAGATAGAGAGAGTACATATAATATTGGTAATTATATTCCCTTTAATTATATAAATTGTTAAGGAAGACGAGGAGAGTGATGCATACAGATAGGATTTTCTATTTACAAAAACGTACTCTATCTAAGCGATGTCTACGTCCGATGTGGCTATCTACTCGACAAAATATAGCAAATATCTAGATAATTATTTGTTTGAAGAGTAAATAGATTTTTTTTTAGGAACCCGTCAATAGCAAGCTCTATGTTTTCTAATTATTTTACTTATTGTCTTAGGTTCACGGAGCCACTTCAAGCTGCTGCAGCGCTCAATGTCCAGGGAACTGCAGCTGTACTGAATTTAGCCAAAGAGATGACCCATTTGAAAGTAAGCAAAAGTTATAGTAAAACTGCTCTATAAATCTTACTAACTGAAACCTACTAGGGACCAATGAGAGGAAAGCGTTATTTTTGTTTTTAATTATCAGTAGTAAGACTGCTTGACATAAGTCTTCTCTTATGGATTTCCAATAAGACTGGTTGGAAGCGGCTTGCATTCAGCGTGTTCTTGCTATCTTAGCTAGATCATCGGTTTATTATGTTAGTTGACGTCTTACGCTGCGCTTGCCTTAGGTCGCCTCTATTCGACAACTATACGGCTCCATTAGCCATCTGTTCTGCGATCTATATGTCCACCGGTTCATCTACTACTACATACCTGATTCCATCTCACAGAGAGACTCCGAGTTTCATGTTTAAAACTAGTAGTTTTTCAAACAATAGACCTCGCGGCACATCTTTATAACTGAATCTTCATAAGTCTATATCTAGATTCCTTTTTGACCAATTTGGATCATACTCGCAAACATTGTTAGGATTTAGATTGATTAATATATGATTGATTCGTGGATTTTTACCGATGACAAAAAAAAATATATAGGTATTTTATTGAACAACCTGTGTACCAGGTTGCGTTGAAATTCATTGAACAATGCGACCTGTGAAATCGAAAAAAACAAAATCGCCGTATTATCCGAAGACCTTCGCTCCGCTTCAGTGATCTATCCATCTTAAAGCCATGTCTATCTACAGGCGCTGGTCCACGTATCAACAGCATACAGTAACGCCCCTCGCCCCCACATCGAGGAGCGTGTCTACCCCCCACCCTACGACCCAGACTCCATCATGAGGTGCACCAAGATGCTGCCCCCGGAAACCTTGGATATCATAGCTCCAGCCTTGCAGGTATTGTAGAAGCATACTTCTTTCGAGCAAATATTTTTAGTCTACCTATAAGGACCTCGTCCACACTAAATCTGATTTCTCCAGTGACTATGATCCATTACAGTAGCTATGTATACGTGTTGATAGTATACAGCATATCTTAAGGCTAGGTTTCTTAGGTTTTGTGGCAGCATAGGTAGACCAGAAGCTCCCCGAGGAGGGTCTGGAGGCGGACAATGCTGTCGGGGCCGCGGAGGAGTACGGAAGCGTGCCCCGACAAACAGCGTAGAGGCACACCCCAGGTTATCAGTGGGTATACCGCCGATCAGAGGATTGGCGGGGACTCAAAAAAAAAAAGGATTTGTGGCAGCATTCTCTTTTCAAGTTCCCCGAGTAAGTTTGGGTCACTATGGTGGCATTAGCCCAGTAATCCCCCAGTAATTTCCCAGCCACCAAGTTTTTTTGAGATGAAAACTTCTTTCGCGGCGTTTAGCAACTTTTTGGAATGGGTATTAATGTTAAGCTCGCGTCGGGACACGTTACCTGACCGAAAATTCGTAAGACAGCGCAGAGCGCTTGCGCGAGTGTGCGTGTATGATATTGATAGTCATGTTTTCACTTCTGTCGGCACTCCCGGAGTTTTATATTGTTTTAAATAAATATCAAGGGACATCTTACACACGGTATTTGATCCCAAACTAAGCAACGCATGTGATAAGTCTGTCAGAGACTGACTTACTACAAATAAATATTATTATATCCATAGTTATATAGATTGTAAAATCCAGACACATGTTCATCACAAAAATGCTAGCCCTGGGTGGGATCGAACCCACGATTCCTTGGCACAGTAGTTAGGGTCACAAACCACTGGACCACCGAAGCAGTCAAGATGTTTGATTCGGCGTATACTTCTGCTTACTTCTTTTTACTTCTTCTTTGTTTTTCAGGGTGACCACCCAAATCCCTACACCCTGACGAAATCTCTGGCTGAGTCCATCGTGTACAGCCATGAAGAGTTACCCGTTTGCATCGTCAGGCCTTCTATTGGTAAGTTGCTATGCTATTTAACCCGACTGTCTAAGAGGGTGAAAGTATACGAGTAGATGAACAAACTTACCTATGAGTGAAAATTGATCCTATAGAATATGCAAGAGGAATGAGATATGGAGTCGAGATACTACAAGTATTTAAAATTTTGAAATGAAGGCTCTATAGGCTAATTACTAAAAAAATATAATTAGCAATAAAAAACTAAACATTATTATAATTGATCTGTGAGTAGTAGATTATCAAAAAATACACATATTCTTTATTTTGTCAATTAAACAAAGATTGACGAAGAAACATGAAAGAAAACACTCAAATCGGATATTATATATCGGTAGATTACAGCTTATCGTTTTAATATGGACAAGTTAGCGATTCACAATTACCTAAAATTGTGGGTTCCAGTTGATTTAACCGTTACCTAAGTCACAGGCTTTCAAAAGGCCCAGAAACTCTGACACCAGGGCTAGTCACCTAGACTATACACAAAGAGTTATCTTTGTGTTAAGCATTTCAAAAATAAAAATCTAGTGTGGAAAGCACTTAAAATAAAAATCATAACATAGACTATACACACTTACTTCCTTATTAGTAATACTCTCAAAAAGAGACCTATGTCCATCAGTGGATATCCTACGATTGTGATGATGATATAGAACAAGTTAACAACCTAGTTGACGCATTTTCCACTACCCTGCCTGGGAAAGCCCATGTGTACCAGTGGTCGATACTCCATGACTATTTAATGAATGCCATGGGAATGGTACCGAGGGTAGCAGACGGGTAATTATAGAGACGAGTGCTGGACTATCGATGGGTTTAAAAATAGGTCTCGTGGTGTCAGGTCTTTAGATGACCCAAAAACTTTATAGTTTTAGTTTATTAGATAGGTTAGGCGTATGTCCACTGATGCATAAACGACCAGAGGCTTTCAGATGTACGAGTATACTTACTTAACTTAACGTTACCTTTACTACTTGTTTTTTATTAGAAATTTATTTAAAATTAATTCCATTTCACGCAGAAATTTAGTACTGGACACGGCCATTTTAAAAGAAACTCTGCAAAATCGGCAATCGTGAAATGGAACGTAAAAAAAAGAAAAGACGGCGAATGGTTATGAAACCTTTTCCACTTCCTACATGGAAGTCAAAAATAATTTCCAAGGGGCTTTATTTTTGACTTTAGAACCGCTCGGAAGTATACTCAATTTCTGAAAAGTTAATATCATTTCTAACTTTCGCAGAGGATCGTATATTAAATATACTCTCCCGTTAGCACATGTATAAATATTTTCATTCGTTCTTGCTCTTACGTGGACACGTGGCCATTCACGCATACGTTCAGCAGTTTGAATGATTCAATTATAGAGATCCAGGGGCTTTATTTTGTAAGCGCTCTAGCGTTCGGCTTCGCTTTTCCTCCCGCTCGCTCTCGCGGCGTGAGTAACTGGCGCGAGCAGGAGAAAAAGCGAAGCCGAACGTCAGAGCGCTTACAAAATAAGGCCGCTGGTCATTGAAAGACCCAAAAACTATCCGTCTTACCACAAAAGTTTTACGCACGCTTTAGACAATGTTTAACGGTACAAATTGTACGGTTAGACAGTGTATAAGGTGAGTTTAAGTCTTTTGTGATCAAAATAACTGTTATTATCGTTTTTTTATTTACTTACATAACTACTATAAAATCGTGATTTCTTTAAAAGCTTTTGATTTTGTGTGCTCTAGCTACTCATGTATCTTTTTATGCAAGCCTTGGAGTTATGCATAGTTTTACAGCCATTTTATCTGTTCTTAATTACACGTTTATTTATTTCAGTGACAGCTGCTCTACAAGAGCCTTTCCCTGGATGGATTGACAATATTTATGGAGTCACTGGTAAGCATCCAAATGTGTACCCTAAATTGGTACAAAGAGATCAAAATGTAGTACATCAAAATGTGTACTACTAATAGTATACTTCCTCTATGGTGTACTAATTTTGGTACATCATAATGTGTACCAATTTAGGTACATCAAAATGTGTACTAATTTTGGTACATCAAAATGTGTACTAATTTTGGTATATCAAAATGTGTACTAATTTTGGTACATCAAAATGTGTACCAATTTAGGTACATCAAAATCACATACATCAGGGTCATCATCATCAGCCGTAGGAGGGCTGCTGGACGTCGTATGTCTTATGGCGGGGCCGATAAGGTCTCTTGGAAGCGGCTTGCACCCAGCGCGTTCCAATACTCTTAATAGGCATGCGGCTGTCCAAAATCAAAACCTAGCAAGGGACATTTTTGGCAAAATACGTTTTTATAAACCAATCTACACAAAAAAATGTGCTGCATCTAATGCAAAAACAACCATATTTTTATCGCAATTAGGACTATAGTTATGAAAATGCCAAACCTAGCAAGTGCACGTCTTAGTCCGGTATAACAAAGTCAAAAATCTAACAAGTAACATTTCCAAATCCAAAACCCTATTAAGTACGGTACATACTAGGTTTTTGAATTTGTAAATGGGACTTACTAGATTTATGAATTTGGGATAAGCCCTATGCTAGGTTTTTGAACTTGGAATTGAGTCATACCAGGTTTTGGTTTACAAAACCAGTGAAGTAAGCAACGAAATTTCCAATGACTACTTATAGTAAATAATAGCAAGTCAGTGTGAACTGAGAAGTAAGTGCGCGGGGTAGGCGGGTAGGTAGGTACAATTATTTGCTTCCATGACAGGTGAAAATAGAGGTGTCAAAAGAAAATGAATTAACAAAGAATTGATAGTTCGCCAAATGCACCTTGATTTTATGGAGATTCACCACAAGAACGATGTTCGGATGAAACACACAGAAAAAAAATGAAAATTTCTTCTAATATGCCCAGAGGATATATAAGTGCGACGAATGTTTTTTTTATATTCGGAAGAAAAGAAAATATACAGCGAGTAATCTCAATACCAAATAATATAAAGCAAAAATAAGCAGTACATAAAGCGAAGTCTGATCAAGCTTTTGAAAACTACAAAAATGATGCCACAAAGAAAAATTCTAAACATGTAAAATATTTTTCAATAGATCTACAAAAGGTGATTTTGTTGCTTGTAATGCCCCAAATCAAAGAAGCTGACTTTATAAGCAGACCAATTACATTTCAACTAACTTTTGCTCCAATTAGTAAACAATCACCTGATCCAGCTACTTGCATAATTTGGCACGAAGGCCAAGCCGGACGAGAGGCTTCCAACATCGTTGATGCCATTTTAACATTCATACAGAACAATTTAGATCTGTCAACATTTTCATATTTAGGCTGACAATTGCACGGCTCAAAATAAGAACTGGACACTATTTACCACTTTGACTACATCGATCTTCCAGTGGCACTAAGTCCAGTGAAGGCTGTGACTTTAAGTTACCTAACAAAAAGATATAGGTACACATATGACTGCGGATTCAGTTCATGGAAGCATTGAAAGAAAAATTAAAAGACAATGAGATGTTTTAGACTTCGAAGATTTTAAGGAAGTGGTGCTTGATTCAAGGCAACAGATACAGGTCAGATAATTAAATAATTGCAGGAATTGGCTAAAGAAAATAAGAACAGCAGGGAAAAATGATGACGAAGATTTCAGTTTTGATGAACTATTCACAGAGTTGGATTTCCTTCCCAAAAAATTTAAGGTAACAGAGTTACCCGAAGAAATATCAGGACCTCGAGGCATTCCAACTCAAAAAAAGGACAGAATTGTCGTTAATTTTTTTTTATTGTGAAAAATTGCTTTATTATTAAACACTTAATATATAAATATTTAAGAACAAAGATTATATTATAGTAGACAATGGGCTTTTATGGCAATTCGAAAACCAAAGTCAAATACATAGCTATAATATAGTGATTTTTCTAGGTTTTTATTGTTTGACAAATAACAAAAACTTTAGAGAAACCAATTCAAACGCCTAGTAATTTATCTTACTAGGTTTTTATTTTGGATTTCATGTAATACTTATGTTGGATTTCCCAAATCAAACTTAAGTAAGGCACATAAAACTTGTACAGTTAGACATAAATTGAGTTAAACTAGCTTATAATGTAAAGCAAATTGTATTTATAAATATCAAAATGAAAACAGTACAAAAATAATGTTGTATTCTGAATGGTTATAGAAAATGTTTCTTTTCCTTCTCCTGTAAAATTTGCTCAATGCTCCTTGCTAGGTTTTGATTTTGGACAGCCGCATGGTGATTCATGACTAAAATAATTGTAATTTGATTAGTCCGTCTTATAGATTAAAAAAAAAATATTTTTTACTATGTCAATTAAATATAATTTGATGAAAATATATCCCGTCAAAGTTCCGCGTGACGTCTTAAGTGTACAAATGTATAGACTTCTGTAAGAGAGGTGACGTCACCACCCTCAAACTTTGACAAGGTTTATTTTGTCATTGTAGTTTGATTAACAAAAAAATACGTGCTAATATTTTTGGATAATCTATACTCCATAAAATTTAACTTGATCTCTGCGACAGCTGTCAGAAAAATCACGCCTATGAAGTCCTGAATTTCTTAATAGTACTGACAGTACCTGTCAATGTCATACTTTGTGGGCATGCCGATTAGTGATGGGCGACGAATGATCGTGACCACAGAGTTTTAGATAAAATATCGATAGTTTATACTGACGATATTTTAAATAAAACTTGATTTATCATTAATTTTACTGTATATTTTAATACCATAATAACATATTTTACATGTGTAAAAAAATTAAAAAATTAATTACTTGATCTTAAATAATAGTAAGTAAATGAAATCCAATTTCTCACCTTCAACTACTCATTCGATTTCATTACAACATTGTTTGAAAATCGATTTTTTCCACCACTATCCCAACTCTAAAAATGTCAATCTTCTACTGTCGCAGAGATCAAGTTAAATTTTATAGAGTCTAACTCACGGAATAATTTGTATTAATGATTTTTTCACCCAGGCAACCTATGACAACCTGGAGCCATATTGTGTAAGCGGTCTGACGTTCGGCTTCGCTTTTTCTCCCGCTCACTCTCGTGGCGTTAGTAACTGGCGCGAGCAGGAGAAAAAGCGAAGCCGAACGTCAGAGCGCTTACACAATAAGGCCCTAGGTTGTCATAGGTGGAAGGCATGATGACGGTAAAAAAATAAGGCCCCTAGTCAGCCCAAGACACATTGTACTGTACTGTACTGTTCCAGCCTTTTTAACAATCCACTGCAGGACGTAGGCCTACCCACGAAGTGTGATTGGGCCATATCCACCACGCTGGCCCAGTAGATTCACATACGCCATCGAATTTCTTCTACGGAAGTATGCAGGTTGCCTCACGATGATGACGGTGTGAAATTCCGTACATTAATTCCAAAGAACTCATTAGTACGGAACTGGGGATTTGAACCTGCCACCTCACGATTGTAAGGCGGGTGTCACTACCTCTCGACCACCACGGCTTTTGATGACCAATAATTAATTTATCATATTTTCCTTCAGGTATAATCATGGAGATATCCCGCGGTACTTACCGTTCTGGATACTGCCGCGAGCGATATGTGGTGGACTTGGTGCCGGTGGATATGGTGGTCAGCTCCTGTATCCTGGCCGCTTGGAGACAAGGGAGCAAGAAGTAAGTACCTTTGCCTACTGGCGGCCTTTTTTGTTTACTGATTGTGAATAAGGTAAGTTCGTACAGGCCGGGTGACTAGCCCTGGTGTCAGAGTTTTTAGGCCGTCTGAAGGCCTCTGACATGGCTAAACAGTTATCGCGATTCGGTAGCGCTCAATTGGAAAATGCCACCCGCGGTTACCCATCCAAATACTGACCGTGCGGAAAGTTGCTTAATTTTGGTGGTCGCTGACAAACATCTAGTCTTATCTAGTCTATGCTACTGATTGTAAATGATAATGTTTTTTTTTACTGATACTAAGAGTTATAACCTGTCCTGTATCTTGGCCGCTCAGACAGGGCAGCACGAAATAATTCTCTTAGTTCACTGTTTGGTCTTCTGAACTACTATTGTTTTTTTAGTCTGCTGTTGATTATTTGGTATATGGCCTTTGCGTTGCTGTGACGAGAAATAAATAAATTTAATTGGTCTACTATTGGTTTTCAAGTACTTTTTCTTTTACCTTTTTATAGTTTTTTGGTCTATTGTTGGTACTAAAGACTATTACGGTTAGTTTGATCTACCTACAGTTATTCGTATCTATGGTCTACTGTGGTGGTATGGTCTTCTGAGCTACTTTTGAACTTTTGGTCTGTTGCTGGTCTTTTGGTCTGTTGGTAGTCTTTTGACTACCTACTGGTCTTAGTGGTCTGTATGTCATGTGGTCTACTTTTTGTATCATGGTTTCATATTGGTATTTTAATGCTCTTCATTTACATGTTGTTTTATATTTCTTTTTACTTTTAGGCCGGGTCGCTGTCCAGTCTACAATGTGACATCTGGCTCTATCAATCCACTCCAATGGGGACAATTCACCAAGTTGTGCGTCAAATGGGCAAGAGAAAATCCTACCAAGTAAGTATTGTATCAAACTTCTCACCAGTCTCCGTATACTACGTAAATTGCTAACTAGTAAACACGAGGCGATTTTAGGGGTAGCTATTATACACTCTAGTTTTTAACTAGTAAACACGAGGCGATTTTAGGGGTAGCTATTTCATACCCTAGTTTTTTTCCATCTTAGAAAAAGTTGAAGGCGCTATGTTTTTGTTTAATTTTCGGGGGTGGACAGAAACGTGCTGAGCTGTATGAGTTGGAGGTTTTACATAGGGATTTCCCCAAGATTTTTTATTTCATATTAACTATTTAATTGTTATTGAAATTTTTCATTGACCCATAAAAGCACCATGCAATGACCATGGAGGGCAGTATTAAACATTTTAAAGAGGTGTCATATCGTACAGAAAGGTGACGACACTGGCGATGATAGATATGAAAATTTCCGACAAGAGCCTTACTCTTAAATATTGAATCAATTTTCAGATACGTGATGTGGTACCCCAACTTCGCGTTCACGGAGTCCCGCTTCATGAACACGTTCTGGGAGGTGACGTGCCACTTCTTGCCTGCTTTTCTCTATGACATGCTGCTACGTGCACAGGGGAGAAAAGCTATGTGAGTATCCTACCATCCCCTCTTTATGCACTTATACAGGTATATTTTGGAGACTGAAGTGTACGAACACAAATGTGAACACTGCACTCAAACCTCAACATACGTGGCTTGGATGGCGAAGTGGATGACAGAGCTGATGATAATGCTAATGCAGAAGCGTCATGCAATGCGTTAGCTATTCTAGTGTTTTTTGTGGCTTTGCAATGCCACGCCACTGCCACGACAACTCTCGGATTTTTACAGCGATACTGCAAGGAGAATATTGACTTCATTCACAGGTATGTGCAGCTTTGCAGGTGTGTGAAGAATGCACTGTAAGCTGAAAGCATTCTTCTAAGGTTAAACTGCTCGCAGTAGGTATTGCAATCACAATGAGAGATCCTATTTTGTCTCGTCTGCATTCTACCAGCCTGTGACCTCCTCCTCCGCTAGGAGTAAATATTTTCTTTGGTGACAAGTATTGTGAATCTTGACGGTAACAAACAGAGATCGGAATGAGAGCAAAAATTTGACTAAACATGTTTTCTACTATTCCACAGAATGATGAAACTGGCTCGTCGGTTCAAAATGGCGGCGGCTACGGGCGAGTACTTCGCTAACCACGAGTGGCAGTTTGAAGTCACGGCGTTGACTGAACTACATAATGAGGTAGATACATTAATTAGTATACTAGTAGTTTTCCGAACAGTAAACCTCGCGGCACATCTCTTTAACTGAATCTTCATAAGCCCATATCTCGACTCGTTCTGGACCGATTTGGTTTATACTGACAAATATTGTTAGAATTTGGAAATATCGAAATCGGCTGATAAATAACACGACAGCAAACTTCCTTTTTTGAATAAAATATCCCAAACAAAAATCAGTGACGAAAGAAATTCCATTAATTGAAGCAGAGATCTTCGCTTCTTTGTTACGACGGAACCGCATTACTCTATGGACAACGGACGTGTTAGTATACTAAGTCCATTCTTAGTGATTGAATAATTAATAAATATTAGGGGACATAATCTTACACACGGCCTCTGACCCCAAACTAAGCAAAGCTTGTGATATGGCTACCAGAGACTGCATGAAATACTTCTTATACACATTTTTAAATACATACTTATATAGATAGTTTCTAAATAACACCCAGACACAGAGCAAACATCTATGTTCATCACATAAATGCTTGCCCGGGTGGGGATCGAACCCTCGACTCTTTGATTCAGAAGTCAGGGTTACTAGCCACCGAGGCAGTCTGTGTGGCAACTGACAAAGATGTAGTTATTGCCCAGATTGGAAGCGGCTTGCATCCAGCGTAATCCTGCGGTATTGAGCAGGTCATTGTCTACTTTATCGGTGGACGTTCCACGCTGAACTTGGCTATATTTTTTATATTTAGCCAAACTCAGCGCGGAACGTCTTTTCATGGAGATGGGTTGAGCGGTACTTGAGTTATCGTCAAACCAATATACATACAAACATACACCCAAGTGCCGGCTCGTCCTAGTAGACTCTAAGACCTCACTTACGCTCGTTCAATAATATAATGAATAAATATCATTAATTCATCATCATCTGCTGTGCCGTTCTCACCCAGCGGGATAAAGGCGAGAGATGATTCCTTTATTTGTTTATTTCATCAGGAACTTAAGATACTCATTAATATGTTTATTTGCAGGTGGCTACGACCTGCGATGGCGGTTCATTCTTCCATTGGCCGACGTTTTCATGGGACGCGTATATCGGCGCGTACATGCTAGGCATTAGACGATACATACTTAAGGATACCACCGACTCTCTGCCTACCGCTAGAACTAAACTTAACAGGTAATAATTACCTGCTAAATTAACTTTGAACATAAAATGGAACTACAATACTTAGTTTGTAGGTAAACTCAACGTAAGAATTAAGCTTGATAGGCAAACTCAACGTAAGAACTAAGCTTAATAAGTACCCAAACTGAACGTAAGAACTAAGATTGACAGGAAAACTCAACGTAAGAACTAAGCTTAACAGGTAAACTCAACGTAATAATTAAAGTTGACAGGTAAAATTATCGCAAGAACTATGCTTGACAAGTAAAATTAACGTAAGAACCACGTAAATATGAGAGGTAAACTCTCTCTTCTTCTCTTCTCTTCTTATCCTAAGTCCCCACGTCGGGGCAGAGACTGCCTGAGACTGAGACGGCTACCATATGTGCTGTTCATTGTTACATTTTAACGAAAGTCACTGAATTTTTGAACAGCTGATTTTAATCGCCATTCTTGTTGCAAAGAACAAAAGTTATGACCAACTCTTACTAACAGTAGGTCATAGCTTTTGCTCCTTGCAAAGCATAATGGTTTTGATTTGGCAAATAATTATAAGGTTTTGATTTGGTATTATTATGTACCTACCTACTAAAGTATTTTTCTTTTTTTTTCAGATTATATTGGGTACACAAGCTGTTCCAAGCTGCCACAGGCTACTATTTATTCAGAATTTTGGCCGGACGCATGCGGTAAAATAATCTCTAGGTACTTTAGCATAAGGGCGTTTTTTGAATTTCTTTGCGTAGAAATTATTTAAGACCTAAACTAGAACTAGAAATCTGTGTTATCACTATTGGAAAAGATTAGATTAGAAATTGTTGATTTACGGGATAGTGTAGCGCATAATTTTTTTCGCAACATTTTCCATTAAATGTTTTTTTGATAAACACGGTTTGTAATAAGCACATAACTATAAAAAACCTAATAGTTAAATCAGTCATAACTTTAACATCTTCGAAATTTCACTCACTATAGAAAAGCACGAGCGCAGCGAGCGCGAATTTTTTTTTTCATGTTTCTTCCATAAATGGAATATTTTATTTTGTTACGAAATATTGAAGCAAAAGAAACCACTCCGCTATTACTAAGCGAGAGCGCCACGAGCGCGAAAAAGTGTTCAATGTTTTTAGATCAATTTTATTCTGATATCAAAAGTCCGTGCAATCTATTTTAAGTACATGTTACGTGCAATCGTTTTACAAAAAAAAAAGAACATAAATAAGAAGATAAATTCTCCATAGCAATAAGAGTAGTTGTATAAAAATTACGCGCTGCATTTTCCTTATGCACAGTTTATTTTGAAAGGTTGAAAGCCAAATATAACAAAATAATAAATATAATTTGTCGTAATTTTAAGTTCTAAAGTGAAGACAGAGTCAGTGCCAGCATAACACCCTGCAACTTACTTCAAACGATTTTTTTAACACAAGATATATGTATTTAAAAATATTTATGTAAATCGAGACCATACTTTTGCCATACAGGAAGCTTCGAGCAAATATCTATGGAGTCACAATAGTACAAAAAAGTGTCCGAACCAAAACCCTGCCCAAGCTACGTAGTGGACAGGCTTTTCAGTTAGTCGTAAGGCGATTGCAAGCCGACTACAACGCCGCGCGATGCTAAAGTGCTCGGTTATAAGCACTTAGGTGACAACGTCGAGATTCGAGAAAACGGGTCGTTGTGAATTATTTAATGTAAATATCTAAGTCGGTATGTATGACGGCGCTCGGACATTTTTTTACTACTTTCACTTAAGGACGGTCGGTTCTGTAGATATTTGCTCGATGACAGGAAGTTATAAAAATTAAGCAATGGGCCAATTCCAATATCAGACTAATCTGAACCTTAGGGATGATTTTTATAATACCAGGACGGGACGT
Source organism: Hypomecis punctinalis (assembly GCA_949316475.1). Lineage (NCBI taxonomy): Eukaryota > Metazoa > Arthropoda > Insecta > Lepidoptera > Geometridae > Hypomecis > Hypomecis punctinalis. The sequence continues at coordinate 3,270,489 of OX438795.1, forward strand.
GACGTGACAGGCCGGGTCGTTACATATATTTTGTCCGTCCTGTTCTGTCCGTACTTTATATATTATATATAGAATCAACTACACTACTAAGCGCCATATTACTTGGGTGCCATAAGCCAAAAATCCCAAAAATTACAAATAAATATACCACAGCACTTTTTATTATTAAAAAACCATTGAAGCACTTATGAGGAAAATATAAAATATATACATACGTACACCTACAATTTTATGAAATATTTTGTCATAATAGGTAGCTATAGGCCGAATCAAACTTCTTGGCGGCTGTGAAGTTGTCACTAGACTGAAATCCAACCTCAATTCTCGCGTAGCCCAATCCGTAAACCCGAATCCCCGCGGAGCGGTAAATAAGCATGGGTAATCCGAAGTCACAGCTGCAAACAAGTTTAATTCGGCCAACACTATTATAATTATCGTGAGTAAGTTTTACTTAACTAAATTTTAAGCTATTTTCAATAAGTAGTATTTAATTTTAAATACTCACACATTATTATGTGCAGACAGCTTTACACCTTATATGTATCCACCAACCCGCACTGGGCCAGCGTGGTGTCTATGGTCCAATTTACCCCTTTATATTTTATAATTGACCTATTAAAAAGGCCGGTGCAGTAGCAAATGTACTCCAAGACTTTTATGAAGATACTAAAATTAGCACTAAATAATCAGTCAATACATTAGCACAAAAAGTACTTAAAATGATTCATCCGCCAATGACACGTTAGGTTCAGTGACGTCATTTTGTTTCGACCAATCATCGTCTGAACGTTAGAATTTTTTGTGGCTCCTTTTTATGTTGTTGATGAACAATACAATAGTCAATTCTAATGTCAAGTCACTAAAGAAAACTGGCTTTTTATATTATTTTTTACTAGAAAAAGAAAGAGAGTAAGTAGCTACATAGCTTTTAGTGGATTATCTATAGATAGGTGTAACCTAAATGAAAAGATATTGTTGTTGTGAATTGGCGATCCCGTAATAAAATAATAATAACGATAAATGTACTTGACAAGAAAATAAAAACAACTCGCTTAATGTAAAAAACTGAATTTGAACTCTGAAGAAATTTAAATAAAATGAAACATTTTTGCTAACATTTATTAAAAATAATTACACTAATTCTTATTTTAAGTAGGAAATTCTTCAATTGCAATAATTTGGTATTACTATAATAATAATTTTTATTTCAAATGCAAATTGTAATCGCATTTTAGTATAATCATTAAATAATTACGATGTAAGGAATCTTATAATTAGGTTGTCCGTTGTAAAATATTAGATAAGAATAAATGAAAAAATTATAAATATTAAAGTGGTTGTATAATTTCTCTTATGTATTCAGCTAGAAGCTGCTTAATATCTAATCCTGACTGAAGCTCACGTAAAGCCGCACGTTGATTGGCTATTGTGCAGCTTGTAGCTAACTTCACATCCGCCAACTTGTGTGGCGCGGTCTATACTTCTGTCTACATACACTTGCTAGTGGCATATTATGCTTCTGTCGGCCATAGGACGACATAGGCCTCTATGGATCTCTAATAAGACCTATCGGAAGCGGTTTGCATCCAGCGCGATCTTGATGAGGTCATATTATGTCTACCTCGTGGGTGGACGTCCTACGCTGCGCTTGTGTTACTCGTGGACTCTGTTATTGGAAATCTACAGAGGAGGCCTATGTCCAGCAATGGACGTCCTACGGAAGGCAGTTTTGTTTTACTTTCTAGCACTCTGCTTTATAAAGCCTCTCCTATGACCTAAGACTCCCAACTAAAGGGAACTGGTAATAAAAGCTTTTATACTAATTAAAAATTTAGTAAGGTGCCGAAAACTAAACTAATTTAATAAAACAAAAATTACTAAAAAAAAACATTTATTTCACATCACATCAAATATTGTAAAATACGTACAAAAGTTATAGATAGGTATCTATAATACTTATCCTATTTTACCTAATAAAAAATATTTGCCTACACCAATATGTACAGTAAATATTATGTCAGTATAAATGTTTTGTGTGTACAAATAAAAATACACACTTAATTTAGATTAGGTAGGTATAAAACAGTTTTTGGGCATGTACTGAATCATTTTTGATAAAGATTGTGCAGTCTCCAATTCTAGGTGACGGACATTTTCTGGAACTTCATTGTAGGTACTCATCAATATCACCAACATTTAGTATGGGACCAATTCTGAAATCCTAAAAAACTGTATGTGCTTTGTATTTGTTTTAAGATTAAATCAAATAAAATCTAGTCAGCAACTGAGTTCGAATATATATACAGGGTTATTCCTAATCAATTAGCATCCTTTTAGGGGCTTATTATGTACATCAAAAACAACTTTTAATTTTGTAACCTTAAAAAATACTTTTTAACAACTTTTGTTTAAACTAAAAAAATAAATTTGATTTTTGAGTTTTTACAAAAGTCCTAGCACAAAAGTTGTTAGTTTTGATGTTCAGAATAAACCCCTAATAAGATTCTGATTGATTAGAAATAACCCTGTATATATGAATGTATGTACAACCATTACATATTTAACACAAACTTATGCCTTTCATATATTTTAGCTTTCTTCTAAAAGAAATCAGTAAGACCAATACAAAACTTACACTAAAACAGTCTGAAAAAAGTTATAACTATTTGAGCTAAAGCTATGTTCTACAATACATCATCTATTGCATAGGTTCTTAAACTTTATTTTTTCCAGAACAACGAATAATGTTTCTAGGGCCCCATTTCATTTTCATAGTTCATTCCAATTGCATATAATTTTAATTTTTTGTCGCAGATTTGATAAAGTTCAATTTAATATTGTTCTGTCTTTTGAAGAACAGTTTGATATGTTCGTGAGAGTCATCAGTAACATTTAAAGGTAATAAGATGACTAATAATGATAGGTGTGTAAAAAATGGTTTACCAAAAACATGAGTTAAATTAACAATTTCAATAAACGTTTACATCAATGTTGCACCAACTGTACTGTAACAGTGGGCCCCGAATTTGGCTAGGCCGGCTCTTGGAAGCCCAATAACTTTCTTTCTTATACTGTTCTACTCATTATCAATATTTCAGTTTGAAGTATCACCTTAAACTTAAATATTGATAAATAATATATCACTCAAAACTCATTACATGTTTTTTCAATTTCACAACGCTAGGTCTCTGTGGCTATACGAGTATCTTTTTTTTCTAAAACGATATATTCTAATAAAAATGCATGCGCGGGAATGGCATTACGTCACACCGTGATAAACTTTATAACTTCATAGTTAGGTACTGAAGTTATTTGAAAAAGAAAAATTTCGCTGTAATTCGTTTGTGGCAATCGAAAAAAATCTAGCACGCTAGCCCACACTTAACTAGAACCCCTGAAATACTCAACCGCCATAAGGGGGCGTCATATCCCACGTTGAAAACCTACCCTACATTATTCAATATTTAACCTCACAGTCATGTCTATGTCAGAGGTCTTCATGCGGCTTAAAAAATCTGACACCAGGGCCAGCTACCAGGCCTATACGAACGTAATTATCAATTTTTCATAAAATTCCGAAATTTCAGTTTGGATATCATATTAAGATATTTTTGTATGACAGAAATCTAAAATTTAGTTTTATGAGGTCTAATTTTATAATGAGTAATAATCTTTCATATTTTATTTTTACATCGAGCCTTACGTTTCGGAATTTGATGACAAATAGGTACTTACATCAATCTGACACACAATTTTCGGTATGCTAGACTTTTGAATTAGGTAGTAAAATTAAGAATATCATAGAGATGATATGATATGATGATATTTACTATTCTACTACTAAAGAGTAGTTGAATGGTAAATACTCAAAAAAATATATTTTATAATATTCTTTTTTATCTGGAACCCCTGAAAGACTCAAGCCCCCTCAAGGAGGTGTTATATCCCATGTTGAGAACCTATGAAATTACCTAACTTCAGCTTGGAGCATTAAACTACGGAAGCTTAACGTACGCACCCCTCTGTCATGGTATACTAGTAAAGAATCTCAGGTGGAAATGAGACACCGGTAATTTAATAGCACAATTTTAGACTTACGCGTATAAGCAATTTAGGTGACGTTAAAAGCTTCTCCCGTGGCTAGAACCTAACCTACCTACAGCAATAACTATGCTTCTATGGCATTGGCAACGACTGACGACGTGTCCGAAGCGGAGGAGAAGTAGGAGACCCACCCGCTGAGCCAGTAGATGATGAGGCCCCAGAAGACCGCTCGTGTGATCAGGTCCACCCACCACATTCTGGGGAAAAATAAATAATTTACTAGTGCCAAAACAAGTCTCAACTGGAGATAATTATTTTCATCATCATCATTCATAGTCTTCTTTATCCCACTGCTATAGGCTTCTATTTTATGGTGCCATCTTCCTTGGTCCTGTGCCAATTGCGTCCAACCGAGCTAGGATGCGCCCCACGAATTATTACTTTCGACGCGTCAGAACGAGACAGAGTTTTGGCGAAGTATATACTCGTATCTGTCACTTTTTCACACGTCGAAAAGATTTCATTTCGTGTCTTTTCCTACAGGTTGGACCTGCGATTTCAATAACATCTAAATATGTATACCTAAGCATCTATTTATTGTAATCTGAATTAAGTAGGGTACACAGCTCGTAAAATTGATGGTCGATTGTTTGCAAATAGATAGACTATTTGATTAGCACCGCAGCGCAGGAACGCGTTAGATGCAAGCTGCTTCATTTCTTTCCACGCACAAGTGCCTTTAGAAATTACAACAAAATAAAACGATTTAAGCAATTATTCACTACATAAAAAATAATTACATCATCCACAGATCACTGAAGGTCTAGAGATTACATAAAATAGTGATAGTCAAAATAATAATCAAAATCAAAGAGCACGCCCATCATGCTGGCAGCATTGTCCCGCTTTTCTTTGATGGCCAAAAACGTTTTTACGTAACAGAAGTTAAAAAACTTACACTTTCATGTGCCTCCTGGCAGCCGGTAAGGTCTCGTTGCCCTCCTTCAGGATGAAGATACGCGCTGCCAGAATACAGTCTTCGAAGTATTTGGAGATGTCAAGACCTGTGACATAAAAAATATAATTTAGACAAATTTTGCTCTAAATGGGAAATAATTTTCACAATCAAATCACATCGAATCAAAAAAACCTTCAAGTAGTTTAAAAAACGTTCACATCGGGGCGGGGTTAGCTACGCACCTAATTTTTCAACGTTTAGAACTCTACCAATAAAATGTAATGTAGGTATATAAAATATTATGGTAAATAAAAAAAAAATAAAAAAACGTGAAACTAAAAGCTGAAAAGCTCAAATGGGAGTGGGCGGGACACGTGAGTCGTATACTCCCCGACAGATGGGCAGAGGTTTCAACGGTGTTCAGTCGACCCTGAGGTACTCCTCCCACAAGATGGCGCAACGAAATCGAGAAGTTTAAAAAATATTGCACGGAGGTAGCACAGAACAGAAAGGAATAGAAGGAATTGGGGGAGACTTTTTCCCAGCAGTAGGGCAGTACACGTCAAATAAAAAAATATGTATAATTTTATTATATTCACTCACCAACGGCGTCGACTTTGTAGTCCCTCCTCTCCTTGGCATTGAGACGCTTCCTCACCGCCTGTGCGATGTCAGATTTGAAGTCCCACTGGTTGTTGGTGTAGTACTCGAACACTTCGAAACCTTTCTGGATTCGGCGCTGCACTCGCATTAATCTGAAAAAATATGGGTACAGAAATATGTTACAATGTTTTAAGTAAAAGCTTTTTACAATGCGCTACTTTGAAACGGTTGACCGTTAAATTGTACCCTGACCTCTGACTGCTTAGAAACTTGGAAATTAGGGCTAGCCATCCTACACGATTTTACGTACTTTATTACAATGTTTTTGATTTCACTGACGAAAATAACACCACGAACTCATATTTTTAAGCATCTTCAAAGAAGAAGACTTCAGTCTCACATTTTAAAGAAAGGTACTACAGGTTAGAGAGTGTGCTACGCCATTAACCATTTGTTACGAGCTCTTTTTCTTTGGTAGTGGATTTTCCGGTGCGATCCCGTTGTTATGTTTAATTTATGTTACTGTTACTTAATGTTATATAACGCCTACAAATCCGAATAGCAAACCTTTCCTTCCCAGCTCTCGACCGTCTTATAATTTAGGGAGCCCCGAAGGTTCCAAGTGGGGCAGATACTTGGGTGATGAATTTAAATATCTGTTATCGTCCTAGTTATTTTGTTTTAGTATTTATGTTCCGTGGCATTCTCAACAGAGGAAGTCTTAGTAGGTATAGACATAAGCAAAAGAAATATTACTTTAGTAGACATCCTCATTATAAAAAATAACTAATTACAAAGACAAAGCAACACAAAATAGGTGACCAAATGGCAACCTTATTGCCTAAAGCAATTTCGTTCAAGGAACCATGGACAGCGACTGCGACTACAAATTGAGATAAATTTAGATTTGATCTTGAGAGATAGGATAGTCTATCTCTCAAGATCAAACTGCACACAAAGTGCAAAATTTGGTGAAAATCGGTAAAGTAGTTGAGGAGTTCATTGCGGACAAACAACGTGACATGAAATTTTTATATACAAAGATTTAAAAAATATATGTGACCAATCTATTATATTTATAGATCAGAATTTACAATAAGTCTTAGTGTTTGTACAATAATATCAAAGTCTACTCACATGGGCTTATATCCGAGGCAGAAGAGAAGAGTGTCGATGAAGATGGCGGGCAGGAGGTGGAAGAAGAATACGCAGATGTTGTGGTAGAGACGGGAGTGCTTCATGGACCCGCCGGGGTACCTGGAAATTAATTTCTAAGTGATTTATCTGAAAACTAGTTTTATCCGCAGTTTCCCGCAAGACTTTTTTTGCCCCGGATAAAAAGTAGCTTATAACACTCTTCGATACTGGAACTAAATATTATATTCAATTCCAAAAATCAGGTTCTATGTGTTATTTTCTGATTCGTTTTGTTTCAGTTATCAATTAATCATTGTCTATCAATTAATCATTGTCTATTATGTATTATTGTCTACTTACCAAACAACTCCGTTCAGCGGCACCCTGTTCATGATGATCTCCCTTCCCGCGTCGATCATCTCTGACCACGTCACCTTGATCTCGGCTGACGATGTGAAGTTCACTACGTTGGACTTAGTGTCTCTGAAATATTCAAATACAAGTTTATAAAAAAAAGTAATTGAAGCAAATATATTTATGTGGTCATCAGGTTTTCTGTCCATCTTGCGGCTGGTGTTTTATATATATGCTCTTATAAATGTAACCAAGGAGATGAACACAGAAAAATGTAAGCATTTTCTAAAAGCTGAATTAGACTATAATTTAGAATGGTTAGTCTAGCTAGTGCATCGTCTCTTCCATTCGTCTATTTCAGTTAATTTGCTGTAAAATAATGTGGGCCCCGTAGCCCGAAATAAATGAATTTTATTTTTTTATTTATTATTTATTTATAGGTATCTAAAAATTAAACAGTCTAAACAAAACTTATAATTTTTAATTCAATCTCGGAGACTCGATCGACCTTGATATGACTTTAATAATTATTACCTTAGATAATCATCCCTGTTATATACATTGACTAAGATTTTCGATTAGAGACATTGGAGTTTATTGGACTAGAAGTTTTTTTTCTTTTATAAAATCCACCAGTGTCTTGAATCCACTACCATTTACATTTACTGTATTGTATACCAGCCTTTTTAATACCCCACTATGAAGCTATATCCATTACGCTGACCCAGTGCGAGTTGGTAGATTCACATATTACGCAATTAAATTTCTTCCACGGACGTATGCAGGTTGCCTTAGAATGTTTTCCTTCACCGAAAAGCTTGTGGTGTGAAATTCCGTACATAGTTTCATTCTGAAATACTCATTGATAGCCTATTTTACTACCTCGGTGGCCCGATGGTTAGTGACCCTGACTCCTAGACCAAAGAGGCGTGGGTTCGATTCACACCCAGAGCAAGCATTTTTGTGATGAACATAGGTGTTTGCTCTGTGTTTAGATGCGTTATTATTGTTACGCGATAGCCGCACGCGCACCTTGTTTACGTGTAGGTATGCGATCGCGGGTCGGCCTCTATTGTCTTCGTTTTTTTGTCTCCCGGTTTCGATCCCGGTGTTCGGTTTTTATAGTGTTTTTGTGTGTTTTCGTATTTGAGAACAATAGGCAAGTCTCAATCTTTTACTTTGTTTACTTTGTTAACACAATAGCGTTTATTAGATCGAGTAATGTCGCGAATTATCTCGTAAGTTCCAGACTGGAATAACAGATACCTATAAATACGCCGGCCGACCCTTGGGGACTTAGTTATCGTGTTTATACCGGAGCGAAAACATCTCGTGTTTAAGTGCGGTACCAGTTATTGTGAAGTGAATAGTTTGTGTGAAAATCAGTGCCAGTGTGAAGTGTTTATGCGAACCAGTTGTGTCGTGTGTTTGTGCTATAAAGTGCAAAGTGAACAATCGGCGTTTTATCCAAGAACCCATCTCGTAGCATTATCTATATATGTATGTATTTACTGGGAACAGAGGCCATGTGTATGATGTCCTCTAATATTGTCTTATCTTAATATTGTATTAAACTTACCCGTATTTGAGGTAGTTCCACGTGGCGATCAAAATGCCGTTGATGAAGACATCCACTGGCAAGTAGTCAGCATAGCTGTTGCTCTTGCAGTACATCGTCCGGATCACTCCTTTACCGGCACCTGGCCATACATAAACAATTATTATTAGCTCTATTTAACTGCTATGCAGCCAACAGAAGAAATATCAGAAAAAAACTGACACCCTAAAAATGTAGACATAATGTATTAAAATTAAGCATTGGGCTGTGTTTTGGATTTAAAAGGGCAACGTTTACATGAGATTGAAGACCTTCATATCTCAGAGTACCGAGGGTATTGCTGTGCCGTGCAGGCTTCTTAGACCAAATTCTTGGTGGTGCAGACCTATCTTGGACAAGCGTATGGCTTGTCTCGTTACTCGAAACAAACAAGATGAAGACATTTCAAGTGAAAAAGCCCTTAGACTTACCAATCAGTAGTCCTGTAGGACCGTTGATGTTGTCTGTCCAACCAGGGACAGGTTCTTGCCAAATTGGTATTACTGTAAAAAGAATACATTATAAATAATAATGTGTAAGTCAATTTTATGTTAAGCTGTTTCTAGAATATTATTATTATTTTTCTTCATACAATTTATTTTTCACATTTAAAAATAAATGGAGGTATAAAAATAAACCTTAATTAAATATTTTTGAGAATCCCATAAATCAAGCTTTCAAATGATATTTATAATATGTACCTATGGTCAAAAATTTGAACTGATAGCTTAACGTCGAGAAATATACCCCAGACTAGTTTTTACCCGCGGCTTCGCCCGCATATACGTTATAATTTATAGCCTATGTGTTATTCTCATATATAAGCTATATTATTGCAAAGTTTCATCTCAATCCGTTCAGTAGTTTTTGCGTGAAAGAGTAACAAACATCCATACATCCATCCTCACAACTTGCATGTTTATAATATTAGTAGGATATGCAGGACCATAGAATATAGAACACATATAAATGAGAATCATTTAGAAAACTAAGACTTTTTTCGAACTGGTCACTTCGATAAATAAACACCTAAGTCACAGATTTACAAATATCTCTGACCTAAGAATATTTTTTTCCATATAGGTTTGCGTTTGACTACATACTGCCTGATATTGAGCAGATATGCGGACTAGGGTGTAGCACGCTTACATAGAAGATACCTATTTACTCGGGATTTGAAGTCACCCACGTAGTACTTAAGCGGAAAGACAGACCCAGGCAAAGCGTTCCACATTCTGGCTGTTCGTATGAGGAATGAGGATTCGAAACCCTTAGTTCTAACGCGCGGAATGTCCACCATAAAAGGGTGGCGCTTTGGTCGCGTCCGTCTAGCCGTACGATAGAAGAAAGGGGCAGGTGGTTTATGATTTTTTTTTTTGCTTTTTTTTTTCATTTCAGATAGGTTCGCGTTTGACTACACACTGCCTGATGTTAGGCAGATGTGCGGTCTAGGGTGTAGCACGCTTACCTAGAAGATACCTATTTACTCGGGATTTGAAGACACCCACGTTGTACTTAAGCGGGAAGACAGACTCAGGCAAAGCATTCCACTTTCTGGCTGTTCGTATGAGGAATGAGGATTCGAAACGCTTGGTTCTAACGCGCGGAATGTCCACCGTAAAAGGGTGGCGCTTTAGTCGCGTCCGTCTAGCCGTACGATAAAAGAAAGGGGCAGGTGAATTATGACATTTTTTATAAAACTTGCCATTGTAAGAATCGGGTACTATCCGGGCTTGTCATTTTGAGAAATGAGTATTTTTGCAGAGAGCTAGAGCTTTAGCTCTCTGCTTTTACCAGGTCCTATTAAATGATAACTAATAATAATTTATTCGCAAAAAAATGCAACACCGACTTCCACCGTCAACAGAATTCAAATAATTTGCATGAATCGATGTGACATCCATTTTTGTTGACTTATCAAAAGCGGCTCAGCTGATTTCGATAAAATTTAAACGGAACCACTTCGGAAGTTCTTACTAAAAATATTTTTTTAAATCGATTCACAATTGGCGAAGTTATCGATGAACACACACAAAAAAATACATACAAACGTCTCCTCCTGGTCATTTATGGAAGTCGGTAAAAATTAAATACAAAAAGCATCATACCAATAGAAGGCCGTAGCACCATGGCTGGTATGGTGTCCATAGCTTCGACCACGAGAGCTTCTCCGAGGGCCTTCGTGAATGCATACGAATTGGGCAGCTTGTCCAGTAATCTGTGAAAATAATGTGTAAATTGCTACAGCAAAAACGTTATAAAAATATGCAGGGTTAGGTCAATTAACTTCCTTCTAGGGACTTATTCTGTAGGTACATCCAAACTAACAACGTTTGTTCCAATGACTTTTATCATCCATCCATCTATTAGCCGTAGGACGTCCACTGCTGGACATAGGCCTCCCCTATGGATCTCCAAAAAGAGCGGTTGGTAGCGGCTTGCATCCAGCGCGATCCTGCGGTCTTAATGAGGTCATCCGTCCACCTTGTGGGTGGACGTCCTACACTGCGCTTGCCGGTGCGTGGTTTCCACTCGAGAACTTTTCGACCCCATCGGTCATCAGTCTTACGCGCTATGTGCACTGCCCATTGCCATTTCTACTTGCCAATCCGCTGGGCTATGTCGATTTTTATCAAATATCTCAAAAAAACAATCTATTCCATAGAAAAATATCGTTTACCCTCGGCGAAATGTATGGAACAACAGATTTTTTCTTTTAGTTTTGACAAACGTCGCAGAAGTTGTTAGTTTTGATGTACAGAGTAAGCCCTTAAAAGAGTGCTAATTGAATACCAGTATCCCTGTATAACCCGGCGAATTGTAAAGTTGAAATGGTATTGGACAAAGCACACAGCTCGGAAAACTGATGATAGTAGTTGGGGTTGTCGAGTGTCGTTTTGAGTGGATACCATGTACTAGAAATTTTTGAGTGGATACATGTACTAGAAAGTTTCGTATTGAGTGGATACACATACTAGAAAGTTTCATTTTGAGTGGATACCATGTACTAGAAAGTTTTGTTTTGAGTGGATACAATGTACTAGAAAGTTTCGTATTGAGTGGATACATGTACTAGAAAGTTTCGTTTTGAGTGGATACCATGTACTAGAAAGTTTCGTTTTGAGTGGATACCATGTACTAGAAAGTTTCGTTTTGAGTGAATACCATGTACTAGAAAGTTTCGTTTTTAGTGGATACCAAGTACTGGAAAGTTTCGTTTTGAGTGGATACCATGTACTAGAAAGTTTCGTTTTGAGTGGATACCATGTACTAGAAAGTTTCGTTTTGAGTGGATACAATGTACTAGAAAGTTTCGTATTGAGTGGATACATGTACTAGAAAGTTTCGTTTTGAGTGGATACCATGTACTAGAAAGTTTCGTTTTGAGTGGATACAATGTACTAGAAAGTTTCGTTTTGAGTGGATACCATGTACTAGAAAGTTTCGTTTTGAGTGAATACCATGTACTAGAAAGTTTCGTTTTGAGTGGATACCATGTACTAGAAAGTTTCGTTTCGAGTGTATACCATGTACTAGAAAGTTTCGTTTTGAGTGGATACCATGTACTCGTACTAGAAAGCGCAACGTTGGACATCCACCTATATAGGGGACAGAAAACCACGATAAGATCACAACACCGTGCTGGATACAAGACGCTTTTCGCGTTTTTATAAGGTTTGTTTATATTCATACAAGGTCCCTACTTGTACAAAAATCGGTTGTCTGTAAATTTAGTTGATGGACGTTATATAAATACGTCATAACGTCCTATGAAAATATTGTTGAATCAACAACTGAAAAAATTCGCTATATCGCTTCTTCTGCGCTCTCGCTTGCATGCTCGGCTCAGACGAAACGTGACACCTTTTCGTGCATGCAACTGGCGTTCATAGATTTATTTACGTCGTTGCCGCGTCAAAAAGCAAGCTGGCAATTTAAGGAGTCCTTACTTAGGAGTGACAGCGGCGACTGACTCTTCGTCCATCCACTCCATAGCCGAGATGATTTGGTGAGGATCGGCGGGCGGTGGGTACGGCTTCTCTTCTAGAAGCTTCTCGTGCAGGTGGCAGTACGACGTCGAAATGTGAATGAACAGCTGGAAGCAATAATGAGTTTGAAACATACCTGTATTTGGAACCTTAACCCAGCCACTACACCTTAATACAAATGATTTTAAGGCTTAATACGGGGTTTGCAGACCAAGCAAAGGACTGACGTTTAATGAACGAGACTAATAAGAAAACTATTGATTTTGTGTATTGTTTTTTTTTCTTTGGTCCTTTATATTGCTTGCTTTTGTATGCTAGGCTACATTATCTTCTGACTAAAAAGGAGTTTTCACTTATTTATTTATATGAAGCGATTATTATGATTATCGTTAAAAATATTTTTAATATTCATTCTAATTAAACGTCACACTTATTAATCTTTTGTACTATATCGCATCGGTCTTTCAATAAAATCTATGACAAAACAGAGGCCTACCCACGAGGTGTGATAAGCAACCTCACTTGGGTTAATCTTTAGTCTCTAGACTAACTTACTCGCCAAAATAACATTTTTGTAAGAGGGATATTATTGTGAAAGGAACTAAAATTTATCAAAACATAGATTTTGCGACACAACCAGACAGAAAGAGTAGTCGATTAAATTTAACATCGTCTTCGTTACCACTTCGGATCTCAAGAATGTCGCCAAAGGCCAAACTTGCTCAGAAAGCACGTACCTTGAGGTTCTTGCACTCCTTGCCAAGTTCCACCATCAGCTTTGTGCCTCTCACGTTCAGAAGAACAGCTTTCTTCAGCTCTTCATCGAACCTGGAATTAATGCATTAAAATTGAATTTAATTGTGTCAAAGCGAATAGATTTGTGACTAAGCGAGGAAAAGAATCGTAATAAGCACCAGTAGGTACGACCACACAACACAGAAGCACAACACAAAACACAAGCACAGAAGCAGCGCCTTAACAATCTTTCTTGATGTGGAGGCTTGAAGTTCAGCATTATTCATATATTACTCTGATAGAACACTTACTACGGCAACACTCTTTTCTTCTTACAACGAATGATCTATTAATTAAATGATGATAAATGAATTTAATGAATGAATTAATTAAATTAATGACTATAAATTAAAAAAAAAAACAATTTGTCTATTCCAAGCTTACCAGAAGGGTTGTTAGGTTGGCGTAGAAGATTACATATTCAAATAGTCAAAGAAAGCTTTTCATTTGTTTCACTCTATGTGCTATCTCTTAACGGGTCTAGTCTTCTTAAGCTGGAAACATACTATCGGACGCCGCTTACGGACGCGACTGACAGCCGCGACCGATAGGTATCTAGATAATGAATGTACTATCGGACATAAGTCGCGGACGTCACCTTGGGCTGACCTGGAGCGTTCGGACGTCCGAGAGCGATCTGGCACGCCGGAAGTTTTAAGACGTGCACACTGCTAAGTCGCGATCGTCAGCCGCGTCCGTCAGCCGCGTTCGGTAGTATGTTTCCAGCTTTAGAATAGTAGCAGCTTCTTACCTGATAGTAGCAGCCGCGTGGATGATGGTGTCAAACTTCTCGATGTGGTTCTGGCGGTCTTGTGCGGACACAGCCAGGTCTGGCTCGCTCACGTCTCCGGACACGATATAACATTTCTCCAGCATTATTATTATTTACTATTACAAAGTTCTTCTATCACCATCGTTGTGTTTGGCCTTGTTACTTTAGTAAGAGATGCATCAGTGCTTTTATAAAACTTGTCTTTGTTCTATCCTAGACTTACTTGCTCAAAAGGATTGACTCTCCAATAAGAAAGAAGACTCTCTATCTCTATTATTTTGTCAGCTTTTGCCAGAAGAGAAAGTAGTATCACTATGTTACCTGATAGTAGCAGCTGCGTGGATTATGATGTCAACCTTCTCGATGAGGTTCTGGCGGTCTTGTGCGGAGACAGCTAGGTCTGGCTCGCTCACGTCTCCAGACACGATGGAGCATTTCTCCAGCATCTGAGTGATGCCACCTTGGGCTGTACGGAGCTTCGTGAACAGCTGGAAGGAAAGACATTTTATTTTAAGTATAGTTTTTAGGAAATCTTGGTCACTACATTGTGTTTCACACCACTAGCTTGCGGGTGAAGAAAAACATCGAGTGGCAACGTGCGGGCGTCCGTAGAAGAAATTCGATAGCGTTTGTGAACCCATCAACCAGCATTGAGCTAGCGTGCTCAATATTAATGCTCAATAACCCTTCGTAGGTGGGCCTACGTCCTACAGTGGACTATTAAAAAGGCTGGTACAGGTACATTGTCTTTCGGCGAATTCAGCGTAGAAGAACCAGTATAATCGACATAAATATACATAGCTTTGCAGTTTGGCAAGTTGATCTACAGGGAAAACCTATTTCCGACAGTGTACGTTCTACGGCTGATGAATAAATGGAACTGAAGGAATGTAACGACCTCATTAAGACCACAGGGTTGCGTTGGAAAACCGTTTCGAACCGGCCTTATTGGAGATCTAAAAGAGGGGCCTAGGTTCAGCAGTGGATGTCTCCGTTAGTCCTATTTGTATGTTAACATCTTACTCTGCGAGTTACAAATACTCCGAGCAACGGCAGTACTGTACTGTACTGTACCAGCCTTTTTTTAATAGTCCACTGCAGGACGTAGGCCTACCCACGAAGAGTGATTGGGCCATATCCACCACGCTGGCCCAGTGCGGGTTGGTGGATTCACATACGCCATCGAATTTCTTCTAAGGACGTACGCAGGTTACCTCACGATGTTTTCCTTCACCGTAAAAGCCAGTGATGTGAAATTCCGTACATAAATTCCAAAGAACTCATTGGTACGGGACCGGGGATTCGAACCCACGACCTCTCGATTGTAAGGCGGGTGTTACTACCTCTTGACCACCACGGCTATTTACGGCATTTAATTTATTAACGGCAGTGCTCACTTGTAAATGCTACGCGCGGTTTGCACCTATCCGGATACTGACCGTGCTGAACGTTGCTTATAAAATTGCCATGACTTTAAATAAAGGGAAACGTTCGTTGTATAAGATACGGAAAAATCCAATAACCATGACCATAGTCTAGTCATAATAACACCAACTTAGACTTAGCCTTCAAGAATACCTAATGACTAAGCTAATACCTATTCAATAGCCATTACGTAATATCTTATGCACAACATCTTGTAATTACATTGCTTATCTAATTTCATATAATGTATTTTGCGGTTTTTGTATCGCGATGTTTCTAATTATTATTTGGGGTTCCGTTAAAAAAGAGTAAAAACGAAACCTTAGAAAAAAGAAGTGCATTTCAAAGAAACAAGAAAGATAAGTAAAAAGTACTAATAAAAATCCTACCAGAAATATTGTCGTGTGAAATGTTATCAGATCTGATGTAAAGCCGAGATCCAGCTCTACGAGTTGTGACTTCAGAAATTCTAAACCTTAGTCAAAATATGTTGCTTGGTTTGTAGGTAGGTAAAAAGTATAGGTGAGACAGGGATTGCACTTCGTTTCATTTGGCTCGTCTTTCAAATTCAATTTTTTTATTGAGGTAAAACGACCAAAATCAATTACATTTGCCTCACAATATTATAGGTATAATGAAAGCAAATTCACATTAAAAAAACCGGACAAGTGCGAGTCAGGCTTGCACATCGAGGGTTCCGTACAAACACATTGTTAAAATAATTAAAAACTTGTTTTAGCATGTGCTAATAAAGTTCTTTTATATGATACCTGACATGATACGATATAGTCACTTTGAATTTTTGAATCCATATTTTGTGAATTTTGAGGCTCTATTTTTAAGTGATATAAACAAAAATGTTCAGTTTTCAGATTTATTCCTATATGTGTACACTGAGACAATGCTTCTCGCCAAATTTCATAGTTAACGGGTAGTACCCTGTAGGTTTTGATTTTTGTTAGTGTCGAAATATACTGTTTTTACGACATAAACGGCTCTAACTTTTTTAAACGATAACTGAGAAGTTTTTCTTTTACACAACTGCAAGATACCATAGATATACGCATATAGTTTAAATTTTAACTCGATATCTTTACGCGTTCCCGAGATAAAGAGTCTTGACATACACACAGCCAGACAGACGGACAACAAAGAGATCCTATAAGAGTTCCGTTTTTTTCGTTTGAGGTACGAAACCCTAAAAATAAAACACTAAATGACTAAAAGTTGAATAAATATTAGTCAATTGTAATTATAAATGTACCAATTGACATTGTGTAATTACAATCGATTACAATAAAAAATGTCAAAAAATAGCCACTGAATCGAAATATTTGTCATGTCTTTTTCAAATTTATGCAATATTAAATCAATACATCTCCTTCGGATTTTCGGATTTTTGTAATATTTACAACCAGAGGGATAATGTGGTCGATAATAATGTGATTGAGAAAATGCGAAGGAGATTGCCATATCATATTAGCTATAGCTCTGTGGTCAAATATGATATGGCAATCAGTGCTGGCACTACCGTACGAGCGCTT
The DNA here is from genome assembly GCA_949316475.1 of Hypomecis punctinalis. Lineage (NCBI taxonomy): Eukaryota > Metazoa > Arthropoda > Insecta > Lepidoptera > Geometridae > Hypomecis > Hypomecis punctinalis. The sequence goes on from OX438795.1 coordinate 3,287,707, forward strand.
GTATACGTCCGTTTTTATCCGGACAACGGACCATCAATAAACGGATACCAAATTTTAGCCAGACCAATGTCCGGTACATCTACACATTCATTATAAACCATACACCACTGCAAATCCAGTGAAAAACACGGTCCGTTGTCCAGTGAAAAAAAAACCGACGTATATTATATACAAACGCTTTACGGCGTGCCCCCAGATAATTATCCTAAACTTAACTAAGTCTGTAACAGCCAACTACGGAACCTTAACAGCTCTCCCAACTCGCATTTAGCCAGTCGCACTTTTTTCAGCTAAACTGCTATACACATTACACAGTGCTATAGTCTATCCTAATAGCAGTTATATTCGATCATTTCTCAACCATATCATAAAGCAAAGCCCCTTTTTGCGTGTCTGTCTGTACACACAGACACACAAAAAAGGGGGGTTTTGACTGCCTCGGTGGTTCAGTGGTTAGTGACCCTGACTGCTGGGTCGAAGGGGCGTGGGTTCGATTCCCACCCAGGGCAAGCATTTATGAACATAGGTGTTTGCTCTGTGTCTGGGTGATATTTAGGTATTATCTATAGAAGTGTGTATTTAAAATATATACAACAAACAAACAAACAACAACACTTTATTAGACAACCACATTACATAAAAAACAGATTATAAGGACAAAAACATAACAATAGGTATCTAATTGGCGGCCTTATCGCTTTAAGCGATTTCTTCCAGGCAACCAAGCACGGACAGAAAAAAACATTTGACAAAAAAACGTGGCCATAACTGCAAGAAAATTTAAATAGCATAGAAACAAACACTTAACAAAACAAAAATAATAAAATTAATAATACTAGACAATACCTAACAAATATACAACTAAATTATATTTAAAGAAATATATCTCTACACACATATATATTTAAGTAGTATTTTAGTTTCTGGCATCCATTTGACAAGCTTTGCTTAGTTTGGGGTCAGAGACCGTGTGTAAGATGTCCCCCAATATTTATTTATATTTATTTTGCTTAGTGTTCTTCTAAACTACTCCACAGATTGCAACACGGTTTTAATTATCTTTTGGAATATTTCTTCCGGAAGGTTTGTACAGGTTGAATCAAACTTCTTGGCGGCTGTGAGTTTCAAACTGCTGATAACCCAATTCTCGCACAGCTGTTAAATGGGCTTCAGTCAGGATTGGGTTTCTCGCAACTTGTAGTTAACTTCACATCCGTCAAGAAGTTTGATTCAGTCTATGGCTAACTTCACAAATGCCACCTATAAATCAGATTGCATTAAATGTATATTTATGTAAATTAAAATTACATAAGAACGCTTAGCGAGCACGATGCAATTAAATTAACTGATGTACAAAAAACTTGAATTCTAAAATGTTAAAATCATTTCGTAACACGGACTTCCGCTAAGAATGAAATCATTATACTTACTTATAATATTCATACTACATGTTTTACAAAATGTTGTACAAATTTGCATTTAGATAGATACCTAGATACTTTATTGTTCACACAAAAAAATTTAAGACGAATAGTACTTAATACATGAAATACTTATGCTAGTGTAACTCAAGGCGGCCAATAAACCAGTTGACAATAATTTTTGATGTTCTCTTGTAATACTCGTAGCTATCATAATTATACAGAGACGATTAATGAAAACAATAATAAAATCAACTTTTTTCTTGCTAGACAAAAAGCGCACTATGGCAGAATATGACGTCCGGCCCGTAAGTGTCATACATTCGCCATACTATGTTATGCTTTGTGGGAAAGGAGCAAAGCATCCCCTTTTAATCCTTACCAAAATCTTTACAAGCTCATATCTCTGAACTGGATTAGCCAATTTTAGTTATTTTTTCAGTTTACGAATCATAATTAATTGCAGAATTCATTAATCTTAATACTTTTAATTCATTCAATACTAGTCAATTACCCTATTCAAATCAATCAATTAAGGGGGAGATCGACTTTATGTGCACACGAGTAGATATAGATACATCGACTAAAAACTAAGATGTAAATCAGTCGATCAACGTTTGTGCATAAACTGATTATTATTTTGGTTTCTAGGTGTACGGGCCTCATTAACACATCATTATTTATGGCCGCTAAATGATTTTTTGTAAACTTTATATGATCAGTTTATCTGTAAATGCCAAATATCCAAAAAAAATAATTTCAGAGCAACGACCTTAAATCGAAGACAATTATGATAACTTTAGTTCTTATTCTATGAAATTAATTAAATTACTCTTCTACTGTGTAAAAACCATAGTCTATGTCGTAAGTTATAAAGAACTACAACTAGGGCAGTGGTACAAATTCATAAGCAATGGCGGATTAATATCGGGCTACCTAATAATTTTTTTTTTGACAATAACGTAATAACCTATTTCAAGTTTTTTTTTATTCGATTCGCAATTGTTTCGCACGGATCGATGTAGAATTTTTCACATTATTATTGATTTATCAAAAATGGCTAAACCGATATCGATAAAATTTAAATAGGAACAGCATGCTGGGCACGCTGCCAACTGGCAGTGGGCTTGAGTATTTGGATTATCTTTAGACCTTCAAGGGTCTATGGATGATCCAATTGCTTGTCATGTAGTAGTTTGTGTAGTTTTAGATTATGTCTTGTATTTAGTGGTAGTTAATAAGGCACTGCTCGCGACTGCCTCAGTGGCTCAGTGGTTAGTGAACCTGACTTCTGGATCAAAGAGGCGTGGGTTTGATCCCACCCAGGGCAAGCATTTTTGTGATGAACATAGGCGTTTGGTTTGTGTCTGAAATATGTATATGTAGTATATCAGTCTCTGGCAGCCATATCACAAGCTTTACTTAGTTTGGGGTCAGAGACCGTGTGTGAGATGTCCCCCAATATATATTTATTTACTTGTCCATTAAAAAAATTAGGAACAATTTCAAAGTATATTTTTTCCAATGAAATAAAAACTATCGAAATCGGACAACTGCGTAAAAAAATATGTGTGGAAAACAACCCACTAATAGCTTTAGAAAAATGGTTTTTAAAATAGCATGTATGATTGTACTTAGCGGGCTATCGGTTCCAAAATCCTTGTCTTTACTATAAATCCTTATTCTTACTAACACCTTTTTTATAAATCCGAAATCTTTCACGTAACAACAGAGCAACGGAATGATTTCATTGGAAAAAAAGGATTTTTCCATATAGGTCAAAGGTTGAAAAGTGACATAGGTTACTTTTTAGGAAAAAACAAAGGTTTAGTGAGATAGCTCAATAATTAATTACTCGGATAATCAATTAATCACGCGGGCTAAGCCACGGGCAAATGCTAGTGGATATTTAATATATTTTGTTGCAGCCAAAAATCCGCTTACGTTCTTAACTTAATAACCCACAAGCCGCCGTCTAGCCAACTTTTTACGTAATCTAATATGTACTTTTTTTTTCAATTTATGGCTTACGCAAAGACGTCTTGCAGTTTATCGCCTTGACCTCCTTAGACTGGGTTTCATGGTATGCGTATGTCAATGTCATTCCGCTGTATGATTTGTCATATTTTGTGTAATGTCATTTGGTAATTGGCGGTTTCCATGCGGTTTTATACTAATTCGTTGTCGTGCCTGAGACGTGGATGTAAGTATATACTACATCTGAGATAGCAATCAGTAGGTATATAAACGCACTAATTGTCCGAAGCGAAACGAAGGTATCTATTTTAACTAGACGATTTTGTTTTCGTCTATCCCGATGTTGATCCTTCTGTACTGTTACAGGACCTGTTTATTAGAAAAACCGTTTCATTAAATGGACCATAAATAGTAAACGGTAAATTTTACAAAAAAGTTTACAATAAACAAAAGTTGCGAAATTTTATTTTCTATAATAATAATGTCCATAATTTTTGTGTGTGTGCATAATTTCCGAGATATCGGCCAAAACGGTTTTTCAAGATGGCGCTTGAAGCTCTACCTAGATCTGTCAGCATTTTGTGATTATATGCTAAATCCTAAATCTAATAAAAAAATTGGATCGGAAATTTAGTTCCAAGTTCTATTTTTATAGGCCTATGTCCAACAGGAAAAAAACCGCGTGGTCAAATTGTCTTTTGTGTAATAGTACAGTCAAGAAAACAATAGTAAATCAAACTTCGAAACGAAATTAGTTAAATCTAAATTGGTAAACCCACCACTGGATAGGTGCAGTTAAAACGTTTAAAAAATTGTAAAATATCTCCACATATAAGTAATTAATAATGTTATGTACCTACTCGATCTAACAAAGATTGGCTAATCTAGCTTGTAATACAGTAGGTCAGGATAGATGCAACTGCATCTCGATCTAACGCAATTAAAACGAGATAGTAAACTACTTTCACATACAGAAAACCTGAATTTTGAAACACTAGTCACTAGAGCCTATTATTTTTGACCGACGAAACGGATGAGGTACCTACTCGATTCGACGCCTGTATTTTTTTTGCTCAAAGATAACTTTTTACGTGGTGGTCTGATTTCGATAGTTATTTTTTTATTGGAAAGAACATACTTTGAAATTGGTCCCATTTAAATTTTAAAATCGGCTGAGCCATTTTTGATAAATCAACATGTGAAAAATGCATCATCGATCCGTGCGAAATATTTGCGAATTCTGTACACGGTTGAAGTCGGACATGCTATTTTTTGCAAAAAAGAAATTAAGTAGGAGCACTTAAAAATGAGCCAAACATTAAAAATCGGCTAAGGGCGAGTGGGACTAGCGCACCAAGGGTTCCGTTCCGTATGGGAACTTAATTTATTTTAATTTACTTAATTATTCATTTTTAAAGTGAACGTTCAACGATAAGCCCTATTTTAATACCTATTTTAAGCGTCTATGTACCTGTTTTCATTAATAATATCGAGCAAAAAAGTAAAAAAAACACGTTTGTTGTATGGTAGCTCCTCTTAAATATATTTATTTTATTCTGGAGGCCTATGTCCAGCAGTGGACGCCATATGGCTGACTAGCTTTTGCCCGCGTGATATTTTGATTTTTGTGATATCCTATGTGAAACCTTTTATTTTTTCGGGATAAATTGTATTGTATGTTATGTCACTTTTCGTCGTTAAAACTGTCATGTCAAAAATCAAGTCAATTCGTTACACCGTTGCTGCGCGAAAGAGGAATGAACCAACAAATACATTTTCATCACATCTATTCGAAATGACTACTTGGTTCGCCTTTAAGTGCGCCCAAAGGTGATGTTTTCTATAAGGAATTATCATTGCCGCGCTCTTTTTGAATTTGGAACAAATAAGTGCGCCGGAATGATCTTTGCTGCGCACTTTTTGAATTTAGAAGTATTTGTAATTTTAGTGTTCAGCGCCAAGAAAATGAATGAAAAGAATGTAAATTATATAAGTTTTATTCGTTTTATTATTAGATACCATTTACTTAATTTCAATGTTGTTACTCTACGTTTTATTAAATAATAATATTACAATAAAATATGAGGCTCCTTTTATTTTGTCATAGAGGTGATGAAAAGTAGAGTGTACCACTCGGGCGCAAAATATATTTTTGGCTCGGATGACGTACTTTGAATCCCTCGCTACGTTCAAGATTCTACTAAACTCTACTCTAGAATCCCTCAGTTCGCTCTGGATTCAAAAAAGCGCCCTCGCCGTAAAAATATTATTTTGATCCCAGATGATACAATCTACTATTACATTCTTTTCATTCATTTTCTTGGCGCTGAACACTAACATGTAACAATAATGTTATTTTCCAAACTAACATTATTGTTACAAATACTTCCAAATTCAAAAAGTGCGCGGCAAAAACAATTCCTGCGCACTTATAAACATACATGTTCAAAGAGTTATCTTTGTGATAAGCATTTCAAAAATATGAAGCGAACGCAGGATTTGAACCTTGCCCCTTCGGATCACTAGCCCGACGTTCTAACCACTGAGCTAGCTCGCCTCCTACGCAAGCTTCAAATTTCTGAAGTGCTTACATTTCCCAACTTATAGCGTTGGTGGCGCCACCTGTGATATCATATTTTTGAAATGCTTATCACAAAGATAACTCTTTGAGATAAAAATCTAGTGTGGAAAGCACTTAAAATAAACATCATAACATACATGTTCAAATTCAAAAAGTGCGCGGCAAAGTAATTCCGGCGCACTTATAATGAGGATTAAAAACTCATGACTGCCCGCTAAAAGTTCCAAGAAAACACCTCCTTTGGGTGCACTTAAAGATAAAGATATCATTTATTGCTCTAAACTGTGTACACTAAGGTGTTATAAAATTATTTAGACACAACAGCTTATCCTAACGGACATGCAATAGTTTTACTTACAATATAAGGCTTCGTGTTTCCCTCTTACGCCTAGATGAACCAAATTCGGTCTTATATTTACTTTCAAAATTAGACTATAAAATAATAATTATAACTAACCACAATAAGACTTAAAGCTGTTCATACTATTAGCACTTTTATACCTACTTATAAAAAAGAGATCAGTTTAAATCCTAAAAGATCATTTTAATATAATTATATACATATATTAACTAAAGATCTTTGAAGTTTTCTCTTTTACTCTTTTAACAATATTTACATAGCATCATCAAATAAAGGCGAGCCAAGTCGTTCTTTTCGAATAGATGTGATGAAAAATATTGTATTGTATTGAAATTTATTCACCTGTTTAGAAGATATGAGGGAATAAAGAAATTAAGACGAGGCACCGGGCCGAGAAACACGAAAACGGCAAAAACGAGTACTTTTGAATGCGCGATGTGAGAGGATGAATGATATCGATTCAAATTTAAAAAATGTCATAGATAAGGGAAAATCTTAATAAATTGAATGAACCGGACAAAATTTTGAAAAGTAACCGGCTTTATTAAAAAAAAAATAAAACAAATTGCTCACCAAAAAAATTTTAGTAATTCGAATGCTCAGAATTATCAGCGACAACACCCCATTATTTTTTACGAATAAAATAGCCAGATCCCTTTTCTTTATTATAAACCGAGAATTTTTTTTTTTTAAATTGTATATTATGAGTAATTAATTAAAAACTCAATCAAATCTCTTCGCGCCTACTCTAGTTTAGCTTTTACTCTACAGTGTTTGCTCAGAATATTTGATCCGGCACTATCTGGGCCGCCGCCGCCGTACCGGTGCGACGTTGCGACTCCGACGAGCGCATGATTCGCTCAGCGTCGGGCTGGCAACGCCGCAAAGTACGGACGGCGCGAGATGCGTGCTGTTTGTTTTTGGTTATTGTCTTCTAGGTACTCTGTGCGACGACAACCGAGTAATTTACTTCAGAATTATTTTCAAAATTATAAGTTAGACTTTAGTGTACTATATTATATTGTAGCTTTAGAACATTATTATAGTAGGTAGTAAGTTAGGTACTTAGTATTTTTATTTGGTAGTGTGTAAATAGTAGTGAACAAGTGTGCATAGAAAATGGGGAGGAAAAATAAGCGGAAAGAATTGTTTTTACAAAAACGAAAAAGAAAACCTAAAAAAAATGACGGAATGTTTGGGTAAGTCGAATTACATATATAATAAACTTGCAATAAATAGTTGCACTCTAATGCCCTAATAATAAAGTCTATATTTGGCAAATACACATTCGTCTACAGATTATGGATTATCACATTCTTACTACCTAGGTACTTCAATTTTTCTGCATTTACCTATATTTACAATTTTTTTAGGTCAAAAAAACGGAAACTGCAACCTGACGATTGTCAATCCACATCCTCAACAGGGCCAGTAGATAGAGAGTGAGTCCATGCCAAGTACCTATCTATCATGTCAGCAATCAATTTAAAGTATCTAGTAATAATACTCCGTCTATTCTTTATTTTCAAGTGTGTACCTACTAAGATTTGTCTGTACAAACTAACCATACTGTAGGAAACAAATATCAGAACAAAAAGCTATGGAGTCGTCTCTTGATATTTTAGAAACCTATCTAAAATAATGATATTTATTAGGTGATGTTCTATCACCTAAATAATTGTGTTAGCTTTAACTTTTTAATAATTATATAATTACATCATTTTATTTTGTAGCCACCCAGAAATATCACCAACATACGCAGAGTTACACAACGTGTTGCCGACATCTGGGGATTCAGAGGAAACGGTAAATTTAAACACTTTTTTTAAATTATCACGGTTATAGTATTGTCTTTTACCGACTTCAAAAAAGAGGAAGTTGTCGATAGGGTTATTATTTTTTCTTCTTTTAAATAAACGAAATTAAAATTATTCTCCCTGCTTCATCATCATTAATCATTTGATACATTTTAAAAAGGGACCTACTCGTACGATACTTGAAAGAGTTGAAAGGGACCACAGATTTAATTTAAAAAGGACATTTGAGAACTGAGCCAAATATTTATGTCACGAGAAGTAATGTTGTTATGATATTTATAGTGGTAGTGTATTAGAACAATCATCAAAGCACACTATTTGTTTGAATTCTTTGAACAATATGAATCAGAGTACAATACTATACCTTATTGAAAAGGTAGTTTCAATTACTGAAGCCTATGTAACTCACTGTATGCATAAATAAATAACATTTTGATATTTAAATTGTAGAGTTACTGAAACAGTATATTTAAGATGAATAATTGGTTTGATTGGGTTTTTCTGGGTTTTCCCCAATCCTGCGCAACAAATGTTGAACCAATTTGAATGTATCCCCAGACAAGGTAGGAAGGTGTGTTGTGTTATTTTAATTGTATAAAATTTCGTTATCAAAATAGGAATTGATTTTTAAATAGATTAATTTTTGAGGGGGCGTGTTGGAATATGATACAAAAACTAATCTATCTCACTCTAACATGTAATGTATGTGAGTGTTTCTCTTTCCTTCACGACGTTTACATTATAGTAAAATACCCCTTTGTTCTACAACTTTAATGCTTATTATGAATTCCTCACCACTGTTCTTATAGAGCTGTGCTAGACCGCACTCGCACCTATCCTACCAAATATCGGTAAATAAATGATTTATATTTTAAACCGATTAACTAAATATTTTATTTCTGGCATCCAAACCCTTTTCTAAGTGTGTGAAGCACGATAAAAATAAGTTCATTGATTATGATACCTGTACATAATCAACATTAATTTGTATACAGGGTTATTTCTAATCAATTAGCATCCTTTTAGAGGTTTATTCTGTATATGTACATCAAAACTAACAACTTTTGTTCTGCAACATTTCTCAAAACTAACAACTTTTGTTCTGCAACATTTCTCAAAATTAAAAAAAAAAAGCTGTTCCATACATTTTGTTGCGGGTCACGGGTAGACTCACTATTCTACGGAGTGTCTACCCTTGACCACGGTTGATGCAACTCGGACGAAACGTCGGGATGATGAGTTATTTATTTATCTCGTAATTTCAGAGCGCGATAAGTCCCGTAGTATATAATAATAATGTGTTCAAATCGCGAAAGTTTAAAAACAGCAGTTGAAATAACCCTGTATTGTATGAAAAAAAAAAACATTAAAAAGATCAAAATAATTTTTGCCTTTTTTTTAAATTGTTGATTAAGGACAAGGCGACTCCATGATTATCTATGCTCTAGGCAAATTGAGTTGACGCGTGCCGCCGCCGCGCCGTTAGCAGCGCCACGTACGCTAGCCCAGCGTTGCCGCCCGCCGCTCTGGCGTGATCCTGTCAAGTGAGACCGCGTAAAATTTTGTCCGAGTGAAGGGGCGCGGTACTCGATTTTGAAACTATAGTTTATCAATGCGTCACCTTAACAAACAAACACACAAAAGAAGCGCGAAAAACCATACCCATCCTTGGAAGTCGGGACAAAAAGGTATTATTCTGTAAAATAAATCATCTACCTACCTACAGATCTATCTAAATCCCCTTGCATGTAATTCTTCCTACATTATTTTTCAATATTGATATTGCAATTAGGCAACTGGTATCGCGGTTACACTCTTCTAAAAATCAAATTTAAAAAATCTAATTTATTTTATTTAGTGGCGCAAGAATAATTGATAGCTCGAAACTTTCATATCTCTTAGTATTAGCCTAGATTTTAAATTAGTAATCAGTATTATTATATACTACGTGACTAAACGCGCACTAAAATTACGAGATAAATAAATACCTCATCATCCCGACGTTTCGGCCGAGTTACCCGTGACCACGGTCGCTGCAACTCGGCCGAAACGTCGGGATGATGAGGTATATATTTATCTCGTATTTTTAGTGCGCGATTAGTCCCGTAGTATATAATAATAATAGTAACCACTAGTCTAGAAATAATTGCAAAAACAGAATGCACTCTATATATTAAGCAACTAATGATGGGCCCCACTTTTCTTTCTGGCCGGGTCTTTACAACATTCAAGAAATTTGTATACTTCCTACTCCTTCTACACTAGAATCCCTCACTTCGCTCTGGATTCAAAAAAGCGCCCTCAATGTAAAAATATTATTTATACTACACCTGCTCGGAAAGTACCTTGATACTTTATCAAATTTTCGGTAGAAAGTACGTCATTGCATATCGAACAAATATGCGGTGAGAAAACGCATCTGAGCGGGAGAGAAAAGTGTATGAAAATCCATTTTTTACGTGGTTTTTCTTTTTTAATTTTGGGTAAGACTATGCGCTGGTAACCTAAATATCAAAAGCCAAAAAGTTTTTACAGTGAGTTTTTATCTCCAAGTTCGCAAAATGACACTGGCCACTAGCTGTGTGTTGGATGGTGTCAAACAATTTGAAAAAAGAACATGTGAAAATAAGCTTCACTAACTGCAACAATTTCAATATAAATTTCAATTAGTAAAGATTTAGTTTTTTATTTTCCTCGTAGGTGTAGTATAAAGCACTATGTATCACTCGAGAGAAAGTGCGATTCCCGATCTCGGGTGTTTTAAAGCCCTCGCCTACGACTCGGGCTTCAAACGACACCCTCGACGGTAATCGGTCACTTTCTCCTCTCGGTGAACAATGTACTATTTCCTCCCATGTAATTTATAATATTGGAAGTATACGGATAGTAAGGATGAATGGATGGAACGTGACATTATACACGCGAGATCCAACTTGACGTGTATCAGGACGCAAGCCTACCCACGAAGGGTGATTGGGTCATATCCACCACGCTGGCCCAGTGCGGGTTGGCCACACGCCATCGAAATTCTTCTACGGACCCATGCAGGTTGCCTCACGAAGTTTTCCAAATGCCAGTGGTGTTAAATTCCGTACATAAATTCCAAAGAACTCATTGGTAAGGGACCGGGATTTGAACCCACGACCTCACCATTGCAAGGCGGGTGTCACTACCTCTAGGCCACCACGGTCAGTGTATAAAATGCCCTTAAATTCGTGCACTTTTACCTTCTTCGTTAGTTCATCCAATTGCTTTGTATCTTTTAGTAATTTAAATATGTAGTTTTTAGCATAAGTAGAAGTATTGTATTTTGTTGTACTTTAGCAAATAACTTAAATATCAATTCAGAAAATCTGTTAAAATTGACTCACATCTCCGTTGAAAATTTCTTCCAGACGCTGTTTTGGCAGTTTTCCTTTCTTCTCGCGAACTAAAAGGTAGATCTGGGCAATGTCTGGACATTTCCTGAAAAATAAAAATAATAAGTTTAGATACTTTTGACCTACTTCAAAAAAGGAGGTTCAATTCGTCAGTATGTCTTTTTTGTATGTATGATTTCGGTGATTTTTTTTGGTAACTAAATTACCTAGATGTAGTTCAGAGGATTAGAATTTAAATAGGACCATATTTAAATTTTATCAAAATCGGCTTAGCCTTTGTTGAAAATCAACAAAAAAAAAATGTTGTACATCGATTCGAGCGAACTGTTCTAATTTTGTAGGTAGATTAAAGTCAGCAGTGCTATTTTTTCCGAAAATTAAAATGATTGTTATTTAACCTTTTTAATAAAAACAAAAATATGGAATAATACAATGTGAGTAGTTCAATAATAAATTGTAAAAAAAAAAACAAAAAATATAATTGTTTTTAACCGACTTCCAAAAAGGAGGAGGTTCTATGTTCGTCTGTATGTATTTATTTGTGTATGTTCATCGACAATTTCGCCAGCTGTGGACTGAATCGAAAAAAATATTTTTTAGTTAGAAAGGGTATACTCCCGAGGTGGTACCATTTAAATTTTACTGAAACCAGCTGAGCCGTTTTTGAAAAATCAACAATAATGTAAACTTGCCTGCCTCGGTGGCTCAGTGGTTAGCGACCCTAACTTCTGGGTCGATGAGGCGTGGGTTCGATCCCACCCAGGTCAAATATTTATGTGATGAACATAAGTGTTTGGGTGTTATTTAGTAACTATATATATAAGTATGTATTTAAAAATAAGTATATGTAGTGTATCAGTCTCTGGCAGCCGTTTTACAAGCTTTGCTTAGTTTGGGGTCAGAGACCGTGTGTAAGATGTCCCAAGATATTTATTTATTATTTATTTACTATTCGAGCGAAATATTCGAATTTTGTACACGACGGAAGGTGGTTTTGCCATTTTTTTCGTAAAAATAACTATTACCTAGCGTTTTCTACCTCACTTTGTAAGTATATAGTAAAGTTGTCAAGTTTATGATTTGATTTATTATACATTTCGTTATTAAATGTAAGATGTATTTACACTTAATGGTATTTTTATTACCAGCTAGACGCGGCAAGATAGTTACTCATCAGACTCAAAATTACAAATCACGCAATATTACATTATTTATTGAGAATATTAAATCTAATGGAGACGATTTAGCAACAAGCGCGGCGTAAGACATCCACTCACTTTGTGAGAAGATATTTTACGCCGCACTAAGATACCGTGAAGTCAAAGGTTTTGAAGAAAATATATTATTTTTTGCCAAAAATGGTATAACCGATTTTAACCGTGTACAGAAATTGAATAGTTCGCAGCAGTCAACGTGTTATCGATGTAGTATTTTTACCGACTTCCAAAAAAGAGGAGGTACTGTTATAATACCTACTCCTTACACGCGCCACACTGGGTAAAGTGCTTAGATTGCATACCGCATCTAGGGCATTACACAGTTGTTTGGTTATTTGACGTCATTCAAATATTTCTTAATAAATCAGATACCATTTTGCGGACACATTACAATCAGATTTCTTTGTGGGCACTAGGCTTTTGTAATTACTATTTCTATTCAAATAAAAAGGTTTAACTTTAAAATTGTTTTTTTAAAAACCTCCTCTGAACCCACTCCGTAACAGTGGTGTCAGAAGTGGATCTCAGGTGCGTCAGTTTTTGCCTGAGACTCACTTGTTTCTGCCAGTGCCCACACTCCAACTCGTCTTCAACCGCCCTCTCAACGATCCACTGACACATCTCGCCGTGTGCAAAAATCATATCGTCGAGGCCATATTCGCCGAACTCCGCTGTCCCTTCACCGCTATTCCTTCAAGTCCAGAATCAAGCTGCTGTCCATGAGAAGATCCGTCAACGTCAACGAAATTATTATCGCCGTGTCCTCCTTCACCGAGTCCCGCCAACAGCACAACGAGACCAAAATCACATCATCGAAGTCCTGCAAGAAGCCGCTGCCTGACGACACCCGTGGCAGTTCGTCGCGACTCCACGCTGTTCTTCCTGTGAGCTGCCTTTGGAGAATCCGGTCCAAAAGCTTACCACCCAGATCCAGAGTCCCGCAAGAAGCTGCCTGGCCCTGGTTATCGCAATCCGACGCTGGTTTTCCCGTGAGCTGTTACCAAAAGATCCCGACCAGAAGTTTAAATCCAGAGGATCAAGAATGCCGATTCCGTGCGTGCTAATCCTGTGAGTACAAATATTCTATTTCTTGTTATTGCCAACGCGTTAGTATCCAATTACCCGACCCTAACTTCCAAATCTCGGACCGTAAAAATGTCACAGGCAGATAAGTCAGCACCCTTGTTGTCCGAACAGTTTCCGATACAGGTACTTTGTGATTTCATAAATGAGTATTCAGGAGAAAGGGAAACGCTACCAGGATTCCTCACTAATTGTAAAAATGCTTTAGAACTGGCGTCCCATTCCCAAAAGGAGCTCTTACTGAAATACATGATATCAAAACTAGGAGGCAAGGCGCAAATCGCCTGTTCCAATAAGGTATTTTCAACATTCGAAGATTTAAGGGACTTCCTCAAACAAAATTTCGGACAGAGGAAACACTATAACCATCTCCTAATTGACCTCCAAAGCTGTAAGCAACACGCCACAGAAACAGTCGCTCAATTTTCCCTTAGAATCGAAACCTGTCTGACAGCCTTACAGTCCGAAATTTACAATTCAGATTCCTATAAGAAAGAACTTCCGGGTAGAATCGCTATGACGGAAGATCTCGCCCTACATGTGTTCACATTAGGCTTACACCCTAATATTGGTTATATAGTGCGGTGTCGCGACCCTAAGAACTTAAACGCCGCAGTTAATATCGCGATCGAGGAAGAAAAAATATCAAACTTAAATAGAAACATGACCGTGAGGTTAAAGACCTGCACGTTCTGCAAAAAAACGGGGCATTTGGAATCCGAATGCAATTACAAACAGAGGCGTAATATTATACAACATCCTCAAGTCCGCTCGCACGCGTCAAATAATTCCTCAGATTTCAAACATTCTAAAGACAATACGACACCGGTTGTATGTCGCTACTGCAAAAATGTGGGTCATGATATTTCACAGTGCCGTAAAAGACAGTATAACAATTCGAGACAGACTAATCAAAATCCAAATTCTAATGGTTTTAAGGGCTATCGACAACATTTTATTGATGACTCCGAAGCATCATGTCCCCCTCAAATACAAGAACTAGAAAATGGAGACTGTTTAAACTAAATGTAGAGCCTGCGGTTCGGTACCGACGCAAGTCTCTATTCTCAGGTACCAAAATTACTACCAAATCCACTGTTTCTCAACCTATTAGGTCCACTGTTTCTCAAAATACTAAATCCACTGTTTCTCAACCTATTAGGTCCACTGTTTCTCAAAATACTAAATCCACTGTTTCTCAACCTATTAGGTCCACTGTTTCTCAAAATACTAAATCCACTGT
Organism: Hypomecis punctinalis; assembly: GCA_949316475.1. Lineage (NCBI taxonomy): Eukaryota > Metazoa > Arthropoda > Insecta > Lepidoptera > Geometridae > Hypomecis > Hypomecis punctinalis. The sequence continues at coordinate 3,302,787 of OX438795.1, forward strand.
TTCTCAACCTATTAGGTCCACTGTTCCTCAAAGTACTAAATCCACTGTTTCTCTACCTATTGGGTCCACTGTCTCTCAAAATACTAAGTCCACTGTTTCTCAACCCATAAGGTCCTCTGTTTCTCAAAGTACTGAATCCATTGTCTCCCTACCTGTTAGGTCCGCTGTCTCTCAATATACTAAATCCACTGTTTCTCAACCTATTAGGTCCACTGTTTCTCAAAGTGCTAAGTCCACTGTTTTTCCACCTTTTAGGTCCACCGTTTCTCAAAATAATAAGTCTACTGTTTCTAAAAATGATAAGTCCACTGGTTCTCAACCTCCACCTACTGATTATCAAGTTGTCAAGCCAACGGTTCCTAAGTGTGTTGCATCTACAAGCTGTCGGTCATCTAAACCTACTATTCTTCAATCTAATCATCCCTCTGTGTCTCAACATTCTAAGTCCACTATTCCGGTATCAAAGGAGTCTACTGTTTTCCAAGTTTCCAAACCAATTAAAGCTGGACCCGAATCAACGCAGTCCTCTAAAAGTGATAATATAGACACTGTTCATTTTAAATCTCAGTCTCAAATCGGTGACTCAAAGGGTTCAGACTCTCACCTAGAAAGCATAGATCAGTATTTCAATGAACCTGAAGAATGTCCAATGGTATACGATATTTCACAACATAAGAAAACGTCATTACCATATATCGAGGTATATACGTCACACTCCGATGATTCCCTAAAATTTCTAGTGGACACCGGTAGCTCTATCTGTCTTGTTAAAGATACAAGTTTGTCGAAACCGCCAACTCTAGACTCAAGCATTGTGAAATTCAAGGGTATAAATGATGTAAACTCATACGCAGAGACTAAAGGGAAATTCCTACTAACAATCAAACCCTATGAATCCAGCGACACTTCAACCTCATTTCATTTCCATGTCGTGTCCGATGTCAATCTCGATTACGACGGTATTATCGGTTCAAATTTCTTTTTTGCACATAATGCATCAGTATCATATTCTGAAGGAAAATTGAATATGTCGGGTGAATGCCCTTTACACTTTGATTTAAAGTTCCAAGATATTACTTACTCTATACCTGCTCGTAGTGAGATGTTGGTTGAATGTTCAGTCACAAATCCTGAAGTGAAGGAGGGACTAATATTGAACACTAAGGTGACAAGCTACCCGAAACTTATATTTTCTAAATGTCTGACTAAAGTAAAGTCAAACAATAAAGTTAACATCTCGGTACTTAACACTTCCGAAAAAGTTATTATCCTTAAACCGCTAAGAGTAACTTTAGAACCTGTTTCTCATATTCTCGAACCAAACATGTCTGAACACTCGTCTTCTCAAGCTACGTCCTCAGATTCAGAAAATTGTTTTACCACCGCTTTTGCCGATATCGAACGTGAAAGGCGTATTCAAAGCGCGTTAAGATGTGACCACTTGGTCCCAGAAGAAGAACATGCGTTACGAAAACTGTGTTCTGAGTTTCATGACATATTTTATCTTGAAGGCGATACTCTAACTGCAACTAAAACCGTCCAACACGAAATCCGTACGACTTCTCAAATTCCAATCCATGCTAAAACCTATCGATTTCCTGAATGCCACAAAGACGAAGTCAACAAGCAGATTAAAAGTATGCTTGACCAAGGCATTATAAGTCCTTCCGTATCTCCATGGTCAGCACCTATATGGGTAGTACCGAAAAAACAAGATGCATCTGGGAAACCCAAATGGCGCATCGTTATTGACTACAGGAAGCTTAATGAGGTGACTATCGGAGATGCCTATCCCATTCCCAATATAACAGATATTTTAGATCAACTTGGTCATAGCGTATTCTTCACCACACTTGACTTGGCGTCATCTTTCCACCAAGTGGTGATGAAAGAATCCGACGCAGAGAAGACGGCGTTCAACGTTCCTGGTGTTTCTGGCCAACCAGGACACTACCAATTCAACCGCATGCCTTTTGGGCTCAAAAGTGCCCCTTCTACCTTCCAAAGACTTATGAATGTCGTCCTTTCTGGCCTTCAAGGTCTCCATTGTTTCACATACATGGACGATATAATCGTCATGGGATCCAATCTCCAAAATGCCATAAATAATCTCAAGTTAACCTTTGAAAAACTCAGAGAACATAATTTAAAACTACAACCCGACAAAAGCGAGTTCCTACGCAGAGAAGTTCAATACTTAGGTCATATCATAACAAACGAAGGTGTGAAACCTGATCCTAAAAAGATAGAATGTGTACAGAAATTTCCAGTCCCTAAGAGTCCCCGTGATATCAAATCTTTTCTTGGTTTAGTTGGTTACTACAGGCGTTTTATAGACAACTTCTCTCATATAACTAAACCACTAACCAGCCTCTTAAAGAAGGATGTTAAATTTAGCTGGCTATCCGAACAACAAACTGCATTTGATGCCCTAAAAAATAAAATAACTACGGCACCTATCCTACAGTACCCCGATTTTTCCAAATCTTTCTTGCTGACAACTGATGCAAGTAACTATGCAATTTCTGCAATTCTTTCCCAAGGCGAAATTAATAGTGACCTACCTATTGCATACGCGTCACGTACATTAAACAAAGCCGAAGGAAATTACTCTACCACCGAAAAAGAATGTCTTGCAATTATTTTTGGTACTAAAGTTTTCCGACCTTATTTATTCGGTCGCCGATTTAAAATAGTCACAGACCACAAGCCCTTAGAATGGCTTTTCAATATAAACGATCCCAGTTCAAAACTTGTTCGCTGGCGCCTTAAGCTCGAAGAATTTGATTACGAAATAGTCCACAAAAAGGGCAAAATAAACTGCAATGCAGACGCCCTGTCCCGAAACCCTGTTCTGGCTATTAACCCAGATATTCCTTCAACATCAGAAACTTATGAGAAATATCTAAAAATCTGTCAACAACAGAACACGTCGACATATAACACTGTAATAGAAGAACATAACGGTTCACTACTTAAAGCTAAATGTAAGATGATAGTCTATCCTTCCTCAATCGACCTCGATGACTCAATTCCTTATTGTTCCGATATACTCGAATCATCAGTATTCAGTGAAACACTACCCGATATACGGTTATCAGAGCGAGAACTCTACACCTATCAAAGTACTTTCAATGACAAACACGTGTTTACACATCTCTATCTACGCGTACATCATTACGATGAAATGTCATACAAAGATATATTTGCAATGATGAGAGATTATCGAGATATGATTTCAACTTGGTACGCGGAAGAAAAGGAGTTCGCTATTTCAGATTTTAAAGATCCTTTCAACAAATTGTCTTTTACCAAGATCTATAATATTCTAACTTTCCTATTCCATGACACTGGCATTAAGATACATATTTACCACAACAACATCCTATTTCCAACTCCCTCTGAGATTCCTCGTATCTTAAGAGATAACCATGACTCACCTGCTGCGGGTCACCCTGGCATATCTCGCACCTACGACCGACTTAAAACTTTATATTGGTGGAAGAACATGCGCCAAGACATTGAAAGCTATGTCAAAAATTGCAAGTCATGCCAAGTCAATAAACCATTGCGCTGTACTAATAGAGCTCCTATGATAATCACTTCAACCGCTACTCGCCCAAACGAAAAATTATTTCTAGACCTGGTCGGTCCACTTCCCGAAACAAGAATCAATAAATACAAGTTTATCTTAACACTCCAAGACGATTTAACCAAATATTCACAAGCTTACCCTATGCAATCGTGCTCAGCTCAGGAAACTGCCCAACGTCTTGTACGTTTTATCTCACATATAGGTATCCCGAAAATTCTCGTAAGTGACCAGGGGTCAAATTTTTGCTCGGGTGTGTTTAAACAATTAGAAAAACTGTTTGGTATAAAACACATCTATGCGGCACCATATCACCCTCAAACATGCGGTGCCTTAGAACGCAGTCACTCTACACTGAAAGAGTATTTACGATCTTATATCGAAGAAAATGCCCACACTTGGGACTTGTACCTGAACACTGCAATGCTGGCATACAATTCAAACATTCACTCTACGACGGGGTTTTCTCCTTTCGAGCTTCTGCTAGGACATAAACCATATATTCCTAAATCTATAGACACTCTGGAAAACAACACCTATACTGATTACATTCGAGCACTCAACCATAGGCTATACTATAGTAGACAAAAGGCGTTACAAAATATCCAATCTTCAAAACAACGTTCGAAACAATATTATGACTCTCATGCGCGTCCTATTACCTACAACACAGACGATATGGTATATATAAGATGTCATCATAAACAAAATAAAGCCTTACAACCAATATGGAAAGGCCCTTTTAGAATAATTAAGATTAATGGTAACCATACCGTTACAATCCAAGTAGGTAGAAAGCACATACGTCATCATTATGATGAGATAAAGCCCGCCTTCTAGTTCTTAACAAATATCTACCGTTATCCTTTCCAGGTTAATATCAGTCAGTTTGTCGAGATAATATCCACGTTATTAAATCTACAATTTCTACTTTTAATGATACTATGTCTAAGGTTAACAATAATGAACTTAGGTTAAACCAGAATTTAGCAACTATAGAAACAGCTTTCGACAAATTACCGTAAGCTACCGATAAGTTAGATATTAGGTCACAATTGTCTCTATTGCTTAGTTCATTAGAAGGCATCGTAATATCACTGTCATTTGATATCAACGATGTTAATGACGCGATATTGTTTAGCAAAATGAATATTTTGCACCCAAATGTACTTAGTCCCGCTCAGCTGTATAAGGAGCTCGAGTTACATATGAACCGACTTCCTAAACATTCAGAGTTACCTATTTCTTTATCATTGCATAATATTAGTCAGCTTATCACCTTATGCGACATCGTAAGCTATTATCAAGACAACAAAATTGCGGTAGTAGTGAAAATACCTCTGGTTCTTTCTCAGACTTATAACCTGTTTCACAATATCCCATTCCCTGTGCCGTTTGACATTAATACACCAGATACTTATCGCACCACAGAAACCATACTTGGCAATAACACGAGATAGGCTATTTTATTCACAGCTCGCGAGTGTCAGTGAATGCAAAAGGATCAAGGATGTGTCTTATGTGTGTCCCCTAGACAACGTCTACTCCACTCTTGCGAATCCTACGTGTGAAACAACCTTGCTGACAGATATCATCGACAAATTACCCAAGACTTTTCAAACAAGAATTATAAAAGGGTCAGTTGATGTGTTCCAAAAAATTTCCAACAATAGATGGATTTTCGTGCAGTCCGACCCTTGTAAGTGCCATTTAGTCTGCAACGAGGGCTTGGATAACGCCGACGAAACCCTGTTTGGTACAGGTATTCTGCATATCCCAAAACATTGTAAAGCATACTATAAAACTTTAACTTTTTCCCCGACGGATAGTTATTCTTCAAATACCACTAATTCTATTTCCAATTTCCAGATAGTTAATGATTGCTGTGACACTTCACAAAATTTTAACAGCACAATCCATAAAATACCTTTAGTAAGACTATCTGAGTTTAACAACATGGAATCGTTAGTAAAAGCAAGTACTCATTTGAACAGTTTCGAGCAACAACTAAATAATATAGCTCAGCCATCGCACTTTGAAAGATATTCAACTCACTATCTGTCTCTCACTTATGTAGTCTCGTTCATATGTGGTACTTATTTATATGTTAAATAAGTTTAGAAAGCTATTAAATCGCCAGTCTGGTTGTTGTGTGAAAATATATAACAAAACTTATGCCACCCATAAGACTGTGAGAAAAACTACACCTCAGCTAGTCCAATCAGTCAGTAGTCAATACAGTCACGATCAGCATCAGTCATCTTCATCTGAAGAGTCTGAAATTGACAATAATTCAGTAAAATCCTTGCCAGCTCCAGCTCTTAGACGTAATATAATCGTATAGATTTTTAATTAATATTCCATTCCATTTCCTAATCCCTAAAGTTAGTTTTTAAATATTTTTGCCATTCCATCATTGACTATATCCTTATTTCATTGATCCAGGAATTTTCATCTAAAATTAATTAGTTTATAATGTTTCAATTTCTTTGTTTGTAACACAAGGACATCTGATCTTTTAAACACATTGATCATCCCTTAAACTGAGATGATCAATCTTAACGGGGGGGTTGTTATAATACCTACTCCTTACACGCGCCACACTGGGTAAAGTGCTTAGATTGCATACCGCATCTAGGGCATTACACAGTTGTTTGGTTATTTGACGTCATTCAAATATTTCTTAATAAATCAGATACCATTTTGCGGACACATTACAATCAGATTTCTTTGTGGGCACTAGGCTTTTGTAATTACTATTTCTATTCAAATAAAAAGGTTTAACTTTAAAATTGTTTTTTTAAAAACCTCCTCTGAACCCACTCCGTAACAGTACTATGTTCGTCTGTATGTATTTTTTTATGTATGTTCATCAATATTTTCGCTAATTGCGAACCGATTTAAAAAAAAAAGTTTAGATAGTATGTGTGAACACATCCAAGTTGGTTGGTCCCATTTAAATTTCATCGAAATCGGCTTAGCCATTTTTGATAAACCCTACTAATATTATAAACGCGAAAGTTTGTGAGGATGGATGGATGGATGTAGGTATGGATGTTTGTTACTCTTTCACGCAAAAACTACTGAACGGATTGAGATTAAACTTTGCAATAATATAGCTTATATATCAGAATAACACATAAGCTATAAATTATAATGATATTGCGTCAAAAATCTAAATATCATGCGGGGGAAGCCGCGTATAATATTTTCCGTTTTCGATAAAATTGATTTAATCAACTGATTATTTAACTGGCGGAGTAATCGTGTAACATATATACCTACAAGAAACAGTGGTGGTCTAGTGGTAATGACACCGGCCTTACAATCGTAAGGTCGTGAGTTCAAATCCCGGTCCCGTACCAATGAGTTCTTTGGGATTTCTGTACGGAATTTCACAACACTGCACTGGCTTTTCGGTGAAGGAAAACATCGTGAGGCAACCTGCATACGTCCATAGAAGAAATTCGATGGCGTATGTGAATCCACCAAACCGCACTGGGCCAGCGTGGTAGATATGGCCCAATCACCCTTCGTGGATAGGCCTGCGTTCTGCAGTGGACTATTAAAAAGGCTGATACAGAACAGTACATATATACAAGAATAAACATGAGCCGAAATAAGAATCTCTTTTTTGAAGTCGGTTAAAAAGCAGAGTCGCGCTGCACCACCTACATGCAATCTTACTCAATATCAAAACTAACTAATTTTTATTAAAGTGAGAGCGCTGTTATCGCACTTTCTGCACAACTCCTAAAGAATATATTAGTTCAGTCATTTCGCCAGTTCTGCAGCTTAGTTGGTAAATGTACCTGTGTGATTTTGCAACGGATTCCACAACACAATGCGTCTTTTAATAAAAGTGAGTAATGTTTATTACAATGGACATGCTTTTGCTGATTTTGTCCTAAATACCGAATTTCATCATCCGTATGCGTATGTATGAGCCAAATTCTTTTTCATTCTCGCAATTTAACATTCATCATAACCCCCTGCTAAGCATAGAGTGGCTTTTGCAAGTAGCGCTACCGTGGCTCAAATGACAGGTTAAATTGTAGGTCCCGGTTGTTTTAACCGTTTAGCCATGTCAAAGGCCTTCAGGCGGCTTAAAACTTTGTCACGAGGGCTAGTCACCCGATCTATACGATAAGTTCATATCCGTCTTAGAATCTAAAGGGGTCCTAGGTTCCAAGACTCTATATCCAGGATAGGGTTAATTCCCGGGAATTCTCGGGAAATCGTTAGGCTTTGTTCCCGGGAAATCGAGATCGAGAAAAGTCGAGAACTCGAGAAATCATGTACCTACATATACCTACAGAAATTAAATCGCCGTTTGTTTTGTTGCGTGGCGGCGCGGCCTAAAGTGCAACGGCATCCTTTGATCTCGCTGCAAGCGCTAGTTTTTTTAACAGACTGGGAAGAGGTCACCAAATTTAGAATCGATGTACAAAGCGTTACTTTCCGTACGTAGTATTATATCTTCTTTGCTTTCAGTTAAGCCTACTTCAACTGAAAATGAAAGAGTGTTTTCAATTTCAGGAAATATAGTTAATGAAATAAGAAACCGGCTGTCTGATAAAGCTATAAATGCTTTAGTTTTTGTAAAGGCATATTTTATCAGACGAGAGTAAGCTGACCTAATTGTTATGTATCTGTCTGTATGTTCAGCTCCTCAGCGTGAGATGTTCCATTGATCTTGCAGTATTAATTTGTTTTTATTCTAATTAACATGACATAAATGGTGCTATGATTATCATTTAATTATAATTTACATTTATTTTCTACCTGAATTTTAAGATATTAACGTTTTCTTTCATGTTTTTTTTTATAGAAGCTATTTTTGTTTTTTGTACAAGTTTTAAGTTAATTTTTTTTCTAAATAACCAGCCAAAAATGGTGCTGTGATTGTAATTTAATTATAAGTTAAGATATTAACGTTTTCTTTCATGTTGAATTTTTGGTTAGTTTAATATAAGCTACTTTTATTTATAAGTTCTAAATAACCAGCCAAAAATGGTGCTGTAATTATAATTGAGTCTGAATAATATTATTTCTGTATTTTTATCAAAAAAGTTAATAATTAGCATATTCATAAGATTAATGTTATTAATTTGATACTTTCATTTGAGAGGAAAACCACTGAATTTGTTGACGTTATTGGAACCAACCGAATAATATGAGAAAACGTACGTAAATGTCAATTTCTCGACAACCCGAGAAGCCTCGAGAAATTAGCCTCGAGAATTCTCGAGACCCGAGAAATTGAAAACCTCGAGAAATCATGAACCCTAATCCAGGATCTCAGTGCAAGAATCGCCCTTGTCCTTAGCGTCATTCATTTTGTCTCTTAAAAACACTGGTTTTATCTGCAAGGTTGCCCCCGAAATAAATCTAATGTACCAAACTTACCTTAGCAGTTTCTGTAGAAGGATTTAACTCTAGTTTCGTGAACTTTTCTGTGAGTCAGTGGAATACTAGTAGATGTATGAGGCAGCAGCCCTTTCTTCAATCTGAACTCTAAAACTAGAAGACTAAGCACCTGCCAGTTCTTCCGATGATGAAAACCTACATAGATTTTACCTAAACAGTCTGGCACATGTACCTGTTGAAACTGTATTCTAAGACGGGAAGATTAGAGAAACTTTTTCCTTAAACACAGTTTTAAACAATAAACTTAATCTTATCTTTCATGAAGCTGGTTCCTTGCACTTTCCTGTTTGATTTTTGATCAAAAGACTAGGAGCCTCTTTCCAAAAGCTAGCCTGAGAAGTTACTCCACTAGCATCTTGCCCATAAATCCAGTTTCTCCCGTAATGAGGATGTGTATCCTTGCTGTATCCTATCTACTGTGCTGTCAGAGAGAGCATTCTAGGTGAACTCTAACACTAGACATATAATAAAGAGTATTTTCTTGTGACTTACCTGAGCAGTTTCTCTACGAGAACCTTCCCCATAAAGCCAGTTCCTCCTGTGATGAGGACGTGCATGCCCGCGAAGGTGTCCGCTATCCGGTCGGGGAGCGCGTCCACCTCCGCCGCTGACAGACCTTCGGCTGACATTATGCTGTGGAAGAAGGAAAATAACGTTAAATTCAAAGTATAATAAATAAAACACAAAACAAAAAATGAGTCAGACACGCGCGCGAAGAGTTTCGTACCCTATGGGAGCTCCCTTAGCTCTATTTCAAGCGTCTACCTGATGCAGTTATTAATATCGAATGGCAAGAAAATCACGTTTATTATATAGGGGGTCTCCCATTAATAATTATTTTATTCTGTTTTTTTGTATATTTGTTGTAATAGCGGCAATAGAAATATGTACATCATCTGTGAGAGTTTCATCTGTCTAGCATAACATAGGAACACACGCTTTACAATCGTGAGGTCATGTGTCGAAATCCCGTACATGAAAGTCTCCAAATCTATACAAACATGATACAACAAACGGGCGGGGATCAAACAACCAGTGTAGTAACTACAATTACTAAAAATATCCTTGGTGAAATCTGAAAAAATCACACATGTCATGGGTCCAAAAATTGCCAGGCTCAATAATTTCAGCACCAACGCTGAACAGCTTCAAATTCCGCCTCCAGCGCTGGCTTATTGAGCACTCCTTTTAAGATTTAAGTGAATTCTTCGATGATAATATTATTGATTAATTTATTTATTTAATGTGATGAATGAAATTCAGTTTTATTGATTGTTTTTAATCGTTAATGATTTTTGTTATTTTTTGACTCGTAAATTGTTTTTTACCAAATAAATGAGTATGAGAGTATGAGTATTATTAGTTCTTTGGAACCTTTCTACAGAAGAATTTCACACCACAGGCTTTTTTGATGAAGGAAGACATATTAAGACACCAACCTTGAATTTTTGGGAAAAATCAGCTGTTCCATACAAAAAGTTCGTTGCCTCTCGATAAAATGTATGGAACAGCTATTTTTTGCGATTTCAGATTTGGTCCCATGGTAAAAGTTGCATCTACATAATGATGAGTAAGTATATTGATATCTCAGAATTGTGAAAGTCTATAGAAATGTCCTTTAGGTATAACTTGACTAACTTAAACACAACTAATTAATCTATAAATATTCTCCTGTTGAACTTGAGTTCCACAAAGTTAACGAAAACAAATAAAATGTAGAGTACCTTTTTAACTTAATTAACTTTCAACTATGTAACTTTGAGTGAAGGTTAATATGGAAGCCGCTTTTATTCGATTTTATTGGAATAGGCATGAGAACTAGGTAAACATCATTACTATAATTAGTCTGTGATTTAGAGTATCAAAATATAATAGACACGCATTTTTTCTTTTGTCATTCAAAACACAAATGGCAAAGATAAATTCGTTTCTTTTATCTTTCCTTGACCTTGATCTCTCGTTATTAAAAAACTGGCATGTTATTACAAATAAATTTGTAAATTGTTTCAAAGACGAAGCCGCGCAAATTCTTCTAGAGTAATCATATTTCACCGGGCCACCAAGATACAGGCATCGCCTAGTTTGGGGCCCACCGGCACTACGCAATATCGGCAAATGTTATTCTAAAAAAAAAAAATTAAAAAAAAAAAACTGGTTCAAGATTGGGAGTGGGGATCGTGACATGTTCTCTGACAGGTGTCTACGCATTTGTATGTGACTTGTGACGTCACGCGGTACTTTAACGGGCTATATGTTCATCATTTTTTGTTTAATTGACAAGAGAAAAAATACGTGCCTAATATTTTTAGGGTTCCGTAGTAAAGCGAGGAACCCTTATAACTTCGTTGTGTCCGTCCGTCCTCATGCTACAAAGCCTTATAACTTCCACGTTTATGAACGAAATTGCATGAAATTCGTTAGTATAATACTTTTAGGTATTGATCTCAATTTCGAATACTTAAAAATTTCAAAACTGTTTATTTAGGGGGTAGCTCCCATACATGTAAAGTGGGGATGAAACTTTTATTTCAACCCCACTCCCTCGTGTATCATTATCATTGAATTGAATAGGGTATCATTGAATAGGGTTTCTAATATGAATGTAAAGTTTCTTGAATCATTTTTGTCACATGTACCATTTGTGAGATATTGTCGCCAAAGTTAAAAAAAAGAGCTCCCCCCCCCCCACCCCTTATTTTTTTATTTATTAGCCTTTATTTTTTAGCCAGTTACTATGTTTATCCAGTACTCAACCATCTAATGACATTATAAAATCGGTTATTATCATCATCATAATCATCGTCACCATCATACGCGTGTCTCGAAACGCACTTGACAACTTTACTGACTATTTTTTTAAAGCGTTCAGCTATCATTTAATTGAATGATTGCATAGTTTATATCCTTTTGTCTTGAACTTGACCGTCGCAAAATTCGTCCATGAATTGAATTTAATTAATTGGTTTCGGAATTCGCATAAACTGTAAAGTTTTGCATAATTTTGGACAGCGGGTCAATATTATGTAAAACTAGCTCTTGTCCGCGGCTTCGGCTGAATGATATTTTGATTTTTTTACCATCCCATAGGAACCTTTTATTTTTTGGGGATAAAAAGGAGCAATGAGCATATTATGTCTTTTCGTCTTTCAAGCTGTTTCCATGCCATAAATCATGTCAATCCGTTGCTGCGTGAAAGAGGAACAAACCGAACAAGTCCTCTTTCGGACTTATAATATTGGTTTTCTGTCATTAGTACCATTGATTAGTTCCATTGATGGTACTGCTTATTAATAAAAAGGATTTAAATTGTGTCTGGACTTGTGTGGGCCATACCTATACCTACTTACCTTTAATAACAATAATTGAAAATATTTTTTACAAAGGACATGTCCACAAAATGTATGGAGGCTGGTATAATAATAATCAAGAATTCTAACCGCAACACTCGTTACATTTCGAGAGAGTTCATATTCTTCTGAGTCTATTACAACAGTTAAAAACAAAAAAGAGCCCTCCGATTTTTTAAAAATTAATTTTGAATTTACTAGGACAAATATATATTAGGATAGTTTATCTTTAGCAACCCTGATTAATTAACCTCCGAATTGTTAAATAAAAGCATTTTACCAATTAGACACACTTTTAAAGTGTTTTTTGTCACATTGTACCTACTAACTCGTCACACTGGTAGGTTATAATTTTTAATTTTAGCAAATTAAGTGATGAATGTGGAAGAATCAGCTACGAATGCAAGTAAAATAACGATAGAAGCACTTTATCATCGCTAAACTAGAAAAAGTAATAAGCTGTATTGCTATTTTTCATACTATTTATTTTTCACATTTAAAAAAATAATGGAGGGGTGAAAATATCTAAATTAAATATTTTTGGGAAGCCCATAAAACAAGCTTTCAAATGATGTATATATCATCTTGGTTAGATTTTTCTCTGAATAATATACCACTTGTGGACATCACCTTTGCCTTTTGTTAGTATTAAATTGTTTTCAGCACACAGGATACATAATACAGGAAAAAACAAGTAATAAAATGTATGAGTCATTGTCCGAATCGAACGGCTTGGCGGCTATGACGTTGATACAAGATGTAGATTACCCAATCCTTGCGCAGCTGTAAAAGTCAAGATTGGGTCATCCGCAGCCTGTAGCTAACATCATAGCTATAATAAGCGCCACACAAACCTGCGGAGGAGAAGTTATGCGTAGAATGCTGCGCAAAAGCGGAAATATAGGTATGCGCGGATACCAGAAAGACGAGACGCCGGGGCACACGCGCCCGGCAACCTCATGTCTCCCGCGTGCTTCCTACGCCCGTGCGCACATGCGCAATAATTAGCCAATCACGGCGAAGTGTCATCTGCGGCTAACTTCTCATCCGCCAATTTGTGTGGCGCTTAGTATACCAGGAAGTTTCATTCGGCTTATACAATTTGATAAAAAAGTAATTAAGTTCATGTAGGCGGAATGGTTAGTTAAAACGACCGGGACCCACAATTCAACATGTCATCCGATCCACGGCAGCGCCACAAATGACATCAACGCGCCCTTGGCTTATACCTATGCACACGTTTTCTTTGCACATCAATTTTCGTAGAAATCGTGAGTGAAATTTCATCACCGGTTTTTGACACTGACCTAGTATAGGGCTCTTATGAGATGGCAAGTTTAAAGATGTGCCCACTTGCAGATACATCATAACCTGTTTTTAACATCACACAAACCATTACCTGGGGTTTTATCATCATCATAATCATCGTCTCCTTCTACGGAAGCCTATATCGTATCTCGACACGCACTTAACAACTTAATCTAAGTTGGTAATAGTGCTTAGTCTTAGGCTTACGGTGTTTTTTTTAATATTTTCCGCAAAACATGGCATGACCTACCTCAACCGTTTACAGACTTCGCGAATATTTCGCACGGATCGATGTAGCATTTTTCACATGATTGTTGATTTATCGAAAATGGCTCAGCCGATTTTGATAAAATTTAAATTAATAATAAAAATAATAATAATAAAAAAGAATTATCGAAATCGGACCGCCATGTAAAAAGTTATGCGTGGTTGCACATAAAAAAAACAAATACATAGTTATTCATAATCATTTGCATCCTTTTAAGGGCATATTCTGTACATCAAAACTAACAACTTTTGTTCTACAACTTTAATCAAAACTAAAAATAAACAACTGTTCCATACATTTTGTCGCGGGTGAACGATATTTTTCTATGAACCAACGTTTTTTTTTTGAGTGTTGACAAAAGCCGCAGAACAAAAGTTGTTAATTTGGATGTACAGAATAAGCCCCTAAAAGGATCCTAATTGATTAGGAATAACCCTGTATAGGTACGCGTCAAATTGAGCAAATGAGTACCTCCTCCGTTTCGTCGGTGAAAAATACCGACTAATGTACAATAGTGGTCTACATCCTAGTCTCGCGTGTCGGACGTTGGGCCACAGTCGCGGGTTGTGCAACGAGTCGACGACTGGCCTTGGCACACTGCACTTAGACAGGTACTCGTGGAGCCGACAAACGGACTGTGGCGTTTGTGAAGTGGCAAACATTGATCTTCACTTTATGCATGCTTACTGGGTATAAAATTCATTATTATAATAAGGCCCTTTGTTAGATTAACAAACAAATAAAATAGTGCGTGGAGTCCCTCCGCGTGGAAGAAGTGAAACTTCGTACATCTCCACTGCTTTACTGAGGTATGACTTGGACTATGATTGGACTTGACCGCGACTTTATTGGACTATGACGAGACTACGACAGTGACTATTTTGATAAAATATTATCAAAAATTATTAAAACTTAATACTTGACACTGGCAAATGCACAATAATGCGACGCCAAAACTAAGAAGAAGAAGAACTTCGTACGTATTTCAGCTAATTTCACGATGGTCACACTGATTACTTCGCCGCATAGCAAGAATACCACGCGCATGTGCTTGGGATCTACTAACTCACTCTCTTTCTCTCTCCTACTTTCTACATTTGTGTATCTTTGTACCACGCAACAGGGAGAGAGAACTCTCCCTCTTGCGTGGTAACATGGTAGCGTTAAACGTTTAACGCAACTTTGTTGGAAGTTGCATTAGAAGTTTCACTTCAAAAATATTGGGCACGTCGTCGGGGAAATTCCTTGATATTAGCTGTCGCGTTATTTATTTTCTGATTTTGATAATATTTGTTATAATTATTTTTTGCGAAAAATAGCATTAAGGACTTCACCCGTGTACAGAATCCTTACATAGTATAAAACAAAGTCGCTTTTCGCTGTCTGTCCCCATGTATGCTTATATCTTTAAAACTACGGAACGGATGTTGATGCAGTTTGTTTTAATAGATAGAATAATTCAAGAGAATTGTTTATTTGTATAATACACCTGTGCGAAGCCGGGGACCATCGCTAGAACGCAAATATTATGCACGGATCGATGTAAAATTTTTCACATTATTGTTGATTTATCGAAAATGGCTCAGCCAATTTCGATAAAATTTAAATGAGACCAATTTTAAAGTACACTCTTTCCAATAAAAAAATATATATTGAAATCGGACTACTATGAAAAAAGTTATGCGTGGTTAAACATAAAAAAAAATTTACGCGTCGAACTGTATATCTCCTCCGGTGGTTCGTCGGTCAAAAATCGTTTAGTACCTATCTAACTATGTCTATGTCCAGTAGTGGACGTCCTATGGCTGATGGATGGACCTATCTAACTCCTAACAAGATTTGTAAATATGCATCAAGTCGGTCAAGAGCGAGAGTATTTTTTAACCATTTTTCAACTAAACCTCGAATATGACATAAAAAAAGATACCCAATTAAAAGGTCAATGCATGTTTATTTTAAAATTTAATTAGGCATAATTACAACCTTTTTAATCCTTTTTAGTGCGTTGCTTATCTGATGAGTTTTTGCAGTCGGGTTTTTTAAACTAATTTTCTGACATCACTTGTTTGCTCAATTTTTGCCATGTTAAACAAATATTCATCGGTAAAATAAACATGTTTATCTTGTGGTAATTAAAATTAAACCGAAAAGAGACCTTTAAAATTTTAACCCCTATTACTCGTAATGAAGAGATTAAAAACACAGTTTTCGGCAAAAGAAATATGTGTTTAATTTAAACACCTATTTATAATGCCAAATATAGTAAATACATATGTAAACATTTTCATTATGTATCTGTCTAGAATTCGAGATAGATAAAATATAAACATCAATCACAAAAAACAGCCCAGTTTTATGACATTGTGCGCGTACCTACATAAAAAAAATCTGCTGTTCCATACATTTTGTCGAGGGTGAACGATATTTTTCTATGGAACAACAATTTTTTTTGAGTTTTGACAAAAGTCTCAGAACAAAAGTTGTTAGTTTTCATGTACAGAATAAGTCCCCAAAAGTATAAGCTAATTGATCAGGAATAACCCTGTACATGTCAAAATTGTTGAGCCGTTTTGCTCAGTCAGTTCGGTATCTAGACATAAACATAATCAAAGAAGTACATACTGAGACATTCATGGTAAGTTTCCCTCCCTTTTGGAAGTCGTTTTCCAAGTATGTGTCAAGTTACTAAGCATTTTGATTAGGCAATATTTAACGCACTGTCACTTGGGTCAACATCATGTGGTAAAACTACCAGTTGGCAATGTGTGCAATTTTCGTAATATTTGGCGAATACGGTAAGATGTTGCTACCACGAGTATTTACCTAGTATGTTATATTCATCGGAAGAACAAGCAAACATAGAGTTTGCACAAAAAGAGTTACCGTCGTGGCGTTACGGTGAACTAACATACTTGGTAGACTATACTTGGTAGACGCGAGTACTGATGAAAACCGAATTGGTGGCTACCAAGTATCAAACACTTTTAGTTGCACTAGCAATGACAGAGCAGTGTTGTTAACGTAACAAAATTAGTAAAATGGCACACGGGCGACCTCACCTACGACCTTTTCTTTTTGCACAAACTCTACAACTGTAAACTGAAACTAAACGTAATAATAAACCTTTCCAATACAAAAACCTAAATTGCTATGACTACATAACTCAAGGTAGTTATCCAAACAGTAGACCTCGCTACAAAGGACATGTCCACAAAATGTATGGAGGCTGGTATAATAATAATCAAAAATTCTAACCACAACACTCGTTATACTTCGAGAAAGTTCTTATTTTTCTGAGTCTATTACAACAGTTAAAAACAAAAAAGAGCCCTCCAATTTTTTTAAAATAAATTTTGAATTTAGGATAAATAAATATATATGGCTCAATAGGTAGTTTATCTCTATCAACCCTGATTAAGTTACCTCCAAATTGTTAAATAAAAGCATTTTTACCAATTAGACACACTTTTAAAGTG
Source organism: Hypomecis punctinalis (assembly GCA_949316475.1). Classification (NCBI taxonomy): domain Eukaryota; kingdom Metazoa; phylum Arthropoda; class Insecta; order Lepidoptera; family Geometridae; genus Hypomecis; species Hypomecis punctinalis. Next base: position 3,320,208 of record OX438795.1, read on the forward strand.
TTTTTTTGTCACATTGTACCTACTAACTGGTCACACTGGTAGGTTAAAATTTTTAATTTTAGCAAATTAAGTGATAAATGTAGAAGAATCGGCTACGAATGCAAGTAAAATAACGATAAAAGCACTTTATCATCGCTAAACCAGTAAAAGTAATAAGCTGTATTGTTATTTTACTTACAATTTATTTTTCACATTTAAATAAAATGGAGGGGTGAAAAAATCTAAATTAAATATATTTGGGAAGCCCATAAAACAAGCTTTTAAATGATGGACGTCACCTTTCTTTAATTAAATATTCATAATTTTCTTGACTCAAAAATCTTGTCAGGATTTAGATAAAAGTCCTCCACCAAATATTAAAATTGGGTGATCAATAGCGTGACAGAAATTTTTCCCCCGTTTTGAGGGGAATACCCCCCTATCAAAAATCGCCGACGACAAAAAATCCCTTAATTAATACAGGGTTATTTCTAATCAATTATATAGCATCCTTCTTGGGGCTTATTCTGTACATCAAAACTAACATCTTTTGTTCTACGACTTTCGTCAAAACTCAAAACTCAAATAGGTTTGCGTTTGACTACACACTGCCTGATGTTAAGCAGATATGCGGTCTAGGATGTAGCACGCTTACCTAGAAGATACCTATTTACTCGAGATTTGAAGACACCTACATTATACTTTAGTTAGTGGAAAGACAGACTCAGGCAAAGCGTTCCACATTCTGGCAGTTCGTATGAGGAATGTATAATATTGTAGGGATAAGTCCTTAGAAAAATTACAAGTAACAGTAGTATTGCTGAATTTACTCAAATAGAAACTACGTTAAAGCTCTCTATTCATATCTGGTTATACAGCATATATAAGAGCGAGTGGAACAAAAAAAAACGCAATGTCTGTCAAAATCACCAGTTGGAATGTCAAAATGGTTAAAATTTGGTTAAATTAGGTCATTTGTCATTTTCGGAAATCAGAGATTGAACCTTCTTACTGGAACTAGAGGGTTCAACTCTAGTTCCAGTAAGAAGGTTCAACTCTCTGATCATTTTACCTTCCTACTTGTTACCTTTTTGAATTTGGACACCCGAGATAGCTCAATGCTATACTTCGAAATTACGTAAGTTTGGGTGTACGTGCATCTTTATCTAACACCTTTTAAATTTCATATTTGAAATGAGACAAATTGATGTATTCCATTGTTATTTTAGTACTGTTTTTAATACTTGTAATTTTTCTAAGGATAAGTTCTTCAACTCCATCAGTACTTCCCTCTATAATCTAAGTTCAGTACCTACATAAGTGACATGATTGACTTGTCATTGCGTTTGACAGTTGACAAAACAAACGATTGTATCCATGTTTACGTAATCACGTAAGTATTTGACGCAATGAATAAATTTATATTTATCACAATAATAACTAAAATCTCACAAATACATATAGTTCTCGGAATATTAAGAAAAAACTAAACAAATAATTTATATGAATGGAATGAGACGTAGGAATATGACGTGTCTTACACCATTATTCATGTAGGTACTCGTAATCGAAGAAAAACAAACCGGTTTTGGATTATTAATTAATTATACCGAATCTATGTGCAGTGTTGTAACTTATTTCATAGGTTTGGTTATAAATACATTTTGAACAATACAAATTTTATACATACAAATTTATTTAAAAAAACAACCTGTTTTTTTTTCAGTGCAAATACTTTGCATACCGAAAGTATAATAACAGATTGACCATGACAACAACATAACATAATTTTATATTTAATAAAATACCAATATTAAGGCAAAAATCAAAAAAATGTAGTCTATGCGGACGAAGTCGTGGGCATATGTAAATTCTGACCTAAGTATACGGAAAAAAGAAATGATCTGACGAAAGAGGAATCTGACGGATGAGGAGTCATAAGAATTGCCGTTTCGTCACCAGTTTCAAAATTCTGACCTACACGGAAAAAAGAAGTGATCTGACGAAAGTAGAATCTGACGGACGTGTTCTAAATCAAACAAACTATCAAACCCTTACATTGGTTTTACTTACTTTAGTACACAAATATTGAAATAATTTCAAGAGAAAGTATACAGATAAACGGAGTAGGTAATCAATGTCACCCTACGTCTGAGTACCTACGCGGCCGCGTCGTACCTACACCCGAGACGTTTTGGTAGGTAGTTATTGTCTGGAGTGTAGGATGCATGCAATAAAATTTTCTTTGGAATAGTATGACAAAAAATTGATAAAAAAAGGTCGATCTTTTTATGATCGAAATTTATGTTCTATTAATGATATCTATTGCGCGATAAAAAAAATTGAAATGAATAAAAAGTCATGATGTATATGCCTACTCATATAATTTGCCGCCAAAAATCTGTCATTTTTAACCGACGAAACGGAGGAGGTTCTTAATTCGACGCATAATTTTTTTATATATATTCACGCATAACTTTTTACATATAGTCCATAGATTTCGGTAATTCTTTTTTATTGAAAAGAGTACATTTCAAAATTGGTTCCATACAAATTTTATCGAAATCGTCTGACCTATTTTTGATAAATCAACAATAATTTGAAAAATGCTACATCGATTCGTGCGAAATATTCACGAATTTTGTACGGTTGAAGTTGGTCATGCCATTTTTTGCGAAAAATTATTATATATTTTTGTCTTCAATTGGACACTTGGGTTCTTGAGATAAATTTAACAATACTTATCTGAAATATTGTCATTATCATTGATATTTATTTATTTAATACTTATTATTTCTATCGAATTGTATCCTATTTTCTGTAGTGTAACAATTGACGAATTGTATTGACTTGACATGTACCAATGGTGATATTAATAAAAATATTCGTTTCGGCACCGAGTACCAACTTTCGTACTTTGCGAACTTTTGTAATATTCAATGTAAGAATTAGCGGAGTGCCGACTTGTATAATATTGTATTGAAATCTATTCAGCCATTTGGAAGATACGAGGGAATAAGGAATTGTACAAACAAACGAGAAACACGCCAAAACAATACCCTTCCTTGACAGTCGGGTAAAAAGATACTTTTCTGTAAAAAAATATCTACCTACAGATCTATCGAAGTCCCCTTGCATGAAATTATTTCTACATTATTTTTCAATCTAGATATTGCAATTAGGCAACTAGTGTCGTGGTTATGCGCTACTAAAAATCAAAGGACATGTCCACAAAATGTATGGAGGCTGGTATAATAATAATCAAAAATTCTAACCACAACACTCGTTACATTTCGAGAAAGAACATATTTTTCTGAGTCTATTACAACAGTTAAAAACAAAAAAGAGTCCTCTGATTTTATTTTATATTAATATTGAATTTATTAGAAAAAATAAATATATTTGGCTCAATAGGCAGTTTATCTCTAGCAGCCCTGATTAAGTAACCCCCAAATTGTTAAATAAAAGCATTTTTACCAATTAGACACACTTTTTAAGTGATTTTTTGTCACATTGTACCTACTAACTGGTCACACTGGTAGGTTATAATTTTTAATTTTAGCTAATTAAGACATGATGGTGGAAGAATCAGCTAAGAATGCAAGTAAAATAACTATAGAAGCACTTTATTATTGCTAAACTAGAAAAAATAATAAGCTGTAATGTTATTTTTCATACAATTTATTTTTCGCATTTAAAACAATTGGAGGGGTGAAAAAATCTAAATTAAACATTTTTGGGAAGCCTAAATAACAAGCTTTCAAATGATGTATATATCATCTTGGTTCGAATTTTCTCTGAATAATATACCACGTGTGGACGTCACCTTTAAAAAAATATATGGTGGCGCAAGAATAGTTTGTAGCTCGTAACTTTAATATCTCTTAGTATTAGCCTAGATTTTAAATTGGTAACCATAGGTATGGTTGCGAAAACAAAATTCACTCTATTAAACATATATATTAAGCAACTAGTGATGGGCCCCACATCACTATTTAATTTGCATCTTCATTGCAGTAGTCATTTCATTGCAGTAGTTAGAAATGAGTAACTTCTAACGGCCTTACCACAAAAGTTTAAAGCAAACTTTAGACACTGTTTAATGGAGCAAATTGAACGGTTACACAATGTTTAAAGCAAGTTTCAAATCTTTTGTGGTAATCGGTAAAGATTTAATTTATCCGTAGGTTAGTTTTTCAAAAAAAAAATTAGATGCGTAATTTTTCATTTGCCAATTAAACCTAAAAATATGATTCAATTTAATTTGTTTATTTACAGAAAATGTAGCTTACAGCATTTCAACTAGGCGTTACATTTTTTATCCTAAAAACTACGAATTAAAAAGATCAATCCATCCCTTCATAGAACATAGGTAGGCCTCACTTAGCTACGGACCCCCCAGTGATGTACTTTCTGATTATATATACCTCAATCACAAATAAAATGGTTCAGTTCTTTGAAATGAAATTAAATTGTTCATTCACCAGACAATGTCCACAATACATTCCACAGATTACGTAAAACTTTACAAACTCTACACCTTAGTCAATATATGCGGCTTGGCTGTTTCGCTAACTGAACATGGGCGTAAAGTGAAGATTAATAAAATTAACTATTCACTAATTCTGTTATACAAATAGTTCTTGTTGTAACGAAACAGCCAAGTCATATAGGTACATATATTATATTGACTAAGTTATAGAGTTAGTAAGTAAGTACTTGTAGAGTTAAGGCGCAAAGAGTTAGAACCTTGGCCCTACATAAGATCTGACAACTTTATGAAAGCGCGAACTGTGGTCTTGGCTATATTTCACATGAAAAAGTTTTTGTTGAATTACTTTAACTAATAACATAACAGGAAATGACGCGTGGTCAAGGTTGTTTACATCTATTTAATTCTTTGAGCAAGATGACGCAGACGTCATTTTAACCAGTGACGAGAAAAGAGCTATTGTGCACTTTTTGGAATGAGTAAAAAATGTTAAACTCCACTGTATCCATAAAGGATTTTGGCTAGCCGGACCCGGCCTATAAGAACTTAAACATGTTCGATTCTGGGCAAATTTAAAGGACATGTCCAGCAGAATGTATGGAGGCTGGTATAATAATAATCAAAAATTCTAACCACAACACTCTTTACATTTCGAGAAAGTTCATATTTTTTTGAGTTTATTACAACACTTAAAAACAAAAAAGAGCCCTCCGATTTTTTTTAAAGTAATTTTGAATTTATTAGAAAAAATAAATATATTTGGCTCAATAGGAAGTGTATCACTAGCAACCTTGATTAAGTATCCTCTAAATTGTGAAATAAAAGCATTTTCACCAATTAGACACACTTTTTAAGTGATTTTTTGTCACATTGTGCCTACTAACTGGTCACACTGGTAGGTTATAATTTTTCAATTTTAGCAAATTAAGAGATAAATGTGGGAAAATCAGCTACAAATGCAAGTAAAATAACGATAGAAGCACTTTATTATTGCTAAACTAGAAAAAATAATAAGCTATTATTGTTATTTTTCATACAATTTGCTTTTCGCATTTTAAAAAAATTGGAGGGGTGAAAAAATCTAAATTCAATATTTCTGAGAAGCCCATATAACAAGCTTTCAAATGATGTATATATCATCTTGGTTCGATTTTTCTCTGAATAATATACCACTTGTGGACGTCACCTTTATAATACACGAATATATTTCGATGATTTTCGTACTAAAAGGTGACGTCCACAAGTGGTATATTATTCAGAGAAAAATCGAACCAAGATGATATATACATCATTTGAAAGCTTATTTTATGGGCTTTCTAAAACTATTTAATTTATATTTTTTTCACCCCTCCGATTTTTTTTAAATGTGAAAAATAAATTGTATGAAAAATAATAATACAGCTCTGTATTTTTTCTAGTTTAGCAATAATGAAGTGCTTCTATCGTTATTTGACTTACATTCGTAGCTGATTCTTCCACATTCATCTCTTAATTTACTAAAATTAAAAATTATAACCTACCAGTGTGACCAGTTAGTAGGTACAATGTGACAAAAAACACTTGAAAACTGTGTCTAATTGGTAAAAATGCTTCTATTTAACAATAATGGAGGTTACTTAACCAGGGTTGCTAGAGATAAACTACCTATGAAGCCAAATCTATTTATTTATCCTAATAGATTCAAAATTAATTTAAAAAAAAACGGAGGACTCTTTTTTGGTTTTAACTGATGTAATAGACTTAGAAAAATATGTACTTTCTCGAAATGTAACGAGTGTTGTGGTTCGAATTTTCGATTATTATTATACCAGCATCCATACATTTTGTGGACATGTCCTTTACAAATAAAGTCAATGGCTTAACCTTTGCGACATGTACCCACCTACACAGCAAAACAACCACATGGTGCGAAAAATCGCAACTTTACGCAAGATGTATCCCTAGACGACCGCGCGACCTATGGATGTACCTATTCTAGAATATGCTGTATTTAATTAATTTCCACAATTTTAATTTTTCTTTTTACAATATACAGTTTTATTTCTGATCAAATAGCATCATTTTAGGGGTTATTCTGTACGTCAAAACTAATAACTTTTGTTCTGCGACTTTTGTCAAAACTCAAAAAATTGGTGTTCCATAGAAAAATATCGTTCACCCGCGACCAAATGTATACCTAGAGCAGCAGAATTTTTTTATGAGTTTTGACACAAGTCACAGATCAAAAGTTGTTAGTTTTATATACCTACAGAATAAGCCCCTATAAGGATGCTAATTGATTAGGAATAACCCTGTAAAACAAAAAAATATAAATACCCAAACCTAGGGAAAAATCCTAAAACTAGAGAGCCGCCGGCAGCGGGGCTCTCTAGGTTTAGGTGCCCAAGGTAGGTACCTATAGTTGGGGCTACAGCGAGAGGAACCTCCTGACAATGCGCGCCGTGTCCAGGATCGCCTTCTGAATCTGGCCCTTAACCCAACCGTCTAGCGAGAGCCTCTTGAGATGTCAGTAAGCTAATTACGCATACTTTGAAATTGGTCTGATTTAAATTTTATCGAAATCGGCTGATCCATTTTTGATAAATCAACAATTATGTGAAAAGTGTTACATCGACCCGTGCGAAATATTAGCGAAATCTGTACACGTTTCAAGTCGGTCATGCTATTTTTTGCAAAAAAAAAAAGTGATACTAGTGATCTAGTGCCCACTAGAAAGTAGGTATACGTAAATATATGGCCACAAGACCTTGTAAGAGAAACCGAAAAATAGTATTTACTATTGAGCCATCCCGGCTTAAGTAAGCAAGTATAATAAGTTGTTAATGCGTGTCGAGACACGCGTATGATAGGCTTCCGTAGATGGTGACGATGATTATGATGATGATAGTTACCGATTTATAGGTGCCTAATACTTTTGGCCAAGGTTGTATTTGTAGAATAAGATTGATTCTAGCTGAATATCGCATAGGTGCAGGGTCAAAGTCAATGATGAATGTAAAATACCTAGGTATTTTAAATTAAAGGTAATGAGTTCTTGCATTAAAAATTTTAATTCTTTAAATTACTTTGTAAAATATAGGTACGTACGTGGGTATACAAAGTACATTTTTTTTTACAAAATCACATTAAATTATTTGTATAAATATACATTTTACAATCTTACGTAATGCTTAAGTTTTCTGACTTAAATTATAAATACGAAAGTGTGCGCGTTCGTTTGTTACTCTTTCACGCAGCGGCGGATTAACTTGATTTTTCGAGTGCATATAGTTCAAACATCGGAAAAATAACAGGTTCCTATGGGATAGCACAAAAGTCAAAATATCATGCAGGTGAAGCCACGGGGAAAAGCATTGTTATTACCTATCTTCGCCTAATTTAATACCTGTACTTTAACCAATGATAGTTAAACCATAACTATCATTGTGTAAATACAGGCTTGCGTTTGACCACATCCTGCCTAAAGATAAGCATAAAAGCCTTGAAGATAAGTAAAGAGATGAGAAACTTGCCTTAAGGATCAAGCTACGTGCATAAGATCGCTGGTAGCGATAAGAGCGCCAGCTCAAAAGCAATTTTGTAATCTGTACTCCTACATTGTACCTATTTACTTTATACTTTAGGTATTGTGTGTTTCATTGTGGATAAAATAATCTCAAAGTATGTAACCTGTTATGGAGAGGGTTATGCTCGGAATCCCTCTATGGGGTTCAATCATGGGCTCTATAATACGTAATTGCGTCCTGTAGACAAAAACCAATGTCCAATGGACATTGATGACATGGACAGACCAAAGCAAAATCGCCGACTTGAAGAAAAGACCTTCACTTCGCTTCGGTCAATAAACATAACAGAGTTCAATTAAAAACTATGTACGTATATTCGTATAGGTACCTAATGTACAATGGTCATGATGTCAAAAAAAATTAGTCTGTCAGATAGATTAAAAAATATTAGACACGTATTTTTTCTTCTGTCAATAAATCAAAAATTAATGAAGCAATAGCCTGTTAAAGTTCCGCGTGACGTCACGAGTGTCATACAAATGTATAGACTTTCGTAAGAGACGTGACGTCGCGATCCCCACTCCCAAACTTTGACAAGGTTTATCTTTGCCATTTGTTGTTCTATCGGCAAATGAAAAAATACGTGTTTAATGTTGTTTGATAATCTTACTCACTGACCGAGATTATAATAATGTTTTTTTTTTACCCAGCCATCATGCCTCGTACATTGCTATGTACATTGTACATACAGAATTACCTACTTAACCTCTCCTCTACTTCGGTATCTTTGATTGATTTAGGTAGGTTAGGTACGAGTAGGTAGGTAGTTTAGGTAGGTAGGAAGGTACTTTATGAAAAACTACCCAAACACTTTAAAAAAAATGAATATTAAAAACACGTACCTCGTACCTTTTGAGAGATCTAACTTGATAACAAATGATGTTTTTCCTGTTAAGTTTAAAGAACCTATAACGGTAATGGGGTTGATCATTTGGGGATTACGTATTTTAGACCCTCAGGGGTCTGTGAATGATCTTATTCCTATTTTATGTAGTACATACTTAGTGGCTTAAGTATGTAGTTTTATTGTAATTAGTAAAATTACTGGCCCTTTTAAATAAGTAGGCACTCAAATATAGATATACCTATAAATGGTTGTTCATTAGAAATTACGTTTAAAAACACGTAAGCACCTAATTTTTGTAAAAGTTTTAAACCAAAGTAATCTTTAAAAGTACATAGATAGATAATCCTTTATCAGACAACCACATTACAAGGATCGCTTTTCATTGTGTACATAATTTAAATAGTTTACACAAATCAACGTGAAATCCATGTTAAACATTATTGTTGATTTATCAAAAAACAGCTCAGCCGATTTCGATAACATTTAAATGTGATCACTTCGGGAGTATATACTTTAGAAAAATAGAAGATTTTTTAAATCGGTTCGCAATTGTCGAAAATATTGATGAACATAGGTACACAAATATACATACAGACGGACATAGAACCTTCTCTATTTTGGAAGTCAGTTAAAAATATTACAAAATGGTTATTACGGCCTTATTTCAGCGATTTCTTCCAGGCAACCAAGAACAATTAAAATAAAAACTTAAAAATCACTTACACAATGAATTCCGAGATGACACAGTGATACGTTCCACCGAACAGAAGCGTAACTTAGAACTGACTTAACTTGGCTAAGTTGGAACGCGGTTAAGTTGCAAAACTTACCGCTTGCGGAATATACTTGTAGTTGCACTACTAGAGTACATAGAATAGTGGGCAAGTTAGGAAATGTTGTTTATTTGAGCATCAAAAGTCGTTCAACATTTCTTGATGAGTTGAACGTTAAAGTTGTTAGTAAATGTTGATATTTTTTGAGAAGCGATTAAAAATAGCAAATTTGTACAAATTACAAAGTGAATATCTCGGGGAGGTTATCGAACAATAAAAGTAATACTTTATTGTTTTGCGTATCAGAAATTACTTATTTTACTAACCTCTATAAACATTTTTTGAGAAATTGAACATCATAAGTTAAATGTAATTATTATTGATCATTTTTGGAAACCGATTTAATATAGCAAATATGTACACATTGTAATGCAAATCTTGGTGAGGTTGTCGAACTAAAAGAATAATGTTATATTTATTAGCGTATCAGAAATTACTATTATTAATCATTTATAATTAGACTAACCCCTCTATGTAGAGTTACATACAATCAATAAATTGTAAACTAACTTAATAAAAAAAATATGATGGATCCATATGCATAAACTGGGATTTCTGTATTTTACAAAGCATATAACATAGTATAGAGAATGTATGACACTTACGAACCGTGACGTCATATTCTGCCATAGTAGTCTATTTGTCTAGCAAGAAAATAAAATGCTTGTAACTTCTTTATTTCTAAGTTGATTTTATCTTTGTTTTCGTTAATCAGCTGTGTTTGTGGTTATTTGTAACTAGAGAGAGAGAGAGAGAGAAAGAGAGATAGAGAGAGAGAGAGAGAGATAGAGAGAGATAGAGAGAGAGAGAGAGTAAGAGAGAGAGAGAACTGTTTTAAGTAAGGGCATATTTTGAATATCAAAACAAACAACTTTTGTTAGTTTTAACAATTATTGTTGATTTTAATTTTAACACAGACAAATTTTAAGGGTAACACTCTCTAGTGTCATAGTTTCCTTCATATTACAGAAAATTAAAGGACCATGTGGAAAGCCTCGGTTAAAGCAAGTACATCTTAAATAAATTTTGCTACGCATTAATTAATTCTGATGTGCACATAATTATGCCGTTGAGAAACATAGATTTTTGACGTTATAGCTTGGTCAGTAATGACATTGAAAAGGTAAGTACCTTAAAAAGTAGGCCCCTTAAGAGAGCACCTTGAAAACTTTTAGGCAATTAGATACTGAAGAAATAAATGTCGTTATAAAAAATTGTAACATTTTTTCAATGTTTTAAGATAGAAGCAATGATGGCTTAGTGAAAGAACGCGAGGGTTGATCCCATAGTAAAAACCGGACAAGTGCGATCCAGGCTCGCACATCGAGGGTTCCGTACAAACACGTTGTTAAATATTAAAAACCTGTTTTAGCATGTGCTAATGAAGTTCTTTTATATGATACGATTTACTCACTTTGAATTTTGAACCCATATTTTGTGAATTTTGAGGCCCTATTTTTTTGTTATTTAAAAAAAAATACAGTTTTCAGATTTATTCCTATATCTGTACTCTGAGACAATGCTTCTCGCCAAATTTCATAGTTCTATGTCAACGGGAAGTACCCTGTAGGTTTTGATTTTTGTGAGTGTCGAAATATGCTGTTTATATGACATAAACGGCTCTAACTATTTTAAACGATCACTAAGAAGTTTGTCTTTTACACAACTGCAAGAGATCATAGATACGTATACAGTTTAAATTTCAACTTGATACGCGTTTCCGAGATAAAGAGTCTTGACATACACACAGACGGACAGACGGACAACAAAGTGATCCTATAAGGGTTCCGTTTTTTCCGTTTGAGGTACGGAACCCTAAAATTGGTGAATATGAATTAGGGTACTGCGAATTTATAAGCAATACTCTAGTCTAGGATATAGTTGTGCTCGTTGTTATGACCAACTTTTACTATGGGACCCAGTAGCGCTCCTAGAGTTTGGGCAAAAAGAGAACCGTTGTGGCGTAACGGTAAACTAACAATAAGTATTAAATCTGCAACCAAGGTACCGACTACTTATAGACACGAGTCTACTGATGAAAAACGAATTGGTGTCAACCAAGTATCAAACGAAGTCTCGAAGTTGTTGACTCGTACGTCTACCTAGGACAAGCAGTCCAGTTAGGTAGGTCCGACTTCAACAAAGAGGCCAATCGCCGAATCCAACTCGGCTGGGCAGCGTTTGGAAAATTGCGTAGCGTCTTTTCGTCCGACATACCTCAGTGCCTCAAGTCGAAAGTTTTCGACCAGTGTGTGTTGCCAGTGATGACTTATGGCACAGAAACGTGGTCTCACACTATGGGCCTTATTAGTAAGCTCCAAGTAGCCCAACGAGCCATAGAGAGGGCTATGCTCGGAGTTTCTCTGCGAGATCGAATCAGGAATGAGGAGATCCGTAGAAGAACCAAGGTTACCGACATAGCCCAGCGGATTAGCAAGTTGAAGTGGCAATGGGCAGGGCACATAGCGCGGAGAACTGATGACCGATGGGGTCGAAAAGTTCTCGAGTGGAGACCACGTACCGGCAAGCGCAGTGTAGGTCGTCCACCCACAAGGTGGACGGATGACCTTATTAGGACCGCAGGATCGCGCTGGATGCAAGCCGCTATCAACCGGTCTTATTGGAAATCATTAGGGGAGGCCTATGTCCAACAGTGGACGTCCTATGGCTGAAATGGTGATGATGATGAAGTATCAATCACTTTTAGTTGTACTAGCAATAACATAGCAGTGTTGTCAACGTAACAAAATTAGTAAAATGGCACACGGGCGACCTCACCTACGACGTTTCTCTTTTTGACCGACGAACCACCTGAGGAGGTATACAATTCAACGCGTATATACGAGTATATTTTACGTATAACCACGCATAACTTTTTTCGTAGTAGTCTAATTTCAATAATTATTTTTCATTGGAACGAGTATACTTCAAAATTGGTCCCATTTAAATTTTATCGAAATTGGCTGAGCCATTTTTGATATATCAACAATAATGTAGTAAATGTTACATCGATCCGTGCATAATATTTGCGTTCTAGCGATGCGCCCCGGCTTCGCACTGGTGCATTATACATATAAACATTTCTTTTGAATTACTCTATCTATTAAAACAAACTGCATCAAAATACGTTGCGTAGTTTTAAAGATATAAGCATACATGGGGACAGACAGCGGGAAGCGACTATGTTTAATACTATGTAATGATTCTGTACACGGGTGAAGTCGGTCATGCTATTTTTTGCAAAAAAATAATTATTGCACAAACTAGTTCGTTAGATGCTTTCAGCGATCACCGAAATTGAGCAAGGTTTGGCACGGTCGGGCTTCGGATGGGTGACCGCGGGTGCCATTTACAAGTGAGCGATACCGTAGCTCGGATGATACGTTAAATTGTACTACTTATACTGACTGACTGACGAAAATCTACCAAATTGGATAGATTTGGTAGGTTTTCGTCATTCATACTACTGGCACCGTGTTGTGTTTACTTGTTTTTAATGTATGATGCATGTACCTAATTGTAATGTAATTTAATTAATTAATGTGGATAAGTGTTAATTGATGATTTATTTATGTAAGCAATTGATGTTTTTGTTAAGTGTTTACCATTGTGTAGACTTTTATTGACTTCTCAAAAGTGTGTCTCTGACACCCATTTGTTGAATAAATGAAATGAGAAATGAGAAATGTAGGTCCCGGTTGCATTAATCGTATACCCATGTCAGAGGATTTCAGGCGGCTTAAAAAGTCTGACACTAAAAGGCTAGCCTTTTTACACGACCACTCATGGAAGTGGATAATGTTTTCGGGTCATAGTGACCTTGGCATAGTGGCACTGTCACAGAATAAATGCAAGTACCTAGTGTGTAAAGAAGATTCACTTCTTAAGGGCACTTCAAACGAAGTTTCTTTATCTATCACGCAATTTCATATTAATAATATTTCGCCAAAAATGTTACAACCGACTTCAATGAAGCACAACGCAAAATTGTAAACACGTGAATATAAGTATTCACGTGTTTACAATTTTGCGTTGCGCTTGGCTATCGGCGTTGGATTTAAATGATTTAAATTAAATGAATGTACAAATTCACTTCAAAATCATGACTTCAATGAAATTTAATGTAGGTATACCTACCTCTTTTCATCAGATTTAGTATTGTTGATTTTGAAACACTTAGGTAAAATAAGACTAAGAAATAAAGTTATGGGATAAAATGGGACCACTTCTAATCTACAAATAATAAAAAAATCGGACAAGTGCGAGTCAGGCTCGCACATTGAGGGTTCCGTACAAACATATTGTTAAAATAATTAAAAACCTGTTTTAGCATGTGCTAATGAAGCTATTTTATATGATACCTTACATGATATGATTTACTCAGTTTGAATTTTGAACCCATATTTTGTGAATTTTGAGGCCCTATTTTTATGTGATTTAAGTAAAAATGTAGTTTTCAGATTTATTCCTATATGTGTACTCTAAGACAATGCTCTTCGCCAAATTTCATAGTTCTGTGTCAACGGGAAGTAGGTTTTGATTTTTGTGAGCGTTGAAATATGCGTTCTTTTACGACATAAACGGCTCTAACTTTTTATATGGTAACTGAGAAGCTTTTCTTTTACACAACTGCAAGAGTTCATAGGTTTACATATATAGTTTAAATTTCAACTCGATCTTTACGCATTCCCGAGATAAAGAGTCTTGACATACACACAGACGGACAACGAAGTGATCCTATAAGGGTTCCGTTTTTTCCTTTTGAGGTACGGAACCCTAAAAAATATCAAAAAATGCAAAAAAAAAACTTCTTGGCACGGTTATTCTTCAGATGAGTGATCGCGGGTAGCATTCACAATAGGCTATTTTACTATGAACGAGAAAAAATCGGTAAATGTATTTTTAAGATAGCTTAAGCAAAAAGCAAGATTATATAACAACAAAATAAATTTTAAAAATCAATACAAAATATTCCGTCGTTTTAATCTGTGCATAAAATAGTCGCCGCTACGTTATGACGTCATCCGGCTATGTAAACATTGAATAGTTTGTCCGGTGTTTGTACACTAGTATTCCAGGAACAGCACACGAACGGTAACTCATTATTAACCATTTATAATAACTCATTTTTAACATAAATCTCAAACTTACAAACAAAGACACTATCTTGAAAAATATTTACGTGCATTGTTTACATAGCATAGTGACGTGATTCATGACCATAGAGTAAAATAATGACATCCATCGATTTACGTAAATTACGCGCGAACATTTGAAATTTTAAAATTAAAATGCATTTTTAAAACACTTAACGATTAAAAAAGTATTTTTTGTATTTTTTTAGTGGTTTATTAGACCAACAGGATCTAACTGAGATGCTTTTCAAAACTGACTGTAATACCCTAATACCGTATATTGGATGACACATTCAATTGGAGATCCCGGTTGTTTTATTTGTTTAGCTAAGGCAGAAGCCTTCGCGCGGGTTAAAATCTCTGACACCAGCTACCTTAGCATACAAGACCACGACAAGAGTTTATCGACGTGTGCAAAAGTGACAGATATATACTTCAATATAACTCTGTCACGTTCTGACACGTCGATAGAATTATTTTATGGTCCGTATGTTAAGCCCGCAGGCCCAGTCAACTGGTCTATACGAACTATCATTAACTAACCTTTTTTCACTTCAAATTTATAAAAATAACACATCTTTTTTTAACCCTATCGTCAGAATGACTCGTCAATACAACGGTTTACTAAAAAAACACTCCCAATTGGACATATTTCATCCCAACTTCAATGCTAATAAAAAAAACTGTAAAAGATATCCTCTATTTCAATCGCAAACAGGATTGTTCTGACACCACAAATACGCTACGCCTGAGTAATTCAGTTCAGTGAATTTTCCATTTTACTTATTTTATTATACACTCTTTGCTTCCTTGTTTTGATTAGATAATAGAATTTAGATAATTTCAGTGCCGCTTTGTAAGTACCCCTCTGGAAGCTTGCTACAGAAGGATACTTTCCAAGTATTTGTCTACTTTTAATTTTTAGTTTTCCTGTATACACATACCTTGGACGACAATCCAGTGTAAAATTTAGCTTCTACGTTTAGAATAAGAATTTGATTGTTATCTGTTTTGTGCATCAATTAAATAAAATACAAAAAAAAAAGAATAAAAAAAATCCACATTCTATTTATTTTTTCGTTTTCAAATCTCTCAGTTTGACTAATTAGTAGGTATCTGTTCGAAAAAAATCAAATAACAGTTTTTCGATCTCTTTTTATAAATCAAAATAAGTATATTAAAATCAATATTTTTCAACATTATTTCTATGGTTGTATTAATGTTTATAGAAATTCATTAGGCCTAATTATTAAGGCGCCATTGTAAATGTTATATAAATGCAAAAACTTTTATAATGATCCCTAAATATGTACTTAATTCCATTTGTTTTTGATTCCATTTAATTAATAATAAAATTTAATTCATGCATGTAATTAAATATCTTAAGTAATAAATAATCTAGTTTATTTAAGTAATATTAGCTTAAGGAATAACGTCTGGAAATAAAAAAATATTCTTATTTTATTAGCAACGTAAAAAGTGTTCTTTCTATCGAATGCCTAAAATGAAAAAGAAACAGAAATATGTAGTCTAAATTGCTATTACAATTACGATGGCGCCTTTATAATTGGGCCAATTACCTATCTATGTATTCAAACTAGCAAATGTGCAAGGGAGATAGCTGTGTCCGGTTGAAACGCCATTAACAAAAATTAAGATTGCATAAGAAATCGTCAGACCGCAAAAAATGTATCATGTTATAACATTATCATCATCATATCAGCCTTAGCACGTCCACTGCTGGACACATGCCTCCCCTGTGGATTTCCGGAAATGTTTCCTGGAGGCTTCTGGCGTGGAGAGAAATATCTTATTTCAGCCGCAGGACGTCCACTACTGGACATAGGCCTCTTCTATAGATTTCCAACTAGACAGGTTGACAGGTCTTGATTAAATCATTGATCTACCTTGTCGGTAGACATCCTACGCTGCGCTTGACGGAGGGTACGTGGTCTCCATTCGTTAAATTTTCGGCGCTGTAAGCCTAGACTGTAACCAAGGCTGGGAAACTGTACCAGACTTTTTAATAGTCCACTGCAGGACTTAAGCTTATCCACGAAGGGTAATTGGGCCATATCCACCACGCTGGCCCAGTGCGGGTTGATGGATTAAATAAATTAAAACGTTTATTGTTGTTAAAAATTAACACAAAGCAAGTTGTACACTAGATCCCACACTAGGGCGACCTGTGTCGTGAAATCTAGCGTCTTCCTTATGGTACCACAAACAAATTACCTTTTTAATGTACAAACTTAATTTAACATTCATGGTGCGCTAGACCCCACAATAGGGTGACCTGTGTCGTAGGATCCAGGCTCCTTGCCATAATGGAAGGTAATACTAGAATTCACATACGCCATCGAATTTCATCTTTATATGCAGGTTTACACACGATGTTTTCCTTCACCGAAAAGCCAGTGGTGTGAAATTCCGTACATAAATTCCAAAGAACTCATTGGTATGGGACCGGGATTTGAACCTATACCAGCCTTTTTATTAGTCCACTGCAGGACGTAGGCCTAACCCATGAAGGGTGATTGTGCTATCGATTTCTTCTACGGACAAAATATGCAGGTTGCCTCACGATGCCTGCCTTTACCGAAAAGCCAGTGGTGTGAAATTCCGTACATAAATTCTAAGGAAATCATTGGACGACCTCACGATTGTAAGGTGGGTGTCATTACCACTAGACCACCACGGCGACCACGACGGATTTGAACCTGCCACCTCACAATTGTAAGGCCACCACTAGACCACCACAGCCGGCACACAAAAAACATGTTCATGTAAAATTTTGCCAAGACGAGGCTACAGTTCGCACTATCAAAAAGATGTCAGATCAAAGTTATCAAAACTATCTCATGTAGAGCTAAGCTTCTAACTCTACATATCATAACTTAACAAATTCTTACTTCACTAACTCTACGTCTTAGTAAATATAAAGTTAAATGACTAAAAGTAAAAAAAAATACAAAAACTGTGTCAAAACGAACGCCCTTATCGCTAACAGCGATTTCTTCCAGGCAACCTTATCTATCATCATCATTTCAAACAAAGTACGTTCGTTGTTGAAGCCGTGGTGGCTTAGAGCTAGTGACACCCGCCTTACAATCGTGAGGTCGTGGGTTCAAATCTCTGTCCCGTACCAATGAGTTCTTTGGAATTTATGTACGGAATTTCACACACCACTGGCTTTTTGGTGAAGGAAAACATCGTGAGGCAACCTGCATACTTCTGTAGAAGGAATTCGATGGCATATGTGAATCCACCAACCCGCACCGGGCCAGCTTGGTTGATATGGCCCAATCACTTCTCGTGGGTAGGCCTACGTCCTGCAGTGGACTATTAAAAAGGTTGATACAGTACAGTACAGTACGTTCGTTGATTGTTCGTTCATGGGTTATACAGAATGGGTTTACTAAGCCAAAAGGGGGTGAATCAGACCATATAGGTATACGAACCACTTTTACTATGGCACTAGCCTGGAACTCGAAAAAAATTAACTGTTTCATACATTTTGATTAGGTACCTAATATATAAATAGTTGCAATTTTGTATGGAAGTTTTTTTTACATTCCGGGTAGCCCCCATAGTAAAAGTTGTTCTTGATGATGGTAACTCGTCGGCTAAGTACAGGGTAAGCAAATATGTAGCTTTAAATACTTAATTTTTTAGAAATAAAAATAATAATATTAGGGGACATCTTATACATGGTCTCTGACCCCAACTAAGCAAAGTTTGTGATGGACTATGTACTTAAATATATTTTAAATACATAGTTACTTAGATAATACCTAGAACAAACTCGTATGTTCATCACATAAAAAAAATCCCTGAGTGGGATTCGAACCCACGCCTCTTCGATCCAGTCTGATCTGAGATCTTTGATCCAAAATTGAAAAAAAATAATTTTAGGAAAAAATAAACTCACCTCTCATGGCTTCCCATGTTTCCAAGTAATCACTTCAACACTTAGGTAAGAAGTAGGTATATTTTATTTATTTTTAGCTTCAGTTATTCTTGGTTCCACTTTTATTTATTATTATTTATTACCTAAATGTTTTTAAGATGACGGACTGATTCTAGGGTTACACTAAATTTTACTTTGGAACCAACCCCGAAATCGAGAAAAGTAAGAAATTAATAGTAAAAGAGTTATTCTTACGACATTTAATTCAAAAAACAATTGACAAATGTGTCGGCATTTGAACCTGCGTAACTGATTCTTGGCTTTACCAATTAAGCTTGGCAACACTCTGAAGCTTGCGCCAAATTACTTAGTTGGTTATTTTTATATATTTTTTGGGTTTACAAAAAACAGATTTTGCAATAACAAGTGACGTTTTAGAAGGGGTCCGTAGTTTGTTCCGGGATATTTGTACATGTAATGTTTTTGTGTGATATTATTTTTTACCCGTTTGCCAAAGAAGGGTCAGTACCCTTTTTAGAGAATAGATTATAAAGAGCGGGTTGAGCTGAGACACGTTTATGGGTTCCGTAGATGATGATATTATGAGACATCGTGATATCCGTTAGACCACCTAATGGTAGCAATCGTGATGCTTACAATCGTGAGGTCGTGGGTTCAAATTCCGGTCTAATTAATATTTCAAGTCGTCTACCTGTTGCTGTTACTATTACTAAGCAAAGAAACGGCAAAAAATCGCGTTTGTCATATGGAAGACCTGCTTAAATTTTTATTAAATTATGTTTTAGTGTTTTCTTTTATAGCCGTGGTGGTCAAGAGTTAGTGACACCCGCCCGCCACCCGTGAGGTCGTGGGTTCAAATCCCCGGTCCCGTACCAATGAGTTCTTTGGAATTTATGTACGGAATATCACACCACTGGGCTTTTCGGTGAAGGAAAACATCGTGAGGCAACCTGCATATGTCCGTAGAAGAAATTCAATAGCGTATGTGAATCCACCAACCCGTATTGGTAACAGACAATGAACTACATCATCTGCGTAAATTTATACTGTCTAGCTATCACAGCTCATAAGATACAGTGTAATGACAAATACTTAGACAGGCAGCACCACTGCAGGCAGCAGCAGCAAGCAGCAGTGCTACCGCAGCACTGCTTATCTTCATATTGTTGCCATGACAATGCTGCTAAATAGCTTTAGGAATGTAATCTCATAGAAACTCATAGAGATTATTTGGGGACCAGTAGTGCTGCGGCAGAACTGCTGCGGTGTTGCTGCTGCCTGCAGCGGAGTTCGGAATCATACCTTTAGTAGGTAATTGACTTAAGGACTGTTTTCAATAAGTTACCAGAGTATATTACCACCGCGCCCTCTATGGGCAGTTTTAAGTCGCGGCTCAAACGCTGACACGTTCTACAGCTACGATGAATTTATAGCATTATTATGAAATTTATCTGAATTGACATTATTATTTCTTTGTAAATTTGTAAATGATGCAACAATTTTATTGTGTAATTTAGTACTTAAGTACAATATAAGTATATTATTAATACTACCTACGTACCTACGATATACTATACCGACTTGTAACTAACGTTATCAATAAATTGATTATGATTATGATTAACAAGGTCCCGTTTTTACCCTTTGGGCAAAGAAGATATAATAATACTACGCTTTGGGTACGGAATACAAAAAAAAAGTAGAAAGATAGAACGATTTTGTAAAAAAAAATGTTATACAACGGAACCCTGAAAAGTGCAAAGCTCATTTGTAGGGTCGATATACCTTCAAAACAAAATAGCAAAAAATAATTTGTTTTGATATTTGTACTATAAAACGTATGAATTGGAAACATATTTAACCATGTTTTTTTTCTGCAAGTTATTTGTTCTGAATCTTTATTTTTAATTTTGATAGTTTTGTGGGTTCGTACTATACTGGATATTATAACGTAGGTACAGGAATTTTAATAGCCTCATGAACACAGGGTTACTCACTTAACCAAGGTTTAGTGCTAGGCCTAGGGTTTATTTCACTTTAGTAAGTCTTCAAGCGATGTTTTCCTTCAGCGCCAACGAACTTATTGATGTTGGTTCGGGATTTGAACACTCGAACTTTGGATTGTAAGGCGAGCGCAATTAACTCTAGGCCGCCACAGCTTTTAAAAATTAACTATAATGATTATAAGGTGAGTCCACAAGTGGTATATTATTCAAAGAAAAATCGAACCAAGATGATATATACATCATTTGAAAGCTTGTTCTATGGCTTTCCAAAAAGATTTAATTTAGATTTTTTCACCCCTTCATTTTTTTTAATGCGAAAAATAAATTGTATGAAAAATAACAATACAGCTTATTAATTTTTCTAGTTTAGTAATGATAAAGTGCTTCTATCGTTATTTCACTTGCATTCGTAGCTGATTCTTCCACATTCATCTCTTAATATGCTAAAATTAAAAATTATAACCTACCATTGTGACTAGTTAGTAGGTAAGTACAATGTGACTAAGAAACACTTAGAAAGTGTGTCTAATTGGTAAAAATGATTTTATTTAACAATTTAGAGGTTACTTAATCAGGGTTGCTAGACACCCTAAGCCGTCCACACCAATGTTGCCCCATTGGCACCATCTTACGGAAACCTGTACGGGGTATGGGGGGCCCATTTAGTGGATATCAAGTCACCACACGCTACGAAATTTTGAAATGGGGCATATTTAGATTATTTAGCGAGTGCCGACCTAATTCCATAGCCGAATTTGAACTGTAATTTAAAATTTCACCACAATATAGCCTAATTTAGATATTTAAAGTCTTACAACGCTATTCTTTTCATACATAAGTAGTGCATTTTTTTATACATTTATTTTTCAACATTGTAAAAGGGGACTATTTGTCTTGGGCTCCATTGATGCCTAGGACCAGGCCAATCCTGTGCATTCATTTGAATAAAATAAAATTTTTATTTAATGTAAGTATTGGTTTCAGACGCGGTTGTCTAAGTTAACACTGAGGAAATGAATTAATCGATTTTGTCAAGAGTTATTTTAACTTAATTACTAAAAAAAAGGCCCGGGACCGAAACCCGAACTGCAAGTTAGGTACGTAGGTTCAAATCCTGCGACACGTCGACACATTTTTATATTGTTTATAATAATAACGCTTGATTTGTCTGAAAACCACAATACAATAATGGAACAAATCACACCGACAAAACCACATAAAGTAGATGACTTGGTGGCCTTATCGCCTACAGAAATTTCTACCAGGTACCCATGATCACAAAACTAAAAAAGTGCTATAAACTAAGCCCTGGGATCCGCTCAATATGGCGGCTTTATGGCTTACAGCAATTTCTACCAGGCAACTATGATCACAAAACACTAGTCTACTCTACTGACACTAGGCTCTATGCACCGCTCGCTAGCAACTGACTGATGACTGTCGAGATTCTATTGTGACGGAATTAGTGAAGGGGATATAATTCCGCTATATACAGGATGTTAGAAGAAAATTCAATTCATTTCAATTCAGTAATTTTACATCAATCATAGTTCAGACTAGCACTATCATCATTTCATTCACCATCCAAGCCACTGGAGCAGTTATGCCGGCGGCCCAGAGCCACGCTCCGTTACTTTAAGGAGCTGGGTTGAAAAGTCCTGGCCTGGTCTATCCTATCCTACTAATATTATAAACGCGAAATTTTGTGAGGATGGATGAATGGATGGATGTATGGATGTTTGTTACTCTTTCACGCAAAAACTACGGAACGGATTGAGATGAAACTTTGCAATAATATAGCTTATGTATCAGAATAACACATAGGCTATAAATTATAATGATATATTGCGTATGCGGGCGAAGCCGCGGGTAAAAACTAGTAAAAGAATATTTTGAAAACCACCAATTAATTTCCTTCGGTTTACCTAATTTGTGAATTTTATTATGTAACTGTAGGATAAGACTATTTATAAAATAAGTGTTTTAATATTGTACGCTTGAAATGGGCAGGGTGTTTGAAATTTTTAATTTTAGGTAACATCATTTTGTACACAGCTAAACAATATTTTTTTTCTATTTCTATGGGTTGGCTCGGGTAGACGCTTAAATGCACAAAACACCCTGATGCGGCACGCTAGAGCAGGACTTAGCACCCCTACTTAGAATGAGAATAGGTCGTCCACTGCTGGACATAGGCCTCCCGTATAGATCTCCAATAAAACCGGTTGGTAACGGCTTGCATCCAGCGCGATCCTGCGGTCTTAATAAGGTCATCCGTTCACCTTGTGGGTAGACGTTCTACGCTGCGCTTGCCGGTACTACGTGATCTCCACTCGAGAGCATTTCAACCCCATCGGTCAAATAGTCGTCCGTGCTATGTGCCTTGCCCACCGCAATTTCAACTTGCCAATCCACTGGGCTATGTCTGTAACTTTGGTTTTTCCACGAATCTCCTCATCTCTGTTTCTGTCTTGCAGAGAGACTCCGAGCATAGCCCTCTCTCTCTCTTTACCTAGCTAAGAACCATTTTGGTCACATAAAAATGATAAAATACACCACAATAATATTTTTTTACAAACTTTAAACAGAAACTTCAGTACTTACCAGTGTAATTATTTTAAATAATTTACAAAGTAAATAAAATAGAATTAATTTAAAGCAGGCAATTAATTTTTTTTCAAAAAATATCATGCATATCCACAAATAGTAGAAGAACTTGGTATCTAATATATACAGCGTTACAGGGTAAGTCGACCTATTCCCGTTAAGCGTGTGTACTCGTAGTTTACTATGTTTCTGAGTAATTTGACTATGAAACACCATATCCTAAATCTCACAGTTTTCGAGATATTTGAATTCAAATACTTTTTATAAAAGGTTAATTTTACGGACAATATTGGGTAGTGAGGTTATAAAACATTATTTTACATGTAAAAATCAAATAAAATTGATTTTTTCTTGACTGACACGTTTCAAAATATCTCAGCTATAAAATTCCCAATTTATAAATACCAATTTCAAATATCTATTTTTTTTTTAATTTAGGGTAGTGTATTTCATAGTCAAATTAGTCAAAAACAAAGTAAACTACACACCCTTAACGGGAATAGGTCGACTTACCCTGTAACACTTTATAGCCACGTAATAAA
Source organism: Hypomecis punctinalis (assembly GCA_949316475.1). Classification (NCBI taxonomy): domain Eukaryota; kingdom Metazoa; phylum Arthropoda; class Insecta; order Lepidoptera; family Geometridae; genus Hypomecis; species Hypomecis punctinalis. The sequence continues at coordinate 3,344,146 of OX438795.1, forward strand.
AAATGCAACCGAATTGAGAACCTTCTCTTTTGGTGGAAAGGAGTCATCTAAGTTTTCACTAAAAAAATTTAAGCCACCTGAGGGCCTCTGATATCGCGAAATGGTTAAAACAACCGGGACCCACAATTTACCAAAATAAAGTTTGCATAAATAGGTACTCGTATCTACAGTTATTTATTTTAAAACAAAAATCTGTCACATCTGTTTCCTTTTCGTAGACACCTTGTATATGAGTATGTGCAAGAATAATTAAAACATTGTAAACTTTGCACCTAGATTGACTATACCTTACTCAACTTGAGATAAAGACTCTCGTTAACCGACTACATAAATGAGGACAAATACATAAACAATTATTTTTCGACAAAAATGGCATATACGACTTGAACCGTGTACAGAATTCGAATAGTTCGCAAGAATCAGTGTATCATCCCTATCGATATAGCAACTTTTTCATTAATGTTAATTTTTTTAAAACAACTCGGTAGATTTCGATAAAATTTAAATAGGATCTTTGAAATAAGATATACTAAACACAAAATTAATTATCGAAACTGGTTTATTTTAAGTTGGAAGAGTAATCGCGTAACATACAAAAAACCGGACAAGTGTATGAATCAGGCTCGCACACCGAGGGTTCCGTACAAATCCAGAAAATTTCACAAAATTAGGAAGTAAGTAAGTTGATAAAATCTCTATATCATATCCATCAAAATTTTTTTTTTCACATTTCTCACTTCCATCGATAATTACAGAATGTTAAAATAATTAAAAACCTCTTTTAGCATGTGCTCATGAAGCTCTTTTATATGATAGGTGCCTACCTTATATAATACGATTTACTCACTTTGAATTTTGAACCCATATTTTGTGAATTTTAAGGCCCTATTTTTTGTGATTTGAATAAAAATGTACAATTTTCAGATTTATTCCTATATGTGTACTCTGAGACAATGCTTCTCGCCAAATTTCATAGTTCTATGTCAAAGGGAAGTACCCTGTAGGTTTTGATTTATGTGAGTTTCGAAATATGCGGTTTTTTACGCCATAAACGGCTCTAACATTTTTAAACGATAACTGAGAAGTTTTTCTTTTACACAACTGCAAGAGATCATAGATATACGTATATAGTTTAAATTTCAACTCGATATCTTTACGCGTTCCCGAGATGAAGAGTCTTGACCATACGGACAGACGGACAAATGGACAATAAAGTGACCCTATAGGGTTCCGTTTTTTCCTTGTCACGGAACCCTAAGAACCAGTCGAATTGAGAACTTCCTTTTACAGTCTGTTAAAAAAAGGACATAATTTGGTATTATACAAAAAGAAAATATATAAATCGGTCAGGCCGTTTCGAAGGAGTTCGATAATAAACCCTATACTGTACCAGCCTTGTAAAAATTCACTGCCGAACTTAAGCCTACCCACCAACCACATTGTTATTAGGCTACATCCACCACACTGGCCCAGTGCGTGTTGATAGATTCACATACACCACCAAATTTCTTCTACCGACGTACACAGGTAGCCTCACGATGTTTCTCTTCACCCAAAAGCCAGTGGTGTGAAATTACGTACATAAATTCCAAAGAGCTTACTGGTATGGAACCGGGATTTGATCCCCCGACCTCAAGATTGTAAGACGAGTGTTTTTACCACTAGACCACCACGACTATATTATAATTTCTGTGCTCGTCGCTATGACTAACTTTTACTACGGGAATAACTGCGAAATCACGTCACAAAAGTACTGTTTTGCGTCTTATCGAAAGCAATGAAGTGTTTTACGGAAAAGCTATTTTTTTTTCAATTTGTTCGTAATGATCATATTATAGGACTATAGGTAGCAGGGACGGACCGAGAGTTTTTTTAGTATTTATTTATTTCTTGAATTATGTACACTAATCTTAATGGCTAGGTACATACTCGTACCCTGTTAGGGCGTTGCAAACATAGGTACTTAAAGGACTTATATCTAAGAAAATGTATCCTTAGATTAAACTTAAAAATACCACATAACCTTACACAATTATTCATCTAATCACATAACATACGTTAACAAGCTTTAAATACTTATATCTGATTCCCTGGGCTAATACTACTTAGGGGTCCATCTAGACTTCAATTAAAGAGTTTGATTTATCGTAGAATTCGCAGGGTTGCAAACCTTACAATTTGAATAAAATTACTTTTATACATTTTTCGCATTATTGTTTATTTTTGACTTTGACCCAAAGCCCAAAAAGCCATATTATGATAGACATGGCCCTGATAGTTACGAGTAGGTACATCTCTGAAAATCCTTGCTCTTCGCTAAACAGCAACCTGTATAGTCAGTACAGATAAGGATTATTATATCCCAAGAGTAAATAAATAGATTTTGTAATATTACAACAATTGCGGTTTGATTTTAGCTTCTAAGAATTCATTGTAATGTTCTTAAGAATCATTTAATTTTAAGATATGAATTTAGAACAAATAAGGTTTCGCTGCAACCACTGCCATTTCTTGTGGTTTAGCTTAGCAAGTTAAAGTAGCATTGGGCAGGGCACATAGCGTGGAGAACTGATGTCTGAAATTACTCAGTACTGTCTGAGACTACGTTCTTGGTAGCCTGAAAGAAATTGCTGGAATAATTTGCTGGATTAATTTGAATTGCGATAAAGCTGTAGTTTAGTAGGTATACGCAACCAATTTGTATCTAGTATTTTGGTCCGTGTAATTTATTTGTTTTTAACGTACTTCGAAAATTAAGAATTCGTTCAAATTCTTCTAATTTGTAAAGTTGTTGAAGTCGAAAGTGTTGGACCAGTGTGTTTTGCCAGATCAGCGCCGCTGGAGCCGCGGACGAGTGCGAAAGCGTCCCCGTAGCTCCAGCACATGGGCGTCAGGCAGAAACACCCCAGGGTTTATAGTGGGTACACCGACCAGCGGCGGGACTCCCACATAACCACCTTGCCTCCCCCGGGGTAGGGTGGTATCTATAAAGGATTTTCCCTGGTAGAAAAAAAATGTGTGTTATGCCAGTGATGACTTATGGCACTGAAACGTGGTCTCTAACTATGAGCATTATTAATAAGCTCCAAGTAGCACAACGAGCTATGGAGAGGGCTATGCTCTGAGTATCTGTGCGAGATCGAATCAGGAATGAGGAGATACGTAGAAGAACCAATGATAACGACATAGCCCAGCTAATTGGCAAGTTGAAGTGGCAATGGGCAAGGCACATAGCGCGGACGACTGATGACCGATGGGGTCGAAAAGCTCTCGAGTGGAGGTCACGTACCGGCAAGCGCAGCGTAGGACGTCCACCCACAATTTGAACGGTACGGATAACCTCATTAAGACCGCAGGATCGCGATGGATGCAAGCCGCAACCAACCGGTCTTATTGGAGATCTATAGGGGAGGCCTATGTCCAGCAGTGGACGTGCTATGACTGATGGATGGATAGTAAGTAAGTAAGTTCGTATAGGCCGGGTGGCTAGCCCTGGTGTCAGAGTTTTTAGGCCGCCTGAAGGCCTCTGACATGGCTAAATGGATGGATGATGGAATTATTTGGAATATAATGTAATGTGGTTGGCAAATAAAGCATTATCTATCTATCTACTCATAAGTAGGTAGGTATAATACCTATGGAGAAATTGTTGGTTCACAAACTTAAATATTACACTTAGTAAACTTGACAGGCACACAAAGGTGGATATTAAGTACACAGACATCTAACTTTATACACACAGTTTGGTTTGACAAGCCATAGATACGTGAATTTCTTATTTCGTCATTAGTGTAGTCAGGTTTCAACTTGGATAGCTTTAAGCTGAATCAAGCATCTTGGCGGCTGAGACATTTGATACAAGCTGACAGAACCTAATAAAAGACGGAAATAAAAAGGTAATTTTTAATCATCATCATCATCAGCTTATTTCGGCCCACTGCGGGGCATAAGCTTCCTTCCCCTTACGCCAACTATCCCTGTCCTGTGCCAGTCTCATCCAGGTGTTGCCGCAAAACTTTTGGATATCATCACGCCACCGTTGCAAGGGTCTACCGTTGTTGCGCTTCCCGTCACGGGGCCACCATTCAGTCAGAGACCTGCTCCATCTGCCATCATCACATCTGGCTAAATGTCCAGCCAACGCTACTTGAGATTGATTATACGGGATCCGATATCTGCCACCTTTGTCCTCCTACGGATCTCCGTATTTCGAATTCGGTCACGTAACGTGATGCCGTGTAATTTTTAATACAACCTTTTAATTAGTTTCACCTGTCCCGTTGTCTGTCTGTCGGTCTTTAATCAAATCTTGTAAGTTAAATTTAATCCACTTCCCGGTTACTGATATAGCTGAAATTTTGTATACATGTGTAAATTGTGACAATGCAATATTATGATGGTGAGGTGCTGACCTGATGATGGAGCTGGAAAGATAGCCAAAGGAACTTTGCAATGTGAGACCAACTTCATCGAGTTTGGGTTAATTTGAATCGTCTTGACGAGTAGTTTACCTTTCAATGATAACCAGGGTCTGATGATGATGATGGATGGTCTGATGATCGGCTAGTTTCATTCGTCTTAGCGAGTACTTGTTCTGTTCAGTAAAAGCTGATTTAAAAAAAAAGTTTTTTTTTATAATTCTTATTTGGAAATAATTTGTTACTAAGGAGCCTCCACTCCTTTCTTTCCCGGAGGCCTCCAGACCCCTAAATTCGGCTCTGGCGTTAACCCATATATGCCCAAGGGGTCGGTAACTACCTAAGGGTAAAAATTTTCTACTTAAAACGAAAGAGATAAAGTGCTAAGGAATGTATATCAGACAATATGTGATAGTAATTAAGTTTTTGTAATAGGTATGTATTTCGTCGTAACTAGGTCGCTATGTATTTGTATAGCCGTGGTAATTTGTGGGAAAAGTCTTGAATTTTAGAATAATGGGATTGTCTGTTCAAATCTCAAAGGTAAATTGAATATTGGGTAAGTAGGTACATAGGTATAGGCCGAATCATACAAGTCGGCGGATGTGAAGTTAGCTACAAGCTGCGCAATATCCAATCTTTACTGAAGCTCACTTAAAGCTACGCGTTGATTGGGTATTGCGCAGCATCTTGCATGATTCAGCCATGTATGAAGAGCTATAGATCTCCAATAAGATCGGCTTGAATTCAGCTCGATTCTGCGGCCTCAATGAGATCACCCGTCCATCCAATGGATGTACGTCCTACAGTGCGCTTGCCGGTGCGTTGTCTCCGCTCGAGAACCTTTCTACTACCTCATTAGTTAGTCATCAGCCCTCTATGCTGAGTGCCCTGCCCACTGGCATTTTAACTTGCCAATCCACTGGGCTAAGTCGGTAACTTTGGTTAATGTTACTTCTACAGATCATGTTACTAAGACTGTTTAGTACCTATTAATAAGTTTATTTCTTTCAACTATATGTATATTGTCTTCCATTCATACGTACGGTTCATCGTAATAATTCGAAGGGTATTCTATTAATGTTATTTTAAGATGTCAAAAAATATATATGGGATACTGAAATACTGACTGGGCGTAAAGCAATGAGACAAAATAAATATTTAAATCGATGATTTTAAAATACTTACACGGAATCGAGCTGAATTCAAGATAGATAGATAAACACTTTATTGTTAACATTAAAATACAATTCAGAAAAAATACACAGAGAGGAAAAAAAAACAACAACATAAACTAGTGCAACAAAAGGCGGCCTTATTGCTTATAGCAATCTCTTCCAGGCAACCCTTTCTTCTGGAAAGGAATTAATAAAAAAAAATAGGAAATGCGGAGTGAGTAGCAAAAGAGAGTTGACAAAAAAACTCATTAGAAATAATAAATACTTACATAACGAGCTAAAATTCGAATACATTTAGTACCTACATTCTAATACATAATAATAATATAAGATACACTAATACATACAGTTTGATATAAATAAAAAATTAAATGTATATTGTCTTCCATTCATACGTACGGTTCATCGTAATAATTCGAAGGGTATTCTATTAATGTTATTTTAAGATGTCAAAAAATATATATGGGATACTGAAATACTGACTGGGCGTAAAGCAATGAGACAAAATAAATATTTAAATCGATGATTTTAAAATACTTACACGGAATCGAGCTGAATTCAAGATAAATAGATAAACACTTTATTGTTAACATTAAAATACAATTCAGAAAAAATACACAGAGAGGAAAAAAAAACAACAACATAAACTAGTGCAACAAAAGGCGGCCTTATTGCTTATAGCAATCTCTTCCAGGCAACCCTTTCTTCTGGAAAGGAATTAATAAAAAAAAATAGGAAATGCGGAGTGAGTAGCAAAAGAGAGTTGACAAAAAAACTCATTAGAAATAATAAATACTTACATAACGAGCTAAAATTCGAATACATTTAGTACCTACATTCTAATACATAATAATAATATAAGATACACTAATACATACAGTTTGATATAAATAAAAAATTATATAGCAATAAATTAGAACAAAATTAACAACAGAACTACTGCGATGGCACCTGTGAAAGGTAAAAGCCGCCTCAAGCCGATCTTATTGGATATCTATAGCGGAGGCCTATGTCCAACAGTGCACGTCTTTGGAATGAAATGGCGACTACAAAATATATGATAACGCCTACTCAAATACAAAACATTTCAGATATCATGTTGCTATGTAAATTAAAACAGGCGCACTTTTCTGCGACATAATGAAACGTGATTAATATTTCATTCACCTAACATAGACCAAAGCTGTAAGCGCTTTTGAGGTGTACAATTTCTGTACAATTATTTACATGCATCACCTCCTTGAAAAAGCTGATATTTCGGGTATGGTCCTGCGAGGGAGTACACTCCCTGTCCGGACCACATTAATTTGACGATTACTCTAAAAGTACTTATGTACAAATTTTAATATTTCTGTACAAATTTGTACAAATTATGTACATTTTTTTCCACTATCTATTATATAGATATAACGATGTGGTCCTGCCAGGGAGTATGACACGATATTTATTATTATTTTATCTATTTTGTAAAATTATGTTTTTGAATGTATAATTTTTGTAATATTACCTAATAATTGTGTAATTTTTGTGTGCCCTTAAACTTATTTGCCTACAACAAGATAGCGGAAATACACTAAATATTTATTTACAACTTTCAAGATCAATTTTCGCAAAGTAACGCCTGATTCAATCAACTATATTTTTTACTCTTCAAGTATAGTAGCTGTAAAAATAAAACAATGTGTGTCATATAGGTAAGTATATTTTTAAATAATATTATTATTTACTGTTCTTCTTTCCAAACAAAAGGTTGTAATCTCTTATCTTCGGGAAGCATTTGGTTTAATTCTTCTACGTCTTGTAAAGTCTGTAACAAAAAAAACAATTACTAATTAAAACATATTGCTAAAATCTCTTTAAAAACTATACCTTGTTCAATTTCATTTCAAAAGGCTGGTGCGATATATCGTGGTAATCCGTTGGCAGTCCACCATTTTGCAATGTGGGCAATATTTGATGAGTATCACATAAGTGTTTGAGTATTGATTCTTAGCGAGTAAGTTGATGCGATATCTTTCACTGTCTTTTCACCATGTTTATGAAAGAGGGTATGTCATTGGTTGAGTTTCACTTACCTGGTTGAGTATCGAGTACTTCTCACGTGTCGAGTGTAACTTCGATATGCGTGTTATTTCTCATTGCGTATTATGTATCTGGGTGAGTATCGTATACCTTGAGTTGGGTATCGAGTTGCAGATAGTGAGTTGGTGCATGGTTGGTGCGACATTTCGTGTACGCGCGCGATCTCTCCACTTGTCCGCTGTCTTTCAACCATTTGACCTGGTTGAGTATTGCGTTGCAGCGACTGTCTTTTTACCATTTGGCTATTAAAGAAGTTTATTTTTCATTGAATAACTGGTTGAGTATTAATTACCAGGTTCAGTATCACCGCTTCTCTCCGAGTGTCGAGCCTAACTTCGCTGTCTTTCTACCATTTGCCATTATAGGAGTGTTATTTCTCATTGAGTGTTATGGGTCTGGTTGAGTATCACATACCTGGTTGAGTATTGAGTTGCAGCGAGTGAGTTGGTGCGACATTTCGTGTACGCGCGCGAATCTTTCCGCGTGGCGAACGTTACTCCTATGTCTTTCTACAATTTGGTCATATAGGCGAGTCACATAAAATAAATAGTTGAGTACCTACCGCGTACCTGGTTGAGTATTGAGTTGCAGCGAGTTGAGTTGATACGATAGCTCGCGCTGTTTAACTATTTTTTTTATCATTTGGCTAAAAAATAAGGTTATTTTTCATTGAATAACTGGTTGAGTATCACTTACTGGGTTCACTATCAACCACTTCTCTCCCCGTGCCGAGGGTAACTTCGCTGTTTTTCTACCATTTGCCATTATAAGGGTGTTATTTCTCATTGAGTTTTATGTGTATGGTTGAGTATCATATACCTGGTTGAGTATCGAGTTGCATCGAGTGAGTTGGTGCGACATTTCGTGTACGCGCGCGAGTCTCTCCGCGTGTCGCGCGTTACTCCGCTGTCTTTCCACCATTTGGCCGTATAGGCGGGTCACTTCTGCGTCCATCTGGAACAAAATTTAATGTTTAGCACAACCTGGATATTCCGAACAGAAAAAACCCCACTAACACTTCAACATAAACAAACAAACAAACAATAACACTTTATTAGACAACCAAATTACATAAAAAACAAATTACTGGAACAAAACAGTACAATTTATAGGTTTCTAACTGGCGGCCTTATCGCTTTAAGCGATTTCTTCCAGGAACATATATGATGAAAGTTGACAAACTCTGCAGTGACGGATCCATACCCCTAGCTATGGGATTAGACCGTTTTACCCACTTTTTGACCGACGAAACGGAAGATCTACTCAATTCGGTGCGTATTTTTTTAATAACGCATAACTTTTTACATAGTAGGTAGTCCGATTTCGATTTTTTTTTAATTGGAACATCAAATTATACAATTTGAAGTTGGTCCCGTTTAAATTTTATTTAAATCGGTTGAGCCAATTTTGATAAATCAACAATAATGTGAAAAATGCTACACCGATCCATGCGAATATTCGCGAATTCTGTACGAGGTTGAAGTCGGTAATGGCATTGTTTTTGCAAAGAATAATGATAATGTAAGTTGTCAATGTCAATCCGTACTTTCTTCCTTCTTCGAGGAGTAAATTGGTGGACATTCTTTCTGATAGAAGAAACCTTGTAACAGTAGGTAAGCCTGAAATTTCGGCCTGAAATAGTCGAAATTTATCTATAACAAGCGACCCGCCCCACTTCGCACAGATGTAATATACAAATAAACCTCCCTCTTGATTCAATCTATTAGGAGTTGTACATATACAATAGGAGTTGCACAATCTGGTCCCCCCTGCCCCTTTCTTCTATCGTACGGCTAGACGGACGCGACCAAAGCGCCACCCTTTTATGGTGGACATCCCACGCGTTAGAACCAAGCGTTTCGAATCCTCATTCCTCATACGAACAGCCGGAATGTGGAACGCTTTGCCTGGGTCTGTCTTCCCGTTAAAGTACAACGTGGGTGTCTTCAAATCCCGAGTAAATAGGTATCTTCTAGGTAAGCGTGCTACACTCTAGACCGCACATCTGCTTAACATCAGGCAGTGTGTAGTCAAACGCAAACCTATTCGAAATAATAAAAAAAAAAAAATTAAAAAAACGACATTAAATACCGTTGCGTAGTTTTAAAGATATAAGCATACATATGGACAGACAGGGAAGCGACTTTGTTTTATACTATGTAGTGAGATATTTTATTATTTTCAAGAACACGTGTTAATTTTATTTGATATGCTGCCAACTTTTGGCCACAGCAGAAAAAATGACAGTACTTCTTGACCGAGTTTCTAGCTGCGCCCACGCATATGGACATAAATTTGATACATCCTGCGTTACCTCTCTAACTTTGCTGGCCAAGTTAATTTCTTCAGCGGCTAATGGGTGAGCGCACGCGGCGAGGTGAGCCTGGAGTCTGGTCGTCAGTCGGACCCACGGCCGGTAGTCTAGCCCTGGATAAAAAAAAATACCTAAACTTATAAACAAATCCTAGAAAACGATCGTCCTCACCGGCCTCACAATCGTGAGGCCGTAGGTTTTAAGTCCCGGTTCCGTACCAATGAGTTCTTCTGAATTTATGTACGGAATTTCACACCACTGGCTTTTCGGTGAAGGAGAACATCGTGAGGCAACCTGCATACGTCCGTAAAAGAAATCCGATGGCGTATGTGAATCCACCAACCCGCACTGGGCCAGCGTGGTGGATATGGCTCAATACCCTTAGTGGGTAGACCTACGTCTTGCAGTCTTGACTATTAAAAAGGCTGGTAAAGAAAACGATCATGTTTTATTCAGAACAAATAACAAAAGTCTTTGTTTTTTGTTTGCAGAAGTCAACATATAAAGTACTATCATTTATGTGGAAAAATACAATATCACACGCACACTCGCGCAAGTGGCCTGCGCCGTCTTACGAATTCTCGATCAGGTCACGTGTCCTGACGCGATTTGAACATTTTTCACCCATCCCAAAAAGTTCACAACAAGGCTAAAGAAGCTTTTACTTCTGGGATATCTAATCTTATTCTAATAGATCCGAAAGTATGTTTGTTGGTCTGTGACTCTTTCACACAGCAACTGATTGGCCTGATTTTGCCATGGATACAGATTAAAAATCGGAAAGAGACACGTGACTGCTTTTAATCCCGAAAAAATAAAAGGATCCTTTGGGATAGCACAAAAATCAAAATATCACTCACACACCCTTCGCATGTGCACAGAATACACGTCTTAGGAGGATCGTGTATCGACCACTGTTTTCGTGTTTTCTGTAGAACATCGAGACAATTATCGGTACATTTTTGATAAAATTTTCGATCCGGGAGAAAACTTTTTCACCCCTTTAATCGTAACAAAACGTTATGTTTTTGGAATCAATCGCTTGAGTAAGAAATATTGCGCGCTCGTACGTCTTTTATTTATCAGTTTTTTTTATTTATGTAAAGGTACTTTTCAGCCAAGTTTTTGCGTAAAAATAAGAGTTTTTTTGTTCAAATAGGTTTGCGTTTGACTACACACTGCCTGACTGTTTAGAGGCTTATAACTTTAAGGTCATTTACATTTATAACTTAAAGGTCACTGTCAAAAATAAGACGTATGAGACTAGCGGTTGAAATGTTGATTACACGAAAAAACTATGGCTAAATCGGATTATAATTAGAGATGTATAATATGTTATTGTTTTTAACACGCTTTTATTAGTTTCACCTGTATGTTTGCTTGCTTGTAACCAACCCCTTTGAGCTCGATTTTGACCTACTTTGAGTGATCAGATTTTCTTTAAACTTTACACACCTATCAAAGAAGGATGAAAACGCATTTATTAAAAAAAAAATTAATCTGAAGCGTGTTTTTTAGTTTTTTTTTAATCTATATTTATATTATTGTATGGCCAAGTTGGCTCCTCACGATTACTTTAAAATATAAAAAAAATAATATTCATATTGATCAAAAATTATAAAATTAAAGTGATCCAGTTTTTTAAATACTTTATTAATAGTGTCAGAAGTAAGTTTAGTGGGTTAGTTATTATAAAAGTCAATACCTTCCATAACCTCTGGATCTCTAGCGCCTGGCAGCCCTAGTGTGCCTCTCATGATAGGCAGGAATGTTGGTATATTCTGGAAACAAAATACAATAAAATAAATGGCATTTTTGATGATGTGGTAACTTCACTTCATTAAAACTAGCGTGAGAATTCATTATACTAAAGAAAACACCAGGTTTTTCTTCACCGTCACTGTGCGCGTGCGCCAGTCGACGGTAGCGCGCGTATTCCCTGACGAAGGAGTACTAATTACTCTGAAACCGGTCGGGTTCCCAGCGGCCCGGCCGCGATATTATACGTGAGTAAAAACCGGTGTTTTCGTTAGTATGTGGTAACTTAGTGGGTGAACGGTCACCTTACAAGCGTGAGGCGTAGGTTCAAATCCTTATTCTTGTGTATGGGATTCCACACCACTGTCTTTTCGGTGAGGAAATCGTCAGGCAACTTGCATAAGTCTGGAGCAGTAATTCGATGGTAAAAAAATCGTAAGTGAATTTCAAACTATGCCGTCAGTTGCTTTACTCATGGTTAGTCCTACTAATATTATAAACGCGAAAGTTTGTATGTATGTATGTTTGTTCCTCTTTCACGCAAAAACTACTGAACGGATTGAGATGAAACTTTGCAATAGTAACGCTTATACATTAGTATAACACATGGGTTATAATTTATAAACATATTGTGTGAAACGAAGTTCGCCGGGTCAGCTAGTTGTAGTTGTATATTTGTGTGTGAGAATGGTTTCTTATTATCCATCTAGATGTATCTACTGGCGTGGTTAATTTGCTCGGTGGACGGTTAAGCTGGCGTCAGTGTTTTGTGACTAGTGGCTACCTACGTTTTATGGCAAGTATAGGTGTTTTGTGGTCAGTATCAACGTTTTATGGCTGGCACCGGCGTTATGGCTAGTATGTAGGCGTTTTATGGCTAGTAATGGCGTTTTATGGCTAGTATAGGTGTTTTGTGGTCAGTATCAACGTTTTATGGCTGGCACCGGCGTTATGGCTAGTATGTAGGCGTTTTATGGCTAGTATAGGCGTTTCAAAGGCGTCTTGTCGCTAGCTTCGGCGTTTTATGGCTAGTAATGGCGTTTTATGGCTAGTATAGGTGTTTTGTGGTCAGTATCAACGTTTTATGGCTGGCACCGGCGTTATGGCTAGTATGTAGGCGTTTTATGACTAGTATAGGCGTTTCAAAGGCGTCTTGTCGCTAGCTTCGGCGTTTTATGACTAGTATAGGCGTCTCAAAGGCGTCTTGTCGCTAGCTTCGGCGATTTATGGCTAGTAATGGCGTTTTATTGCTAGTATAGGTGTTTTGTGGTCAGTATCAACGTTTCATGGCCGGAACCGGCGTTTTGTGACTAGTATATAGGCATTTTATGGCTAGTACAGGCGTTTCAAAGGCGTCTTGTCACTAGCATCGGCGTTTTATGGCTAGCAATTGCGTTTTATGGCTAGCAATGGCGTTTTATGGCTAGTATAGGTGTTTTATGGCTAGCATAGACGTTTTATGGCTAGTATCGGCATTTTTTGGTTAGGTGAACAACAAACCTGTAACCTCCTAATATCTTCATCCAGCTGGTTGTCGGAGGCTTGCTTCACGACCACTATGTCTCGCGTGCGTTTGTTCTTCCGAGCTTGCAGGCTGAGCTGTCTGCGCTGTAGCATGGACTTTTTGTTCGCTGGCTGTTGCCCTTTTGATGAGGTTTTTGGAGAATCTGAAAACAAATTATAAGGTTTTTTTTCAGTTCATTGGTTAGTTCATCATGAGATAAACTCATTAGAGAGGGGTAATAGGCCTAATTATGAAGGCGCTATCGTAAATTTAATAGTAACTTAAAGTGTTCTCTCTATCGAATGCCTAAAGTAAAAAAGAAACAGAAATATTTTAAATTGCTAATATAACCACCATGGCGACTTCATAATTGGGCCTTATGAATTATGGAAGATAGGAGAGCTGCAGTGAGACTATTTTTTTTTTAATCCTATTGCTGGGCCAGTCTTCCCCATTTCTTTACATGGTCGTGAATGTCGTGATCCTGCGCAACCTTTTGCCAACTTTTTCGAATGAGTTGATCTTTTTAGGCCTTCACTGGCTTTGTCCGTCAAGCGCCGACTGAAGAAAAATTGGGTAGAACATGGATTGAAGACTTGTTTATATATTTTGTAATTGTTTGCAAACAATTAAATACAAATATCCAAAATTGAAGTTTACTTTGAAACGTAACATAGTATAAATGTTGAACCAAAAAAATAAATCATTAAAATTGCTATTCAGTACAACCGAAAATATGTGTCGAAAAATATAACATTTGTAATAAAAATAAAATAATAAGAACCAAAAAGGAAGCTTACTTATGAAAGGGTTACCTCCTATAGGGCGGTCGACGGTGTATGATATGTAAGGCAGCTCAGAGTCTGAACACACGCTGGCCCCGGGCGAGGAACGGCCGCTGGGCGGGGGGTCGCTGCTTCTACCTGCTTCTGGAATTATAAATGTTTAAGTACTCTCACATAATATTATGATGAGACTGAGGAATTTCTGATAATAAATAAACAACGAGGTACACGGCAAACATACACACAACACACACAAACACACACACACACACACACACACACACCCACACACACACACACACACACACACACACACACACACACCCACACACACACACACACACACACACACACACACCCATGTGTTGTGCCCATGTGTTTTATTCAAATTGTATAAATTAAATTAACTTTAGTTCAAATTGTAATATGACTTTCTCAAATAAAAATAATATTTATTATCAATAAGTAATTGTAAGTGTTTTTGTAAATAAATTATTTTGTATTTGTATCATCATTGATTCAGCATTGTTATCATCATTGGCAACTTTTTTAGCCAAATTTCACGACTTCAGTCTATATCTCAACATCAACTATTTTCTCTCGCATATCATTTCACACTATTCATGCATACTTATTTTGCTACGGCCACTTCTTCACTTGGGTCACAATTACCTATAAGCTGGCTGATAAAAGTCGATAGATGTGTAGTTAATAGCTACATGCTGCCCAATATCCAATCCAGAAACACATAAAAACACAAAGCTGTGCACGGTATCACGCAGCTTGTAACTAACTTCACATTCGCCAACTTGTATGATTTGGCCTAAGTAAATTGTATTTTATAAGTTGTAGCAATCTTTACTGATATTATGAATTGGAGTAACTTAATTAACATTAAAGTATAGTAAGTAACTGATATCTTCATAATTTTAAATTAAAAATGTTATATTTTTTTATAAAGTTATACTTATATTAAATAAAGGCTATTTTTATTTTTTTATTTTATCCATTAACTAATATATTTACAAATATCATGTCTTTTCTTAGTTACCTACTGTTTCGAGTACTCAGTTCTCAGACAAAGCCATGACCAAAAGCTTTTTTTAAATTATTTAAGCTGTACTATCTCACTGCTGAGCAAAGGTCTCCCCCAAATTCTTCCACTCTGTTCTGTTCTGTGCTATCCTCCGTCCAGTCTTTTTAAGCCTCTTGATTTCATAAGCTTTGAGCAAATATATAATATATTGTCCCAATATAGTGCAAAAAAGTGTCAGAGTGAAAACCTTGCCCAAGCAACAGCCTTGGCCAAAAGTATTAGGCACCCTGTATTTTTACTCTATTTTCTAAACTTATTTCACTTCTTTTTGGCATTTTTTACAGGTGTCAATTTAATCACATCAACAGAAATGAAAGCTTGTTTACTTGTTAGAGTCCAGAACACAAGTGACCAAACATTGACTGATAAGAACCGATAAAAACCGAGTCCTTTGTTTTCAGTCACCAGGTGTTTTATGACCTTAACAAAAAGCCGCTTAATATTCTAAGAAGTTATTTATGACCCCAGCAAGTCATTTAAGATAAGCACTCAGTTATTGGTTAAGTAGTAAACATGCATTTTGATTTTTAAACGTGCCTAATACTTTTGGCCAAGGCTATATGTAGTGAGCAGGCATTTTACTAGTCGTAAGGCGATTGCAAGCTGACTACAATGCCGCGCGATGACTTACTATTATTATTACAAGCACTAATTGGGTGACATAACATCGAGATACAAGAAAACGGGTTTATGTTAATTATTTATTGTAAATATCTAAGACAATATGTGTGATGGTGCTTGGACGTTTTTTACTAATTTTCACTTAGGCACAGTCCCTAAGTGAAAGTAACTGTAAGTGGTCGGAGCACTCTGTGGTTATTTGCTCGAAAATGAAAAGCCAATATCAAATAGGTAGTTTTACCTGGAGCATTTGAGACAGCTATAGTGTGCCCACGTCTAATAGGCGCCCTTTGAGGCGTCTTTTTCTGTGGCTGTGATGATTGTTCTGAGCCCATCTGTAAAAAATCTTTATATATAAAAATTTCGGATTACGTTGTTTATACGAGATGAACTCCTCAACTACTGAACCGATGCAGTTTGATGCAACTTGAAAGATAAGATAGTTTAAATGTCAATTTATAATTGCATTGGTCTATTATACTTTTAAAATCTTCCCGTACCGGAGCGAAGCCGGGAATCGGGATGGGCAGCTAGTATCAAAGATATTAGCAGCTAGTATTATGAAAATTGTGGGTGGGTATATACCTATATAGGCGCAGAATAGTACAAATAGAGGTGAAAGTAATGTCTTCATTTACCTTATTGATTTTCGGTATCTAAACCAAAGCTGAAGGTTTTCACGTTGCCCGACATGTGTCTTGTTATTGCGAATTGTTTGATTCTCAAATTAAAAATCATATTCTAGCATTTCATCGTTAAAATTAATTATTTTTCATCGATCGATTGCTTTAACAACTTGCCTTTGCCTTCAACTTGTATGCAATTTGCACGTAAACAATGACCACAGATAATAAACCATTTATTTGACATTGACATTGATCTAAATTAAAATATTTCGTTCTTTTCGTTCACACCCAATATTTTTTGTTATGCTACGGCCACACCAACAGGAAATGCCGTTAATCATAGCGTTGATTGTCACGTTTTGTAGGTGTTCAATGACTACGGCATTAACAACGCAGTTCAACGTTGGCCGATAACTTGAGTGGCGGTAGAGTAGGTCAAAAGCTGGGTATTCACTTAGCAGTGCTGCATGTAACGTATCAGATACTGTATCAACCTGCAAGTGGGTACAGTTTGTCCACGGTCCACCACGTATCTAGCCACAAACTATTAGATACTACGTATTATCTAGCTATCTAGCTGCCGAATCTGTAGTGCATGTAGTGCTCGCAACGACGTCACGCCGTCCGACAACATGTCTCATATGGTAGCTAATGCTGCGTTCATATTCATGTAGAATATTTCATTCACAATATTCATATTCTCTCTCCTTTAGCAAGACAATAAAGGCCTCATCACACACAGGCGGCACGAGCGGTAGAGCGGTACAAGCGGTAAAGGGTGGTACGGCAGTAACTGCACACACTATCGCGATAGAAGCGGTACAGCTGGCACGGGCGCGGGCGTAGTTAAGCACTAGATGTCACTTTAAGGCTCCTTTACACACAGGCGGTACGAGCGGTATAGAAGACGGGCGGGCATCTGTATTGTACTGGTTATATAAGAAGGGCTCACACAGGTACGGTCGCGGTACTGCCGTACCGCCCTTTACCGCTCGTACCGCTCGTACCGCTCGTACCGCTCGTACCGCCTGTGTTTGATGGAGCCTTTATCCTTCAAAGTTCTACCGCTTCACACTAGGTAGCGCCATGCCGGTAGTTCTTATAGTGATGGGACAGTATTTCAGAGTGTTATCACACAAGTTATCGGTATTACGTCACTACGTGGACACACGTATTTACCTAGTACAAAATAATTTAATTTCTATGCAATTCTTGAATCATCAGCAAACTCTAGAAATAGATTTATAATATACACGAATATCTATGATTAGCAGGAATGGCCATTAGGGGGACATTTTACAGACGGTTTCTGACCCCAAACTAAAAAAATGCTGCTAATATCTCTGCCAGAGGCTGATAGACCACATACAATCTAGCTGTGCTAGTAGAGGTGATTTAAACCATCACTATGAACAACTTTTACTATGGTGCTAATCCGGAATACAGGAAAAATCTGCTATTTTATACATTTTGTTGATTCCAAACGGCAATCATGATTTTTTCTAGTTTTCTGAGTGGGCTCCATACTAAAAGTTCTTCATAATGATTGGCTTACGTCACCTCCATTCGGTTTAGTATAGAACAAGCTGATGACTCTGTATAGCTACAAAGATCTTAGATAGTAAGAATACAGCTAGTTTCTACTTAGAAAGACTAGAAACTAGTATTTTTAAAAGCTTTTATATAATTTGCAATGTATGTATGTATTACTATCTAATCTTTCTTATAAATACAATTAGAGGTATTATCTATTATTTATATTTAAAAAAAAATGGTAAGTGAAAGAGTGACGTAATTTTGATAAACTGTTCACATTCTTAAGACTGTCCCATCGCTATTAGTACTAGTCGTAGTAGTATTAGTACGACCTGCATGATATCTAGTGCTCGGTAGCATAACTACACCTGCACCTGAACCGCCCACCCTCCGTACCGCTCGTACCGCGTGGTAACCGCCTGACCTCGTGGCGACCGCCTGGTGACCACGTGGTAACCAGACGGGCGGGCGGACATGCGATCTAGGGTTGCCATTAAATACTGTAAATTAATATTTCATTCAAAGGAGCATCCTGTAAGATCATGGCTGTGAGGCTGATAAATCACTATTTTGGCATTTCATTTATCGATAAATTTATTTTATCAATATTTGCATTTATTACTAGCAAAGAAAGTTATACTCAAAAGATTACTAGCCTCAAATACATGCTCTTACATGACGCTTCTTTGAAATAAATGAATAGTAGTTTACACTGTTTGATGGCAAATCTGGATCGCAAGTCTGCCCGCCCATCCGGTCGTCACGCATTTGCCAAGTGGTCGCTACGCGGTCGCCACGCGGTACAGCTGGTACGGCGGTACGGGCACGGGCGTAGTTTTGCTACTGAGCACTAGCTAACGTTCTATCTTTCAAAGTTCTGCCGCTTCACACTAAGTGGCGTCATGCTGGTCGTACTAATAGAAATTAGGATGGGACAGTGTGACAGTGATAAAATGAAATTCCATCACTCGTTTTGTTACATTTCATTCTCTTACCATTTTATTTCAATTTAAACGATCATTTATATTTTTATAATCATAAGTAGAAACAAACCTAACTTCTCTGTAGTAGTTATACAAGATCATCTCATTGTCTTATACTAAGCCGCTGATGTAAGATCATCATCATTAACAATTGTTACTATGAGGACAGAATACAAGAAAAAAATCATCAGATAATCCATACATACTTGCCGCTTGGAATTAACAAAATATATGAAACAGCAGATTTTTTCGTATTCCGGATTGACACCGAAGTAAATGTTCGTAGTGAGTGTCTGAATCACCTTCTTTTGAACTAGCTGGATAGCCTTGAATGTAGTCTTCAGTCTCTGGCAGCGAGCACTTTTAGTTTGTGGTCAGAAACCGTGAGTAAGACATTACCCTGATACTCATTCCTACTAATCATGGGTATTCGTGTTTAAATCTATTTCTAGAATTTGCTGATGATGTACCGATGTTACACTTGATACCGTATCTGATACATTACATGCTACACTGCTCAGTGAATGCCCAGCTAAGGAGATAAACACGAGAATGACCGGAGCGCACGTGTTCATTAATGAGAAACGTACAATGGTTATGGGATGGAGTAACGAGCGTAATTGCGTTTTTCGAGATTCTGCAAATAGAGCTATCCTGCAAATAGTTTGTGGGATCCGAACACACCAAACTTTCATGAATAGTACTTCGTACAATACAATAATATTTGGCTTCGAATCATAAAATTATTATCTCTTAAAACAAGTATTAAAAAGAAAGAAAAAATAAATCTCTATGGGTTATTACAGAACCCATTAAATGTATAAATAAATTAAATTTATTTAGTAAAATTAAAAATAACATTCAACAAATACAGAGCAGCACCAGCATCGTCCATCTAGAATTTAACGTCAATGTAATCGCGAAGGATTACATTCACGTTATAGTGTAGCCACCCACTCTATGGCGTTAAAAAAACGCAATAAATATCGCGTTTATAGGCATTGACGTAGCCATTGATTTTAAGCGTAGTGTGGCCCAGCCATTAAAAAAAGCCCATAAAAGGTTCCTCACTTAGCCGCGGATAGGACGCTGGTGCGGCTGCGGCCATAACTTATGTGAGCCTTCGAGTTGCCTCGAGTTGGTATGCCCGTGCCGGCACCCCCGGCCTCAGGCAGATCGCACGCGGTCGTAGCAGGCTTTTGTTGGCAAGTTTCCGAACACGATTTGTAATCTGTGGGTTGACACGTCGATTGAAACGTCACGTTGACTTGACATTTCACTCGTTTCATTTTCGGACCAAGGAAGACAACAAAAACTTGTTTTCAATGTTTTCGTAATAATTGAATAATAGTGATGAATTAAAGTATCAAAATACCATTAAGATGGTGGACGAAAGTACCAGGAAAACTCTCAGCAGCATACCGCTTATGCAAACTAAAGCTGGCCCTAGAGACAAAGAACTGTGGGTGAATAGACTAAAAGAAGAATATCAAGCGCTAATCAAGGTATTTATTACTTCCGGGTACACGTATACACATCTAATATGCTTTGTTTCATAACTATACACAATATTACGTATTTATAAATGAGATTATGTAAATATAAATAGGTTAACTTTCACTTCAAAACAGAACTTTTGCCCTACTCTTCTGTATTTTAGTAAATAAATAAATATTAGAGGACATCTTACACAAGGTCTCTGACCCCAAACTAAGCTTGTGATATGGCTGCCAGAGACTGATATATTACGTATACAAATTTTAAATACATACTTATATAGATAGTAAGCCCGATTACAGAGGCGCCAGCGTAACTATATTAGCTAAATAACATAGTTCTGTATCTTTTTCACATTAGGCATTCGATAGAGAGAATGCTTTTTACGTTGCTATTTAATTTACGCTGGTGCCTGTGTAATCCGGCTTAGTATCTACCTAAATAACACCCCAACACAGAGCAAATACCTATGTTTATCGCATATTATTTTATAATGTTTGACCTGGATGGGGATCGAACCCACGCATCTTTGATCCAGAAGACAGGGTCACTAACCACTGAACCTCCGAGGCAGTCAATTTTAGTGGTTTTGCATTTGAATTTTCAATGGAATTTTCCTATGAATAGTTTATACCATATCCTTTTACAACCGTAGCTTTCCACATGCAAATTTTTAGCAAAGAAAAAAAAATATTGTTGCCGGAAAACTAAAAACAAAGTATTAATTTTGCAGATCTTTTAACCACTTAATTGATCCAATTGACATAAAAGACTGACCATGTATTATATTATGTCTATGGTCTTCTGGGGGTAACAGCTCTAGGAAATGAGACTGCACTCATTTCATTGAATTATTCTACTTTGTCATTTTAAAAAATGTTTATGTTTTAATTCCATGTCGCAACATGGGCGATAAGTCCACCACTGATGTCCCATATGGGATGTTTTGTGCATTTCCCCCTTCAGCGTCTAACTGAGCCAGCCCAGCTCCTTAAAATAACAGAGTGTGGCTCTGGGCCGCTAGCATAAATCTTTATGTTATTAGCTATATTTCTTACGTATTTACGCTGAACAAACTTCTTACATTACCATTCCTCAATGCTCTCTATAATCATAAAAGACCTTTTCCGTAATCTCTCATCACCATCAGGCTCCTTCCTCTCTTGCCAATTATCCCTATCCTGTGCCAGTCTCATCCAGATTTTACCGAAAAACGTCTGAAAATCAGAATACCATTGTTTCCATGAAATCTAGAGATGTGATTTCATATTTTCCAACTATATTTTATAGCCTTTGTTGCTATTGGTTTTTTTTTAATCTTTCATTATTATACGAGGTGCATTCAATAAGTACCTAGCCTCATCGCCAGAGGGCGCTGTAGTTTCAAAAGAGTTTTACCACAGGGTAGCACATTCTTTTTTCAAATTTTCATTCCAATCCCTTCATTTGTTTTAATTTGACAACTTATGGAAGCGAACGTATCGATCGGTTTTACAAAAATGGAAAAAGAGCAATATCGTTCGGTGATTAGATTCCTATTTTTGGAAGGGAAAACCGCGCATCGAAATCAAAGAGCGCTTGGATGCTGCGTACGGTGACTCTTCTCCATCGATGGCCACCGTCAAGAATTGGTTCAACGAGTTTGCACGTGGTCGTACGTCGGTTTTTGATGAACCACGTCCAGGTGCACCGAAAACAGCTGCTACAGAGGAAAACATTAAAAAAATCCATGATCTCGTATTGGCAGATCGCCGATTGAAGGTTCGGGAGCTAGCTGAGACTGTAGGCATTTCAGAAGGAACAGTGTATCATATTCTTCACGAGGAACTCGGCATGAGAAAGCTGTCGGCGCGATGGGTGCCGCGTTTACTCACACCGGAAAACAAGTGCAACCGTGAGACCACATCGGAGACGTGTTTGGCGCTGTTTAAGCGGAATCCAGCGGAGTTTTTGCGTCGTTTTGTGACCGTCGATGAAACCTGGATCCACTGGTACACACCAGAGACCAAGGAGCAATCAAAACAATGGATCCAGACCGGGGAACGTGCTCCAAAGAAGGCGAAAACTGTAAAATCGGCCGGAAAAGTTATGGCCACCGTTTTCTGGGATTCACAAGGTGTGATCTACATCGATTACTTCGAGAAGGGTAAAACAATTACAGGGCTTTACTATGCCGATTTATTGGGCCGATTCAACGCCGAATTAAAGAAAAAACGACCCCATCTGGCGAAGAAAAAAGTGCTGTTTCACCACGACAACGCACCGGTTCACACGTCTGCCGTTGCCATGGCCAAATTGGTCGAATTACGCTACGAATTGCTGCCCCATCCACCGTATTCTCCAGATTTGGCCCCTTGTGACTTCTTTCCGTTTCCTAATCTGAAATAATCTCTCGCCGGGAATAGATATGGATCAAATGAGGAGGTCATCGCCGCCACGGAGGCCTATTTTGCAGAGTTTGACAAAAACTATTTTTCGGACGGGTTAAAAAAGTTGGAGCATCGCTGGGCTAAGTGTATCGAACTAAAAGGAGACTATGTTGAAAATAAATTGCCACTTTTCCAAAATTTTCGTTTACTTTTTGTAGGCTAAGTATTTATTGAATGACCCTCGTATCATGCAATATCAAGTTTAATTACAGCATTTTTTGTCATTTATAATTTTTTTTCCTTTATTATACAAGTTGCGGCATATAAGTCTAGCGCTGAGCAAAGTGTGGAGGGGGTGGCTGTGCATGAGTTTAGTACGGCGGTCACATCTCTCCACAGTACTCTCAGCGCTACACTTACGTGCCGCTGCCTGTACCATGCGTGTTTTTTTTCTCATTGATGTCTTTTTTCACTATCCAACTATAGAGTCACAATAAATAATTATGTAGGTACTCACAGTATGTTCTCTGTTCCAGTACGTTCAAAACAACAAGGCAGCAGACAATGACTGGTTCCGTCTGGAGTCCGACAAGACCGGCACGCGATGGTTCGGCAAGTGCTGGTACGTCCACAACTTGCTGAAGTACGAGTTTGACTTGGAATTCGATGTGAGTATTATTTATTTGTTTACAGGCAAACAGTGTATACTGATATGCCTATATCAAGCAGGGTCAAATTAAATTAGTATTTATCTGTCAAAGAAATTTTTCCTTCTTTATCCAAAGGTCCAGTCTATTCTTAAATGTGTTTATAGTTCTTGCTGAGATTACATCCTCAGGCAACCTGTACCAATTGTAGACGACTCTATTGCAGAGGATGTGGTGTGCAGTATTAGCTTGTGATGGTGTAGGCTGCAAGAGAAATTTATAGCGTCTGCTATCGCGCATATTTTCGTTCAAGGTATACATGTCGTGAATATCCGGAAGATTATAGAAGCCATTGAGAATCTTGAAGGCCTCAATAAGGTCTCCACACAATCTAATTTAGAATTTAGCTACATGTCGTGCCATTGAGAATCTCGAAGGTCTCAATCAAGTCTCCACGCAATCGTCGTTCTTCGAGGGTCGTGAGACGAAGAGCTTTTAACCTATCTTCATAGGCTTTGCGGCGCAGAGCATATGGAATCCTGGTGCCCTTTCTTTGAGCACTTTCAAGCAAATCAATATCTTTCTTAAAGTAAGGACTCCACACCTGGAACCCACAATTATATTTTTTTAAATTTCATATTTCTTAGTTTAAAATTATCTGAATTTCAGATTCCTGTAACGTACCCCACGACGGCGCCCGAGTTAGCTCTACCAGGCCTGGACGGCAAAACTGCCAAGATGTACCGAGGGGGCAAGATATGTCTCACGGACCATTTCAAACCATTGTGGGCCAGGAATGTTCCGCGGTTCGGGATTGCACATGCTATGGCCCTAGGGGTGAGGATTTAATCTTAAATATTCAATCATTTTTAATCAACTTCAAAAAAGGTGGTTGTTGGGTCATCTGTATATTTTTGTATGTATGTGACGCGAATGCTTACTCTGCTAATTAGGAACTGATTTAGATAATTCTTTTTTGTTTGGTAGATATCTACATACTTCAGAGATGGTCCCATTTAAATTTAATCAAAATTGACTGAGCTGTTTTTGAAAAAAAAAAAAGTTAGTCATAATATCATAGACTGCAGGAAACCATTCGAATTTTATACACGATTTATGTCGATTGTGCCATTTTTTGGATTTTTGATTTTTGTCCTATTAGGACCTTTTATTTTTCTGAGTTAAAAGTAGCCTATATCACCCTCCGACCTTTAAACTGTAAAAAAATAAAATCAAGTCAATCCGTTGCTCTGTTGCTGCATAAAAAACTAATAAACCAGCAATACATTTCCGGACTTATAATATTAGTAAAAATAGGGCTACATTTAGTTGGTTGTGCCATTTTCAACGTTAATTCTATGATTACTTGAAAGATGTAAATTTACAAAATATTTTAACGTAGACTGCCTCGGTAGCTCAGTGGTTAGTGACCCTTACTTCTGGGTCAAAGAGGCGTGGGTTCGATCCCTACCCAGGGGAAACATTTATGTGATGAACATAGGTGTTTGCTGTGTCTGGGTGTTATTTAGGTATTATCTATCTCTATGTATTATAAAAAAATATGTAAGTAGTACATCACAAGCTTTGCTTAGTTTGGGGTCAGAGACCGTGTGTAAGATGTCTCCTAATATTTTTATTTATTTATTATTTATGTTATATTCTTAAAAAATCATGTCAAATCATATTCTCTTCTTTACAGTTGGGACCTTGGCTAGCAGTAGAAATTCCAGACTTAATAGAAAAAGGCGTTATTACGTATCAAGAAAAATCGGAAGAAGCGAAATAAAAAAAAATGTTACAGGTCGAATCAAACTTTATGGCGTCTGTGAAGTTAGCCACAAGCTGCAGATTCCCTCGCGCGGCTGACATGACGAATCTGATACTACGCAACGCCACGTCTCGTTTTCACAGACGCCAAGTTTGATTTAGCCTTCAAGAGGGAGATGCCGTACAGCTATCGCACTCGCTCATTTGTGTATTTTGGACGATAAAAAAAATCCGGGATTTTTTGATGATACCTATCAAATTATGAAATATAAGAATAGTTGCCCGTCCCGGCTTCGCCCGGGTACGATTGGCTAAAGAAGACAAATAGTAAGGATCCCTAATTTTTTTGAAAATATAATATAGCCTATGTTCACAAGGGATAGTGTAGCTTTCCAACAGTGAAATAATTTTTCAAATTGGTTCAGTAGTTTCGGAATCTATTTGATCCAAACAAACAACCAAAGGATTTGTTCCTTTACCGGTATTAAAATAAATAAAAATTCTAACCAGATCAATGATTGCTGTTTTATAAAGAGCATTCAAAATGTAATTATTATCTAATAAAAACATATTTTTAAAGCCCTGCGATATTTAGAAAATCGATAATATATATTTGGGGTATGTAACGTGAAACGGAACGGATATCTCGTAAAGAAACACGCTAATCTGAAAAATCTCAAAGCTAATTTAAAAAAAAAAGTATAAAAGAAACGTCAATGTCAAAAGAAATTGATTGATTAATTTGATTTTCGATCAGTGTTACCACCTTAGCCCTTTTGGAGATAGATCTAGGACTGTTTACTGTAGGTGAACCTTGGTGTGTAATGATTTAGCCCGGAAAGGGCTATCTAGCGCTTATTTGCCCTATTTATTTTCTTAGAAAATATGATTTTGAATTTCCAATATACTTTTTTAAAATAACAATTTTAAAAAAATGCAGGGCTATATATTATTTTTTATTACTCCATGGAGCTTTAAAATTTCAGTACATTCCTAGAAAAATTGAATGATCTTGGTTAGAATGTTAATACCGAGTTCCTAGTAAATCAGGTACAATTCCTTTCTCCACTTTATAATATTGTTATAATAGATAATATTGCAATTATTTTCTTAGAATAATTATTTTGTACAGTAGTTGCAAACCACGAGCGCATCGCGGTTTACACATTTATAGACATGACAACTGGATATCAAAATTAATATGATTTTAATTAGTCCGTCAGTTAGATTACAAAATAATATTGAAACGTATTTTTTATTTTGCTAATAAAAGAAAAAATAACAAAGATAAAGCGAGTCAAAGTTCGGGAGTGGGGGTACGCGACGTCATTTTTATTTATAAAGACTACCTAAGCTTGACGACACGCGAAACTTTAAGGGGTTATAAATTATCTTCTGACTGAAAAGTATGGGTATTGTTTTTCTCGCCTATCTCGTATTTTTGTTTATAATTTGTTTAATTGTCAAAAGAAAAAATACGTGTCTAATATATTTTGACACTATCTGACCCGGCGAACTTCGTTTCACGCAATATCTTTATATAGCCTATGTGTTATTCTGATGTATAAGCATTATTATTGCAAAGTTTCATCTCAATCTGTTCAGTAGTTTTTGCGTGAAAGAGTAACAAACATCCATACATAATCACAAACTTTCTTGTTTATAATATTAGTAGGTAGGATAATAATCTAACTGACGGTGACGATTAAATATATATATAATATATATATATATATATATTAAATATATATATAATATATATATATATTTAATCGTCTTGCCTAGTGTATACATAATATGCTTATGCATATTATTATTTTCGTCATAAATGCACAAATATGTGAGTGAAGCTGCCAAAGTCATCATCCCTATAATATTATTATGTACCTTGATGTACATTGCAACATGTTTACAATTATAATAAAATTTATGTTTTATACCAATTTGGTTTTATTTTATTTTCAAGGACTCGTGTCGAAATGTTAGTAAAATCTTTTACGATACAACTTTGATAAGTTATACAGGGTGTCTGAGAAAATATTTACAAATGTCTACTTCATCTAAAGGTTGCATAGAAGAAATCGCTGTAGTGATAAGGCCGCCCATAATTCTGCCGGTCTGTTGAATATTACGTCGTAACCGACTTCAAAAAAGAGGCTCGCAATTCGTCTGTATTATTTGTCTGTAGGAGGTTCTCAATATGTTTTTGTATCCGCCTATTATAAACCGATTTTGATGGTTTTTTTGTTTGTTTGGTGGCTCCGTTTAAATTTTATCAAAATCGGTTTATTTTTTTTTTTTTTTTTTTTATTTCGAATAGGTTTGCGTTTGACTACACACTGCCTGATGTTAAGCAGATGTGCGGTCTAGGATGTAGCAGGCTTACCTAGAAGATACCTATTTACTCGGGATTTGAAGACACTCACGTTGTACTTTAACGGGAAGACAGACCCAGGCAAAGCAGGCAATTAGTTTGGATAATCAACATAAGTAGATATAACACTAGAGTACACGCGTGGCCTACTATAGTAGACCAGGGCCATATTATTGGTTATATTTTGTTTAAAGTTTTACGGGTTACAGAGGTAAGATAACTTAAAATATGTCAACAAATTAGTAACGCACGTGATGTATGTGAGACTTTTTTATTCCAATTTATTTTTGGGACTTTTATATAAAATACATGGCAGTCTCATTGTATATTTTAACTTACTAACTACTCAATAGTACTAGCTACGTATTTCGGATCACTTGAGGCGACTCACCAAATCAAATAGCGCTCCGGCTGCGTCAGAGCTAGCATCAGCAAGTAGCCTATTATATTATAGTCCAACGTCGGTATGTGAGACATATTTTAGCAGTTTGGCGCCAAAACCGCGGGCCTACATTAGTAGTCCGCGCGTGTGTTGGTGTACCAAAATTATACTAAGCGCCACACAAATCGGCTGATGAGAAGTTAGCCGCAGATGCTTCGATCAGGAATACAGGTGTAGGTACTTATTCCTGTTCGAAGCGCAGATGACATTTCGCCGTAATTCGCTAATAAAATTATTGATTTTATGTAAAATGTATCACATAATTTTTTTTCATTCATATTTTTTGTAGATTTATCACCAATTTCGTCATGTAGGACACTATGGGTAATATGAATAAAATATGCTGATGGCAACTAATGATGGTGATGATAAAACTTTTCAGCGAGAATTTATAATAGAAATGCTAATAAATAGGGTAATTCCGGTAGAGATGGCCGTACGGTAGAGATGGCCAATCGAAAAAAGTACGACCTAGAATCAAAAGATGGCACTATTATTTGCTTAGTTCGTTTCCATTCACGGTCGGCATCAAGTGACTGTTAAATTTCGCGGCGGAAGAAAATGTAAAAGTAAGTAAAATCTACTTTATTTTTTTAATACATGGTTGTTGACATACTAAGTGATCAAAGAAAAGTGTAATGAAATTAGCTTGTTTTTGTACTTTTCTTGTGTTGCTACTAACCTAGCACACATCATAACCAAAATAAGTGTTGAAAAAAATAACGGCTTTTTAAAAAAATTGATATGGCCATCTCACCCAGGCAATCGGGATAGATGGCCTTATTTTTTCTGGTAGAGATGGCCATAAAAGCTGAAGTGCTAATATGTTAATATATTACAGTCTTCATATTTTTTAGATGCCCAACTACTGCGTGCGGAAAACGATAGGTGCTCGGGGTACCTGGAATGAAGAGTACTTAAGAAAAGCCATGGATGAAGTAAAAAATGGGCGGCTTTCAGTATATAGCGCTGCCATAATTTACGACATCCCTAGAAAAACACTGGAGAGACGACTTAAAACGAATAACGATACAAAAGGACCTATGGGCCCTTCTTCAACGTTCGGGCCCGAAAATTATAAAAGACTCTGTATCCACATAAAAGATATGCAGGCTAAAGGATTTCCTTTAACAATTAATGGCATAAGAAAAATAGCATTCAAGTTTGTTGAACAATTAGAAATAAAACACAAATTCAATATGACTTCGGAAAAGGCGGGTTACGATTGGCTCGAAAAGTTCCTGAAGAGGAACCCTGGAATTTCTTTGAGAAAATCGGAAGTAGTCTTACGCTTGAAGTCAGGGTATGAATAGACCCGAAGTAAATGCTTATTTTGAGATGCCAGAGAGAGTCCTCGTTGAAAACGAATTGGTAGGCAAGCATGGACACCTATTTAACATGGATGTGATAGAGTTGCAGCTAAATAATCGCCCAGGCCATGCGTAGGTTGAAAAAGGCTCCAAAGCTGTAGCTATGTCAGTTTCTACCAAAAAAGGAGGACAAAGGATTTCGATAGTGAAGCCAGAAATAAAAACTGTAAAGAAACGAAAAGCAATTCGTAGGTTGTCAGACAGCAGTTGTGAAAAAAATCCTGGAGCTTGTTTTCCAAGTAATGAAAAAGATAACTGCAGAGGCTGCGGCGAAAATAACTACAAAACAGAACTTATTGAAGACTGGTTACAGTGCACGATATGTTCGTTTTGGGTGCATGAGATCAAAGAGTGGTGCTCTGGCTGCGGAAATTAAAGAAACAAGGAGATAAAACTGTCAAAGGGGAAAGGAAGGAGCAAAAATAGTAGTGGCCATCTCTCCTAGATCCCTATGGCCAACTCTACCGGACACCTAGGGAGAGATGGCCAGTCGTGACTTTTTATTTTTGGTACACAAGTTTAGGTTAAGTTGATTTTCAGACTGATTATTATTAAGATTCTTGAAGAAATATAACCAAAGAATTGTTTTAAATTTAAATGCTGGTTTCGATAATTATAGTTTTTCCACAATTAGGCATCAAACTTAATATGGCCATCTCTACCGGACTTACCCTATATCTCATCAGTGATACAACCCGATATCATAGATACCTACCGAATATGGAGCAGATTGGTAGATAATAAATATAATAAGATAGGAGATGCTAAAATAATAACCAAAACCTATATGCGGATTTGTAAACTGCAAGTGGATTTGTCTCAGTGACCAAAATCTAGTAGGTAAGTTCTATGTGTACGAAACGTAATAGTACATTATAAGTGCGGTAAGTTGAAAATTACAGCCGAGGCGATATTGCTAGCCCTCGCCTACGGCTCGGGCTATAAGGAAGCAGAGGCTGTATTTTTCAAAGCGCACGTATGTCATACGACGTTTTATAACATATTTGCGAGGAAATTAATAAAACTGACTTTCTTAAACGAATAAATCTTTAATTACTTGTTAAAGCAGTTATAGAAATTTGAACAATTTTTAAAAGTGATTGTTACATTGCCAGCCCGCATTTTTAATGTTGTCAAGTTATTATTATTAAAACCGTGGTGGTCTAGAGGTAATTTCATAATTTTCATAATTTATTTATTTGCCACTAAGTGTACGTGTACAATTGTACAGATCTTAATTAAAGATAAGAGCTTAAAACTTAGCAGCCCTTGTCGGGCATTGCAAATACATGCTAGGGCGCTATCAAAAGAATATAAACTTTATCGAAACATAGGTACATTTAGGCAGCTGATCGTCGTATAAGTATAAACCATATAAATATAAATCTCGTTTTATTTTTTAAAACTGTTAAATTCGAAGTATTCTTCCAAAGAATAAAAGCAGTTCGAACATAGAAATTGTTTTATTTTTTTATTAAATTTTGCTGATTTTGCTCGTTTCGTATGTCTATTGGTAGTTTATTGTAGATTTTAATGGCCATATAATAAGGACTTTCATTCAGCATTTTTATTCTTGAGTATGGCAAGCTTAAATTATTCTTATGTCGGGTATTTAAATTATGAGTATCTTTTATTTTGCAAAAGGCGTGGTTGTTTTTATAAACGTAAATGCATAGTTCTTGTATGTATAGGCAGGGTAGTGGTAGGATATTATATTTTTTGAAAAATGGCCTGCAACTGACAGTATTTTCTATTTTGGCAATAATTCTGATACATTTTTTCTGCATTATAAAAAGTTGTTCAGAGTTAACACTGTTTCCCCACAATATTAATCCATATTTTAACCACGAGTGTGCATATCCGTAATATGCTGAAAGCGCTGTTTTTGTGTCTGTACTGGTTTTGATTTCAAAAAGTGCGTATGTGAATCTAGATAACTTTGTTTTGATGCAGTCTATGTGTGATTTCCAGTTTATGTGTGTGTCTATATTTATTCCTAGCAAGCTAAGTGACTCTACGTTTTCTACTGTAATGTTATTATAATTTAGATTTAGGTCAAGTGAGGGACTGTTATAGGATTTGTATTGCATAATTTTGGTTTTCTCGTAGTTTATTGCCAGGTTATGTTGCTGAAGCCAGTTTGAGACTTTTTTCAAAGTTTTTTGTAATGTTTGGTTTGGGTTTTGGTCCTTTTCTGATTTTACTAGTATTGAGACATCATCAGCAAATAACACATACTGTTCATTTTCATTAAATATTTTTGGAAGATCGTTGATATATATTAGGAATAATATGCATCCTAGCACACTGCCTTGAGGGATTGAACAGGTTAGAGATTTTTCTATGGATCTTATAATATGCATTTGATTAGTTTCAGAGTTAAAATGTTCAATTTGGACTATTTGTTTTCTGTTGTTTAGAAATGATTTTAACCAGAAATAGGCTGGACCACGAATACCCGATCCGTAAAGCTTTGATAGTAATATTCGGTGTGAGACCTTGTCATATGCTTTAGTCATGTCTAGTAGAAGCCCCATAGAAGTATTTTTGTCATTTATATGCTGAAGAGCTGTTTGAACATATTTAAACACTGCAGATGTTGTAGATTTTGATTTTCTGAACCCGTTTTGGCTGTCGTCCAGTATTTTATATTTTTCTAAAAATGTGTAGAGTTGATTGTACATAGCCTTTTCGAAAAATTTTGAAAATGTTGGTAAAAGAGATATCGGTCTATAGTTGCTGGGGATTGTTGAGTCACCTTTTTTATGGACTGGCTTAACTAGTGATGTTTTAAGTGCGTCAGGGAATTGACCCTCGCGGAAACTTTGGTTAATGAGATGTGTTAAGGGGCCAGAGAGTTCTTCGGTACATTGTTTTAAAAGTGCCGGTGGAATGTCATCTATTCCGCAGCTTTGTTTATTTTTTATGGATTTTATTATCTTGAGAGCGTCTATTTGGGTTATATATTGTAAGTACATAGAGTTATTCGGTGGGTTTATAACAGGTAGTCCAGGTTTTTCAGTGTTGCTATTGTCTTGGCCGATTGTAGAAAAGTATTCATTGAATGTATTAGCTATCTCTATTGGGCGTTCGATTACTTCTTTGTTTAGTTTTAATGTAAGGTTTTTTCTCTGAATATTTTTGATTTTGCCTGTTTTTGAATTTATTATGTTCCACATAGTCTTAATTTTACAGTCGGATTTTTCCATTTGTTTAGTGAATTCAATTTTTTTTGATTTTTTTATGCTTCGTTTCAATATTTTAGAATATATCTGTAAATGTTTTCTTATAACGGGGCTCCGACTTTCATTTAAGATAATTCTTAACTCTCTTTTATTTTTACATGATTTTCTTAATCCTTTTGTTAGCCATCCCTTTTTTAATTGGATTTTTATTTTTACTCTCCTTTTTGGTATAAATTTATTTAATTTTTGTGTTATTATGGACAAGAATGAGTTATAGTTTTCATTCATATTTTTATTTTCATCTATTATATTTGCCCAGTTAACATTTTTTAACGAATCTTTAAATAACTGTGTATTTTTTATTGTGTATATTCTTTTTTCCTTGTACCAGAAGTTTTTTCCATTATATAGTTTGTTTTGAGAATCTATTTCTACATTTACTGACTTGTGATCTGATAGACCGTAATCTTTTACAATTGTTTTGTTTATTAGGGTAGTGACACCCGCCTTACAATCGTGAGGTCGTGAGTTCAAATCCCCGGTCCCGTGAGTTCTTTGGAATTTATGTACGGAATTTTACACCACTGGCTTTTCGGTGAAGGAAAACATCGTGAGGCAACATGCGTATGTCCGTAGAAGAAATTCGATGGCGTATGTGAATCCACCAACCCGCCCTGGGCCAGCGTGGTGGATATGGCCCAATCACCCTTCGTGGGTAGGCCTAAGTCCTGCAATGGACTATTAAAAAGGCTGGTAAGTAGGTACAAGTTATTATTATTAGTTACAATTTCCCCAGCCTCTCTCTCACTCTCTTGAGTGAAAGTAAATTCATCACTACTTGACGACATTTTCAAATAAAAACAATACTACAGCGAAAAGAAAAAGCGCGGGAAAGTTTTTATCTCCCAAAAATAATTTTATTCATAAAATATTGACCACTTTTCTGACATAAAAACTCTTTGCTAAGATTTTAAAAAGTATCGTTCATTTTTAGACGGAGCATCTTAAAAAACCTTGCATGTTACTTTATTAAAAAAAAAAAACTCATGCGTTTTACATTACAATAACGCACAAGTGCGTAATGTGCACACATGCGCAATAATTAGCCAATCACGGCGAAGTGTCATCTGCGGCTAACATCTCATCCGCCGATTTGTGTGGCGCTTAGTAGGTATATAAGGGACGCCTATGTCCAGCAGTGTACGTCCTATGGCTGAAACGACGAGTATTACACCCTGTAAGTATATCTTATCGGTTAAAATATTTTGTAACACCGCCATAAATTATTGATATAAAACCAGGTACATACTGTATTTTCAATTACTTACATTTGAAGATTTGACTATTTTGCACAGGTTCGATTTTTGATTTATTTTATTTGATTTTTGTAAAATAAGTAATTTATATATTAACCGATATTGGAATTTATTGATATCTATTTTGTAATCATCTCGAAACCGACAGTACCTAGTTAAATAACTATCATATTAAATTAGTAAATTTGTTAAGTTTATTTTTAAGCAATTTTTTTGGATCAGTATTAACCTATCTACATATTTTTTCATCACATCTATTCGAAAAGGACTACTTGGTTCGCCTTTAAGTGCGCCCAAAAGAGGTGTTTTCTATAACGAACTTTATAAGTGCGACGGAATTATCTTTGCCGCGCACTTTTTGAATTTGGAACAAATAAGTGCGACTGAATGATTTTTTTTTTCGCGCACTTTTTGAATTTGGAAGTATTTGTAATGTTAAAGTTCAGCGCCAAGAAAATGAACAAAAAGAATGTAAATATAAGTTTTAATTTGTTGTATTATTAGATACCATTTAATTTCAATTTAGTTGTTACTCTACGTTTTATTAAATTGAAGGTAGCTTTTGTTATATGTTATAGTATGTGCTGTCAACAAAGTTTTCACTTTTTCTTTTTATCTGTTACTTTAGTTTGTTCATCACTCTCTGATGTACAATTAAAAATTAACGATACATCATCGGCGAATATCACACACGGAGTGTCCTACTTTTTTAGGAAATCGTTGATATGAGGAATAGTACGCGATTGCGTATTCGTCATTAGACTCGACCCCAGTATGATACACGTCGCCCACTTCAGTCGTGTATTGATTGCTATGTAAGACTAGCTTAAAACCCGCGGCTTCACCCGCGTTGTCTTAGTACATAGATACTTGCTTAAAATGAAAATAGCTCGCGGTTTGACTTACCTACGTTGTCTTTATACTTGCTTATAATAATAACTAATAGTCCGCGGTTTGGCCCGTGTTGTCTCAACACTTGCTTAAAATTATAAAACCCTGCCATTCGGCATACGTTGTTGTATTACTTGCAAGGATAATGCTTACGGTTTGGCCAGAGTTGTCTTAGTTTTTGCCTAAAATAATAATAGGTCACCTAAGAAACTATCAGACTTTACCTGGATTCTCATCATCAACTGATGCATGAACATGGCGTCTGATGCATCCCTACACATCTTATTGCAGCGATCTCGGGCCTGAACATACTTAACATGATTGGTGTCGTTTGGACGCAACTTGTACTTGGATTTAGCGATTGCTTTCTTGTGCATCAAAGATTTTATTTTGTCCGTGAGCCATGGGGAAGGTAGATGCTTAATTTGTACGGTACGTAACGGAGCATGCACATCATAAAGTTGCGTGATCAAGTTATTAAAGAAAAGCAATTTTGTCATCCGTCGGCTCAACTTTCAAGACCGGCTTCCAGTCAATAAGTTTTGGGTCTTCAAGAAGAGTTTCCCGGTCTATACCACCAAAGTTTCGTTGCAGAAGAATTTAAGGTTTTTGTTTGGGAGGACGTCTTTTATACGATAGGAAAACCAAGTCATCATCGTGGAAAACGTTGTCTGCAGGGTATTGACTATTCTTAGCTATATTATTTAGTCTAGTTTACCTTTCCTCCTTCCTGATTATCTATTTGTAATATTTTTGGTTTTTCTTTTAGTTCCTTCCAGTCCGTTTTGCCTGGGTCCATTTTGCCTTTTGCTATAAACAACAGATATTAAAAAATGTAAAGTTTGATGTTGAGGTATAGTCAGCATATACTTGGTAACTTAATCATATATCAGTTTACACACAGGTTACCTAACCTAACCTAAACCAAATCAAACTGTAGGCTAATTGAAAAATGCAAATTTTATATCAAGCCCCCCAAAAAGTAACTTATCTTGCTAAATCAGTGCAGGTGCGGTCGGTGGAACTGAGTACATTGACTGAGAGTCAGTGCTCAGCGTAAAGCAACGGAAGGTAAAACGGACCCTGTGGGCAAGAAGGTGTTTATTTCACCTTGTTTATTTCAAAACGTGTAACGCTAACTATAAGTTTGTTACGTCAAAAGGTTGGCTATGGCTAGCAATTTCAGGGGATAATAAACAAGGTGGACCTTCTTGCCCACAGGGTCCGTTTTACCTTCCGTTGCTCTATATTATTATTATATCTCTTTATTCAATCGAATTCGCAGATTTGGCCTGGTAGATTAGGCATCAATGGAGCCTACCTAAGCCAACATTAAAAGGCCCCTTTTACAATTTGAAATAAAAAAACAGCAGTACGTACAAAAAGATAGCGTCTTAGACAAACTATGGCAAAAAAAAGGGCTTGAAATATTGAAACTGGGCTATTGTGGAGAAATACTAAATGTTATGTTATTATTATTATTCAATTCATAATATTGATGATAATTATTATTTCTTTCAGATCTCAGCATGAAATTATACATTTTTATAATTATTTCATGTTTCGCAACGAGTGTGCTAATGGTAATAATTACTTAAATTATGATTGTAATAATAAATTGACTGTGGTTTTATCAAAAAATTGCGATTTTAATTAATTTTCGCTTAGTTACATTGAAGTCAATCGGTGCAGATAATTAATTGATGAAAAATATATAATAATAAAATCATTATTTGATCATCATAAAAAAATATTTCGTCCGCTGACTGAGACTATTAACACACTGTGTCGGCGCGGCGGCCTGGCCGGCGGCTATGCCGTCGACAAGCCCAGTAACCCGGTGGGTGATGAAGATTGAGCTGCCGTGCCCGCCGGATTTGCTCTGTGGTCGCCAGTGCGCAGCGACACACCTACCAGTGCGATATAACCGCGTAGGCGGCGGTGCAGCCGGCGTAGTGAGTACCTATGTAGGAACCTTTACGGGTACCGTACTCCGTTCCAGCAAATAATCGTATCATGTTTTCACAATATCGGGCGAAGCTTGGACGTTTTGTGACAGTAAGAAACGACAGAGGTTCACAAACGATCCAGTCTTCGTGATAATCCCAGTAACGATAATGGATTGCGCTGCCGCTGTTTCACTTGAGAAGCTCACTTCTTTGCCATTGGAATACATTAAAATTTAATAAACGTGTTGTGTTGTAAATTTATAATAAACCAATTATCATTTTCTTTCATTTATAGGATGATGTAAGTAAACAAACATGTTATTATTTTAAGTTTTTAATTAATTTATATTTTTTTTTCTAAAATAAATGGCAAAACCGACTTCCATCGTGTTCAAAATTCGAATAGTTCGTTCGAATCTATCTAAGAACAATTTTAAAATTATTGTTGATTTCTCGGACGGCTCAGCCGATTTCGATAAAATTTAAATGTTCGAACTAGTAAATATTTTTTTGGTTCGGTTCACGATTTGCGAAAATATCGATGAACATACACAAAAAATATACACAGAAGAACATAGGACCTCCTCCTTTTTGAAAGTCGGTTAAAAATGAAACAACAAACAGTATTACTCGCAATTTCTGTGAGTAGGTACAATAATTTTGCCTTACAATACTGAATTGGAACGGTTCGTTCCCATAAGTTCTACTAGTAGAACTACCGATACAAAGTTGACCCGGTAGTCTTAGCGTAGAACTACCGGGATAGTTGATTGAATCAGGCGTTACTTTGCGGAAATTCATCTTCAAATCTATGTTTTGAATAAATATTTAGTATGTTTCCGCTATCTTGTTGTAGGCATAATATAATCCTAGATTATTAATATAGTATTTTAAAAAATATATAATCGAATGTAGTAATATTTATTATTATTTTATCTATTTTGTAAAATTAAGTTTTTAAATGTATAATTATTGTAATATTAGTAATTGTTTGCATTTTTTTTTATATAAATGTCCTTAATGCCCTTAAACTTATTTACCTACAACAAGATAGCGGAAACACACTAAATATTTATTCAAAACATAGATTTGAACTAACGGGACAAACAGAGTAAAGGGTAAGCTATATTCCAACGCAGTATTGTCACACGGTGGAACTTGAACGTTTTTAACAACCTTTGAGCAAAGATTAGATATGATAAGATAATACTACGCTTTGAGTCAAAGTATTTCTTTGCATGATAGTGAGTATACAAAAGATCTTAAAAAGTTATACAAACATAATAATATTCATACAGTAACAACCATATACCTATAGGTGTGCAAAATTCAATAATAAGTAAGTAATTAAGTAAGTTCGTATGGGCCGGGTGGCTAGCCCTGGTGTCAGAGTTTTTAGGCCGTCTGAAGGCCTCTGAGTTAGTTAAACGGTTAAAACAACCGGGATCTACAATTTAACGTGTCATCCGAGCCACGGTAGCGCTCAGTTGGAAAATGCCACCATAGGTAATAAATAAGAATAATACATTTAAAATTGCCATTGTGAGAAGTTATACTAAATAATTATTATCTATAAATTAATGTTTACAACCTCTATAATAATTATTTATGGAAACGACTCGGTGTTTTACTAAGAAAATTGATAACTTCGTAAAAGCACTCCGTTACCAACCATTTCTTCAACTGAAAGCATTACGAGTATGTCCTGTATAGGACTTTGAACAACTCCTTGGGAAGCGAATTAAAGATCAAAACATCCACGTGTTTATGCCGTAGTGTAGGCACATTTTGATTATACGTTTTTTAGACACTTAGATAATTAGACATTGGCTATGATATTTCTCTATATTACTGAGAAATACTTTAAGCTTTAGTAAGATTTGATATTCAAATCTCAAATCAACTCATACATTATAAACCTATCAAAACAAATCCCAGAAGTATATCTATTAATCCAGTTACAGTTGATGAAGTAAGAAATATTATAAAATCACTAAAGAATTCTAAAACCGCTGGATATGACAGCATATCAGCCCAAGTCATAAAAGAAGCAACGGAGTTTAAAATAGAGCCACAGACCAACAAAGTATATAATAGAGATCTTGTGCATATAATAAATGTTTCAATTGAAACTGGACAGGTTCCCAGATGACCTAAAAAGGCACTAATTAAACCTATATATAAAAAAGGATCTAAGCCAGAAATGTAAATTATAGACCAATTGCCATTCTGCCTAGTTTTTCAGAAATATTTGAAAAGGTTTTATTTAACAGAATCACTTCATTTTTAGAGTCCAGCAAAATCCTCAGTGAAAATCAATTTGGTTTCCGCAAGGGCAAAGATACCACGTTTAAAATCTTTAAAATTCTAAAAAAAGTATGGGAAAAGATAAATGTTAAAAAAACAGTATTGCACTATTCTTAGACTTATCTATGGCTTTCGATTGTGTTTCACACATGGATTTATCATATAAACAGGATTGAGTACTGGCAAAGAAAAACGAGCCGAAAAGGATACCACATCAGATGATTGTATCTCTTTTCCAAGTAGGATGACCAAAACATCTCGATCATCTCGGGACATTATATTTCTTTGGAATTTTACTGCACGCAGGAATCGCAGTTATCTTACCTCTAACTCGTCGTCCTTCGTCATCGTCGTCGTTTTAGCACTAGGACGCTTACTGCTGGACATAGGCCTTCCCTAAAGATCTCTATGAAACCAATCCCCATAAAAGCAATAGTCTAGAATTAATATATACGGAGATAATTCAGTTTTAAGTTTGGCAGCAGTTATCGGAAATGTAGATCTCGAAGAGTTATTTCACCTTTGTTAAGAAGCAATGGTCTAGAATTGATAATGACGGAGATAAACCACTTATAAGTTTGACAGCAGCTGTCATCGGAAATGTAGATCTCGATGAGTTCCTTCACTTTTGTGATGACAGTAATGGTCTGGCATTCATATTTACGGTGTTAAACAACGTTTAAGTTTCATAGATGTAATCTTGACACACATCACGCAACCCGTGTCAGTACTTAACTACGAAAAACTTTTTCACGAAAAAAATTGTCACAAATAGTATTTATCATGAAAAGACCTCATCACGAAAACTGTTAATCACGAAATTTTTCCACGAATAGACTTTGTCACGAAAAATGTTAATAGAGTTTATTACGAAAAGTCACAATCATTTTTAGACTTCCGTAGTCAACAAGGCATCCATTTTGAAATAAAAAATGTCGGACTCACTTTATTGAAAAAATCGTCATGGGTGTAGTTTTTAAGGTTTTTGGGGGTGTTTATTTCAAAATTGGCAACCATTTTGAACTTAAAGATGACGGATGTTAAAATTTTAAAATTGGCATCTATTTTGGAATTAAAGATGTCGAACATCACTTTTTTGAAAATATCGTCATGGGTGTAGTTTTCGAGGTTTTTTGTGGTGTAGATTTAAAAAATTGCATTCATTTTGCTTGCATGCAACGATGTTGTACTATGTCACATCACTAGATTCATGGGTACCTACCTGACTCCGTTCCAACTCGAAATTGTTACACAGTTTTACATCATCAAGCTAAGCTTGAAAGTTGAATAATAAGTAACTTTTGAGAAAAGAAAACACGAAAAAAGTTCACCAACAATCTATCTCAGTATGGTCAAGGGTTAACTGGATCGAATCCCTCCTGGCATTTCATCAACTATTTGTAATATAAGGTATTTAATAATTATTGTTTTTATTTACATTATAGGAACCAGTAAGTTTAAATAAGTTTTTATTTTTTTAGTTATTTATAATTAGATAATTCACAATTGATACGCAACGAAGTGAATAGGTAGTATTTGAATGAGCGCCAAAAAATTAAAATCAAAGATGTTAAAATTATTGAAACTGGCATACACGCCTCTTGTCTTTTTCGTAAAGTCTTAAGAAAACATCTTAACTAACTTACTTTTTTCGAAAAGGCATGCTTTTGTTTAGTAAAAATCTACTATGACTCAAGTTTTTTGTTCAGAATGATGTCAGTTTATTATTAGAAACACTAATAAAGTATTTTTAATATTTGGTGAGATAAAATTTGAAATCGGGTCATTAAAATCACCTGAAAATCTGACTTTTTCTTAAAGTGGGCAACCACAATCACTCAAGGTGGCCAATAACACCCATGTTTTCCTTTTTGTCTCAAGTTTTTACGTCATCAGTCGAAGCTTGGTCGTTTTAAGACAGCTTTTGAGCAGAAAAAAAATTGAAAATGTTCAGAAGTGAACCATCTAAGTACCGTCATTAGTTGACTGACTTATTTGTCAAAGATAAAATAATAAATATTTAAGCGACACTTAGTTACCAGGCGCGGACTTAGATGCCTCGAGACCTCGGGGCAAATAAAAGAGTGGAGGCGTACAAATTATTCTTCAAATTAAATGATAGTGTTTGTTAGTCTTCATTTTCGTCAGGTTTTTTTAGTACTAAATAATCAGCAGCAATAATTATTTAAAATTACAAATTAACGTTAATTTACGTTACTTTACAAAACCTTTTGAGGTTTGTCAATCGAAAAAGTTTCTTTTCGGCCTAATACAACTACTTGGTGGCTGTAAAGTTAGCCAAAAGCTGTGCACATCTTTGCGTCTTGCACAGCTGATGTAATGAATTCGCTAGCGCGCAATGGTATACTCATACTTATTTATTTATAACAGTAAGTTACACGTCATTACTTGTTACATGGGAAAAAATAAACCACCTTGAATTGACTCACCTTGTATTCACAGATGCCAAGAATTTTGATACGGCCTATAATTTGGAAGATTTCTTTTTCGAAATCTATTGTGGAATCCCTCTATTGTGGAGCCCCGGGGCAGTAGCCGCAGATGCCTTTCCCTAAACTTGGCACTGTTAATCACTCAAGACCAACCTGCAATCCCAAAAAAACACGTCTGTTCCATACATTTTGTTAAGAGTCAATGATGTCATTATGCTTTGTACATACGTCATACAGTTTAGCTTTATACAAGTCGTTCGTAATGACGTACCCGATGCGTGGTTTCAGTACTATAGACATGTTATATTTATAAAATTTTCTCTGTTATTATATTTTTTCATATACGGAAGTTAAAAAGTTCATATTAAATCAAAAAGTTAAATTTAAATAAAATCTCAAGCAGCATCACTCTCAGTTGCTGTAAAGCCATCGAGCATAGTAGATACTTGCTCGAAGTAATTTTATGTTATCAGCCTCACGGATACGTTACTCTATTCAGATTATTATAGTCTCACATTTTTACACGTCATTAGTCGAAGTTTGGTCGTTTTAGGGCAGCTCTTGAACAGAAAAAATGAAAGGAGTTCAGAAGTGAACCATCTCAGTACCGTCAATAGTTGAAGAATTGGGTTCCTGAAGCTATCATAAATACTTTGTGTTCTAAAGTATCTAATATGTATGTTTCAAATCACATTTTATTTTTCACTTTAGACAATTTCAGTAAGTTTAAAATTATTTTACATAGTTATTTTAAGTGAACTCACAATAGAAACATTTCAGAACTATGATTGTCGAGTCAATATTCAAGGCAAACACCTCGTGAGCCAAGTCAAAAGTATACCTTTTGTCATTTTAATAAGTGTTTTATATTCTAAGGCACTGCAATTCTGAATTTTCTCATGTAATTTGGTTATTTTAAAATTATACAAAAAAAATATCAATCGCTATTATAACGACGTAACACTATGTCACATCACTAGATTTATGAGTACCTGACTCCGTTCCAACTCGAAATTGTTACACAGTTTTACATCATCAATCTAAGCTTGAAAGTTGAATAATAAGTAACTTTTGAGCAAAGAAAACACGAAAAAGGTTCACCAACAATCTATCTCAGTATGGTTAAGGGTTAACTGGATCGAATCCCACCTGGGCTTTTATTCAACTATTTGTAATATAAGGTATATAATAATCATTGTTTTTTATTTTACATTATAGACGGACTCAGTAAGTTTAAAATTAAGTTCTTATTTTTTTAGTTATTTAAAATTAGATAATTCATAATTGATACGCAACGAAGTGAATAGGTAGTATTTGAATGAGCGACTAAAAATTAAAATCAAAGATGTCGAAAATATTGAAACTGGCATACTGAAATACCAAGTGTAAGGTAAAATAAAATCTCAAGCAGCATCACTCGCAGTTGCTATAAAGCCATCGAGCATAGTAGATACTTGCTCGAAGTAATTTTATGTTATCAGCCACACGGATACTTTACTCTATTCAGATTATTATAGTCTCACGTTTTTACACGTCATTAGTCGAAGTTTGGTCGTTTTAGGGCAGCTCTTGAACAGAAAAAATGAAAGGAGTTCAGAAGTGAACCATCTCAGTACCGTCAATAGTTGAAGAATTGGGTTCCTGAAGCTATCATAAATACTTTGTGTTCTAAAGTATCTAATATGTATGTTTCAAATCACATTTTATTTTTCACTTTAGACAATTTCAGTAAGTTTAAAATTATTTTACATAGTTATTTTAAGTGAACTCACAATAGAAACATTTCAGAACTATGATTGTCGAGTCAATATTCATGGCAAACACCTCGTGAGCCAAGTCAAAAGTATACCTTTTGTCATTTTAATAAGTGTTTTATATTCTAAGGCACTGCAATTCTGAATTTTCTCATGTAATTTGGTTATTTTAAAATTATACAAAAAAAATATCAATCGCTATTATAACGACGTAACACTATGTCACATCACTAGATTTATGAGTACCTGACTCCGTTCCAACTCGAAATTGTTACACAGTTTTACATCATCAATCTAAGCTTGAAAGTAGAATAATAAGTAACTTTTGAGCAAAGAAAACACGAAAAAGGTTCACCGACAATCTATCTCAGTATGGTTAAGGGTTAACTGGATCGAATCCCACCTGGACTTTTATTCAACTATTTGTAATATAAGGTATATAATAATCATTGTTTTTTATTTTACATTATAGACGGACTCAGTAAGTTTAAAATTAAGTTCTTATTTTTTTAGTTATTTAAAATTAGATAATTCATAATTGATACGCAACGAAGTGAATAGGTAGTATTTGAATGAGCGACTAAAAATTAAAATCAAAGATGTCAAAAATATTGAAACTGGCATACTGAAATACCAAGTGTAAGTTAAAA
Organism: Hypomecis punctinalis; assembly: GCA_949316475.1. Lineage (NCBI taxonomy): Eukaryota > Metazoa > Arthropoda > Insecta > Lepidoptera > Geometridae > Hypomecis > Hypomecis punctinalis. The sequence goes on from OX438795.1 coordinate 3,388,018, forward strand.
TAAAATCTCAAGCAGCATCACTCGCAGTTGCTATAAAGCCATCGAGCATAGTAGATACTTGCTCGAAGTAATTTTATGTTATCAGCCACACGGATACTTTACTCTATTCAGATTAGTATAGTCTCACGTTTTTACACGTCATTAGTCGAAGTTTGGTCGTTTTAGGGCAGCTCTTGAACAGAAAAAAATGAAAGGAGTTCAGAAGTGAACCATCTCAGTACCGTCAATAGTTGAAGAATTGGGTTCCTGAAGCTATCATAAATACTTTGTGTTCTAACGTATCTAATATGTATGTTTCAAATCACATTTTATTTTTCACTTTAGACAATTTCAGTAAGTTTAAAATTATTTTACATAGTTATTTTAAGTGAACTCACAATAGAAACATTTCAGAACTATGATTGTCGAGTCAATATTCATGGCAAACACCTCGTGAGCCAAGTCAAAAGTATACCTTTTGTCATTTTAATAAGTGTTTTATATTCTAAGGCACTGCAATTCTGAATTTTCTCATGTAATTTGGTTATTTTAAAATTATACAAAAAAAAAAATCAATCGCTGTTATAACGACGTAACACTATGTCACATCACTAGATTTATGAGTACCTGACTCCGTTCCAACTCGAAATTGTTACACAGTTTTACATCATCAATCTAAGCTTGAAAGTTGAATAATAAGTAACTTTTGAGCAAAGAAAACACGAAAAAGGTTCACCAACAATCTATCTCAGTATGGTTAAGGGTTAACTGGATCGAATCCCACCTGGGCTTTTATTCAACTATTTGTAATATAAGGTATATAATAATCATTGTTTTTTATTTTACATTATAGACGGACCCAGTAAGTTTAAAATTAAGTTCTTATTTTTTTAGTTATTTAAAATTAGATAATTCATAATTGATACGCAACGAAGTGAATAGGTAGTATTTGAATGAGCGACTAAAAATTAAAATCTAAGATGTCGAAAATATTGAAACTGGCATACTGAAATACCAAGTGTAAGTTAAAATAAAATCTCAAGCAGCATCACTCGCAGTTGCTATAAAGCCATCGAGCATAGTAGATACTTGCTCGAAGTAATTTTATGTTATCAGCCACACGGATACTTTACTCTATTCAGATTAGTATAGTCTCACGTTTTTACACGTCATTAGTCGAAGTTTGGTCGTTTTAGGGCAGCTCTTGAACAGAAAAAAATGAAAGGAGTTCAGAAGTGAACCATCTCAGTACCGTCAATAGTTGAAGAATTGGGTTCCTGAAGCTATCATAAATACTTTGTGTTCTAACGTATCTAATATGTATGTTTCAAATCACATTTTATTTTTCACTTTAGACAATTTCAGTAAGTTTAAAATTATTTTACATAGTTATTTTAAGTGAACTCACAATAGAAACATTTCAGAACTATGATTGTCGAGTCAATATTCATGGCAAACACCTCGTGAGCCAAGTCAAAAGTATACCTTTTGTCATTTTAATAAGTGTTTTATATTCTAAGGCACTGCAATTCTGAATTTTCTCATGTAATTTGGTTATTTTAAAATTATACAAAAAAAAAAATCAATCGCTATTATAACGACGTAACACTATGTCACATCACTAGATTTATGGGTACCTGACTTCGTCCCAACTCGAAATTGTTACACAGTTTTACATCATCAAGCTAAGCTTGAAAGTTGAATAATAAGTAACTTTTGAGCAAAGAAAACACGAAAAAGGTTCACCAACAATCTATCTCAGTATGGTTAAGGGTTAACTGGATCGAATCCCACCTGGGCTTTTATTCAACTATTTGTTATATATATAAGGTATATAATAATCATTGTTTTTTATTTTACATTATAGACGGACCCAGTAAGTTTAAAATTAAGTTCTTATTTTTTTAGTTATTTAAAATTAGATAATTCATAATTGATACGCAACGAAGTGAATAGGTAGTATTTGAATGAGCGACTAAAAATTAAAATCAAGGATGTCGAAAATATTTAAACTGGCATACTGAAATACCAAGTGTAAGTTAAAATAAAATCTCAAGCAGCATCACTCGCAGTTGCTATAAAGCCATCGAGCATAGTAGATACTTGCTCGAAGTAATTTTATGTTATCAGCCACACGGATACTTTACTCTATTCAGATTAGTATAGTCTCACGTTTTTACACGTCATTAGTCGAAGTTTGGTCGTTTTAGGGCAGCTCTTGAACAGAAAAAAATGAAAGGAGTTCAGAAGTGAACCATCTCAGTACCGTCAATAGTTGAAGAATTGGGTTCCTGAAGCTATCATAAATACTTTGTGTTCTAACGTATCTAATATGTATGTTTCAAATCACATTTTATTTTTCACTTTAGACAATTTCAGTAAGTTTAAAATTATTTTACATAGTTATTTTAAGTGAACTCACAATAGAAACATTTCAGAACTATGATTGTCGAGTCAATATTCATGGCAAACACCTCGTGAGCCAAGTCAAAAGTATACCTTTTGTCATTTTAATAAGTGTTTTATATTCTAAGGCACTGCAATTCTGAATTTTCTCATGTAATTTGGTTATTTTAAAATTATACAAAAAAAAAATCAATCGCTATTATAACGACGTAACACTATGTCACATCACTAGATTTATGGGTACCTGACTTCGTCCCAACTCGAAATTGTTACACAGTTTTACATCATCAAGCTAAGCTTGAAAGTTGAATAATAAGTAACTTTAGAGCAAAGAAAACACGAAAAAGGTTCACCAACAATCTATCTCAGTATGGTTAAGGGTTAACTGGATCGAATCCCACCTGGGCTTTTATTCAACTATTTGTAATATAAGGTATATAATAATCATTGTTTTTTATTTTACATTATAGACGGACCCAGTAAGTTTAAAATTAAGTTCTTATTTTTTTAGTTATTTAAAATTAGATAATTCATAATTGATACGCAACGAAGTGAATAGGTAGTATTTGAATGAGCGACTAAAAATTAAAATCAAGGATGTCGAAAATATTTAAACTGGCATACTGAAATACCAAGTGTAAGTTAAAATAAAATCTCAAGCAGCATCACTCGCAGTTGCTATAAAGCCATCGAGCATAGTAGATACTTGCTTGAAGTAATTTTATGTTATCAGCCACACGGATACTTTACTCTATTCAGATTAGTATAGTCTCACGTTTTTACACGTCATTAGTCGAAGTTTGGTCGTTTTAGGGCAGCTCTTGAACAGAAAAAAATGAAAGGAGTTCAGAAGTGAACCATCTCAGTACCGCCAATAGTTGAAGAATTGGGTTCCTGAAGCTATCATAAATACTTTGTGTTCTAACGTATCTAATATGTATGTTTCAAATCACATTTTATTTTTCACTTTAGACAATTTCAGTAAGTTTAAAATTATTTTACATAGTTATTTTAAGTGAACTCACAATAGAAACATTTCAGAACTATGATTGTCGAGTCAATATTCATGGCAAACACCTCGTGAGCCAAGTCAAAACTATACCTTTTGTCATTTTAATAAGTGTTTTATATTCTAAGGCACTGCAATTCTGAATTTTCTCATGTAATTTGGTTATTATAAAATTATACAAAAAAAAAATCAATCGCTATTATAACGACGTAACACTATGTCACATCACTAGATTTATGGGTACCTGACTTCGTCCCAACTCGAAATTGTTACACAGTTTTACATCATCAAGCTAAGCTTGAAAGTTGAATAATAAGTAACTTTAGAGCAAAGAAAACACGAAAAAGGTTCACCAACAATCTATCTCAGTATGGTTAAGGGTTAACTGGATCGAATCCCACCTGGGCTTTTATTCAACTATTTGTAATATAAGGTATATAATAATCATTGTTTTTTATTTTACATTATAGACGGACCCAGTAAGTTTAAAATTAAGTTCTTATTTTTTTAGTTATTTAAAATTAGATAATTCATAATTGATACGCAACGAAGTGAATAGGTAGTATTTGAATGAGCGACTAAAAATTAAAATCAAGGATGTCGAAAATATTTAAACTGGCATACTGAAATACCAAGTGTAAGTTAAAATAAAATCTCAAGCAGCATCACTCGCAGTTGCTATAAAGCCATCGAGCATAGTAGATACTTGCTCGAAGTAATTTTATGTTATCAGCCACACGGATACTTTACTCTATTCAGATTAGTATAGTCTCACGTTTTTACACGTCATTAGTCGAAGTTTGGTCGTTTTAGGGCAGCTCTTGAACAGAAAAAAATGAAAGGAGTTCAGAAGTGAACCATCTCAGTACCGTCAATAGTTGAAGAATTGGGTTCCTGAAGCTATCATAAATACTTTGTGTTCTAACGTATCTAATATGTATGTTTCAAATCACATTTTATTTTTCACTTTAGACAATTTCAGTAAGTTTAAAATTATTTTACATAGTTATTTTAAGTGAACTCACAATAGAAACATTTCAGAACTATGATTGTCGAGTCAATATTCATGGCAAACACCTCGTGAGCCAAGTCAAAAGTATACCTTTTGTCATTTTAATAAGTGTTTTATATTCTAAGGCACTGCAATTCTGAATTTTCTCATGTAATTTGGTTATTTTAAAATTATACAAAAAAAAAATCAATCGCTATTATAACGACGTAACACTATGTCACATCACTAGATTTATGGGTACCTGACTTCGTCCCAACTCGAAATTGTTACACAGTTTTACATCATCAAGCTAAGCTTGAAAGTTGAATAATAAGTAACTTTAGAGCAAAGAAAACACGAAAAAGGTTCACCAACAATCTATCTCAGTATGGTTAAGGGTTAACTGGATCGAATCCCACCTGGGCTTTTATTCAACTATTTGTAATATAAGGTATATAATAATCATTGTTTTTTATTTTACATTATAGACGGACCCAGTAAGTTTAAAATTAAGTTCTTATTTTTTTAGTTATTTAAAATTAGATAATTCATAATTGATACGCAACGAAGTGAATAGGTAGTATTTGAATGAGCGACTAAAAATTAAAATCAAGGATGTCGAAAATATTTAAACTGGCATACTGAAATACCAAGTGTAAGTTAAAATAAAATCTCAAGCAGCATCACTCGCAGTTGCTATAAAGCCATCGAGCATAGTAGATACTTGCTTGAAGTAATTTTATGTTATCAGCCACACGGATACTTTACTCTATTCAGATTAGTATAGTCTCACGTTTTTACACGTCATTAGTCGAAGTTTGGTCGTTTTAGGGCAGCTCTTGAACAGAAAAAAATGAAAGGAGTTCAGAAGTGAACCATCTCAGTACCGCCAATAGTTGAAGAATTGGGTTCCTGAAGCTATCATAAATACTTTGTGTTCTAACGTATCTAATATGTATGTTTCAAATCACATTTTATTTTTCACTTTAGACAATTTCAGTAAGTTTAAAATTATTTTACATAGTTATTTTAAGTGAACTCACAATAGAAACATTTCAGAACTATGATTGTCGAGTCAATATTCATGGCAAACACCTCGTGAGCCAAGTCAAAACTATACCTTTTGTCATTTTAATAAGTGTTTTATATTCTAAGGCACTGCAATTCTGAATTTTCTCATGTAATTTGGTTATTATAAAATTATACAAAAAAAAAATCAATCGCTATTATAACGACGTAACACTATGTCACATCACTAGATTTATGGGTACCTGACTTCGTCCCAACTCGAAATTGTTACACAGTTTTACATCATCAAGCTAAGCTTGAAAGTTGAATAATAAGTAACTTTAGAGCAAAGAAAACACGAAAAAGGTTCACCAACAATCTATCTCAGTATGGTTAAGGGTTAACTGGATCGAATCCCACCTGGGCTTTTATTCAACTATTTGTAATATAAGGTATATAATAATCATTGTTTTTTATTTTACATTATAGACGGACCCAGTAAGTTTAAAATTAAGTTCTTATTTTTTTAGTTATTTAAAATTAGATAATTCATAATTGATACGCAACGAAGTGAATAGGTAGTATTTGAATGAGCGACTAAAAATTAAAATCAAGGATGTCGAAAATATTTAAACTGGCATACTGAAATACCAAGTGTAAGTTAAAATAAAATCTCAAGCAGCATCACTCGCAGTTGCTATAAAGCCATCGAGCATAGTAGATACTTGCTCGAAGTAATTTTATGTTATCAGCCACACGGATACTTTACTCTATTCAGATTAGTATAGTCTCACGTTTTTACACGTCATTAGTCGAAGTTTGGTCGTTTTAGGGCAGCTCTTGAACAGAAAAAAATGAAAGGAGTTCAGAAGTGAACCATCTCAGTACCGTCAATAGTTGAAGAATTGGGTTCCTGAAGCTATCATAAATACTTTGTGTTCTAACGTATCTAATATGTATGTTTCAAATCACATTTTATTTTTCACTTTAGACAATTTCAGTAAGTTTAAAATTATTTTACATAGTTATTTTAAGTGAACTCACAATAGAAACATTTCAGAACTATGATTGTCGAGTCAATATTCATGGCAAACACCTCGTGAGCCAAGTCAAAAGTATACCTTTTGTCATTTTAATAAGTGTTTTATATTCTAAGGCACTGCAATTCTGAATTTTCTCATGTAATTTGGTTATTTTAAAATTATACAAAAAAAAAATCAATCGCTATTATAACGACGTAACACTATGTCACATCACTAGATTTATGGGTACCTGACTTCGTCCCAACTCGAAATTGTTACACAGTTTTACATCATCAAGCTAAGCTTGAAAGTTGAATAATAAGTAACTTTAGAGCAAAGAAAACACGAAAAAGGTTCACCAACAATCTATCTCAGTATGGTTAAGGGTTAACTGGATCGAATCCCACCTGGGCTTTTATTCAACTATTTGTAATATAAGGTATATAATAATCATTGTTTTTTATTTTACATTATAGACGGACCCAGTAAGTTTAAAATTAAGTTCTTATTTTTTTAGTTATTTAAAATTAGATAATTCATAATTGATACGCAACGAAGTGAATAGGTAGTATTTGAATGAGCGACTAAAAATTAAAATCAAGGATGTCGAAAATATTTAAACTGGCATACTGAAATACCAAGTGTAAGTTAAAATAAAATCTCAAGCAGCATCACTCGCAGTTGCTATAAAGCCATCGAGCATAGTAGATACTTGCTTGAAGTAATTTTATGTTATCAGCCACACGGATACTTTACTCTATTCAGATTAGTATAGTCTCACGTTTTTACACGTCATTAGTCGAAGTTTGGTCGTTTTAGGGCAGCTCTTGAACAGAAAAAAATGAAAGGAGTTCAGAAGTGAACCATCTCAGTACCGCCAATAGTTGAAGAATTGGGTTCCTGAAGCTATCATAAATACTTTGTGTTCTAACGTATCTAATATGTATGTTTCAAATCACATTTTATTTTTCACTTTAGACAATTTCAGTAAGTTTAAAATTATTTTACATAGTTATTTTAAGTGAACTCACAATAGAAACATTTCAGAACTATGATTGTCGAGTCAATATTCATGGCAAACACCTCGTGAGCCAAGTCAAAACTATACCTTTTGTCATTTTAATAAGTGTTTTATATTCTAAGGCACTGCAATTCTGAATTTTCTCATGTAATTTGGTTATTATAAAATTATACAAAAAAAAAATCAATCGCTATTATAACGACGTAACACTATGTCACATCACTAGATTTATGGGTACCTGACTTCGTCCCAACTCGAAATTGTTACACAGTTTTACATCATCAAGCTAAGCTTGAAAGTTGAATAATAAGTAACTTTAGAGCAAAGAAAACACGAAAAAGGTTCACCAACAATCTATCTCAGTATGGTTAAGGGTTAACTGGATCGAATCCCACCTGGGCTTTTATTCAACTATTTGTAATATAAGGTATATAATAATCATTGTTTTTTATTTTACATTATAGACGGACCCAGTAAGTTTAAAATTAAGTTCTTATTTTTTTAGTTATTTAAAATTAGATAATTCATAATTGATACGCAACGAAGTGAATAGGTAGTATTTGAATGAGCGACTAAAAATTAAAATCTAAGATGTCGAAAATATTGAAACTGGCATACTGAAATACCAAGTGTAAGTTAAAATAAAATCTCAAGCAGCATCACTCGCAGTTGCTATAAAGCCATCGAGCATAGTAGATACTTGCTCGAAGTAATTTTATGTTATCAGCCACACGGATACTTTACTCTATTCAGATTAGTATAGTCTCACGTTTTTACACGTCATTAGTCGAAAGTTGGTCGTTTTAGGGCAGCTCTTGAACAGAAAAAAATGAAAGGAGTTCAGAAGTGAACCATCTCAGTACCGTCAATAAATGAAGAATTGGGTTCCTGAAGCTATCATAAATACTTTGTGTTCTAACGTATCTAATATGTATGTTTCAAATCACATTTTATTTTTCACTTTAGACAAATTCAGTAAGTTAAAAATTATTTTACATAGTTATTTTAAGTGAACTCACAATAGAAACATTTCAGAACTATGATTGTCGAGTCAATATTCATGGCAAACACCTCGTGAGCCAAGTCAAAATTATACCTTTTGTCATTTTAATAAGTGTTTTATATTCTAAGGCACTGCAATTCTGAATTTTCTCATGTAATTTGGTTATTTTAAAATTATACAAAAAAAAAATCAATCGCTATTATAACGACGTAACACTATGTCACATCACTAGATTTATGGGTACCTGACTTCGTCCCAACTCGAAATTGTTACACAGTTTTACATCATCAAGCTAAGCTTGAAAGTTGAATAATAAGTAACTTTTGAGCAAAGAAAACACGAAAATGATTCACCAACAATCTATCTCAGTATGGTTAAGGGTTAACTGGATCGAATCCCTCGTGGGCTTTTAATCAACTATTTGTAATATAAGGTATATAATAATCATTGTTTATTTTTTACATTATAGACGGACCCAGTAAGTTTTAAATTAATATAGAGGACAATAACTGGAGCTAATAAAATTAAAAGAGCGCACAAATTTAAGACACCATCACTATATTGAATGTAAAGCAGAAGTGAAGACAGGAAGAACAAAATAAAACTAAAACATTCTACTTGTTCAAAAATAGCATAAAAAAACATAAAGTTTACGGAAAAGTATTTACATTAAAATACAATAAAGAGATCGCCAACATGGCCCCGAGCGGTGTGAAACACTAGTTTAAATTGTAAGGCGCACCAACTTTCGTACTGGCCTACGCAGCACACCCCCTTTGGTCTTTACATCGACAACCCGAGTTATTTTATCTCTACCTTCAAATTTTTTAACTACTTTCCCTAAAGGCCAATAGTTTCGTGGTAAGTTCCCATCTGCTATCAGTACCACGTCTCCGACATCTACAGCTTGATGCGACGGTACTGCTTGCTTCGGAGTCAGAAGCGGAAGACATTCTCGAACCCATCGCTGCCAGAAGTGATCAGCCATTCTTTGAGCTTTTCGCCAGTCCACTCTCCTGATCAAGTCAGCATCTGTGAACTCACACAGTTGGTGATCGTTGCTGGATGTTCCAATCAAGAAATTAAAAGGAGTAATTGCTTGATCGCTGTCAACGTCGACTCCGACATGAGTAAAGGGTCTGGAATTGACCATGGCTTCTACTTCTAAAAGCAGGGTGTTCAAAACTTCGATTCGTGGAGTCCTCTCTTTTAAGGTAATTTTTAATGCCGTTTTTACACTGCGCACCAAACGTTCCCAGCAGCCACCAATGAATGGCGAGGAGGGTGGGATGAACTTCCAGTTTATGCCCTTGTTTATGGAAAAGTCGTAAAGGTCAGGTAGGATGTTTGAAGCACCTACAAATGCAGTGCCGTTATCAGAGTAGATGCATGCAGGGCAACCACGACGAGCTATAAAGCGGCGGAGAGCCATCAGTGCAGAATCTGAAGTCAATGATTCAACAATTTCTATGTGTATTGCTCGAATTGTTAGGCACGTAAATAAAGCGATCCAAATCTTCATTTGACGACGACCAATGAAGGCTTGCAGAAGCCCAAAATAATCCACCCCGGTGAAAGTAAAAGGGCGTGTGTGATGAGCCATTCTGACATCAGGTAAATCTCCAATCGGTGGTATAGATGGTTTCGCTTTGAGATTACGACAGAGTTGACACTGCTTTGCAACGCTTCTTACAGCGGGACGCAATCCAATAACGTAAAACCGTTTACGTAGTTCATTAACGACGAGTTCATTGCTTCCATGGGCGAATTTCACGTGGAGAAAGTGGATCAACAATCGAACTATTTTATGTTTCCCGTCGAGTAGTATCGGATGTGGATCGATGTCTGTTGATGCTCCAGTACGGCCTGATAATCTAAGGATCCTATCATCGCCTAGAATTAATGATATATTCTTTAACCTACTCTTTTTACAAACGGGGCGTGCAGCGTTAATTTCAATATACTCTTTCATAAACGAATCTAGTTGAACACGTTGAAATATATGACGTTCAGCTGATAAAATAAAAGACATCTCTAAAGGTATCAAATCACGTTTGCGGTGAACGGGTGTCAACTTAGAATTTTGAGCTGAATCCCGAAAAAGGAATATCGCTTGATGTATCCGCGCAGTAGCGCGAACGAATCGTAACCAAGCGCTAAAACGTAGATGATCAGCAACCACCGGTGAAGGTGGTTCACATGATTGTGTGATTGTTAATCCTACCAAATCTTGATTTTTTTTGCACTCAAGAATTGGTACAACTTCAATATTTGGTTCACAGGGCCATTCTTGAGCTGGTAAAAGAAGAAATGATGGCCTGGTAAACCACCGTGAGGAAATTGTAAATCATTTTTAAATCGTGTAGCATCGTCTGCAACGTTGAAAGACGAAGGCACGTAGTTCCAATCAGAAACATCAGTAATTTCACAAATTTCACATACTGTCTGAACGCAACCACTTAAGAACTGTTTGAGAATCTGACCAGAAAAATGTTTCATCTGGCTTGCGTTTATGCGCATCGATCACGTAAGTGGCTAGCCGTGCTGCTATTAAGGCTGCCTGCAACTCCAGTCTTGGAATTGTAGTAGGTTTTAGAGGAGCAACACGTGCTTTACTACCAATTAAAGCTAATTTAATGTTTCCGCTTGAATACAAAAAGCGCCAGTAGCCAACACATGCGTAAGCACGCTCACTGGCATCCGCGAAAAAATGAAGTTGACAAGACTCTACTTGTTCCAAAGACTTGACGTAACAACGAGGAATCGAAATATTTGAGACTTTTTCTAAATCTTTGATCCATTCTAACCATTCTGCCACAAACTTATCAGGTAGCGCTTCATCCCACGTTGTTGCCATCTTCCACGTCTTTTGAAAAAGCACACGACCTTTTATTATTAAAGGAGTAAGATATCCCGCCGGATCGTAAGCTTTCATTAAAATCGAAAGCACATTGCGCTTAGTAAAAGTTTTTGGTAAATTTTCAGAAGTGCAACATGGCAAGGAAAGTGAGTCGGCGGCTACATTCCAAGTAACGCCCAGTACACGTACTTGTGAAGTAGAAACTGATCCTACGCTTACTTCAGTAACTTCTTTCGCACACAACTCATCTGGTAACATAGAAAGAGCCTTAGGGGAATTCGATACCCAAGATCTCATCTCAAAACCTGCAACTGTGTGAATTGCAACAATGTCCGCACTTAATTGTGCTGCTTCTTGCTCAGAATCGCAGCTACCTAAAAAGTCATCCATATAAGTGTCACGTAAGGTTGCAGCTGCTGCTTCGGGATATAATTCTTGCTGTTCAATAGCATTCCTATTTTTAACATAAAGGGCTGTACAAGGAGAAGATACCGCACCAAATATCATAGAAGACATTCGGTACTCTACCAGGTCATTACCATCTCGCCAGAAAAATCGTTGAGCATCTCTGTCTTCAGGCCTTATTTTTATTTGTGGAAACATCTCTCGAATATCTGCTGACAGAGCAATCCGACCTTCCCTAAAACGCATCAAAATTGCTAGAAGTGGTTGAAGAAGATCAGGGCCAGGTAAGAGCATTGAGTTTAAACTTACCCCTTCACACTTTGCCGCAGAGTCGTGAACCACACGGAGTTTCTTTTTCTGAGGATGCATCACACTAAAATGTGGAAGATACCAAGTTATTCCGGTAGAAGAAGGCTGGACATGAGGATATTTCTCAGCGTATCCCTTGTCAATCATGGCTTTAATATTCTGTCTATAATTTTCGGCATATGCAGGATCCTTGAACATTTTTCTTTCAAGGGATCTAAAACGCGACAACGCTAGATTACGACTAACTGGTACACGTTCGATATTATCACGCCATAATAAACCTGTTTGAAAATTACCTGAAGATAAACGTTGAGTTGTCTCTTCCAACAACTTAAGTGCTCTCTCGTCGTCAGTGGAACGGCAATCCTTTTTTTGTATACCAATGGATTCTAGCCTGTAGTTTTCTTTTAAGAGTTCATCTAACGTACGGTCCACTGTAATGGTGTCCAACGTGACGTGATTAATAAAGTCCATAGGCTTTGCTTTGATTGTAGAAAACCCATATAAAACCCAACCTAATGGAGTTAAGGCTGCAGCAGGTTGAGATGAAGTTCCACTACGAATCATTTTAGTGTAAGTGATATGCCAATTATCAATTCCTATTAAAAGTGTAGGCTTTGCATTTTCATAGCATAAAACATCGCGCAAATCGTTGAGATAGTCAATGCCTTGAATTATTTCGGACGGCACAGACTGACTTGTTATCGCTAAATTAACAATAGATCGTACAACAATCGTATGAACATCCGAACTGTGGCAGCCTTTCACTTTGATATTTACATAACTTACCTCGCATTCTTTCGTAAGACCCCCGATACAATTTACACGAAGAGACTCTTTGGGTCCCACTGCGCCAATGGAGTCCGCCACAGCCTGGTCAATAAAAGAACCGGTGGCTCCGTCGTCCAACAGAGCAAATGTATCTGTACTACCTTTAGGTCCACTCACAGTAACCGGAACAATATTGAGCAACGGCCTATTTTCTTCCGGTTGAGAGCTGTGTGAAACAAGTGCTACCTCTGGCTCTTTCAGTAGACTATTTTCCGGTTCGTCGACTTCATTTTCGACTTCTACCGTGACGCAATTTGAGTTTACCGTTGACCTGTGTAAAAGTATGTTGTGTCATAGATGACACCCGACGACTTTACATACTTTTTTAAAAGCATTATATTTATGCCCGCTTTTTGATAAACATCGATAACAAACTTTATTTTTAGTTACCCAATCCCAACGTTCGTCAATTGAAAGTGATATGAACTTTTTACATTCTCCAACCTTATGAGAATCACTCAGACAGTATTCACACTTGTTGGCAGATGTCAAAGAAGTTGTGAATACCTTTTCTTTGCTAGGTTGCCTAGTAACTGGGACTGGAAAGTGTTTGACATATGTCGGATCAGAGTATGACAAACCAAATCTTATTTGTTTTGTAGATTCAAAATCTAAGAAATCTGCCAAAAGTTCCGAGTTCGGGCTTACCAGAGTCATGTAATGCAGCATAATCCCTCCACCTATATCGTAAAATCGGCGTAAGCTTACCGACGATAGTCTGAGCGAGCTCAGGTGAAGCCATATACTCTGGTTGGTGCAGATCTCTGATCACTTCCACGGAGTTTCGAACTCGGTAAGCAAAAACGTTGAGGTCTCGTACAGAGTCCTGAAAAGTTAGCCTTGGTAGGCCTCGTAAAACGGCAAGTTCATGGAAGATTATAAACTCCGGCCTGCCAAAGCGAGTTTCTAAAGATGTGATTATCATACCTGGATCCGCGGCAGTCATCAACAGGGCAGAAACAGCTTCCTTAGCAGGACCCTGTAATGCCGCGCTCAGGCGGGCCACATTTTCTTCGGGGCTGAATCCGGCCTGCGTCCTTGCGAAAGTCCTTTTGAACCGCAGCCACCCTGAAGCGTGGCCGTCGAAAGAAGGAAGTGTACCACCAACCTGCATCCTCTTGCTAGCGACGTCGATAACTTCCGCCAGGTGTAATAAAGAATTGTGTGTACCTATCATATTACTTTTATTTGTGTTCTCAAAACATTCATCGCGTAAATTAGCGTGGTGTGTGCCTGAAGGTAATGCGTGAATAGTGTTTCCTTGTCTTAAGGCGCCACCCGGCGCTGGAATCGCGTTAGGGAGAGGGGTGGCGCATGTATTCTGCACAGGCACCTGGACACACTGCTGTTGAAAGGTATTTTGCGGCGTAGCACCATAATTATGTCTCTCTAGAGGAGCTGGAGTGGTTAGTGGGGGTTGGAGATCACTGCAAACATTTTGATTATTTTCCACATCAAAAGTGTGATCGTCACACTTTATTAGCCACTTTTGTGTTGAGCTGCTACGCATCGATGCTGAGGACTCTAAAACAGCCAGCTCAGCTTTGAGCTCTAAAACTGCAACTATTTTCTCTTGTTTTACAAAACGCGCAGCGGTCTGGAGCTCCAAATCTGCTAGCTTTTTCTCTTGCTCCGCTATACGGCGGGCATACTGCGCTTTTAGCGTGAATTTTTGAGCTTTTGTAAATATATTACTTCTGAGTGATGCCGGAGTGACAGAAGCGGAAATAAGAGGCGCTATGTCTTGGGTGGGACCAACCAACTGAGCCGACGTTGGCACCAAAGGCGCACCAAGCAAAGGAGCATCGGCATCAGACGGTCCCGACACAGCGCTGCTCGCCGCACCGGGTTGTGTTTTATTAGCTTTTGTTACTGACCTTGTTATAGGCATCTTGGTTGGACACTTCTGAAGTAATATAGAGGACAATAACTGGAACTAATAAAATTAAAAGAGCGCACAAATTTAAGACACCATCACTATATTGAATGTAAAGCAGAAGTGAAGACAGGAAGAACAAAAGAAAACTAAAACGTTCTACTTGTTCAAAAATAGCATAAAAAAACATAAAGTTTACGGAAAAGTATTTACATTAAAATACAATAAAGAGATCGCCAACAATTAAGTTCTTATTTTTTTAGTTATTTATAATTAGATAATTCATAATTGATACGCAACGAAGTGAATAGGTAGTATTTGAATGAGCGACTAAAAATTAAAATCAAAGATGTCGAAAATATTGAAACTGGCATACTGAAATACCAAGTGTAAGTTAAAATAAAATCTCAAGCAGCATCACTCGCAGTTGCTATAAAGCCATCGAGCATAGTCAATAGTTGGACAATGGGGTTCCTGACGCTTTAATAAATACTTTGTGTTCTTACGTATCTAATTATAACAAGGTGGCAAAAACCGTTCCATCCTTAAAAAACAAAAGAACATCTACTGTCAAGTGTGAAGTGAAAAAGTGGTTACTTACGTTGTCTTACGACGACACAGAAAACATAATATCGCAGATCCGCACTGAACAATGAGCTTTTGTACACACACGTGCATAGCACACACCCACGCGCGCATACACCCCCCCCCCCCACACACACACACACACACACACGCGTGTAGCGCTGCAAACCTTGGCTCTAATGAGACCTCGTGTATTGCGGCGTTACACAAACACGCACACACACATACAACTACACTATGGGCATAATTTAAACAGAGTGCATAATCTTACTAATTGCTGTTGAGTAACTTCATTGCTATATTCATTTTTATTTTTGATCCATTTATTATTATTATTGTATAACTGATCTTAGTGTGTTATTTTAAATAGAACCAAGTTTTTTGTTGTAATGCTTGTAACCTAGGATACCTCCATACCATATCATTTTTTGTATGTTTCGTTTTTCTGGTCGCCACAATACGGGCCTCTGAGCCTAGTGTGGGGCCGCTGGAAATAGTTGGAATTATCTCCTTATGTTTTGTTCTGTGAATGTATTGTTATATTGAAAATTCCACTGTAATATATGTGTTCAGAAAATAAATAAATGATTGAAAAATGATTGATTAATATGTATCTTTCAAATAACATTTTATTTTTCACTTTAGCCAATTCCAGTAAGTTTAAAATTATTTTACATAGTTATTTTAAGTGAACTCACAATAGAAACATTTCATAACTATGATTGTCGAGTCAATATTCATGGCAAACACCTCGTGAGCCAAGTCAAAAATATATCTTTTGTCATTTTAATTAGTGTTTTATATTCTAAGGCGCTACAATTTGGTTATTTTCTCATGTAATTTGGTTATTTTAAAATTAAAAAAAAAAACATATATCAATCGCTATTATAACTACGAGTACGTAATACTATGTCACATCACTAGATTTATGGGTACCTGACTCCGTTCCAACTCGAAATATTTACACAGTTTTACATCATCAGGCTAAGCTTGAAAGTTGAATAATAAGTAACTTTTGAGCAAAGAAAACACGAAAAAGGTTCACCAACAATCTATCTCAGTATGGTCAAGCTTTAACTGGATCGAATCCCTCCTGGGCTTTCAATCAACTATTTGTAATATAAATAAATTAAAATTAATAAATAAATAATAAATTTATTTGACTTTTCTTATGGCTATGTATAGAAATAGGTACAGTTATACAGTTGTATAGTATACATATAATTAATAATTAAAATAATTGTGCAACATACATTGAGTCCGTGGACTGTACATATTTGTAGGTGAACCCTAAATCCCACACTAGGAGAGTTCTTGTTTCGTGGGATTTGGTGCCTTCCGTATAAATATTGAATGAAATTAGTGGTTACGTGTAGTCTAAATTAACAGTAGGTATATTACAAAATATATAAGATTTTGGAGTTAATATTAATCAATATATCAACAGCGGTACGTAATAATACATTTTCGTAAATAATTGAATAAAAAATGTTTTTTTTTCACGTTATAACGTTTGATAAATCGATGAACGCCGTATGCATGCACGAATTAGTGTTACGTTCCGCCTAAGCCGAGCGTGCAAGCGAGAGCGCGGAACAAGCGTTAGAGAGGCACGATTTGGCGTTTGGCTTGTTTCAGTCGTTGCGTTGATTCAAAAACGTTGTCTCGTAAAATTATCGTCCAAAAACCGACTCCATAGACAAATAATCTTTACTTTACTTTTTACTTATTAGCATGCTGGCCACGCTGCCTACTGGCAGTGGGCTTTGAGTATTTGTATTATCTTAAGACATGATAATATATTTTTTATTAATTATTATTAGTGTTCACAAATCAATTAAAAACTTTAAGCGTAATGGTATAATTATAAAATTTTATTGTTAAGTTATTAATTAACAATAACATTTTACTTAGAAAAGTTTTACTTACAAATTTTAATTTTTATTTTAGATTGTGGAGGAAGCCAGTGTAAGTTAAAATTGATGTTGTTGATATATTGTTGCTTGTTTTCTAGATTTATTTACTATTTTTATTGCTACATTTCATTATTTCAGCTTATGGTACGTTTTTTTTAAATATTACTATTATATCAACTTCACCAATTTCAAGTTATTTGAAATATAAATCACATATTTGGAGGTTTATTGTGATAAATAACTCAAAATTTGTCGTTATCGCATATTCTATGCCAAAATTGTACTTAGTTTTAAAACTTCATTTGGTATATATACAGGGTTATTTATAATCAATTAGCATCCTTCTAGGGGTTTATTCTGTATACTGTATAACTACTTTTGTTCTACGACTTTCGTCAAAACTCAAAAATTTTTTTGTTGTTCCATAGAAAAATACAGTTCACCTGCGACAAAATGTATAATGGTTTTATTTAAAAATCAATATGTATTGTATTTTGTTATCTTTTTCATTTTACAGTTAGACGTGAGTAAAAAACTTTCCATTGAAAGAAAATATGAACTTTTTTTGTAGAACTTCAAATACCTAATATAAATAATTGTTGTTATGTAATGCGTGATAAAACTTCTTTATCTTTGGGGAAAATGCAAACCAACATTTTGTTATAGTGGGATAAATACAACATTATAGCTCGGGTGATTAGAAAAAGAGCAAAGATAGTTTTGAAATTCCCTGAAAATAATATATATGATATGTTTTAATAATGACGTCATTAAATTTTTTTCAGGCCAATATGGTAAGTTAGCTTAAAATTGGCAAAAAATATACTGAACATAAAAAAATATTGAGGATAATTGAAAATTGAAATATATTTGAAAACAATAATGAATTGATTTTTTTTTTATTTTAGACCATGGTAAATATAATATTTCTTATATATTTTTAATAATAATTTTTATAATCGCATTGTGACGAGCCGTCGGTGAGTGGCGACACCGCGAACCCCGATTCCCTGGGGCTAAATGAGACCCCTGACTCCTTTCTTGCCTTAACCGGCCGCCTAGGAGTGGAAACCGCAAGAGCTAAGAACCTAAGCTCCAGGGTGGAAGTGTTAAAGGGCATAAAGCCGCTAGTAGCTCTAAGTGAACGCGCAGCTCACCTCGCGACACCCTAAGCCGTTCACACCAATGTTGCCTCTCCGGTGCCTACTCACGGTAGCTTTTATGTGGGGCCCATTTAGTGGATGGCATGTCACCGCCTTAATATTTTGATATGAGGCATTACTTCGCGGGTGCCGCACCTCATTCCGTAGACCGGCTTTGTAAATCATCCAGAAGTTCACTACAATAGCCCATTATTTTTTGAATTTGTTACTCACTATAGGTTTCATTGTATCATCATCTCAGCTCTATAGATAAATGATGTATTAAAAGGGGCCCCTTAGTGTTGGCTTCGACTCTACGGATGCCCATCAAAAAACCGGGCCTGGCCCGAGAGAAGTTTTGAATAAAGTGAAATAATTATAACTGTATTTTATACAGAATTTTAACGATAAGTAGATCTCATACCAACGGTACGAATCAAGTGTATTTCAACAGCATTTTTACTACGTAACTTTCATCGATGATAAATATTTTGATCAACTAGGAACAGTTTTGTAATTTTTTGCTTTTTATAACAACGTTGCATTGTACCCTTCAGCGTGGTAACGCTTTTCGTACTCTAGATTTGTTTTATTTATAATAACGATTACTTTAAGATTTTTTATATTAATTTGTATTGGAGCGTAGTATGATAGGCATCAAGAGGTCGGACAGAGTTCGAAACATAGCACTGCGTTCCATCACAGGTGTAGGTAGTTGACGTAGGCCAAAAAGCTGCTTAACTAAAATGGGATTGGGCGGGTCATATGGTTCGGTTGCACCCCGAGAGAAGAGCCAAGATTGTCACACGCAGTGGGTATCGGAGGGCAGACGAAGGCAGGGAAGGCCTAAACGCTGGTGTGACGATCTTGACACTTTCCGGGAAGGATGGCGGGATTCGGCTACAGAACGCGATAAATAGAAAGAAGTGGGGGAGACCTTAGCCCAGAAGTGGGACAGCATAGGTTGAGAAAAAAATTGTATTGACTAGGCATAATTGACTTGACAATTGACTGGACACTTGACCCCAACGAAACTACGTTCCATTTTTAATTTGTCGTTAATTTCATAAAAAAAATTGTTCATTATTATCTTCTCAATAAATATATTTAATGAAATAAAAGTAGTATACATAAGAATAACAATAAATATATTGAATTAATCATTAATAACACAGTCAAAGTGTTTTATAACATATTTGCTCGTAAAGTGGCTGTAATTACACCAATTTCAATATTGTAATGTATTTTATCACGCGTTATTGTAATGTAAAACGCACGAATTTTTTTTTTAATAAAGTAACATGCACGGTTTTTGAGATGGTCCGTCTAAAAATGAACGATACTTTTTAAAATCTTAGCAAAGAGTTTTTATGTCAGAAAAGTGGTCAATATTCTGGCAACGTAACAATCACTTTTAAAAATTGTTCAAATTTCTATAACTGCTTTAACAAGTAATTAAAGATTTATTCGTTGAAGAAAGTCAGAGTTTTATTAATTTCCTCGCAAATATGTTATAAAACGTCGTATGACATACGTGCGCTTTGAAAATTACAGCCTCTGCTTCCTTATAGCCCTCGCCTACGGCTCGGGCTAGCAATATCGCCTCGGCTGTAATTTTCAACTAACCGCACTTATATCATAATGTACTATTATTATTAATAAATTAACAAGAATGTATTTCCAGCCAGAGGTAAATATTAATATAATTATGATAATTTTTGCATATTTACCGTTTATTTATTTATACAATTCTATTTTGTAAAAAAAAATATCAACAGCCGATGAACTTAATGTGCGGAATAGATTTTTACTTGTAGGAATATAGGTACATAATTATTATTAGATTAAGTAGATAGGTACCTAAATTATAGAGGAGGTCCGTAGAAGAACCAAATTTACCGACATAGCCTAACGGATCGGCAAGTCGAAATGGCAGTGAGCAGGACACATAGTGCGGAGGACTGATGACCGTTGGGGTAGAAAAGTTTTCAAGTAGAGACCACGTACCGGCAAGCGCAGCATAGGACGTCCACCTTCAAGGTGGACGGATGACCTCGATAAGACCGCAGGATCGCGCTGGATGCAAGTCACTTCCAACCGGTCTTATTAGAGGCATATGTTCAGCTGTGAACGTCCTATTGCTGATGGATGATAGATGGACGAAGTACCCACCTAAAAGAGAAAAAAAATGCATTTTTTTAAATTCTCACTATTTTAGAACATTTTGATTTTCTCCCATCTAAGAATTGACACATTTTCTTGTAATTTAACAAAAAAGAGACATTTTTTTGCCGATGCCTCTTCGCATTTTACCAGTGCTATACTTACCTTTTTAAGGTTTATTTTTGGCCAAAAATTCATGTACATTTTTACTATTGCAGAATGCCGTAAGTTATAATTATACCTACTTTATTATTTATATTAATGTTTATGCATCAGAATTATTGAAAGTGCAAATATACTTATCGCTACATTAACACGTTTCAGGTCACGGTCAGTAACTTCATCAAAATAACGTAAAATAAACATTATGCTAACGCTCCACCTGCCCTTTCGCGTGTAAATTAGCGCGCTAATTTAGCCGTTACGTAGATGTAGCCGTTTTAACGCGCTGAAACGTTGGCGTGGTTACTATACGTTAAACGTTACACGTAACGGCTTAATTAGGGCGCTAATTAACACGACATGACGCAGATGCAGTAGTAGCAGTAAGGATAAAACTGCAAATATCTAATACAATAACTTATTTGTTTCGCAGGATGCTTATGTAAGTTTTAGCAAGATTATACTGTCATTTAATTAGTGTTTTAATTTTATTAACTACTTTTACGTACTTTTTAAATTTTCTTTACTAATACTCATGTTGCTGTATTTATTTTTCATGTCTACATAAATCCACATAAACAACGGTAAATTATTATTACTATTATTTACATTTACTTTTACTACGATTTAATAAATCAATGTTTGACAATAAAATATATCTTTTTTAGATGCAGGGCGTAAGTAGCTATCAGTCAAATATATTTTATTATTATTTTTTATACAGATAATGTGCAAGTTAAAAAGTATTAAGTACATTAATATTCTGTAATCTTCTATGTTTTATACAGAATCCAATGAAAGTAAGTATTTTTCAGTTTCACTAATTTAATTTTATTTTACTTATGTAGAGTGAGTAGATCGGATGGCAGGAGGCCGGATGGACTGACTTTGGTGCCTTGGAAGAACGGGAAATGTCTGGTATGGGATGCCACGTGCGTCAGCACTGTTGCTGCCTTTCACCTTAGTCGCTCCACCCAGTCTCCTGCGGTGGCTGCGGAGGATGCAGCTGCTAGAAAACGGCAAAAATATGCGGAATTGGAGGCGCAATATTACTTTGTGCCTGTCGCCGTTGAGACATTGGGTTCTTGGGAGACCGAGAGCAAGAAGCTGATTCGAGAGATTGGGCAACGGATCAGGGAAAGAAACGGTGACCCCCGTTCCGGTTGTTTTTTGGTGCAGAGGTTGGCCATTGCCATTCAGCGCGGTAATGCAGCCAGTGTGATGGGGACTTTTGCGCCGGGGACAATCAGGGGCGGGCTTTTCGATTAATGTTTTGTGAGCTAGTCTTGTGTTTTGTTATTAATGTAGATATTATGACACATTAACAAATATTGTAATTAAAGTAAGTTCGTATAGGCCGGGTGGCTAGCCCTTGTGTCAGAGTTTTTAGGCCGCCTGAAGGCCTCTGACGTGGCTAAACGGTTAAAACAACCGGGACCTACAATTTAACGTGTCATCCGAACCACGGTAGCGCTCAGTTGGAAAATGCCACCCGCGGTCACCCATCCAAATACTGACCGTGCGGAACGTTGCTTAATTTCGGTGATCGCTGACAAACACCTAGTCAAACTACGCTACGAGCGCTACTAATATTGTAATTAATATTTATTTAATAATAGTTATGAGACTAACATTTTTGATACTAGTAAAAAAATAAATTTAGTTGTTACTCTACGTTTTATTAAATAATAATTTTACTTATTTCAAAAAGTACTTTAAATTTTTATTTGAAGTTATTCAAGGTCTAAGCTCATATGGGCCGCATGGCTAGTCCTAGTGTCAGAGTATTTAAATCGCCTGAAGGCTAATTTGACGTGGTTTAACGGTTAAACACCCTTTGTGGGTAGGCCTACGTCCTGCAGTGGACTATTAAAAGGCTGGTACAGTACAGTAAAGTACAGTAACGGTTAAAGTAACCGGGACCCGAAAATTAATGTGACATCTGAGTCACGGAGCGCCTTTTATTTAAAATTATTATACTCTATAAAATTTAACTTGATCTCTGCGACAGTGGCATTGACATAGAAGATTGACATTTTTAGAGTTGAGATAGTGGTGGAAAAAATCGATTTTCAAACAATGTTGTAATGAAATCGAATGAGTAGTTGAAGGTGAGAAATTGGATTTTATTTACTTACTATTATTTAAGATCAAGTATGTACACATGTAAATAATGTTATGATATTAATTAAATTCTCATAATAATGTAACGATAGTATTTATCGTCGTTTTTCACTATTATCGATGCTAATGTAACATATAATTGGGTTTAATTTAATTATACATGTAAAAAATGTTATGATATTAAAATATACAATAAAATTAATGATAAATCAAGTTTTATTTAAAATATCGTCAGTATAAACTATCGATATTTTAAATAAAACTCTATCTAAAACTCTGTGGTCACGATCATTCGTCGCCCATCACTAATCGGCATGCCCAAAAAGTATGACATTGACAG
This sequence comes from Hypomecis punctinalis, assembly GCA_949316475.1. Classification (NCBI taxonomy): domain Eukaryota; kingdom Metazoa; phylum Arthropoda; class Insecta; order Lepidoptera; family Geometridae; genus Hypomecis; species Hypomecis punctinalis. Next base: position 3,411,170 of record OX438795.1, read on the forward strand.
GTACTGTCTTTACTATTAAGAAATTCAGGACTTCATAGGCGTAATTTTCCTGACAGATTTCGCAGAGATCAAATTAAATTTTGTAGAGTATAGATATATTTAAAAAAAAATGTGTATAACATTATCAAATAAAATTTAAAGTACTCTAATTTGAGTAAAAACTAAATAATCAAAAGTGTCGACATTAACAAGTCTAATCTAAATAAATATTTAAATATCATTAAATCAAATTCTTATTAATTCCAGACTACGGTAAGTTTATCAAAGCTTTAACGAACATTAACAACAACGTAATCTATGTCCTCAAGTTTGAAATAAAGATATCGCAGGAAAAAAGTTGCAATAGTAATGCAATTAAAAAGTTACAATGATAATGCAAGGAAAAAGTTGCAATGATACATTGCAACAAAAAATTGCAATTACAATGCAAATAAAACGTTGCATTTATAATGCGGGCAAAACGTTGCAATTATTATGCAAGTAAAGTTGCAATCATAATGCAACGTAAAAGTTGCAATAGTAATGCAAGTAAAATGTTACCAAAAAGTTGCCATGATATGACAAGAGAAAAGTTGCAATAATAAATATTGCAAGAGAAAAGTTGCAGTAAGAAATAATTAATTCAAGTAAAAAGCAATCATAATGAGTATTGCATTTGTTGTAGTATTGTAATTGAAATATCATAGCAACTTCTTGCTACTGCTTAATACTGTACGGCACAGCTGTGTTTCCTGTACTGTTTTAGTGCTGTTGTTGTTACTTTTTTAACACGCGATTTTTTTTAGTTTCATCTATATGTTTGCTTGCTTGTAACTTTTGCCCTTTTTTGTGCCCTTTGAGCTCGATTTTGACCTACTTTGAGCGATCAGATTTTCTTTGAACTTTGCACACCTATCAAAGACCGTTGACAATGCATGCATTTATTAAAAAAAATATATGATGACTACTAAGCATGTTTTTTAAAACTATATTTAAATTATTTTGACGCTGCTGTACAGGGTTAGTGTCCTAGACTTGTCACCGTACTATGATTGATGGCAGCCTTATAAAATAATTAGTTTTTACCCGCGGCTTCGCCCGCATGATATTTTGATTTTTGATGCAATATATTTTATTATAATTTATAGCCTATGTGTTATTCTGATATATAAGCTATATTATTATTATATTATTATTGCAAAGTTTCATCTCAATCCGTTCAGTAGTTTTTGCGTGAAAGAGTAACAAACATCCATACATCTATCCATCCATCCATCCTCACAAACTTTCGCATATAATATACTAGTTTTTACCCGCGGCTTCGCCCGCATGATATTTTGATTTTTGACGCAATATCATTATAATTTATAGCCTATGTGTTATTCTGATATATAAGCTATATTATTGCAAAATTTCATCTAAATCCGTTCAGTAATTTTTGCGTGAAAGAGTAACAAACATCCATACATCCATCTATCCATCCTCACAAACTTTCGCGTTTATAATATTAGTAGGATTATAGTAGGAAGTAACAAACATCCATACATCTATCCATCCATCCATCCATCCTCACAAACTTTCGCGTTTATTATATTAGTAGGATGAACAATTTTTAATGTAGTATTTTAATTTATTTATAGGAGCTTGTGAGTATTGTTTATTTGTAGAATGTATTTATTAATAAAATAAAACCTAAAGTTTCGAATACAATTTAATTTTCTATCATTGATTTAATCAAAATAGCGGTATTTTGATTAAATCAATGTTTTCTATTCATATTAATTTCAATTTTAAAGACGCAGCTAGTATGAAATTAAATTATATCAACTAATATCATTTTTAAGATTTTTAAATACAGTATTTTTGCAGTTGAACGTGAGTATATTATATGAATTTATAATTTATATATAGTATAAGATCAGCAGAAGTATAGGGAAGGTTTAAACGGTGAGAAAATATAAAAAATGTGAGAAGAGTAATAAAAACTTTAAATAAATTTTCCCATACAAAATGATCCTGCCTTTTAAAGTTGCTGTATCTGACATCGCTGACAGATTGACAGTTGAAGTTCACCGGGTCAGCCAGTTTTATTGATAATAATATTTTTGATACACCTAGTCTAGTCTTTAATTCCTCTATGCACCTAGTGCAATTTTTTTCTTAGTAATTACGTTACAATAAATCGTTACATATTCAAATTTTAGCCTCGTAAAACTGCTTCACATAGGTAAAAATATAAATTGAAATAATTATTCAACAACAATATTGTAATTAATTGATATTTATCTCTTTGTTTTTAGTTCACGGTAAATAAAACAGTCGATTTTTTATTAACATAACTGTTTTCTTTTTATTTACACATATTTATTTATATTTTTATTTTTATTTCCAGTTACCAGTACGTACATTATTTAAAAAAATATTTGTTGACATTATTGTACCTACTTACCTAAGTTTTATTCTAATTAAAATATTTTTGTTAAAGGGAGGTGCTGTAAGTGAGAAATTTATTTGTTTTTCAAACATATTATATACCAACTGATTTAATTCATATTTATAAGACTGTTTAATTTCATTTGATAGATAAATAGAGATAGGCTTCAACCGGACTCGAGAGGTACTACTGGTCACTGTGGTACTATGTACTGTGGTATTATGTGTGTCCGGTTGCCTATTTTCAGTAAAATTATTGACAGTATTGAAATATTGACAATATTGAAATTAAATAATGACAATATTGAAATTATTAGATGTGCATATTGATTATAATTTATAATTTACTAATTTATAATACTGATTGCATATGATTTTGTTTTAGATGGTGGTAAGTAAAATGAACCAAATTTGTCAAGGTGTGAGGGAATTCTGTAGGAATTCATTCGTACGGGACCGAGATTTGAATCCATGACTCACGATTGTAAGGCGGGGATCACCATCTCACTACAATTCAATATCACACCACTAGACCACCACAGAGAGATAAAATCGATGGCGAATGTGAATCCACCAAGCCGCACTAGGCCATCGTGGTGGATACGAGTATGGCCCAATCACCCTTCGTGGGTAGGCTTGTGTCCTGCAGTAGACTGTTAAAAATACTAGTACAGTACTTGCTTCATGTCGAGTGTTATCATGCAATGCATGAATACTTAAATGAGTTATCTTTGTGATAAGCATTTCAAAAATCCGAAGCGAACGCAGGATTTGAACCAGCCCCTTTGGATAACTAGCCCGACGCTCTAACCAACTGAGCCAGCCCGCCTCCTACGCAAGCGTCAAATTTTTGAAGTGCTTATATTACCACCAACTTATAGCGTTGGGGGCGCCACCTGTGATACCCGTATTAGACAGGTTATCACTCAACTAGAAGTTATTAGAACTTCTAAATATTGACGAGATGGCGCACTGCTAAATCAATGTTATGATTATCATAATATTGACAAAGATAACTCTTTGAGATAAAATCTAGTGTGGAAAGCACTCAAAATAAAATCATCATACTTACTTAAATGAAGTGAAATTTTGTGCATTTTAACATACATTTAGTAGTAAAAAACACAACCCATGTATGAAATAATTAAACATATGGTCACACGATGACTAAAATAATATAATTAGTCCGTCAGACAGTTTATCAAAAAATATTAGACATGTAAGTATATTTTCTTTTATCAATTCGACAAAAAATTATGAAGGTATAGCGCGTTAGAGCTCCGCGTGACGTCACGAGTTGATTACAAATGTCATTGTATGTTCTTTTGTCAGAGAAGTGACGTCACTACCACTACTCCGAACTTTGATAAGGTTTATCTTTGTCATTTATTGTTTTATTGACAAAAGAAAAAATACGTGTCCAATTTTTTTTGACAATCAAACTCACGGACTAATAAAGCTCGAAACATACTATCGGACGCGGCTTACGGACGCGACTGACAGCCGCGACCTAGACTATGAAAGTACACTGAGCCGTGCACACTATCGGACATAAGTCGCGGATGTCACCTTCGGACGACCTTGAGCGTTCAGACGTCCGAGAGCGATCTGGCGGCTGTCAGTCGCGTCCGTAAGCCCCGTCCGATAGTATGTTTCGAGCTTAACGGTGTTTTTATTTTACCAAGTCGACATGTCCATTGCGAGGGAGAGTGGCGAATAAATGATAGTATTATTAGTACATTTAAAAAAATTAAGTGTCTCTTATATTAATCCATATTTTGTAATTTCTTTTTTCAGAAAGTTTACGTAAGTTCATTTCTTTCTTAAAAAAAATAATTAAACGAAATATTACTAAAAATGTATTGTACTAAATTTATCTGGGTAAAACTTTAATAAGTTCATGTTTTACATTACAGTCTGAAGTAAGTTAATGTTTATTAATTATAAATTAAAATTTCTGTTCGTATTTATTTTTAAATATTACTTATCTCAACAAAATTAATTAGGTACGATAAATATTTTAATAAACACACAAAAAGCTTAAAGTTTCGTTTTTCATTTATAGCTTTGGGTAAATATATCTTTTATCACATTTTTTTAAAATAAATTATGGCTGATCATTTTAAGTTTCCTAATGCCTGATTAAATTATATTTTTTTGGTTTACAGAAAACGGTACGCAGTTGCAATACATTTTCTTAGGATTTTGTTGACAGTTTATTTATTCAGTGTTTAGGGTTCCTTACCCAAAATGTAAAAACGAGACTCTATTACTAAGACTTCGCTCTCCGTCTGTCTGTCACCAGAAAATTCAGGTTCGTTGTAGGGAGGGCACAAACCTGAATTTTTAGCCGTTTTTTGCTCGTTATTAATAATGTTGGCTTGAAATATTCACAGAATATTTCCTTAAAAATGAATAATTGAATTAAATATACTTATATATTAGAGGGATATATAAAGAGGGATTCCATAGGGTTCGGAACCCTCCGCGCGCAAGTCCGACTCGCACTTGGCCCTTGCACGTGCACTTGGCACTTGGCTTAGAATTTATCACAAGTTTTTGCATAGTTTAGGGTCAGAGACCGTGTGTCTTACACACGGTATATCTTTAAATAATTTATTATATATTTATTAGCATTTGAAATACTTTTGACTTCTTCTCCAATTATTACTTCAAATATAAATAATAGTTATTGTAATTTATTCCCTACAGTATCACGTAAGTGAAAAAATATATTATTGTCTATTTTTATAAATAGGTTTAGTAGGGAGTAGTTTTTAATAATTAATAATAAAGGATACTAACACGTGAATTTTGTTTTTGCAGACAAAGGCTAGTACAGTGATTTTATGTCTTATTATTTGTAATAACGATTCATTAAGATATTACGAGATTAAGACCTAACATGAATATAATTAATATAAAAATAATTTATACATTACAGCCAGCCACAGTGAGTTTCATAAATATGATATATATTAGTATAACATATTTATTAATATTTTAAAATGTTATATTGTTTTTTTCTCATTTATTTTTAATATTTCAGAAAGTAAGTATTATGTTTGCCTTGTTTTTATTTCTTTTTCATAATGATATACATAGTTCAAAGCTTTATAATTCTTAGTAAAAATCAACAGTGTTCAGTTGCAAGTTCTTAGAGTCACCTGAAGGCCCGTAATATGTCTACACGGTTAATACCTACAACTGAGACCTACAATTTACCGGGTTATCCGAGGCACGGTAGCGCTCAGTTGTGAATGTCACCCGCGGTCACCCATCCAAAGACTGACCACGCCGAACGTTGCCTAACTTTGGTGATCGGTGATAAACACCTAGTCAAACTATTTGCGTACGTAAGCGCTACATAACACATAAAAATGTATTATTTTTACTAATGAAAAATACCTAAATCCTTTTTTAGCCTGGAGTAAGAGAGTTTATTTCTAGTATTTTAATTAATTTAATTTAGTATACAATTTAGTAACACGACAATATGTTTTGATGATTATCATTAAATTATTTATGGAAGTTCATTTAGACAGGGTGTTACTACTCTTTTTCACTATTCTAAGACAGGGCTTCCCAAACTATGAGTCGCGACCCACTGGTGGGTCGCAAATTTTGAGTGGGCTACCACATCAAAACTAAATACCGAAATAATTTAAAAGATTATACACTGCGATTATAAATTTTCGCGGTGTTGCAATTATTTGCGAAAAATAATCCACCGAGTACAGAATTCGAATAATTTGTACGAATCGATTTGACATCTAACCCGGTCAATTTAGACCAAAAAATGAGAGTGAAGTTACATAAAGTCCCAACAAGCTGAATTTCAGTGAAATTGTTCAAAATATAATTATAAACAATGTCTAGAAGTTCCCCATCATTCCCCTGTAAGGAAAAATTTTTATTCAAGGTCAAAGGTCAAAAAAATGAGTTTTTCGCGATTTTCAGCAAAACGGTAAGTTTTATCATAAAAGTACCTAAGACAAAATTGTAGATCATAAAATTATCTATAAAAAATGTATCAATCCTTTTTTCTTACGAGCCACCGTTTCTGAAATATAACGATTCAAAAAGTTATAAAAGTTGTTATCGTCATAATATGCATGAGTACGCCACGTATATACATCTAGAGTTGTTATATTTTATATAATATATATATATATTATATATTAAATGTTTAAATATTTTTCTATCGGTCATTGTAACTTATACTTACAATATAAAATATACATAAGTTTAACGAACAAGTTCATGTAATTTAAATAAATTGATGGGCATAGATTTTGCTATATATTATATATTTTTAATCTGCCTTATATTTCAATATACCTTAGTTTCAGCTTGGTTATCTTGTGATGACAGATAATTTAATTGTTGTGTATTACTTTTGCTCGCTTGAATCGAAAATAACTAATACTATTAATAATTGTGATGTGGCTATGGCTTTGGCAAAAAAGTAACTGTTTGGTCGTTGAGGAAAAGCTCAGCATCAATCAGATATATATTCATCAAAAAGTTTATTTACTTTTGTAAAGTGTCAAGATCATGTACTATTTTTACACGCAATAACTGTCTGTGATACGACATCTGCATTTTACAGGAGGGGTAAAACAGCAGTTTTCAAAATGTTTGAAAAACAAGATTTAATTCAATGTGCTGAAGTTTTTAAAAAGAGTAATTCAACTCAACAAGAAGTTATTACCAACGGCATCCGCTTTCTTCTTTCTATGTACGGAGCTCCTAAAAAAACTACCTGTTTAGATAAGCATCGATATGCATGTTTCGTTAAAAATACTAAAAATAAAAAACAAGTTCAATTAGCTTGTCTTCCTCCAACCTCAGTTGCTGCTCACCAACATCTTTTTCGAGTATATAACCAAGTTCAAGTGTGGCTTGGTTATCAGCTAGACCCTACAGACTGGGGTTGGAATTTGGTCAACAATATATTAGAGCCAGTTCAAACTTTACTTCCACCTGCGCCGGAAAAACTGCTGAACACTTGCAACTGCAAAAAGGGATGCAGTGCTAAATGTGGTTGCAAAAAAGTCGGACTGTCTTGTTCTTTGGCATGCACAATTTGTCAAGGCCGGTCGTGCTTTAATATTGAATCACAAACAATGGAGGATTCGTTTGACTCCGACGAAGTATCATGCGATACTTCGCTATTGACGCAATTTACTTGCATCCAAAATGAAGATGATGAAGAAGCAGGAGAAGAAGAACAAGAAGAAGAAGAAGAATTTGAAACTTACGAATAAGACGAATAAACTTCAACACTTTTTTTTAATTTACATCGCTTTTATCTTTCCCAATCTTTGAAAATTTCCGTTATTATGCATATGTTTTACATTAAACAGGATCACAACTGACCCGTGGAGTAGGCCTACTGGGGAAACCACGTTAAAAAACGCGCTAAGTACACTACCTCATAGGTGGCGTGGGAACGTGTGCATATTATGACGATAACAACTTTTATAACTTTTTGAATCGTTATATCTCAGAAACGGTGGCTCGTAAGAAAAAAAGGATTGATACATTTTTTATAGATAATTTTATGATCTACAATTTTGCCTCAAGTACTTTTATGATAAAACTTACTGTTTTGCTGAAAATCGCGAAAAACTCATTTTTTTGACCTTTGACCTTGAATAAAAATTTTTCCTTACAGGGGAATGATGGGGAACTTTTAGACATTGTTTATAGTTATGTTTTGAACAATTTCACAGAAATTCAGCTTGTTGGGACTTTATGTAACTTCGAATGTCTAAATTGACCGGGTTAATCCATGTACATTTTTGTTGATTTATCAAAAACAGCTGAACCAATTTAGATAAAAATTAAATAAGTGGTCCCATTGAAATGAAGAATAACATATTATGTATACTTCCCCTCGGAAGTATACTCTTTTGAACAATTTTTTTTAAATCGGTTCACAATTGGCGAAAATATCGATGAACATACACAAAAAATACACCCAGACGAACATCGTACTTCCTCCTTTTTGGAAGTCTGTAAAAAATACATCCAGACGAACATAGTACCTCCTCCTTTTTGGGAGTCTGTAAAAATACATCCAGACGAACATAGTACCTCCTCCTTTTTGGAAGTCTGTAAAAAATACATCCAGACGAACATAGTACCTTCTCCTTTTTGGGAGTCTGTAAAAAATACATCCAGACGAACATAGTACCTTCTCCTTTTTGGGAGTCTGTAAAAATACATCCAGACGAACATAGTACCTCCTCCGTTTTGGGAGTCTGTAAAAAATACATCCAGACGAACATAGTACCTCCTCCTTTTTGGGAGTCTGTAAAAAATACATCCAGACGAACATAGTACCTTCTCCTTTTTGGGAGTCTGTAAAAATACATCCAGACAAACATAGTACCTCCTCCTTTTTGGGAGTCTGTAAAAAATACATCCAGACGAACATAGTACCTCCTCCTTTTTGGGAGTCTGTAAAAAATACATCCAGACGAACATAGTACCTCCTCCTTTTTGGGAGTCTGTAAAAATACATCCAGACGAACATAGTACCTCCTCCTTTTTGGGAGTCTGTAAAAAATACATCCAGACGAACATAGTACCTCCTCCTTTTTGGGAGTCTGTAAAAATACATCCAGACGAACATAGTACCTTCTCCTTTTTGGGAGTCTGTAAAAAATACATCCAGACGAACATAGTACCTCCTCCTTTTTGGGAGTCTGTAAAAATACATCCAGACGAACATAGTACCTCCTCCGTTTTGGGAGTCTGTAAAAAATACATCCAGACGAACATAGTACCTCCTCCTTTTTGGGAGTCTGTAAAAAATACATCCAGACGAACATAGTACCTTCTCCTTTTTGGGAGTCTGTAAAAATACATCCAGACGAACATAGTACCTCCTCCTTTTTGGGAGTCTGTAAAAAATACATCCAGACGAACATAGTACCTCCTCCTTTTTGGGAATCTGTAAAAAATACATCCAGACGAACATAGTACCTCCTCCTTTTTGGGAGTCTGTAAAAATACATCCAGACGAACATAGTACCTCCTCCTTTTTGGGAGTCTGTAAAAAATACATCCAGACGAACATAGTACCTCCTCCTTTTTGGGAGTCTGTAAAAATACATCCAGACGAACATAGTACCTCCTCCTTTTTGGGAGTCTGTAAAAATACATCCAGACGAACATAGTACCTCCTCCTTTTTGGGAGTCTGTAAAAATACATCCAGACGAACATAGTACCTCCTCCTTTTTGGGAGTCTGTAAAAAATACATCCAGACGAACATAGTACCTCCTCCTTTTTTGGAGTCTGTAAAAAATACATCCAGACGAACATAGTACCTCCTCCTTTTTGGAAGTCTGTAAAAAGTACCTGAGTTGATGTCAAAACTGTAATGGCAAAACATAAAAAAACATTTTCATCCTTCCCATTAAAATAACTTGTTTGATGTAGTTAGTTGAAAAGTCTTTTATTAATGTTGCTAACGGTTAAATTTCCTAGAAGTGGGTCCCGGGTTAGTGAACTTGTCTTAGGTGGGTCGTAGCCCAGACATCTTTGGGAACCGCTGTTCTAAGGATATACTCTTGCGTTAATTGAGCAAATATATTATGTACTCGTATATAGAGTCACAATCGTGCAAAAAAATGTCTGAGCCAAAATCCTGCCCAAGCTAAGTAGTGGGCAGGTTTTTTAGTTAGTCGTAAGGCGATTGCAAGCTGACTACACCGTTGCGCGATGACAAAGTGCCCGATTACAAGCATTAATTAGGTGACATAACGCCAAGATTCGGGTCATTGTGAATTATTTAATGTAGATATGTATCTAAGTAGATAGGTATGACGGCGCTCGGACATTTTTTACTACTTTCATTTAGGGACTGTGGCTCTGTAGATATTTGCTCGAAACTTGTAGCCCAGATTTTTTTAAGAACTGCTGTTATATGATATAGCCGAACATTACATATTTTATTTTTAATATTTTCAGTGTCAATGCGTGACCCGAGCACCACTGCCGAAGCTGAAACTTATTGGCAATATCCACTTCAAGAAAATAAAGGTAGGTATAATAGTCTAGCTTCTTCATTTCCACCCAACCGTCAGCTTTAGGAGTCCACTATTAGACATAGGCCTCCTCTACGGATTTACAATAAGACCGGTTGGAAGAGGCGTGCATCTAGGGCGTTCCTGCGATCTTAATTATATCGTCAGTCTACTTAGTCGGTGGACGTCCTACGCTGAGCTTGCTGGTCCGTGGTCTTCATTCAAGAACTTTACGGCTTCATCGGCCATCCGTTCTTTGAACTATACTGCACTATGTGCACTGCCCATTGCCAAGTGGCAAGTTGAAATCGCAGTGGGCAGGACACATAGTACGGAGGACTGATGATCGATAAAATTTCTCGAGTGGAGACCACGTACCGGCAAGCGCAGCGTAAGATGTCTACACACAAGGTAAACGGATGACCTCGTCAAGGCCCCAGGATCACGCTGGATGCAAGTTGCTTGCAGCCGGTCTTATTGGAGATCCATAGGGGAGGCCTATGTCTTTGCCTGTGGCTGAAACGAGAATGGACTTGCAAGATGCTCCATCGACAAGACCCTGTCATAAATTTTGAATGAATGAACTCTATGTAAGTAAAGTATTTTCTTTTTTTTTCAGGTGGTCCCACCGTCCTATGTCACGATCCCTACAGAAGCTACGTCTACTATCTGTCCTCCTTGTGTCTGTAATTGCTAATAAATAAATATTAATCATTATATCTGATTGTTATTGTTTATAATTATATCATATCGTTTGGACGACGTGTTACGCGACTCAAGTGGAGCTGGGCACTGTGGGCAGGACACGTGGCCAGGCGTGATGATGGAAGGTGGAGTAGATCCCTGACTGAGTGGCTTCCAACAGCAGACAGGCGTGCCCTAGGCATACCACCAGCCCGATGGGTCGACGACATCGGATCCATTTGCGGGATACGTGTGGATGAGATCAGCTCAAGACAGGCAAATTGGCACTGGGAAAGGAGGCCTATACCCAGCAATGGGTCGATACAGGCTGATGATGAAAATGATAATGAATTATATCTTATTCAATTTTTCTGACATATACAGGGTTATTTCTAATCAAATAGCATCCTTTTAGAGGTTTATTCTGTGCATCAAAACAAACAACTTTTGTTCTACGACTTTTGTCAAAACTAAAAAAAAACTATGTTGTTCCATAGAAAAATATCGATCACTCGCGACAAAATGTATGGAACAGATGATTTTTTTTCGAGTTTTGACAAAAGTCGTTTAACAAAAGTTGTTAGTTTTCATGTATAGAATAAGCCCCTAAAAGGATGCTAATTGATTAGAAATAACCCTGTATAGGTACCTAAATGTAGGTATATAACCCTAAGAAAAAATGCCAAGTCTATGATATAACCTGTCATCGCCGGTTCCTCACCCAAATCTCACTCTCAGCAGCGCTTTGAGTCTTTGTTCACAAAAATAACATAAATGCATCTATTTACACAAACATATCACCGAAAATCAACGTGTTACAATGATTTTACGAAAACAACAACGAAAAATGTCCCATGTCCAAAAAACCTTGCGATTGTGGCGATATGTATGTTTGCCTTTTTATTTAATTTTTATTCCATATAGGTTTGCGTTTGACTACATACTGCCTGATGTTGAGCAGATATGTGGTCTAGGGTGTAATATGCTTACCTAGAAGATTAGATTCACTCGGGATTTGAAGAGACCCATATTGAACTTAAGCGGGAAGACAGACCCAGGCAAAGCGTTCCACATTCTGGCTGTTCGTAAGAGGAATGAGGATTCGAAACGCTTGGTTCTAACGCGCGGAATGTCCACCATAAAAGGGTGGCGCTTTGGTCGCGTCTGTCTAGCCGTACGATAGAAGAAAGGGGCAGGTGGGACCAGATTGTGCAACTCCTGAGCGCACTCTCCGAAGTGTAATTAAGTAAGGATGAACGGACTTTAAATATAATTGCCGTTAAACAGCTTATAGAAATAAGTTATAATTTATTTACTGCGTCTTACGAGAAGAGAGGAGATAGAAAAAGAAACCAGAGTTTAGCAAGAGTTTAGATCATAAATACGCTGTACCAGGTCTTTTTAACAGTGACTATTAAAAAGGCACCCACGAAGGATGACTTAGCCATATCCATCACGCTGGCCCAGTGCGGGTTGGTGGACTCACACAGGCCATCAAATTTCTTCTACGGACGTATGCAGGTTGCCTCACGATGTTTTCCTTCACCAAAAAGCCAGTGGTGTGAAATTCCGTAAATATATTCAAAAGAAACTCATTGGTACGGGACCGGGATTTGAACCCACGACCACAAGAATTACAGACCAGCGTTACAACCACTAGACCACCACGGCTTTTTTACACATAAACACGGTTATTATTTTGAAACTACATGCTTATTATTAAGTAATTACTTTCACTTAACGAGTCATGCCAACGAATGTATCAAAAAATAAAATAACAAAATCCTATAAAAATATACATTTACTCTATCAAATGCTACAGTAAAATCTAAAACGTACTCCTAGAATCTTTACCTAACTTCACACCACGAATATTCTTATAGTCAGAAGCTGATGATGAATACATAGATGCCCTAGACATATGTATCAATTCTAAGTCTGTATCCTTGTCTGTTTTATCTGTCTTTCCAGGATCCGAAGACGTATATTTCTTCGACTTCTTTGAAAAATACGATAGCACATTTTTCAATATGCGATTCTTCGAGGTTTTACTCGAACTGCTTTGACCAATTGATGTAGAATTTGATGCAAACGAGTATTTCGATAACGTTTCTCCAGCTAAGAATGCCATTCCTCGTTCGGAAAGTAAATCATCTATGGAATCGTTCGAAAAATACGCTTGAGCTCCTTTTTCTGTTGATACAACAGACGGTGCTTTTTTAATTTGTTCTGCTGTTCCAATTTTAATCGACTGCGCCATATTATAATTGTGACATTTTATAATTTTTTCTGAAGAATCATTATTACCGTAATCTTCTTTGAAGTTGTTATTTTTTTTGTCTATTGACGTCTCTGTTGCTTTTTCCTCGGTTTTTATGGGAGAATCGTCAACGACTGTTGCTTGTTTGATATCAGATACTACAGTTTTCCATTCTGGATTGCAAATGTTGAAGTTTGGGGCGTTCGAACTTTTAACTATGTCAGATTTAGGTTTAGTTTTCCAATCTCGTCTATTTAAACATTTTGACAAAATATCGTCAGACATGCTTAGTTTAGCGTCATTATTCTTAAATTTTTGGCACGATTTGTAGCATTTGATTTTGTTTTCAATATTGCTTGATTCTGATACGTAATCGAATGGCGTTTCAGTGTCCATGTTACTAGTAGCTATTAACGGAGTAGTGACTGATACATCTTGTCTATAGTTGAAAAATTTCCGTTCTACTTTCTTTTTCTTCTTAGTTATCGATTTTTTTGTCAAACAATAAATCATTGTACATATGAGACAACACTGCACAAATATCACCGTACCTAATACTATCAAAGTGCATTTTTTTGTAATCATATACTGCAGGAGGTTGTTACAAAAGAATTTCTGTCGTATTTGTGTTGTCCCTTTTTGTTTTGGTTTGGCAGTACTTTCTATGGTTTCAATTTTATCAGTCTCTTTGTTCAAAGTCTTAATGAAATCTATATCCTCATCCTCTACGGCGTTTATGACCATGAAATTATTTGTGATCGAATCGTAGACGTCACTGGCTTCAGATTTTTTACTGCGACATTTCGGAACTTCAATACATCTTTTAGTATTTACATCGTAAATAGGCTTTTTGCCATTGTAATAAATATCGCAATTGACTGGTTTGCAATCGTTTAAAGGATCTTCGTCTGTATTATTGCATATTTTGACCATCCCTGGCTGAAAATCGTGAACAGTTTTGATTGTTTTCAACGAAGTATCAAAATTAATTTTGATAGTGTCTCTCATAATGGTGTTTCTTTTATCTATAGGTCTGGAATCTACGTGTATGACACAGTATCCGTTTCTTTCATAAGGATCTAGTACAGGAGCTACCAGTGTAAATGTCTTGCCACTTCCTGTAACAAAATAGATAAATACATTGTCAACATCTCAACGCGGTATTTATATAGTCATATAGTCATTTATTCATAACACCATTTGTTACAAGTCAATAAGTAAAAATTACATTAGGGCACTATACAATTATAGCACAAAAAAAAATAAAAAAATAAAAGAACTTGACAATTACCAAATAAGTCACAAAATCTTAAAACAATTCAGGTAATTTCAAAAAGTCATTTACGTCATAAAATAGTTGTTCATGTAGCCAACAGTTTAATTTATTCCTAAACGACCCAGCGGAAGGTGCATCCCGAACTTCTACGGGTATTCGGTTGTATATAGCGGGCCCACCAAAATATACAGACCTCTCCGATTTCGCCAGCTTATGAGAAGGAGTCACCAGTTGATTTTTTCTAGCATTGCTTCTTAAATTTAACCTAGAATAGGTACCTTTCCTCTCAAATAATCCTAAATGGTTGTGCGTGAAAAGGGCTACCTGATAGATTAGTTCGCACGGTAGTGGCAGTACGCGCAGTTCCCTAAAGAGCTCCACACAAGATACGTCGTCCGAAACCCCGAACATGGCTCGCACAGCCCGTTTTTGCATAGAGAAAGCTCTCTTATACTCCGCTGCGCGGCCCCACAATTCTAATCCGTACGTAATATTACTATGGATTGTGGCAAAGTAACAAGAGCGCACAACGTCCCGCGTGGCAGTGCTCGCGAGCCGCCTGAGCGCGAAGCACGAGCGGCTCAGCTTCCCACATAGCTCCTGTATATGTGACTCCCACGTGAGGGCGCTATCTATGTGGAACCCTAGCAATTTCGTTGAGTTGACCTGCTGAAGCGTGGTGTTTCCGATCGTTACCGAGTACTTAGCTTCCGATCTCCCATTCAGATTGAAAGTCAAAAAGCAGGTTTTATCTTTGTTCAATGCTAGGCCATTGGACTTAAACCACTCATCGAGTTTACTAACGGCAGAGTTTATCTTACAATGCAGCTGAGTAGATGATGGCGCAGTAATCACTGCGGCCACATCGTCAGCATACATGTATAACTCAGCGTCTTCGATGGCACCCGGCAAGTCGTTCAAGAGAAGACTGAACAAAGTATTCGAGAAACAGGATCCCTGGGGCACGCCTATTTCGTTCTCCAGCTCGTCGGATGAGACGCGACCTTTGTCCCCTACCACGACTTGCGTTCTTCCTGACATAAAGGAGATTATCAATGACCCGGAAGGACCGCGCATTCTGTGGAAACCTAGTTTCTGGGCAATAAGTCGATGGTCCGCCGTGTCAAAGGCGCGCGATAGGTCGCAGTAGACCAGAGCGACCTGCAATCCTGCTTCGCGAGCTTTCAGAATTTGCCACACTACTTCGCGCACTAAGTCTGTGGTTGAGCGCCCGGCCCGGTATGCGTATTGCCTGTCAGATAAGATGTCTCTTTGTAGCGCATAGTTTAAAACTCTTCTATTAAGCCCTACCTCAAACACCTTGCTAATAGCTGGAACAAGAGAGATCGGACGGTACGACTTAAGGTCTGACTTTTTCCCTTTGCCCTTGTAGAGGGGGCTAATTTTTACTCTTTTAAGAGCTGATGGATACTCTCCGTTACGCATACATAGGTTGAAAAGTCTACTTAGAACAGGTGCCAAAGGCACTATACCCGATTTTATAAGATCGGCTGATAAGCCGTAAAGGTCGGTACTTTTTTTTGGGGCAATTCGCTTAGTAGCTATTGTAACAATTTCGGTAGGTGAGAAGGGTTCAAGTCGGATTGATACATCGCTGGCGGATGACTCGCCACCTAGCGCATCTAACGCGCGACTGTTGTTTGCCACAGGAGCCCCAGCTCTTTTCGCAGCTGTAACAAACTCAAGGTTCAGCGCGTTAACCAAATGTTTTTTGGTCTCGTATTGCTGACCACACTCGTCCCGTACCAGATCAGTGAAGTCAGCTCTTTCGCGGTTCCCGCGCCCCAGCTCTGTGTTAATTACTCGCCACATACAGCGCGGGTTATTTTTAATAATATTTGAGTAAAAACTAACACGCTTAGTTTTTAGTAACTTGAGATATTTGAGCGATATTTCATCATACTTGACCCGTAGTGGTTCGTTGGTGGGAAATATTTTTCTTAAACGGGCGATATCATTTAATAGATGTTTCAAATTATGGATTTCGGTATCGACCCAATGCTTACTACTTAAATTGGACTGTTTTTTTTTGCGGAAAGCACGTATTAAAATAGCTAGCTAAAATAGTTATGAGTGAAGTTGCTAAGGACTCACAATTATGGCCCGCTTTGTCTATCACGTGATCCCAATCAACAGATTCAAGGGCGTAGATAAAGTTATTTTTCTTAGCCGCAGTAAAGCTGCGGGTCAGCCGGTGAGCGGGGGTGGAGGTGGCACATTCTTCGACTATTAGACGCTGAGCGTTATGGTCGCTAAGCGGTTGTGTGTTTACGTTAACTACGGTGCAGACGCGCTCTGTTGACATATTAGTATATATGTGATCCAGAAGCGTTCCACCACCTCCGTCCACTCGAGTAGGATGATTGACTAATTGGACAAAATTATAACTCGCTATTATATCACTAAGCTTTTTTTGAGCACTGGAGCTCTGTAAAAAATCAATGTTGGCATCTCCTAAAATTATGCATTTAAAGCCTTCATTTGTAACTTTGTAAAGGAGGCGTTCGAAGAGGTCTAAATAAACTCAGTGACTAGTGAGGTTTGAGTGGTACAACCCTACAACCAGAATGTCGTCTTCTAATAAATGTACAGCACACACGTCAAATAGTTGCTCCTGCGATAAGTCACAGAAATCTTGTCTGTTCACCACCTTCCTACCCTTCCGTACGTAGATGCAACTTCCGCCATGCGCTATCAGTTTTCTACAGCTAAACGATAACAAATCATAATTACACAATGTAACAGATATTAATTGATGTTCCCGAAGCCAATGCTCGGTGATAACTAATATGTCGCAGGATAATTCCTTTGTCAATAAGACCTCAAGTTTTTTAGTTTTATTTGTGATGCATCTTATATTTTGGTGACAGATAGTTAATGAATTTTTAGTTCGCGCATTGTTTGTTGGCATCGGACGCGGCGATGCGGGCGGCGGGCGGCGCGTGACCGGCGCTGGCACGGCCGCACGAGTGCTGACGGGGCGCGCATCCCACGCGCCGCCCGCTCCCGCGAAACCACTCGCTAATTTGTGTACAAGTAGGCCAGTTTTCAGCGGACATAAAGAAATCAAAAAGACTGTCGGGTACAGAAATGGCGAAAGACGAGTAATGTCCATGGGTCAGCTTAAGCTTCTCGGCGCGGTAGCTATCGCTATTCTTCTTCCTTCTCATGTAAGATACGATAGTGTCGGCTGTTGTCTCCGGTGCAAAGAAACACGCGTGGATTTTTCTCGTACGCCCTACGGTTTTCAGTTCATCATCGT
This sequence comes from Hypomecis punctinalis, assembly GCA_949316475.1. NCBI lineage: Eukaryota > Metazoa > Arthropoda > Insecta > Lepidoptera > Geometridae > Hypomecis > Hypomecis punctinalis. The sequence goes on from OX438795.1 coordinate 3,429,126, forward strand.
TCGTTCCACTTCCCTTTATTATGGTTCTCCTAGGTAGTTCGGATTTTTTAGCTCTGCGATTACGAACCGTAACCCATCCGTCATCACAAGAGTTATTCGTGGTTACAGCTCGATTGAATGTACTACAGTCACCAGTACGGGCGACCACGGGAGAGGAAGCCGGCTGCGCCATCGGACGCGAATCGACGCGTTTCGCCCAACTAGAACTCTTCGCGGGAGCAGCGGTCGGGGTCAGCGTTGATGCAGCCGCGCAGGTCATGGTCGTCGTGCGCGTGTGCTCGGATTGCTTCTTCGCAGAATGTTTCTTGGACTCAATCTGCATTCGCGGCGGTGTCGGTGACGGTACAACCACTGCGGGACCCGACTCGCGATTCTTCAACTTGTCGAGGAGTATCTGCATTTGGGCTTCACAAACCTCAAATTTCTTTTCGTAGCCCGAGATGAGCGTGGCAGAAAGATTGAGTTTTTGATCGTATTCTGCTATTACGGAGACGCAATGGCTTAGTTTTGTTTCGTAGGATTCTATGAGAGAATTTGATTTCGCAAGTTGTTCATTCATTTTTATCATATCGCTACGCAACTCACGAATTACGCGCGAGATCTCCTGTGTCTCATCAGAACCGAGTTGTTCACTCACGGTGGCCCGCGGTACTTTTGCGCGGACGGTTACGTTCACGTCCCGGTTTCTTTTGGTGACGCCTACGGGGGTGAGGGTATTATCACCTCCTTTTTTATTCGCACAACGACATTCGGGACAAATCCACGTCGCACTTTGGGCATTAATCAAGTCTTTTTCTCCGGTGCACAAGAGATGGTAGCTCTTATTGCAGCTACGCACCGTACATCGCAACATTTCATCATCCATTGCATTAGTTACTACTTGGCAAGCGGCACAGTTCATAGTGATTGTTGTTATATACCGCTTGGAGGAACTTGCAGCAATACAATGTACCGGATTATTTGCGTAGGTAAAATTGATGACAATGTAAACAAACACAGCTGATTGTAGCGGCAGATTCGTTGGCGAAACGATAGGTAAATATATAGAAAATCGTACCTTTACTGCGGCCAAACCTGTTTGAGCTGCGTCGAAGCCGTTAGAGATGACTCATAGGCGCTTTATTTTATTTTAACACTGTTTCCGCACACTCCGTTGAATAGTTTTTGATTATTTTTTTCACAATGAGGGTGATTCGAAATAAGTCCGTAGTATATTACAATTGTTTATTAAGATTTTTATCCTGATTATCTATTTATAATTGAGTCCTTAACATTTACTGCTAGATTAACCGTACTTTTTTAAATAGCCTACAGTTAAACATAGAATGAAATTTGTACCCTTGACGTATGACATACCCCTACATAAAAAAATAGTTTGTGGAGTCCCTCTGCGCAGAAAAAGTGAAACTTCGTACGTATTTCAGGTAATTTCATGACGCTCACTCTGTTTAGGTACTTCGCTGCATAGCAAGAATACCACGCACATGTGCTTGGGATCTACCGACTCACTCTCTTTCTCTCTCCTACTTTCTACCTTTGTGTATCTTTTTCTCTCTCTCCCTATTGCGTGGAAACATGATAGCGTTAAACGTTTCACGCAACCTTGTTAGAAGTCGCATTAGAAGTTTCACTTCAAAAAAAGTTTTACTCAAGTAAATTACTTACGTAATTAACGTACTATAAAATATATGCTGTGCTGTATCCGCTTATTAATAATCCACTGCAGGACGTAGGCCTGCCCACAAAGGTTGATTGGGCCATATTCACCACGATGGCCCAGTGCGGGTTGGTGGATTCACATACGCCATCAAATTGCTTCTACGGACGTACACAGGTTGCCTCACGATGTTTTAATTCACCGAAAAGACAGTGCTGTGAAATTCCGTACATAAATTCCAAAGAACTCATTGGCACGAGACCGGCGATTTGAACCCACGACCTCACGATTGTGAAGCGGGTATCACTACCTCTAGACCACTACGGCTTCAATGCGCATAAATATGCGAACGTTACAAACATTTCAATAAAAGGGCTCCTGGTTGCATAAAAAATCTTACAAAAAATCCCGTCCCGGATCGCGACCGCTTTTTGACCGATGAACCACCGGAGGAGGTATGCAATTAGACGCGTATATTTTTTTTTTATGTATAACCACAGAACCACGCATAACATTTTTCATAGTAGTCCGATTTCAATTATTATTTTTTTATTGGAAAGAGTATACTTCTAAATTGGTCCCATTTAAATTTAATCGAAATCGGCTGAGCCATTTTTGATAAATCAACAATAATGTGAAAAATGCTACATCGATCCGTGCTTTATATTTGCGTTCTAGCGATACGCCCCGGCTTCGCACAGGTGTATAATATATATATACTTCGTCCCTTTTGCCGTCGAGACGGCTGGTCCATGGTGCTCCGAAGCTCGGAAATTTGTGCGCGACCTGGGACGGCGCTTTAGACAAAAAGGCCGCGACCCACGTTCGGGCTTGTATCTGGTGCAGCATATATCACTGGCGATCCAGCGTGGAAACGCGGCTAGCATTATGGGCACCTTCAGCCAAGGAACTATCAGGGGAGGACTGCTCTTGAATTACTCTATCTATTAAAACAAACTGCATCAAAATCCGTTGCGTAGTCTTAAAGATATAAATGTATGCTTATATCTTTAAGACTACGCAACGGATTTTGACAGACAGCGGGAAGCGACTTTGTTTTATACTATGTAATGATTCTGTACACGGGTGAAGTCAGTCATACTATTTTTTGCAAAAATAATTATGTGTGGTGTGACCTTTACATTGGTTTAGTAGTCTTAGAGATATTCTAGAACGTTGTCGAAAATTGTAGCGCCTACAGAAATTGAATAGTAAAACAATTTTCTCTTCTCAGTGCTTTTGGGTAGGCGTCAATTTATTGTAGATTGTTTAATTAAATAAAATATTTATTTTGTAATGTAGGTAATTAATAATTTTAAAATGTTATTTGATTTAATTAGTAACAACGGATAAGTTCATGTCATGGATCGTCCTGGATGCAAGTCGCTTCAAACCGTTTTATTGAGAGTCTATAGGGGAGGCCTATGTCCAGCAAAGGACGTCTTACGGCTTCGACGATTTCAATTACGAATTATTATTTAATTAATAAATCTGTGTCTCAAAGAGGGGCGTAGCTACCGCCGTATCAATATACGGGGCCCCCGGGCTACAAGGGGCCCTAACATGTGTATGTAAGTAAAAATAAATTAATAATGATTACCTAAGTCAATGTCACTTAATCTCGTAGAAAACCTACAGGGTTATCTTCTTGCCCTGTACCAAACCATGCCCGTATATATACATATAATGTACTTTGTGCCAAACCGAAAGATTCAGATGGTCGTTATGAACAACTTTTACAATGGGGTCGACCCGAAATTAGAGAAAAAAACAACTGTTCCGTACAAAATTAAACTCGGAATCTACATTATTTTTCGCAAAAAAACAGCTTAACCGACTTCACCCGTGTACAGAATTCGCGAATATTGCGCACAGAACGATGTAGCAATTTCACATTATTGTTGATTTATCAAGAATGGCTCAGCCGGTTTCGATACAATTTAAATGGGACCAATTATGAAGTATACTCTTTCCAATAAACAAAGAATTCGGAATTGAAAACAGACCAGACCACTACGTAAAAAGTATGCGTGGTCACACATTAAAAAAATACACGCGTCGAATTGAGTGCCACCTCCATTTCGTCGGTCAAAAATGAATGGAATACTTCATTTTTTTTTTAATTCCGTGTTGGTGTGGAAAAGTTATCCAACCAAAATGATGGCCTGAATCACATCCTTTCAACTTAGTGCACAAGTTCTGGATTACCGCATATAGTGGAAGCCTATGTCCAGTACCTACTGTAGAAGACGTCCTGCGGCTGATATGGCGATGATGAATTGAAGACTAACAAGTGTTAATGGCTTTTACTGACTGACATTAACCGGTAAAAGCAACTTCAAAAATATTTAGGAATCACATTGCAGAAGCTATTTCTCAATACTAACATAGGTCATACGCTGGTAGTCTACTTAGTATCAGAAATAAAACGATTGCGCGTTTTAAGGCCGTACAACGCCATCTAGTTATTTTATACGAAGTTATTTTGTAGCCTAGGCTGGGACTAGCTGGGCTAGCGTGATGGATATGGTCCTTTAGTTTCTCGACGGCAGGACTATGTTCAAAAGTGGTCATTTATAAAAGGTTAAACTGTAAAGAACGGCTCTAAAAATACACAGATGGCCTTATTAGATTTGCTATTATTATCCTTTTTCTTTGAAACTGTTGTTTGTTTTTCATAAAGGGCGCTTCAAACGAAGCGGTTTGCATCCAACTCTTATGTCTGGTTAGTTATGGTTAGGTTAAGGTCTTACTAAAATCTATAGGGGAGGCCTATGTCCAACAGCGGATGTCCTACAGCGCTGATATGATGATGAATATGGAACTATATATCTTTTTCTTTAGCAGCTTGCTGAAAGCATAAAAATCTCGAATGAAGACTACTTAATGGCAAGTGTAGCGTATGACGTCCACCCATAACAGCTGCCAGGTGGTAAACAAATGAGTCAGAAGTCAGAATCATATTCTTATGAAGGCAAGGTGGTCTAGTGGTAGTAAAACCTGCCTTAATTGTGAGGCCATAAGTTCTAATCCCGGTCTCTTAAATATTTTGTTTGGAATTTATGTTCGGGATTTCACACCACGGGCTTTTTGGTGAAGAAAAACATCGTGAGGCAACTTGCATACGACTGAAGAAGAAATTCTTTGGCAAATCCAAAAACCCGCACTGAACCAGCGCAGCGTAGTGGTTATGGCCCAATCACGCTTTGTGGGTAGCCTTATGTTCAGCAGTGGGCTATTGTAAAGGCCGGTGCATTAAAAAACCTACAATTAGTAATTATAAAACTCGTCATCAGAGCCACGGTAGCGCTCAGTTGTAAATGCCACCGGCGAGATCACCCATCCGTAGAATCATGCTGGACGTAGGTTAACTTCGATGATCGCTACGAACACCTAGTCAAACAACGCTAAAAGCTCAGACCAAATAAAAAAATCAAGACTGAATGTCGCGAACAGACAAGTGAAGCCAGTGTTTTATACATGTGGTGAGTGCGTCGGTGTTGCGCCATAGTTTAACTGACAAGCCAAGGCGTAGTTTCGTTGTACGTTTATGTGTGTAATTGTGTCTGTACACGGTAAGGCGTAGTTTTGCCGGCTTCACTTGTTTTGATCACAACATTCTTTCTTGATTTTATTTATTTGGTCTGGGAGTTCTAGGCGTAGTTTCCTTGTACGTGTATGCAATTGTGTCTATGTACACAGCGAAGCGTAGTTTTGTCAGCCTCACTTGTTTTGTCCACAATATTTTTATTTGGTCTGAGCTCAGAGCAAATAAAAAGTCAAGAGAGAATGTTGTGAACAAACAAGTGAAGCCAACCAAAACTACGCCTCGCCGTGTACAGACAATTACACACACATCCAGGTAACTATGAAACTACGCCTTGGCTTGTCAGCCAAACTATAGCGGCGCAACAGCGACACACTCACACATGTATAAAAAACCGGCTTCACTTGACTGTTCAACGACGTTCCCTCTGGAGTTTTTTATTTGCTCTGAGGGTCTGAGGACTCGAAAATACAAAAATATAAAAATTTACCTCCCGCTATAACCTCGGAAGCTTCTCCAATGATTTCTATACTATCACAATCAATATTTTTTTCAGAATCGATACAGCATTCGTCTGAGATAAGCTCCACAAAATAATCTTCATCCGATGTGTTATTCAAAACAGCATAAAACTGCAGACCCACAGAACAAGCCGAAATTTCGGCTAAGCCAGTTTTCATGGTAACCAGGTCTTTGTTCCGAGCGCTTTTCGAGAGAGGTAGGTAAATTACTAAAAAACTTATAAAGTAAAAATGTTGTAAAAACATCAGAAGGGAAATCTGTATTCATTTTGGATGAATTGTCATTTTTGATGACATGTCATTTGCGTTTGACGTTTCTTTTGACTTATCCATCTCCTTACGAAAGAGTTTTGGGTAAAAGAAGTTTCATGTTAGAGTCAGATATTATCTATGGATATTAAAGGTTAAATCAAACTTCTAGGCGGCTGTGAAGTTAGCTGCAAGTTCACGCAGCCATTTATACCAAGGAAGTTTTATACGAGAACTGGAATGATTACGAGCATCCCAAAAACGTTCCGAAGAGTAAAGCACCAACATTGGAATATATCTCTTTCTACTAGTGTATCCATACAGTAATTTCATTTGATAAGACAATCTACAAAACACAAAGTATATATACCAATAAAAGAATGAGGGAAATCATTTGCATTTCAGGTGGGATAAATCTGAAATTCAAATTTATTATAAACAGGGTTATCTGCTTACCCTGTATTAAGTAAAAATGATTGTTTGATTAAGACCATTATTACGAACGTTTACTATGAGACCAACCCGAAATTCGAGAAAAAAAGCAGCTATTTCATGCAAAACTGAAACTCGGAATCGACAAAATGTATGTTACAGCAGATTTTTTTCCTCAAATTATAGTCTATACTCTATAAAATTTAACTTGATCTCTGCGACAGCTGTCAGAAAAATCACACCTATGAAGTCCTGATTTTCCTAATAGTACAGACAGTACCTGTCAATGTCATACTTTGTGGGCATGCCGATTAGTGATGGGCGACGAATGATCGTGACCACAGAGTTTTAATAGAGTTTTAATTAAAATATCGATAGTTTATACTGACGATATTTTAAATAAAACTTAATTTATTATTATTTTTAATGTATATTTTAATATCGTAACATTTTTTACATGTGTAATTAAATTAAACCCAATTATATGTTACATTAGCATCGATAATAGTGAAAAACGTCGATAAATACTATCGTTACATTATTATGAGTATATAATTAATATCATAACATTATTTACATGTGTACATACTTGATCTTAAATAATAGTAAGTAAATGAAATCCAATTTCTTACCTTCAACTACTCATTCGATTTCATTACAACATTGTTTGAAAATCGATTTTTTCCACCACTATCCCAACTCTAAAAATGTCAATCTTCTACTGTCGCAGAGATCAAGTTAAATTTTATAGACTATAGTCTCAAACTATAGCCTTATAGTAAACCTCCTTTCGGCTGAGTACATCAGTTCATTATAATATTATCTCTAAACCATCATCTTAATTGGCTCAGCGCCTCCCACCTTCTAGTAGACATCTTTGCCGACGAATGGACAACAATAATTGCTAAAAATATTTTTTCATATTGCGAAGAAGTCAAATTGTGATCTCAAAATATTCCTAAAATTTAACGGTAGGTATAGTTAGCGTAAAAAAATAATAACACGTTGTTTTCATAACTTTTAATTCATGTTTGTATTTATTCTTTTTTATTTTATGTATTTTTTTAATTGGCAGTCTTTAACGATAAGGAATATAAAGCCTAATATTAAGTGCTGTAAGTTACATCCTACTAATATTATAAACGCGAAAGTTTGTGAGGATGGATGGATGGATGGATGGATGGATGGATGGATGGATGGATGTATGGATGTTTGTTACTCTTTCACGCAAAAACTACTGAACGGATTGAGATGAAACTTTGTAATAATATAGCTTATACATCAGAATAACACATAGGCTACAATTTATAAAGATATTTTGTGAATTGTCCAAAATATAACGATAAATGTTGAGTAAGTAGGAAAATTCTGCCATCTGCGAGCTACTGAGCGTGCGCTGCAAGAATGTCAAAATAAACAACTGTCGATCGAATATCTGTCAAATCAATCGACGAGCAGTCCTTGGATATCATCATACTGATAATATATTATCCTTACTATTTTAATATCATAAATGCGAAAGTAACTCTGTCTGTCTGTCTATCTGTCTGTCTGTCGCACTTTCACGCCAAAACTAATGAACCGATCTCAATGAAATTTGGTACACAGATAGTCTAGAGCCTGAGAAAGGACATAGGCTACATTTTATCCCAAAAATTGCATTATTCCCGTTGGATAGGACAAAATCTTGCGTTAGCAAAACTGTCACCTATCACAACGACGCTAAAAGGCCCAATTTTGAATACACCATCGTAATTATAACAGTTAATTAGACTATTTCTGTTTCTTTTTCACCTTCGGAATTCGATAGAGAGATCACTTTTTACGTTGCTATTAAATTTACGATGGCGCATTAATTATTGGGTTGATTGAGCCTAACATGGATTCACAAAACGTAATTAGATGACAGGTGACATACATTGACTGCAGACTTTTATAAATGTCTCGCTTAGCATAGCAAAGGGACAAATTGTCTTTCCACCATTATAGCTCCTCGAAGAGGAAATAAAGTATGAATTGACAATGATAACTGACATTAAAATTGGACAAAATAGTTTTCCCTTTGCCATGCTACATATTACAATGACGTTTAATACTGGGCCGTCATTTCGTCTGACATTAAAAATATTTTTAAATATACCACCATTAGAGGTTAAACATATTTCTTTATTCTACCTTTATGGTAGAGAATCCATGCTAATATACGAAAAAACGGATCGACTTGATTTTTAAAAGTAGTATGGCATGAGTATGAATATCTTGACACTAAGGTTATTAACCTTGATTCTGAGTTGTGACCTTGACACGAACATAAATTTCTGTTGGGTTGGTTAGGATTGAACAGTGATAAAAGTGCAGCCCGGCTCAGTTGCGGCACTCCTCATGAGGCACGCAACTTGCCGGTCAGCCTCTATGCTGCTATATTTAAAAACCCCAGAAAATCGGCCTAACCTCGAGTGCAAACTTCTAAACTGCCTAGGGGGAAAAGACCAAAAAGAATCGGGAGACTTCGAGCGCCGCCTTCTCAGCTGTCTCCGAAAAAACCTAGAGAAGCGGCTCTACCTGGGATTCCCGCGCCGCCCATAGGCCTCGGCTACTAAGTTCTCCTGCCATGACAAGGCGGAAACCTATGGGCGGGTACACTCTAACCTTATCTTAATCAACAGAAGCATTTATAAGTATAAGGTATTTTGATATCGGGATTTATTTTTATTTATTTATTAAGGCTTCACATCAATAACTACATAATAGGGATAGGTCTGAACAGTTACAACAAGGTGCAAGGTACTTGATTTTTTTACAGAGCAAGTGCTTAAGTGATTAACTACCACTAAATACAGACTTATAATATAAAACTTCATAAACTACTACTACATAACAAGCAATTGGATCATCCACAGACCCTTGAAGGTCTAAAGATATTCTAAATGCTCAAGCCCACTGCCAGTTAGCAGCGGTCCCAACATGCTGGCAGCATTGCCAATCAGCTTGGCAATGCTGCTTATACGTTGAGCCAAATAAAAACCAGCATTTTGGTCACGCGGCGGGTACATGAGACGCTCAGAAAGATTTTTGAAAACAAGATGAGCTCCCGGCCAACACGCGCACAATGTCTCAATTTCAAACGGCTCAAATATGTAACCACTGCCGAGGTTAGCATATTTGCGCCGTTTGTGCTGCTCCGCTGACGGCTCCAAAGTATCGACGCAAGTCGCGTCCCATACTAAGGGCCGTCTACACTTCCATGGGACCAGCTTCATACCGTCAGGCCTTTTGCCATCACCACGCGCAAACCCATTCGGTTAGAGTACGGCTGCGATATTGGCGGTCGCAAAAGCCCTGCGTATAACATCGTTCACAATGGCGTGGCAACCAATTCGACCAGCGCTTCTTAAGCGAGAAAGACGGTGGTGACCAAGCTGGTTAACTAGGGTACTTGAATATGTGAGAGCGCTCAGCTATGTGCGGCGCAGCAGCAAGGTGGGTCGACTATCTCGGTGATATCATCAATACCGCCGGTCGAGCCTGGTCACGACCGGCAAAGAGCCGAGGCAGATGGCACTGCAAGAGAGAGGCCTATACCCAACAGTGGGTCAAAGAAAGCTGCGGATGATAACGATGACGAAACAAATTAGTTGAGATTGGCTGTTTTTTGAGTTTGAAATGATTATTTGCTACAATATTTGTGTACCGTTTCACATTAAATTGGGGCTAATATTTTGTGGCGCACTTACTGTATTAGTTACCATATTTTTTTGACAAGATAAACATAAATTAAATTATATCGCGGGCGAAGCCGCGGGTAAAAGCTAGTTTTCTATAAATAAACAAATTGAAAATCACCACTCGCTTTTGACCAGTTTTGCTCATATTGACAAATCTTGTCAGAATATACTAAACCATCTTGCGAAATATTATAAAAATTAGCTGATAAATAGCGCGACAGCAAATTATATCTACCCGTAGTTACCGAGCTGTCCTAGTTACTAAGTACAACAGAGTTCATTATATTGCTATTATACAAGAAAAGTGCATAGTTCATAGAAGTAGGTTCTTAATTGATTACAATGACTTACTAACGTACGTAGTATTAGATTATATATAAGTAGTAATTACTTCTCTCTACAACCTAACATCACATTTCCGAAATGTTTTGTTGTTATTGTCACCCTACACAAGGAATCTATACTAATATTATAAAGAGGAAAGATTTGTTTGTTTGTTTGTTTGTTTGTTTGTTTGTTTGTTTGTAATGAATAGGCTCCGAAACTACTGGACCGATTTCAAAAATTCTTTCACCTTTGGAAAGCTAACTATACTGTTCCCCCACAGATTAATACCATAGCTTAACCTCGAATGGCAGTTGGCATAGTAAACTGAAATTGCAGTTTTCAGGTCAGTTGTTATTTTTATTTCGCGAAGTGCGTACGCGAGTGACGACAATTTCGATTTAATTTTCATAACATGCGGTTTCCAGTTCATATGCGTGTCAATAGTGATTCCTAACAAAGTGAATTCCTTGACTATATCTATCTTAGTGTTGTGAAAAGAGTAATTAAATTTTAAAGGACTTTTTTGATAGGGATGAAATGTCATTATTTTAGTTTTGTTTAGATTTAGTTCGAGGTTGTGTTGACGCATCCAGTCGACTGTTTGCTCAAGCATGCCGTCTAGTTTAGAATGTAAGTTCAATTCATTTTTTGTTTGAGTAAGAAGGGAAATATCATCCGCAAAACAGACACAATGGTTTTTTATAACTTTTGGGAGGTCATTAATGTATATTATAAAAACTAAACAGCTAATGTACCTATATTAAAAAAACTAAAACAATAGTGCGCAGTGTGCGCGTCAGAGGCTCTTCCGTAAGCAGGTTTGTGCGCGCGCGCGGCTCTGCCTGTAGCCGCGGCCGCAGCCACCGCCATAAATACCTGTCAGGGACGTAAATATGTGCTAAGAGTCACCATTTTGAACTTTCCCTCTAAGTACCTTAAATAGGTAGAACTAGAAGATATTCACTCTTGACTTGAAGATATCCAAATTGTAATTGTAACTTACAAATGCAAGGGTGGCCAAACGTTTCTATCGTGGTACTGACCACGTTACGGTCCAACAGTATGTCATAGTTACGTCAATAAGGGTACAAAATTCATTCTATGTTTAACTGTAGGCTATTTAAAAAAGTACGGTTAATCTAGCAGTAAATATTGGGTTGAGATGTTGACAATGTGTTTATCTATTTTGTTACAGGATGTGGCAAGACATTTACACTGGTAGCTCCTGTACTAGATCTGTATGAAAGAAACGGATACTGTGTCATACACGTAGATTCATTACCTAAAGAAGTAAATAATTTGGACACACATACGCAAATCGTTTAATTAATGTTTCGCGCCAAATAACTAAAATCAAAATGGCGATCTGCACAGTCATGCTACTAAGTAAATTCGCATACGCCGGGTGACTAGCCCTGGTGTCAGAGTTTTTAAGTTACTTGAAGGCTGTTGACAGGGAAAACCGGTTAAAACAACCGGCGACCTTATTGAGATCTGACGTTCGGCTTCGCTTTTCCTCCCGCTCGCTCTCGTGACGTGAGTAACTGGCGCGAGCAGGAGAAAAGCGCTTCGGGGCAAACCTGTAACTCACCTATTTAAGTTATAAAATAAAATGGAAAGCAGCATCCAAGGCACGCTCGGTTGTAAAATGGCTCCCGCGATCACCCGTCCGAAAGATGGCCGTGCTGATCGTTGCTTCACTTCAGTGATCACTATCACTATATAGGAATACCTAGACAACTTTTACTATTCTATGATAATATTTACCGCTATCTTATTTATTCTTTATCGTATTTTATCTTCTTTCAGTGATTGGAACTGCCAGAGAGCCAGTTGCTGGGTGGATCGACAACGTATATGGCCCCACAGGAGTAAGTGCATTGAAGATTAAAGAAAAGTCAAAAAATACTGAAGATCAGGCAATCGACGATGAAAATGGAAAATAATTTTAGTTATAGCTAATATAACAATGTTTGTGAGTCATAGTAACTAACAAAAGTTAAAAATTGTTTTAATTATATGAGAGAAGTAAGACATCTGCCTCTTTTCACTTCTCATCTATCTTTCACTTTTCGTCTACTGTTTTCGCCCTGTTTTATCTTTGATGAGCAGCTGTTCTTTTAGTTTTCTGGGGTTGGCAACACTGAGGGATAGACACGCAGGATCGCACGCGTACTAGCTTGAGACAAAAAAATTCCGACTGGTGACAGGCGGTGACACACACGCACATAATTTTTAAGCCCCTCACATTTGTACACAACTTTTTTGGGGTTTTTTTTTTGACGCAGTTATATTTCCTGAGTATTTATACTCGCAGGTCTTTATACAGGTTTTCTAAACGACGCGCGACGGACTTATTGTAGGATATCATTGTAAATACATCATGTATAATATTCTAGAAATACAAATAATAATAATATCAATCTAAGCAGAGCTCTCTGTTATATAGGTTATTTTATAAACGTTCGACTTTTGCAAAATTCGTTAGGAAACTATTTAAAGTTTTTAGTGTTAAAATTTAATTTTAATTAAAGTCATCTATTTAGTCTACAGGGTTATTTGTATTTTTATGTCGTCAAAAATGTTCAATTTGCATGTGTATAGAATTGTCATTTATGTAATAAATATATTTAAATATGTGAATAATATTGGAATGACGTCAATATTCCATACCATTTGTAATAAAGACATATTATAAATAATTATTGTTCCACATTATTTTTTGCTGTAAATAGGTAAAAAATTGCTACTTAATTGTAGCCGTTGTGGATTTTGAATATTTTTTTTTAATACTATACGTGAACAACATTATCATCACAGGCCTTACGTATAAATGTGTTCTATATCCAATAACGTTTCTTTCTAGTGGAGCAGTCGAAAATTGTAAGACTACGTGCTGCTTTAGAGAAGTACTTGGTAAAAAAAGTATCAAGTGAATATTATTATGTGATAGGACAAAAGTAATGGATTTTGCTCAGTTCCGCCACCTGTAACAGCTGCGTGCATGAATCTGTATAAATCAAGGAAGTTTTATACGAGAACTGGAACGCTTACGAAGCAAAATTTAAAAAAAAAATGTACCTACTTTCTTTCTAAAGACAAAAGGTTCACATTTGTTTCTTACTTATCAAATGGGAAAAACATTCCGAGCAGGACAGCAACAACTGTTGGGCGTTGTCCCTTTCTCGAAACTTACCAGTATTAATACAACTATTGGACGGTAGATTATCTCATATATCTGGTAATCATTAAATCGCATTTAATCGTACAAGTTGATAAATAGATTAGCATAAAATGTATTTTAAGTAACGTAATAAGTTCGATAATGTTCTGATTTTAATATTGGTACGTAATTATTTTTGCAATACAAAAACTGTTTTTCATATTAGTAGAATTAGTAGTAATTTACCAACTACGCACGGCCGCACCTATGGCGCTTCCTAAAACAATATGGCTGATAATTTTTGCAAAAGTCGTCATTCTGCTTGCTGCTTAATATTTTTTAAGTTGAAAAATGGTTAAAAATTGTTGCGTTAATGGCTGTAATAGTGAAGCTTATGCTGGTTGTGGAATTTCATTTTTTTAGGTAAGTTTCTTGGTTTATTTACAAACTAGCTGCCCGTCCCGGCTTTGCCCGGGTATGATTGGCTATACATATACTTACCACGTAATATAGGTATGCGCCACACACATGCTAGACATACCGGATGAACCATTATGATGAGTTAAGACCTACCCAAATCGCGAGAGTTTCCGTAGTCTTAAACTGTTCGAAGTTTATGAAAAAGAGATAGTAGGTATTGGCATATCTAAATAAAAGTGAGTTCGTATGTGTTGGGTGGCTGTACATAATATATAGCCCTGATTTCAGAAAATGACAATTATTAGAATGAAAGCGACGTTAAAATATTACAGACCCACAGTCTATACATTCTACCCATGTAAGTTAGTTTCTTGATCTTGTCTTCACTCGAGAATTTTGAAAAACATTGGACATCAGTTCTACTTCTACGAATTGTGTGCCCTACCTAAGGCCTCTTCAACTTGCTAACCCAAAGAGCTGTGATGGAAGGAATCGAAGCGCTGGCATCCAACGTGTTCCGGACGTCACGACCAGATCTTAGATTCACGTGAAGACCTTCGCTACACTTGCCAATACATCTAAATTTTCAGTGCTAATCGATGAGAGCACTGATATAGCGGTGGTAAAAACTGTATGCGTAGTTATCAGGTACTATGATCCGGTAACTGGCAAAATTGTTTCTCGTTTTTGGGACTTGATACAGCTGTTTGATAGCAGTTCTGAAGATTATACAGCTAACGCAGAACATTTATTTAACATCGTCACACAATCATTTGAAAAATATGAAATCCCATTGGATAGCATTATTGGCTTTGCTTCCGACGGGTGCAACACAATGATGGGCTGCAACAATTCTGTTTCGTCAACGCTGTCCCGGAATCACTGTTATAAAATGTGTGTGCCATTCACTGCACTTATGTGCAAACGATGCTTGTAAAAAAATGCCACAAGAATGTGAAAAGTTGGGTCGAGGAATATACAATTTTTTCAAATCAAGTAGTAAACGGCAATCTGAATTTAAAGATTTCCAGATATTCACTGAAACAGATGTCCACAAATTGTTGCGACCAGCACAAACCCGGTGGCTGTCGTTGACTGCAGTGGTAGAACGAATTATAGAACAATGGCAAGCCTTAAGATTATTTTTTGATGGCAGATGGTTAAATGACAGAGAATGCGCAGAGATTCATAAAGCATTAAACGACCCAATCATGAAAGCATATTATTATTTTTTAGCATGGATGCTGCCTAAATTTTCAAAAACCAATTTATATTTCCAAAGTGAATCTACTGTCATTACTGAGCTTCATTCAAAAATGACAGAACTATACCGTGAGCTAATTCTGACGATAATGAATACTTCGTACGTTGAATCCACTAAGTTGGATGAAATCGATCCAACAAATGGTGACCAGTATCTTAGTTTGGACGAAATATATCTTGGTCTAGGTGCACTTAACAACTTAACTTAACAACTTAATTTGCCTGAGGTTTCTGATTCTGAAAAACTAGAATTCAAAGAGAATTGTCGACAGTTTCTTGTGGCAGCTTGTGTGGGTATCAGGAAAAGATATAGTCTAGATGATCAAATTATGAACATTATTTCAAAATTAAAACCGGACATTGGTATTTCATCAGGATCTAGCGAAAGATTTGCCACATTATCAATGCTCTTCGATCATTTCCCCCGTATAAGCCCAAGGAATCTCAGTGACCAACAAACACTGGACGAAGAGTGGAGAAATTTCCCCATGATTATGGCTCAAACGCAATTACCCAAAACTGACAAGGCTGACGAGTTTTGGCACGAGGTAATCAGCAGATTTTTTTATTGCACTCCATCTGTTTAAAAAAATGTGGAGTACCTAGATTATTGCTTAAACATTTTGTTTTTTGTTCACAGATAGCTCAACTAAAGGATGGAAATATATACAGAAGTTTAAATTTTTGACTACATTTATGTTGGATATCCTGTCTTTACCACATTCAAATGCCGCTTGTGAAAGAATATTTAGTCAAGTAAATGACGTTAAAACAAAAAAAAGAAATAAGTTGATAACAAACACCATAAAAGGAAATATTCTTGCTCAACAATCCATACACCGGAGTGGAACGAGCTGTGTGGATTTTATGCCATCCAAGGCAATGATACAAAAAATGACTGCATCAATATATGAAAAAGAAGTTGTTACTTTAGAAGACTAAATTTTAAATAAAAAATATCGAATGTCATTGCATTTTCTTTTTATTTTGCACGGTAATTTACATGGTATTTTTTAAATCTATGCACGGTAATTTGGAGCCGAAACACCGTAATTCTAACCTGTCAACACGGTAGTTTATAATTTAAATCTGGTAACACGTCAAGTATTAATGGCTTTTAGGCTTTTACCGACTGAAATTAACCAGTAAGAGCTATTTCAAAAATAGATTTATCGGAGAATATTATCAATAATAATAATCGCGATACTTACATAGGTCGCTGGCCATCTACTTAGTATCACAAATAAAACGATTGCGCGTTTTAAGGCCGTACAACGCCATCTAGTTATTTTATACGAAGTTATTTTGTAGCCTAGCACTAGCTGGACTAGTGTGATGGACATGGTCATTTTTAAAAGGTCAGAGTTCAGACTGTAAGGAACGGCGCAAAAAATACAGGGTGGGCCAATAATTTTTGCACTTTTAAAACATGAATAGAAATAAAACTACAACTGTTATTTTGTTGATTATATTTTTAACGTTTTGAAAATTTAATGAAATTTATTTTTTAAAAATGACATCGTCGAGATGTGCACCGTCTCGTCGTTGGCACTCTAGCAATCGACTACGCAAACTTTGGAAAACTCGCTGACACATGCTGCGGGGGATCGCGGCTATCTCGTCGTGGATGTTTCGTTTTAATTGGGATATATTCGTCGGTTTATTAAGGTAGACTCGACTTTTCAGGTATCCCCATAAGAAAAAATCGCATGGTGTAAGATCCGGGCTTCTCGGAGGCCATGGAATATCACCTCTGCGAGAAATCAATTTATTCGGAAACATTTCTTTGACTACCGGTAAAGTGGAGTGGCAACACTTATCCATTACACAAGTCAAAATTGAATCTCTGTAAAAATAAATAGTAAATAATCGTTAAAATTTGTTAAAAATCAGCCCGAACAAAGGAAAGTGTCGGAAAATACCTGGACAAAGTGAAGTTTTTGAGTGAGAGTGATAAAATAAACTGAAAAACGTATAATTGTACACGGAACTTTTGAATACCGTTAACATTGTTTCCTCAGTAACGGCTGTCAAAAACAATAAACAATCGCGAAAGCAGTGATTATTACAGACAATAGATGAATATTATGGTGAAAATTGAGTGAAATAAGGAAAAAGTGCCAAAATAGACAAAGATTTTAGGTTACATCTCAAAAAAGTTGATTGTCACCTACTACATAACAGCAATAAGCGAAAAGCGACATCTAGCGACTAGTAGCAGAACTAAACTCCGAAAGGTTCTAATATCCAGATTACACGTAGTGTTTCCTCTACTCACCGCAAGAAAGCGTTAATATCAATTAGCATCTCTGCTTCCTCGACAAGCTTTAAATCTACAAATTAAGCAAAATGGAAGAAATAAAAAATATGTTAATAGCAATGCAAGAAGAAATTAGACAGCAAAAAAATGAGATGCAGGAAATAAAGGAGGATATTAAAAATACCATTAACAGTAACATAAATGAAAAGTTTCAAAAATTAGAAACTAAAAACAAGGTTTTGGAGCAGAAATTGGAAACACAGGCAATGCAAAAAAATAATTTTGAGAGAATTATCCGAAGAAAAAATCTGCTTATTTTTGGCGTTGAAGAGCAAGAAAAAAGTTACTGGGATCTGGAAAAAAAAGTTATGGATATTTTAAATAATATAATGACCACAAAATGTGACAAAAACAGTATCGAGTGTGTAAGAAGACTTGGAAAAAAAGGAGAAAAAACTAGACCCATAATTATTACATTTGCTACTATGGGGCTAAAAATAAATATCCTGAAAAACAAAAGAAAGTTTGAGTCAACACCTTACTATGTCAAGGAAGATTTTCCCCCTGAAGTCCTGAACAAACGTAAAGAGCTTCAAGTGGCAGTCAATAAAGAAAGGGAACAAGGAAAATTGGCGATTATTAAATATGATAAAATTGTTATCCTAACAAACACAAAGAAACCAGACATCCAGGGATCTGATAAGAAGAAAAGAGCTTTGACTGAGTCACCAGAAGCATCAGCATCCAATCATGAAAAGAATAATGAAAAACAGCCCTCAAAGATAAATAAAATCAACGACATTAATAATTATCTATTAAAAAAACCAATTTTGCAGCATCTCTCTAAGAAAAACACTGTACAATCTCAAAACTCAAAAAATACACAATAGCAATCAAAAATGGCCCCTTCACATCTCCCAACACGGCCAGTCACCGCGGGAGAGATCGACTACAACCCTCCAGTACATCAAGAACTCTACATTTGCACATATAATGTTAAATCACTGATATCACCACAAAGAATGATACTATTGACATATTCATTAACAAACATTAAATATGATATAATAGGACTGTCAGAAATACGAAGAAAAGGAAATGAAATTATTGAGGATGAAAACCACATTTTCTGTTATACGGGAGAGACTGCAGGGCTCTACGGTGTAGGTTTTTTGATAAAAAAGAAATTTAAAAGCAACATAGAGAACTACATAGGCATATCTGATAGAGTTTGCCTATTGAACATGAAATTTGAAGCTGAAACAATATCAATCATACAAGTATATGCTCCCACCTCCGAAGCTCCTGAAGAAGAAAGTGATATTTTCTACGACCAAATAGAAGAAGCCCAAAAACTTGCACAAGGAAGAATTATTCTGATGGGGGACTTCAATGCAAAAATAGGTCAAAGAAAACCTTCAGAACACACAATAATGGGACCATACTGTTATGGAAAAAGGAATAATAGAGGAGAAAAACTTATACAGTATGCACTAAGTAACAAAATTACAATAATCAACACAATATTCAAGAAAAACAATAAAAACCTATGGACCTGGACAACACCAGATAAAAAGCATAATAACCAAATTGACTATATATTGAGCAGTTATCCTAAACTCTTCACAAATATTGAAATATTGAAAAATAGCGTATTTCCAAGCGATCATAGATTGTTGAGAGGAACGGTACAATTAAAGAAAACTAGAAAAAGTAGAGCAACCTTTAGTGAAAAACGAGCTGACCTTACGAACGAGCAAAATCAAACAACGTACTTGGAGGCTCTAGAACAAAAAATCAAACAATTACATTGGGAAAAAAGCGACAATATAGAGTCTTTCTATCTAAAATTAGAAACAATCATAAAGCAAAGTATAAACACTGCTACTGCAAATAAAGAGAAAAAAGATATATTATCCAATGAAACGAAACAGCAATTAAGAAAACGTGTGATACTGCAAGCAAAAGTACCTAAAAGTAAAGAAGAGAAAAAAGAACTCACAGCTCTCTATAAAAGTACGAATAAATTGTTAAAAAATGACTACGAAACCTACAGAATGAAAATAATCGAAAATAATTTAATCACTACTGGAAGTCAGAAGAGAGCCTACAAACAACTGAGTGTCGAAAAGAAATGGATACCTACATTAAAAGACCAAAATACAACAAGGAAATTTCAGACTAGGAAAGACTTGGTGAATATTGCTTCGGATTTCTACCGGAACCTCTACCAGAACGATTACAGCGAAGAAGAACCTTACAGAAAACATGAAATACAACAATATACCTCTGTCGCGCCATTCGACTGTAGAGAAGTACTGAAAAACATTGAAAAATTAAAAAAAGAAAAAAGTCCTGGTCATGATAATATTCCTAATGAAGCTCTGAAAATCGGAAAAAAAATATTACTAGCGCCCATCACAATATTATTCAATAAAATATTGGAAATACAAGAAATCCCAAAGAAGTGGGGCGAATCACGAATAATATTGCTATATAAAAAAGGAGATGCCTCAGATATTAATAATTATCGACCTATCAGTTTGCTACCAACTCTATACAAACTATTTGCCATGTGCCTAGAAAAAAGAATAGCATCGAATGTGGAGTCTAGTCAACCAGTAGAGCAAGCTGGTTTCCGCCCTGGTTACTCTACTATCGACCATATACATACATTAGACCAAATAGTTGAGAAGTATCAAGAGTTCAACCAGCCGCTCTACCTAGCATATATTGACTACGCGAAAGCGTTTGACTCAATTTCACACGATAGCATATGGCGAGCACTTTCACACCAAGGGGTATCGAATATCTACATAAATATAATCAAAGATATATATATGAACAGTATAAGCAGAGTGAAACTTGATAGACTTGGACCAAAAATCTTTATCAGATCCGGGGTAAGGCAGGGAGACCCCCTTTCAAGTAAAATTTTTCTAGCTGTGCTACAAGATATCATGAAAGACCTAGACTGGAACAAAAAAGGAATAAAGATAGATACAGAATTTCTAAGCAACCTACGCTTTGCGGACGACATCGTCTTATTCGCAAAAACATCAAAACAGTTAGAAATAATGATAGAAGAGCTAAGCACTGCCAGTAATAAAATAGGCTTAAAATTGAACGCTTCAAAAACTAAAGTTGCAACGAATAGCAAGCAAGATCCTATAGTGGTTAACGGAACAACAATAGAGTATGTAGATCGCTATGTATATCTAGGTAAGCAAATGTCGTTCAAGAAAACTAGGCACGAAGATGAGCTAGAGCGCCGCATAAACATGACGTGGAAGAAGTATTGGAGCTTCAAAGAAATCTTGAAAGCAAGACTACCACTAGTGCTTAAGAAAAAAGTAATAGATTCTTGTTTGTTGCCTTGTTTAACATATGGGGCACAAACATGGATTTATCAAGGAAAAACAAAAAACAAAATACGGACGTGCCAGAGAGCTATAGAACGGAGCATTTTAGGCATAAAGCTTAAAGATAGACAGAAGAGCGAAGACATCCGAAAAAAGACAAAATTAATAGACGCAGGACAGCATGCACAGAAGCTTAAATGGAGATGGGCAGGTCATATTGCCCGGACAACAGATAAGCGATGGACAAAGCGTGTCACAGAATGGGCAGGTCCAAGCGGGAAAAGAAGTAAAGGAAGACCTAAAGATCGATGGATAGATGAAATACAACAAATAGCCGGTAGAGCCTGGATGCAGACGGCGCAAGATCGAAAGGAATGGAAACGACTGGAGGAGGCCTATACCCAGAGCGGGGCCATGCCTAATTAAAATAAATATTAAGATGTTCTCTTATGTACATATTTTTGTAAATTAGCATGGAAATAAAAGGCTTTATTATTATTATTATTATTATTACCGGTAAAGTCACATTTGACGTGTGGCATGTTGCTCCATCTTGTTGCATCCAGGTCCTGCTGTTGTATCCTTGAAATTCATGCAACTGCGGCGTCAAAAACTCTCGCAACATCTTGACGTATTCCGCTGAATTCACAGTTACATTATTTCCTTGATTATTTTCAAAGAAATACGGACCAATTATGCCCTTTGCCGGCTTATGGCCGGCCTGTTTGTTTAATATTCGTTGTCGATCCCGTTTGCTCGAACTTCACGACCCAAGCTTTGATTAAATTCACACTTGGACACTCGCTTACACGGCGTAATCCATATTCAATTCGAAACAGGCGTCGTACAGTAACGTAGGAATCGTTGTTTTTGTAAAATTGTTTAACACAAAAAGCACGCTGTTGTCCCGTGAAGCGCTCCATTGTGACTAAAATTGCATGTAGCGACGCATAGTTTCCCGCCACCCGCGCACCCCTCCCTCCAACGGTATTCGAGAAATTTAGTGTTGCAATTTGCAAAAATTATTGGCCCACCCTGTACATAGATATCCATAATAGCTTTGCTATTATCCTTTTTCTATGAAACTGTTTTGTTTTTTTTTTTTTAATATAGGGCGCTTCAAACGAAGCGACTTGCATCCAATTCTTAAGTCTGGTTAGTTAGGTTAGGTTAAGGTCTTACTAAAATCTATAGGGGAGGCCTATGCCCAACAGCGGATGTCTTAGGGCGCTGATAGGTATGATGATGAATATGGAACTATATTTCTTTTTCTTTAGCAACTTGATGAAAGCATAAAAATCTCGAATGAAGACTACTTACTGGAAAGTGTAGCGTATGACGTCCACCCATAACAGCTGCCAGGTGGCAAACAAATGAGTCACAAGTCACAATCATCATATTCTTATAAAGCAGTGGTGGTCTAGTGGTAGTAACACCTGCCTTACAATCGTGGGTTTTAATCCCGATCCCTTAAATATTTTGTTTGGAATGTTTCGGGATTTCACACCACGGGCTTTTTGGTGAAGAAAAACATCGTGAGGCAACTTGTATACGACTGTAGAAGAAATTCTTTGGCAAATCCAAAAACTCACTCTGAACCAGCGCAGCGTAGTGGTTATGGCCCATAGTGAAGTATATAACTAGACAAGGCGCTAAATAATAATAATTACAAAAGTAAGAGTTAAGATCTAAATTAAACGACAAAAACGTCAAATCACTTTTTTATTTAGAACCTAACAGGCTCAATATAAATGAACGGAATGCATAACTGGGAGCACCCTTTAAGGCCGATTCACACACACGGCGGGCGCGGGTCGGGCGCGGTGCGGGTCGGGAGGACGGCGTGTCTATTTGTACCTGTTTCAATGGACGACAACACACAGAACGCGCCCGCCCCGCGCCCGACCCGCGTACGCGTTCTGTGTGGTGTCGTCCATTGAAACAGGTACAAATAGACACGCCGTACTCCCGACCCGCACCGCGCCCGACCCGCGCCCGCCGTATGTGTGTTTTGGCCTTTATTGGCTGCGGGCGCGCGGTCGCAGCGGCAGTCGGTGCGCAATGCCTACGACTAGTTATAGATAAGAGCATACAAGAATACCTACCGACAGCTGATCTGTGCCAAAACAAACAACGCGCGAACGTTGTTTGTTTTGTCGAATTAGTTCTTCGTTATCATTTAATATGTATTTGATGATCTTTTTGTATGTTTATATGCACTGATATGTATATATATTTGTTTATGCATGAAAATGTATCTTGTAGGTAGCAGATAATATTTAATAGGTACTGTTAAAATTAGAGAACTAAATTATCTAGACAAACCTAATCTAGGTTTTAAGACAATGTATGAACGAGTTATATCAGTGTGATTTATCAAATAAAAAATAAAATAAGAAAAGGGACTGCGAGATGTGCAAGAATAAAGAGTGAACAGGACGAAAGTAATATCTTTTGTCTCTATTTGCGTATTATACGTTTTTTGTCTGACTACTACGCACGGCCTAGACGTTGTAGTCAGACAAAAAAACTGCTGTTGATTTTTTGATTAGATACTTAAGTAAATCAACATAATATTTATGAACTATTATCCATTTTCTATCAGTTGTATTAGTATTTTGCAGGTTTTTATTATTATCTATATGATAACAACATAAACAACTTTTTTCTCACACCCTATACCTACGCTAGTAGCTTCTCTAGTACATACTTGCTCCAAGTTATGGCCCAATCATGCTTTGTGGGTAGCCTTATGTTCAGCAGTGGGCTATTATAAAGGCCAGTGCAGTGAAAAAACCTACAATATAACTCGTCATCGGAGCCACAGTTCTCAGTTGTACCTAAATACCATCCGCGAGATCACCCATCTGTAGAATTATGCTGAACATAGGTTAACTTCGATGATCGCTACGAACACCTAGTCAAACAGCGCTATGAGCTCAGACCAAATAAAAAATCAAGACTGAACGTCGCGAACAGACAAGTGAGGCCATTGTTTTATACATGTACCTAATGACATTCCAAGGCGTAGTTTTGTTGTACGTGTATGTGTGTAATTGTGTCTCTACACGGTGAGGCGTAGTTTTGCCGGCTTCACTTGTTTTGATCACAACATTCTTTCTTGATTTTATTTATTTGGTCTGGAAGTTCTAGGCGTAGTTTCCTTGTACGTGTATGTGACTGTGTCTGTGTACACAGCGAGGCGTAGTGTTATCGGCCTCATTTGTTTTGTTCGCAACATTTTTGTTTGGTCTGAGGCTCAGAGCAAATAAATATATCAAGAGAGAATGTTGTGAACAAACAAGTGAAGCCAACCAAAACTACGCCTCGCCGTGTACAGACAATTACACACACAGCCAGGTAACTATGAAACTACGCCTTGGCTTGACAGTCAAACTATGGCGGCGCAACAGCGACGCACTCACACATGTATAAAAAGCCGGCTTCACTTGACTGTTCAACGACGTTCCCTCTGGAGTTTTTTATTTGCTCTGAGGGTCTGAGGACTAGAAAATACAAAAATATAAAAATGTACCTTCCCGTATAACCTCGGAAGCTTCTCCAATGATACTATCACAATCAATATTTTTTTCAGAATCGATACAGCATTCGTCTGAGATCAGCTCCACAAAATAATCTTCATCCGATGTGTTATTCAGAACAGCATAAAACTGCAGACCCACAGAACAAGCCGAAAATTCGGCTAAGCCAGTTTTCATGGTAACCTGGGGCCTTATTTTGTAAGCGCTCTGACGTTCGGCTTCGCCTTTTCTCCTGCTCGCGCCAGTTACTCACGCCACGAGAGCAACCGGGAGGAAAGGCGAAGCCGAACGTCAGAGCGCTTACAAAATAAGGCCCCAGGTCTTTGTTCCGAGCGCTTTTCGAGAGAGATAGGTAAATTACTAAAAAACTTAAGTATAAAGTAAAAATGTTGTAAAAACATCAGAAGGGAAATCTGTATTCATTTTGGATGAATTGCCATTTTTGATGACATGTCATTTGCGTTTGACGTTTCTTTTGACTTATCTATCTCCTTACGAAAGAGTTTTGGGTAAAAGAAGTTTCGTGTTAGAGTCAGATATTATCTATGGATATTAAAGGTTAAATCAAACTTCTTGGCGGCTGTGAAGTTAGCTGCAAGTTCACGCAGCCATTTATACAGATTCATGCATGCAGCTGTTACAGGTAGCGGCAGGAAAGAGTAGCGCTGATACCTATATCACACCTCCGCTGCGAAACGACAACTGCGAAACCGCTGCGTGAGTTTCGCTGTGCAACAGTACTTCACTTACGCGAAACTATAATAGCGAAACAGAGCGAAACCTAACAATAACCTAAAAATTATCGATTGCTGCAGACGCGTCCGAGATACACGCGGAACCGCTCCAAAATGGCGGACAACGGGCGGAGATGTAGACGGCGCCTAAGCAAATGAGCGAAATCATGTTAGAAAGACACAACATCATAAATAAGCTGTTTTGTACGTTAGAGCAGGGAATTTCGCTATTGTTTCGCCGCCCAACAACTCACAACTCATAGCGAAACTATGGCGGTTTCGCCCTTTGAGTTTCGCAGCGGAGGTGTGATATAGGCATGAGGGTAGTGATACGAGTTAAAACGAGGAAAACCATTTATATAGGTATGGTTTTAAACAAATGAAAATTATAACTTGAATGACAGAATGACAACATGACAATTTGACAGATAAAAGTCACTTGTAGAAAAGAGTTCGAAACTATCACAGGTAGTGTGGATGGATGGCTGCGCATGGTGATCGCCATACTAAACCCATGCGCAGCCATCCCCCCCACACTTCGCTCCAGTCAGGGTTGGGTTCTGCGCAGCTTGTAGCTAGCATCACAGTCGCCAAGAAGTTTGATTCGGCCTATTTTTTTACGAAGCATGTTACACACAACCTCTGAGTGCTTCCACTCTGCCCCACCAAAGCGCCCCACTGGTGGGGCAGATTCCACTCCTTCATTTTTTGAGTGGAATCTGCCCCACCAAGATGAGACGAGTGGGGCAGATTCCACTCACTTTTTAGACCAGTGGAATCTGCCCCACCAGGGGTGTCGCGTGATTTTAAATTAAATTGGTAGTGCCATGAAGTGTGAAATTTGACAGCAAAATTTCAATCATTATATCGCCCCACTAAAAGACTAGATAAGTAAAGACATTAAATACAAAATATTAAGAAGATTGTAAGCTAAAAGCTCAATTATCTGAAGTAAAAAAATATGGATTGTATATAGTACTGTCTTGTGGTGATTCATACTTACCTAAACAGGCTTTGTGCTGCGCGCTATCTGTTTCAATCTTTAAAAACAATAACCAAGTTCTTGACATGATTGAATAATTTATAAAAATCACTTAATCGATCATGAGTAATTATTAAGCTAAATAATAGATAATAAATGTTAATACTGACTGTAGAAATTTCTTTCTGTCAAGATGTAACAGTTTTTAAATTTACGTATTTAGCAAACCATGGTATCCTGGGTTTAGAAACTGTCGTTCATCGTTTCAGTCATAGAACGTCCACTTGGACATAGGCCACCCCGATAGAATTCTAAAAATACCAATTGGAAGCGGCTTCCATTCAGAGCGATCCCGCAGTCTATTTTGGGGGCGTCTTACGCTGTGCCTGTCGATAGGTGAAATTCTCCACTCGAGAACTTTTCGACTTGCTCTAGGCCATCAGCGTTGCGAGTTTCGCCTAATCGCCCTTTATTAGTTTACCTAGGTTCAGCAGTAGAGTATTGAAGAGAAGAAAGTTGGTAAATTGTAAATATGTGTATCATCATTACTAACATTAATCTAATGCATTTAACTAACACCCTGTATGTCATAGCTCAAAATGTGTTTAATTTTATTTTCATTTTCATCATCATTTTAAGCCGGATGTAAACTGCTTAACATAGGCCTCCCCATGAACTTCCGATGAGTCCACTTGGATGAGAAAATCTCTCTCTGTCTCTCTCTCTATATGTATGTATGTGTGTGTATGTGTGTGTGTGTGGGGGTGTGTGTGTGTGTGTGTATGTGTGTGTGTGTGCGTGTGTGGGGGTGTGTGTGTGTGTGTGTGTGTGTGTGTGTATGTGTGTGTGTGCGTGTGCGCGTGTGTGCGCATGTGTGCAAATAAAAGACAAAACATAAATATTCAATTGATTTATTAAAAATCTGGCTACTATCACATTCTCATTGTCATTAAAATTATTCTAAATATTACAAAATACAAGTTCTCTTAAAACTAGAACTGAGCAAAATCCATTACTTTTGTCCTATCACATATTTACTTTATACAGGGTTACTTTTTTTACCAAGTACTTCAAATAAGCAGCACTTATCTTACAATTTTCGACCGCTCTAGACAAACGTTATTGGATATAGAACACATTTATACGCAAGACCTGTGATGATAATGTTGTTAACGTATAGTATTAAAAAAATATTCAAAATCCACAATGGCTACATTTAAGTAGCAATTTTTTACCTATTTATAACAAAAAATAATGTGTAACAATAATAATTTATATGTCTTTATTACAAATGGTATGGAATATCGACGTCATTATAATATTATACACATATATAAATAAATTACAAAAATGACAATGCTATATACATGCAAATTGAACAATTTTACGACATAAAAATACAAATAACCCTGTAGACTAAATAGATGACTTTCATTAAAATTAAATTTTAACATAGATATTCCATCTATAATAACTTTAAATATTTTCCTAAAGAATTTTTCAAAAGTCGAACGTTTATAAAATAGCCTATATAACAGAGCTCCCAGATTGATATTATTATTATTTGTATTTCTAGAATATTATACATGATGTATTTACAATGATATCCCAGAATAAGTTCGTCGCGCGTCGTTTAAAGAACCTGTAAAAAGACCTGCGAATAGAAATACTCAGGAAATATAACTGCGTCAAAAAAATGACCCAAAAAAGTTCTGTACAAATATAAGGGGCTTAAAAATTTTGTAGGGGAAGGGGGGGCATAACGGGGTCGCGAGGCACGACGGGGCCACCCACACATACAAGTAACTACGCACACTAGCCGTGTATTGTTTTCGCCATTAGGAGTGCATTTCGCATCGGCATTCGGCTTGGCAGTGACCGGCGATCAGAGTGCACGCATTTATTTTTGACGACCAATTCTTTTTTCCGGCGACATTTAATCTAATTTTGAGTGCTTACCAAAACGCGTCTAAATAGGTAAGTACTTAGATTACTACTATAGTTTTTTTTATGTGTTTTACTACTAGCATCAGCTATTGATATGTTTTGAGCAAAATCACTCTGACCTTGAATTCATTTTTTGTTTGTTATTTTAAATTCTGTTAGACATGGGGGCATAACGGGGACATGGCTATGGGGCACTATGGGGTACCCCGTTGTGCCCCGTCCCCATTATGCCCCTGAATGGTGTATTCATTTGATAATATCATAATATTTTTTTTAGTTTGTTTTAGGTTTATAAAATGGTACGATTATACAAAAAGAAAAGTTCCAGATGCAAAAGGTCTGTGAAAAGCATGAAACTCTCAATTGATGCAGTTTTAGCAGAGCTATGGGGTTCAACAAAGTGGCTGTAAATAAATTTTATTCTTTGCTTGGGGAAGTATATGCCAAATATAATTTAACGCCAGATAGAATATAAACAAAGAGAAAAATCATTGCTGAAAAAGGAAGAAAACAAGTGGGCTCCCTTTTTATGCAGAACGAGAGAAGACGATTACCGTCGAGATATGTTTCAATGCAGTCGGAACTTATATGCCTCCCATGCTAATATTTCCTCGACAGAGAATGAAGCAAGAGTTATTAGATCGAGCTCCTCCAGGGACGACGGCAGAATGCAACGCTCGAGGCTGGATAACAACTACCCCATTCTGCCATACTGGGTACCCCATACTGCCCCTACCCCGGGGCACAATGGAGTTTTCATAAAGGTTTTGTGAAAGTGAAATTAAAAATATTATTTGATTTGTTACTTCACCAAATTCGGTGCCAAATGATAAATTAATAAGTGACCAAAGAGTAGTCATTCGTTTTCATTAAAAAATATTGTACATTCATTTTATACTGTTTATTTCCCTTAACGTCCCCGTTATGCCCCCCCTTCCCCTACAGTGTCTGTCACCAATCGGACTATTTTTTCAAGCTAGTATATCTATCCCTCAGTGTTGCCAACTTCAGAAAACTAAAAAAACAGCAGCTTACCAAAAATAAAAAAGGGCGAAAACAGTAGACGAAAAGTGAAAGATAGATGAGACGTGAAAAGAGGCAGATGTCTTACTTTTCTCATATAATTAAAACGATTTTCTACTTTTATTAGTTACTAGCGGCCCGTCCCGGCTGCGCACGGGTATGCCTATGTTACTCAGCTTTCTAATGAAAAAAGAATTATTAAAATCGGTCCAGTACTTTTTGAGTTTATTCGTTACATACAAAAATACAAATCTTTCCTCTTTATAATATTAGTGTAGACTATGACATAAAAACATGCTGTAATATTAGCTATAACTAAGGATTACAACCTAATAAAAAATAAAAATCAAAGTAAAATTATGAAAATAATGAAACACTTTCCTCGTCTTCAGTAACTTTTTTCTTAAATTTCATAGTGTTATAGGAAGAAACTGAAAGCTAATTCAAAATCAGTAAAAATTAGGCGTGAAACAGAAGAAGAGGTCATCAATGTGAAAACAGCAAATCTATTGTTGAAACAATAGGGTTGGCAACACTGGTATCCCTGCTTCATTCTAAATTTAAACATAGCTTGTCTGTTGGCAACTTTGGAAGGGATTCGTATTATACCACAGAGCTAGTACAACAAGAGAGATAGCGATGTTGTCGCTTGTGGCAATTCTCAACCGCAAAAATGTATGGACAATCACTATCACTAGTTGTCAACTGTCAAATATATGTATTGGGATTTGACAAGAATTTGACACTATCGGGACAAAAACACGGCAAATAGCCACTGAATCGAGATATTTTTCATGTCTCTTTCTAACTCATGCCACATTAAATCAATGCATCTCTTTCTTTTATTTCTCGATCGATTCATAATCCCTCTGTAACTCTGTATTATACATTGTTTTGGTTTAAAGTAGAGCCACTATGTGTGGAATTTGTTCGGAGTTCGAAGTTCCTGAGTACTTTTATTGGTAGATATAGACTGTGGAAAAACGACAGATTTTTAAAATACAGCTCTGTCTAAAACATCTTAATTCCTGAAAGCTCCTAAGTCATACATTCAACTTCTACGTACAAATACCCACTCCTATAACAATGACATAAATAACATAACCTAAATTAATCTAACCTAAAAACTGAACACTAACTTCATTATACTCCAAACTAGCCTTAGAATTACAAATATTAAGACAGAACTTAGGAAATAGTGTAGCATTTTTAAGATACCGTGTTTCCTTAGTCCAGCCGGGATAGTATCAACTGGGTCTTTCAAAAGGTAGACTCTTATGCCCCGGACGTAGCAATAGAAATAATCAGACCAATCTATACTTTTCATGTCGAAGTCAAATAAGTGTTTGTCGGCTTCGTTTAGTTCTTTGAAGAGATTTTGAGTATTTTTGTTGGAGAATTTCCACTCTCGCGTCGCGAAGTAGCCGATGACTTCAGAGAATTTGTTGATTTTCGTGTACGCTTTCCTGAGCCTGGAAGAAAAGATTTGATTTATTGAAGATAGAATAAAATAAAATATAAAACAGTAAATAATAATGTTATCTGATCTCAATGATATATTACTTGTGCAACTCAATAACGCCTAAAATGTCGTTTGGTAAATATTACCTTGGAAGCGTCGATGTGGATTTGATTAATTATACTAAGTGCCACACAAATCGGCGGATGGAAAGTTAAGCTCAGAACGTTGCGCAAAAGCCGAAATATAGGTATGCGCGGGAGCCAGAGAGATGAGACGCCAAGGCACAACGCACAAGGCACACGCGTGCCTCCCGCACGCTCTCTACGCCCATGCTCACCACTACGACACGCGGCGTCGGAATTGTGCACTCATGCGCAATAATTAGCGAATCACGGCGAAGTGTCATCTGCGTCTAACTTCTCATCCGCCGATTTGTGTGGCGCTTAGTATAAATATAATTAAATTATAATTATATTATTGTAGTATTCTTTCCAAGTAGACAAATGTATAAGTACATAGTTGTGCACATCATACAGCTATCGGTGCAGTTGTATACACCTCACCTGCGTACACACGCAGTGACACCTTGAAGGTAGAACATCTAAATTTTTTTACTTTGTTGAATAAAACTACGATCCTTTTTTGAGCTCGCTGCGCTCACGCCATACGCTTAATAAACTAATTTCGTTTACTCTCTTCTCACATCAAAGTACGTAGTTGTATACTTACATTGGTTTCTTCCCAATAAGTACAGCGATGCCGTCTATGATGTAAGCTGGTACCCAGTGGAGGAAGAACACGTAAAATGCAGTCATGAAGCGAGAGGGAGTCAGACGAAGGAGATAGAAGTACACGGCTTGAACTGTTGGCACCTCGAACCCGTAGATTTCGTTGTATTTCATGAATTTCTCTGTGAAATTAAAAAAAAGATCTCATATAATTTTGTTCTTCGATTCAGATTTTTAGCGTATTTTCCAAGTATTTGCGTATGCTTTGTGATAACACGTGTCCCA
The DNA here is from genome assembly GCA_949316475.1 of Hypomecis punctinalis. Taxonomy (NCBI): domain Eukaryota; kingdom Metazoa; phylum Arthropoda; class Insecta; order Lepidoptera; family Geometridae; genus Hypomecis; species Hypomecis punctinalis. The sequence continues at coordinate 3,460,755 of OX438795.1, forward strand.
GTAGAATCTGACAAATTATGCACAATTTCTAAGCAGACGAAATAAGACTTTTCATGGAATCAATCTAATAAAAAAAATCGTGAAAAGCAGGTGATCCATCTAAATCTTTTTTCAGTCAGATCTTAGTAGTCAATTTTTCATTTTTATTATTTGTTTTAGGCTTTTACAAAATAATCAATCTTCATATCCCTAGACTTCTACCTACGAGATGGACATCTGATCTCATTAAGACCATAGGATCACACTGGATGCAAGCCGCTTCCAACCGGTCTTAGGTATTAGAGATCGATACGGTAGGCCTATATCCAGCAGTGGACTTGACATGGCTGATGGATGGATGAATCAATATCCTAAGGAAAAAATACAAGCTCCAACTGATTTTGCTTGAATATTCTGTTGAAGTAGGTACCTACCTGAATTGATCAAAGATTAATGCGTGAATAATAAAAATTTACCCCAAGTCAAGGGCCTTTGTTCGGATGAAACGTAGTTGTAGACTGGTGGGGGCAGATCGGGTGGAGGGGCGTCTTCGTGGTTACCAGGGTACTCCTGTAAAGATAAAATTGTTTTTAGAACACAATGTTCTATGGCTGAAATGATATTACTCGTTTTTTAGCCGACTGTACTGCAAGTAAAATCACCATCTTACGAATTGACGACAAAAAAAGTAAACCTGGAGGATGTCAAATCGTCCACGTGGACGAAATTCCTTTGGACTTTTCAACGAAACTCGAAAGATGGTACTTTTTACCGACTTCCATCTGTATGTATTTATTTTGTGTAAATGTTGATCGATATATTCGCCAACTGTGAAACGATTTAAAAAAAAATTTTTTGGTTCAAAAGAATATACTTTCGAGGTAGTTCCACTAAAATTTTATCAAAATCGGCTGAACCGTTTTTGATAAACCAACAAAAATGAACTCGGATGTAACATCGATTCGTGCAAATTATTCGAATTCTGTACACGGCGGAAGTCGGTGTTTCGATTTTTGGCAAAAAATAATTATAGGTTCAATTCCAGTCGTAATTATATATGACTGACTTATTGGTTCAGTGGCTAGAGACCCTGACTCCTGGATCAAAGAGGCGTGGGTTCGATTCCCTCCCAGGACAATCATTTATGTCATAATGTTTACTCTGTGTCTTGCTATTAGTAATTTTCTATCTAAGTGTGTACCTATTTAAAAATATTTACATGTAGTATATCAGTCTCCGGCAGCCAAATGGCATACTTTGCTTTATTTAGGGTCAGAGACCGTATGTAAGATGTCCTCTGATTTTTGTTATTTATTCCAATGAAATGTCATGAAGTAGACATTACCTTAGCAGTCTTCCAAGCAGTAGCTATGCAAGCGTTGACGACCATGTCTCCGGGAACCAAGTCAGCGAGGGCTTTCGGGTTGCAGTTCAGCACGTGAAGGAGGCCTACTGCCGCTCCGACCACCACCTGAGAACAAAACATGGTGTTAGTTTATGCAAAAAGAGTAGCGTCGTATGCGAGGTCGCCTCTGTGCCATTTTTGACCAACGAAACGGAGGAGGTTACAATTCGACGCGTAAGTATATTTTATTTTTACGCATAACTTTTTATGTAGTTGTCCGATTTCAATTATATTTTCTTTATTGGAAAGAGTATACTTCGGAATTGGTTCCATTTAAATTAAATTACTTGAAATTCACTGGGATTCCAATAAATTAAAAAATAATAAAAAAAAATCGGAGGGCTATTTTTAGTTTTTAACTGTTATAATAGACTCAGAAAAATATGAACTTGCTCGAAATGTAACGAGTGTTGTGGTTAGAATTTTTGATTATTATTATACCAGCCTCCATACATTTAGTGGACATCTCCTTTTCCACGTTTTTGGGGAAAATCAAAAATCGCCGATAGCAACAAAAATTACAATTATAAAAAATCCGTCTACCAAGTAATGTAAACAAAAATAAGATCTGTAGAGGAGAATCAACATCCGCACAAATAAAAGAAAAATCCTCAAGCCTAAACTGAGACGCTTGGCGCATTTTGTTTGCTCAGTCAGATTGACAACAACAAATTCGAAAATAAAACTCCGTAAAGTGACACCTGACTGACTCTATCAACTATCTCAATAATCTTGAATGCACTTACTCCTGTGGGGCCATAGACGTTGTCGATCCACCCAGCAACTGGCTCTCTGGCAGTTCCAATCACTGAAAGAAGATAACACACGATAAAGAAAAAATAAGGTAGCGGTATAGTAGATGGTACCTATCACATGGGAGCAAAATAATATTTTTACGGCGAGGGCGCTTTTTTGATTCCAGAGCGAAGTGAGGGATTCTAGAGTAGAATCGCGAGCGTAGCGAGGGATTCTTTAGTAGAATCCTGAACGTAGCGAGGGATTCAAAGTACGTCGCCCGAGCCAAAAATATATTTTGCGCCCGAGTGGTACACTGTACTTTTCATCACCTCCACCAAATTGAAATTAAATGGTATCTAATAATAAAACAAATGAAAATTTATATTTTCATTCATTTTCTTGGCGCTGATTACTAACATCACAAATACTTCCAAATTCAAAAAGTGCGCGGCAAAGATCATTTAGGCGCACTTATAGTTTCTTATAGAAAACACCATCTTTGGGCGCACTTAAAGGTGAACCATGTAGTCCTTTTCGAATAGATAAGATGAAAAATATAATATCATAGAATAGTAAAGGTTGTCTAGGTATTCCTATATAGTGATAGTGATCACTGAAGTGAAGCGACGATCAGCACGATCTTCTTTCGGACGGGTGATCGCGGGAGGAATTTTACAACCGAGCGTGCCTTGGATGCTGCTTTCCATTTTATTTTTATTTTTTTTTATAACATAAATAGGTGAGTAGTAACACAATGATGTTTAATGTCACTTCAATGTAGTAACAGGTTTGCCCCAATGCGCTTTTTCTCCTGCTCACGCCCGTTACTCACGTCACGAGAGCGAGCGGGAGGAAAAGCGAAGCCGAACGTCAGATCTCAATAAGGTCGCCGGTTGTTTTAAACGTTTTAACCGTTTTGCCATGTCAACAGCCTTCAAGTAACTTAAAAACTCTGACACCAGGGCTAGTCACCCGGCCTATGCGAATTTACTTAGTGGCATGACTGTGCAGATCACCATTTTGATTTTAGTTATTTGGCGCGAAACATTAATTAAATGATTTGCGTATGTATGTCAAAAAAACAATATTTACTTAGGTGAGGAACATAATAAAATTTTAAGATTCATAATCATGATTACAAGCAGTTTTGAGACTGATTTATATTAGGACGGGGCGGGTGCGGGACGACCCGCGACGGGCCGTACGGGGCCGTAAGACACCCGTACGACGCATGTTCCATACATTTTGTGTAAAAGACCGGACGTGCCCCGTCCGGGCGTCGTACGGGCCACGACAAAAATGTATGAAACGTGAGTCGTACGGGCGACGTACGGGCCCCGTCCGGCCCGTCTCAGGCCCGTCCCGCGCCCGCCCTGCCCTAATAAAAATCATCCCAAATACTGATAGTCATGTCACGTGGTTGAACGAATGTTCATAGAAATATTTATGATAAAAGCAATATATCCAAAATCTTGTAAGTGAATTTTAAAGTATATCTTCAACCATAAAAGGTTTTCAATTCCTAGTTTTTTTTGTTTGCATGTGACATGATATCTTCGCTTTTTATGAGCTTACTAGTTTTTACCCGCGGCTTCGCCCGCATGATATTTTGATTTTTGACGAAATATCATTATAATTTATAGCCTATGTGTTATTCTGATATATAAACTATATTATTGCAAAGTTTCATCTCAATCCGTTCAGTAGTTTTTGCGTGAAAGAGTAACAAACATCCATCCATCCATCCTCACAAACTTTCGCGTTTATAATATTAGTAGGATAGGATTCAAGGGATTTTCAACTGTAGAAGAATTTTACAAGATCCTCCCGTATATTTGCTTGCTCGGCTACCTGTGGTTTTGCACGAATTAGATACCGTTGTTATCTTACTTACCTTACAATAATATGTGGATTTGTAAAAGCGTAAAATCTAACACTACGACAAACCTTTGCAAGGTTTTTTAGTGTTACTGGCTTATTTGTTAAGAATATTGTAACCTACTGTTGATAATAAATAAACAAATAATTGAATTGACTGCCTCGGTGGCTCAGTGGTTAGTGAAGCTGACTTCTGGATCAAAGAGGCGTGGGTTCGATCCCCACCCAGGGCAAGCATTTATGTGATGAACATTGGTGTTTGCTCTATGTCTGGGTGTTATTTAGGTACTCGTAGATAAGTATGTATTTAAAAATATGTAGTATATCAGTCTTTGGCAGCCATATCACAAGCTTTGCTTACTTAGGGTCAGAGACCATGTGTAACATGTCCCGGGGATATTTATTAATTTATTTTGTTAAATAAAAGTATTCTAAGTAAAATTCACAAAGAGTTTCTTACCAATAGAAGGTCTGAACAGAGCCACAGGTAGTCCTTTGCAGTACTTCAGGACGACATCTTCAGCTGCTGCTTTTGTGTAAGCGTAGGTGTTAGGGTAGTCCCCTAGTAACCTGGAATAACAAATATTTATTAAATTAATTTACAATATAATATATCAATGAAATTTAATTAAAAAGAATTGGTATTTTTTTAAATAAATAAATAAATTTTTAACTAAACGGTTTTATGTACTGTTGGAAGGTAGACGAGAAACAGCCGGCGAATGATATAAAAGGCGGTGCGCAAACGCCGCGCCGACACTTTGCCTCGAGCCACCGTCGTGGAAACATCGTCCGATATTTCATTTCTCTTTTTTTAAATTGTGTCGAATCGCTGTCCGATTGTTTAACTTTTGATTATTTTTGTTGAATTATAATTCTCAGCAGTAATTGGGTGTTTTATTTTTTAAATAAAATCAGTTCAAGTATCCAAGAGTACTATAAGCTATAAAAGTGTTACATAAAAGTTCTCACATTACAGTCTAACTTTACAAAGCAACACGTTTACGAGGTTTTTCTATAGATGATGTACGAGTACATACTATTTCCATAAGAAATATTTTACTATGGAAAATCAGATTTTTTTTTAAATAATTTCATCTTTGAAATAAAAAATGTATCATACAAGACTTCAAGGGCATCATTGGAAATAATTCCATAGAAAAGACATCAACGGGGTCCTTAAAGTTTAGGCTATATTATTACTAAAAATATGTATTTTTGGCTAGCTGACAAATTTTTTTGATGTCCTATTGTAACAGCTACTCGTACCTATAAACAGAGCCGATTAACGAAAATGAAAATAAAATCAACTTAGATATAAAGAAGTTACAAGGTTATTATTTTCTTGCTAGACAAAGAGCGCACTATGGCATAATTTGACATCTCTGCCCGTGTCATACATTCGCCATACTATGTTATGCTTTGTGGAAAGGGATAAAGCATCCTCTCTTATTTCCTACTAAAATCTTTCCAAGCTCATATCTCTGAACTGGATTAGCCAATTTTAGTTATTCTTTCAGTTTACGAATCATAATTAATTGTAGAATTCAGTAATCTTAATACTTTTAAGTAATTCAATACTAGTCAACTACTCTAATTGCCAAGCAAGATAATTCAAGAGACGCTGATAGTACCTAGTTTGATTCCATCCACCCCTTTTTAATCGTACGGCAAAACAGACGCAATCAAAGCGTCACCCTTTTATGGTAGACATTTCAGGCATCAGAACCAAGCATTTCGAATTCACGTTCCGCATACGAACAGCCAGAATGTGGAACGCTCTACCTGAGTCTTTCTTTCCACTAAAATACAACAAAAGTGCCTTCAAAGCTTGGGTAAATAAGTATCTTCTAGGTAAGCGTGCTACACTCTATATGAGGTATAGAGTGTAGCACGCTTACATAATTATGTTTAACACATCAAATTGGATTTTTTTCTGTTTTTTTGATGGCTTAACATCAGAGAGTATGTAGTCAAACGCAAGCCTACATTCAATAGAAAAATGATCCAGTAGTTATATTTTATTTTACTCACCCTGTAGTTATATTATTGATTATCTTCTCATCCATAGTCTCCACCAGGTCGATGAGCTTGTCTCCTGGTAACGAGCTCTCGTAGAACTTCTCTTCGATGCAGGTCAGGGTGCAGTTACTGAAACAAACAACATTTCTTTATGTTTTTGAAACATTTCGGTGGCTTAGTGTTTAGTGACCCTAACTTCTGGATTGAAGAGGCGTGGGTTCGATCCCCACCCAGGGCAAATATTTATTTGATGAACTTGTGTTTGCTCTGTGTCTGGGTGTTATTTAGTTACTATCTATATAAGTATGTATTTAAAAATAAGTATATGTAGTATATCAGTCTCTGGCAGCCATATCACAAGCTTTGCTTAGTTTGGGGTCAGAGGCCTTATGTAAGGTATCCCAAAATATTTATTTATTATTGTTATGAAAATAATATAAAAAAATATTTATTGGTGTCAAAGTAAAATCAATAGGCATGATAACTAGGTAAAAAAATCATTATTATAATTATTCCGTGAATTGGATTATCAAAAAATATTGGACAGGTATTTTTATTGGAATGGCAAAGATAAATCTTGTCAAAGTTTAAGAGTGCGGGTCGTGACGTCACCTCTTTCACAGAAGTCTATACATTTGTATGCCACTCGTGACGTCACGCGGAACTTTAGTGGGCTGTATCTTCAGCAATTTTTGTTTTATTGACAAAAGAAAAGATAATATGTGCCTAATATTTTTTAATTAACCTTAGTGCCTCAAGTCGAAAGTTTTCGACCAGTGTTTGTTGCCAGTGATGATTTGTGGCACAGAAACGTGGTCTCTCGCTATGGGCCTTATTAGTAAGCTCCAAGTAGCCCAAGGAGCTATGGAGAGGGCTATGCTCGGAGTTTCTCTGCGAGATCGAATTAGGAATGAGGTGATCCGTAGAAGAACCAAGGTTACCGACATAGCCCAACGGATTGGCAAGTTGAAGTGGCAATGGGCAGTGCACATAGCGCGGAGAACTGATGACCGATGGGGTCGAAAAGTTCTCGAGTGGAAACCACGTACCGGCAAGCGCAGTGTAGGACGTCCACCCACAAGGTGGACGGATGACCTTATTAAGACCGCAGGATGGCGCTGGATGCAAGCCGCTATCAACCGGTCTTATTGGAAATCATTAGGGGAGGCATATGTCCAGCCGTGAACGTCCTATGGATGAAATGATGATGATGATGATGATTTTTTAATAATCTGTCTGACGGACTAACCATATTTTTTTTAATCATCATACATTTAAAAGTTGTACATATGGATGAGTATAGTCCCTACACATTTCAAAGCAACGCTTAGTATAATCTTGCGAAATAAAATAAGCGAATAAGGAAACTGAATCATTATAATGTATTCAACATGGTGTTGACTCGGGCCAATGCCGCCCAGTCAGCAAATTAAACATTTGATTAAACATATCCTGCTTGGCGCGCGGAATCAATGCATTTCCACGGTCAATGATTTTCAAGAGTGGTTGTACGGTTTTCGCGATCTTAACTAACTTCTATAACTAACTAGTATAGTTCTACGAAAACAGGATAAATACTATGTTTAACTGAATCTTCATTTGACTGCCTCGGTGGCTCAGTGGTTAGTGAACTTACTTCTGGATCACAGAGGCGTGGGTTCGATCCCCACCCAGGTCTACTATTTATGTGACGAACATAGGTGTTAGCTCTGTGTCTGGGTGTTATTTAGGTATTATCTATAATAAGTATGTATTTAAAGCCTGGCTCTGGCAGCCATATCACAAGCTTTGCTTAGTCAGAGACCGTGTGTAAGATGTCCCCAAATATTTATTTATTTATTTATTTTCTCGATTCGCTCTTGATCGATTCATATTCGCAAAGTTTTGGATTTTGGTTCCAAATATTAGAAGATTTATCCAAATATTATCGAAATCAGCTAATAGATACATAGCGCTACAAAAATTTTCTATAGAATTTAATAATAATAGAAATACCGCCAATTCAAAAATTTCAGACGACAAAAATATTCTAAAAATAAAAGAAACTGTGTACACACAGTATGTGTATAAATTTCGCCAAGATCTGTCAAAAATGCGCCATTTTATTTTTCCGGAATAAAAAGTAGCCCATCTAGTCCAGCATGCGACCACAATAATCCACGAAAAGAACCCTTTTCGACGTGTAAAAATGTGACAGATATATCTAAATACTTTGCCATAACGCCGTCTCGTTCAGACACGAAAGACGAAAGAAATATTTCGTGGTGTGCATCTTAGGCACTTATATCTATATTATATACCAAAAGTGTATCCGTTGTTTTGTTGCTGCGTGAAAGAGTAACAAACCAACAAACATACTTTCGGATTATTATATTAGTAAAGTAAGAATAAGGATGGATACCAACTTAATAAATTTTGTTGAAATATGATCACAATACATTTTAACTATTAAAATTTTCTCTTAAAAAACCTTGAATATACTTTTTAAGTTATGTCATAGCCCTGATGGTGTTTTTGCATAATATATTCATATTTTTTACATAATTCATTCATAATCACCAAATTCGGTATCAATAAACTTTAAATGATTACATAAGTAAGGCCATGTGATTATTAAATCTGTTTTGAGGACTTTTTTGGCAAACTAATAAACTGGAAGAAAATGCTTCAAATAATAAAGCCGCCCATTGTGTCACTATTTTGTATTTAATTGTAAAGTGTATTTGTATTTTGTATTTAAACGACTTTAAAAAAGGAGGTTCTCAATTCGACTAACTGTATTTTTGTTGTATGTACTTAATTATGTTACTCGATTACTCCGCCATTTGAATCGATTTTGATTATTTTTTTTTGCTTGATAGGTACTTGTATCATACTTTAGAGGTGGATCCCTGGTTCCATTAAAATGTTATCGTCGTATTTGAAAAATCAACAATATGAAAATTTGGCATTTAATTTACTGAAGCCGTGATAATCTAGTGAAAGAAAACTCTCCTTACAAGCAAACAAGTTGAAATGTCAGTGGTAAGGACACATAAAAAAGAAGACTATACCTTTTTCAAGTGACTTTAAAATATCAAGTACAAAATACGCAAATTAAATACTTTACTAATACTACTATTGCTGCTTAATTGTATTTCATATTTCTTTTCGCGTTTTCAGCGAAATAGAAAAATAACGCCATTTCTATATTTATTAAAAAAATCGCATCTGAAAAGTTTTAATGTTATAAAATGTACAAAGTTATTTAAAATTTACCAAAACATTAAATTATGTAAATAACAGGTTAAATAATTAATAAAATAATATCATCACCAAATTAACCGTAAGGTAAGAGTAGGTATATTAGGTACGGGCCCTATATACCTACTGGTTTCTCTGAGAAAAATGTAATGTAATATATGAATTAAGATGGGGCGCATCTAGCTTACTCGTTGGCATAATTATGGTCTCTATTCGAGAACTTTACTGCCCCATCGGCCATCAGTTCTCCGCGCTATGTGCCCTGCCCATTGCCATTTCAACTTACTAATCCTATGGGCTATGTCGGTAACTTTGGGTCGTCTGCGAATCTCCTCATTCCTGATTCGATCTCGCAGCGAGACTCCGAGCATAGCCCTCTCCATAGCGCGTTGGGCTACCTTGAGCTTATTCATAAGGCCCACAGTAAAATACCACGTTTCAGTTCCATATCATCCATATGTCATCACTGGCAACACACAACTGTCGAAAACTCTCAACTTGAGGCACTGAGGTATGTCCGACGAAAAGACCTCACGCAGTTCCAATTGTAATTGGCATTTTTCTGCTATTTCACAACTTTGTAACCCAATTAGCTTTTAGTGTCACGTACTATAAAAAAGACTTAAAACAATTGACGTAAAAATAAATTATTCACCAAAATTGAAGTTAGTTAAAATATATTTAAATCAATTCACGGAACAAAAGTCTTTCTACTCATTTCCGTTCTAACAGTGTTACCCAAATAATATACACGATTTCATACATAATTACAAGAAGTGTTGAATAATTATAAATTGATTGTGATTGAAATAAGTTATGTAAGTCCGTGTCGAGCCACGCGTACCTATGATAGGCTTCCGTAGATAGTCATGATAATGATAAAAACAATTTTAATGATGTCATGAGATGATTGACTCCTAAAAAACATAATAGGGATGTTTACTAAAAAATATTATTAGTCCGTCAAATAGATTGTCAAAAAATAACAGACACGTATTTTTTATTTTGTCAATTTAACACAAATTGATGAAGATATAGCCTGTTAAAGTTCCGCGTGACGTCACTAACCGCTATGAAATGTACCGGCTAGTGCCGTCACGAGCCCCCACTGTCAAACTTTGACAAGGTTTATCTTAGTCACTAATTAATTTATTAAAATAAGAAAAAATATGTGTCGAATATTTTTCAGTAATCTAACTGAAGGACTAATTATAATAATGATTTTTATACCCAGTAAACATCCCTATTGTGAGGTCAATGACCTCTGAGCTATGTGCAAGTTTAGAAATTTCGATTTCCCTTTATAACTCAAAGAATTATCATTACACAGTGATCTGTAATTTAAAAAAATATTATGGTGTATAAACTCGGAAAATTTGAAGATCCTATCTTGTTTACTTTAGAAATTAAGAAGGGCTGAGGTGGAACCACAGAACAGCAAACTAATTAGAAAGGAAATCTATACAATTTCCAATGAAAACCGCTGTAGCCAAGTATGTATTACCACTGTAAAATATCTGCACAAGAACTGTGCAATTTCCACTAGCTTCGGAAATATTTTTTTTTACTTTAAAATAGAGCGTAGTATAATTTCTGTCACATCACCAAGATACGTTAAGCCTAACATTAATTTGGTCATAATTTAAATGCCGTGTTTAAGTTATTAAATATACTTTATTTTATTAATGTTACATCACAATGGCAAATGCACCAACATGCCAAGCCAAAAAAAAAAATAATGGGCCAATCTCGAATTTGAATATGGTATCACAGATATTTTTTGGCATTTAGCTAGTGATGGGCGATGTGATTGTGCAGTTTAATTTTATCGATAATGTGATTTTATACGTATTGTATAATTTATGGATAATGTGACTGTAAATATAAAGTACAAAATTGGTAATATGATTGTGCAGTTTCATTACTATTTAGGAAATTTTGGAGTAAACACTGAAAAATGATGTTAACGCGCCGTATTGTATTATTTTGTAAACTTGTGTTTCTATCAGTGGTAATATGTGAAAAATAGTGGTATTTTGTTGATTATGAGCAATTACCTACGAGTACTATAGCGTAGACAAAATAATGTAACGTGATTTTTTTGTGTTGCTACCAAAACTCCATATAGGCCGGCGCTTTAGATGATTTGGACGTGACCGTGACTTTTTACCGACTTCCAAAAAGTAAGAGGTAGGTACTATGTTCGTCTGCTTGTATGTTTTTGTATATGTTCATCGGTATTTCTGCCAATCTCCTGTATTGTAGCATTCATAGCGTAGTTTGATCAGATGTTCGTTAGCGATCGTCAAAGTTAAGCAACGCTCAGCATGGTCAGTCTTCGGATGGGTGATCGCGGGTGGCATTTAGAACTGAGCACTACCGTGTCTCGGATGACTAGTTAAATTGTAGGCCCCGGTTGTATTAACCGTTTAGCCATGTCAGAGGCCTTTAGGCGGCTTAAAAATTTTGGCACCAAGGCTAGCCACCTACACGACCTACACGAACTTACTCACTTACTTCGCCAATTATAGATAGACCGATTTATTTTTGATTTTAATTTTGAAATGGTGTACTCTCTAGGTTTAAATTTCCTTTATTTTATTTCGAAATCGACTGAATCGTTCTTTAAAAATCAATAATAGTGTAAAAATTACAACATGGATGCCACATAGATTCCTGCAAAGCATCCGAATTTTGTACACGGTGGAAGTCGGCTAAATGCCATTGTTGGCAAAAAAATAATCAATTGTATCTAGATGTTTTGTGCTGGCTACGACTGTGACTATTTTTCATAATGATAATATCTTAGTACAAATATTTTATTAAATTACACCATAACTACAATACAAATCAACTTTATTTTCACACCGTATATACAAAACAAACTTAAACTAACATTAGATGTGAACACAACTGAATTACATGTGATAATAGTAGTTATCTCATATTATCGTATACTCTCGTATACATTTTTTCTCGAATGATTTAATTTTAGCATCCCTTATTATAAGTCAGCATGTATAAATATATTTAATTAGTGTTCCATACCTCAAAAAAAGGAACACTTAAACCATGATATACATTGCTATTTTGTTAATTGGAACTATAAAATGGTATTAGGAACTTCAGAAAAGGTAAATCTTTACTTGATTACACTAAGCCTTAACTATTTAATTAAAATCGGAATTAATTTTCAAATACGCGTCAAAATAAAGTGTTATTTAATTCAAAAGCACTAAAGAGTATTGATATCAACTTTGAAGAAAATTAACCCCAAAATAACTTTCGTATTTCAATAAAACACGAAAAACGTCTTCCATCAATTCTATTACAAAATGTTGATGCAAAATCTGATGTAAATTGAATCAAAATCACGTTGTTTCATACAAATTTTGCCCCAGTTTTTCACGTCTGTATTTTCTTGGTTAGAATTTCGGAAAATTCTTTCATATCAGACGCCTACGTCATACAAAGAACTCACGCTACGAATTTCAGGTCTCTCTTGACCGCTTATTGAAGCGGTTTAGGCTGTGCGTAGATCCGTCAGTCAGTCATTCAGATTTAAGCATATATATGTATAACTACATATAATAACATGTTAATTAAGAAAAATGACAAAAAATGCTTAGAGCAAATTGTGCTCGATTTTGTAGGAAACCAGTCTTGTCGTCCTGTAGCCTCGATCCATTTATTTTTCGTCAGAGGATTGGCTGGAAAGCTGCAAAGAAAATACAAAGTATCAATGAAAATCAAAGCAAACATGCAACGGCAGCCGGCTCCGTGTTCAATATATACCTACCTGAGAACTTTTATTCATAAGGAATATAACAGTTACAGTGTGATGCAAATACAATTATTACTAAAAAAATTACCACAATCACAAATATTTTATTATATCAAAATATTCAGATAACAATAAATTTCAAATTTTGAAATATTCACTTCCTAGCAAAATTTATCGATATTTTTTTATTATAGTATGCTATAATTACGGAATATATTAAATAAAAATATATTGATTTAATTAAATTTTTAATTCCAACACATTATTAACGTAGTAGCAAAATTTATCGATGTCGATAGAATGTTTGCAACCACTATCAACGGAAATCTAGGCAGTAAAAGATAACGTTTAAAATTAAAAATGCCCACAATTTATACTTACCAGTGAAATGATATTCCTCCTTTTTGTAAACTGAAGTCTTTGCTTTGAATTCTACACGTTATAATAGCACAATACGGCATATTTTTGGCAAAAATCACCTCTGAAATCACTTGAACGACTGAAACAGTAAATGTCACGATTTCACGTATCTTGAGTTATAACTCATGATAGTGGCTACAAACCCCCCTCCACATTTCCTTTCTATTTCCTTCTCTTTTCTGTGGGTGGAACACACATTAGTTTTTCTTAACTTTTCTTTTGCTTAACGTGTGTAAGCAAATTTGAATAAAATGTTATCCACAATGTCAATTAATCCCGTGCTACCCGGGGAAAAAAACATAAAAAACATATCATACGTGCCTATAGAGTTTTCACTTCATGACCAAATCAATGACAAATTCTATGACAAATAAAAAAAAAACAAAACCTTTTTTTTCATTTGGCATGTAACGAACAAAAAACGTAGAATTGTAGCTAATGAATAACTTTTACTCACATTTTATACGTGTATTTCACGCGGAGCCGTCTCGCAATGCACTACGGGCATACGGGCAGCCCGTAGTGCATTGCGAGACGGCTCCGCGTGCTATCACTCGCCAACTTGATATATTAAAAAAAAAAATTGAAATCGGACTATTATGAAAAAAGTTATGCGTGGTTATACATAAAAAAATATACGCGTCGAATTGTATACCTCCTCCGGTGGTTTGTCAGTCAAAAATAAATCATGCATTCTATTCTCACAGCTACTCCACGTATACAGCATTTTTAGTGCTATAAAAGTTGACTTGACGTGTATACGACCAATTACTGGACTTATATAGAACTCGTCAGCAAAACCAAAAAGTAGCCGCAACTGCTGTAGCACAATATTTTGCTAGTTGCCCCCCACCCCAAACTAAAAGACCGTGTGTCCCTAATCATATGTTCGTAAATAGTATCAATTTCACACTTCCCGTTTTCACGGAACTCTTCCACATTTACATATAAAAGTAGGTTCATTTAAATAGCTTTATCCAAAAAACAAGTAAACCAAACTAAGTTATTCGTCGCACACCCGAAGTGTCAAAAAATCGTATTAGCATTCAATAGACTGCTGAACTTTTTCAGTTATTTTCCACTAGTGAATACATTGACTTTGGCTCAACGTATGGGCATTGCTATTGATTATGTGCTAATGACGACCTAGCCCAGCGGATGGGCAAGTTGAAATGGTAGTGAGCAGGCCACATAGTACGGAAGAATGATGACAGTTGATGACATAGCTAATAAAATAGTTATGTTGATGGCTGCAAGTTTATCGATTTCTGCAGCAAAGATCGGCAAAAAACAACTGATTATAAGTAAGTACTGTACTGTATACTGTACTGTATCAGCCTTTTAATAGTCCACTGCAGGACGTAGGCCTACCCACGAAGGGTGATTGGGCCATATCCACCACGCAGGCCCAGTGCGGGTTGGTGGATTCGCATACGCCATCGAATTTCTTCTACGGAAGTATGCAGGTTGCCTCACGATGTTTTCCTTCACCGAAAAGCCAGTGGTGTGAAATTCCGTACATAAATTCCAAAGCAATTATTGGTACGGGACCGGGATTTGAACCCACGACCTCACGATTGCAAGGCGGGTGTCACTACTACTAGGCCACCACGGCTTCTGTAAGTGCTATCTATTGATTATTTTGGTTTCAAATTAAATTCCGAGCTATAAAACACAAGATGTATAATTGTATACCTAATCGAAAAACTACTCCGATAAGTAAGTTCGTATAGGCCGGGTGGCTAGCCCTGGTGTCAGAGTTTTTAGGCCGCCTGAAGGCCTCTGACATGGCTAAACGGCTAAAACATCCAAGTCCTACAACTTAGCGTGTTATCCGAGCCACGGTAGCGCTCAGTTGCAAAATGCCACCCGCGGTCACCCATCCAAATACTGACCGTGCGGAACGTTGCTTAATTTCGGTGATCGCTGACAAACATCTAGGCAAACTACGCTATGAGCCCAGCAAAGACAGCCCAGTTATATGGAGCCATAGGCGTTCTTAGATATATAAGACGTTATCACGTCAAAAAGCTATTAAATGAAAGAGATAGCTTACCTATAAGCTGTGGAGATATGCACCAGGGCCTTGAGCTTGGTGCAGGCGCGAGCGAGAAGGCACATCTCTCGAGTGCCTCGGACGTTGATCTCGACAGCTGTTTTCAGTGGCTCATCGAACCTCACTGTGGCTGCTCCGTGGAAAATCACTTCCACCTGTAAAGAAAAACAGAGTGAAAAAATATTTTTCGCAAGAATTAGCTCAACCGACTTTAAGCATTGCAATCTACTTTCAAAATTCGAATAGTTCACTCAAACCAATCTATGTAAGCCGTGGTGGTCTGGAGGTAGTGACACCCGCCTTACAATCGTGAGGTCGTGGGTTCAAATCCCCGGCCCCGTACCAATGAGTTCTTTGAAATTTATGTACGGAAAATCACACCACTGGCTTTTCGGTGAAGGAAAACATCGTGAGGCAACCTGCATGCGTCCGTAGAAGAAATTCGATGGCGTATGTGAATCCACCAACCCGCACTGGGCCAGCGTGGAGGATATGGCCCAAACACCCTTCGTGGGTAGGCCTACGTCCTGCAGTGGACTATTAAAAAGGCTGGTACAGTACAGTACAGATCTATGTATATTTTTAGATTATTGTGGATTTTTCAAAAAACAATTAACCAATTTCAATGAAATTTAATATGGAACCAATTTCGAGGAATACTCTTTTCTCGCAAAGCTGTTAAGTGAGCTACAGTTTGGATTGGAAAAATGTATTAAAAGTTGTTCATAAGATGGTGTGAATCTCTTCGTTCGGCTTAGTTCACTAGTTTTGGATATTGCTGCGCCCCGGGCACGCTATAAGATCATAGGCTAAGGTCTAGGTCCCACATACTTTTGCAACTTCTCCTTTTAATTGAGAATTTGGGCCCAAGCCTATACCTACATAATTATATATGCTGAATCAAACTTCTTGGCGGCTGTGAACCTAGTTAGCTACAAGCTACAGCAACCTAACAGACATGATAATTGGGTAAAATAAAACATTAATATAATTAGTACGTCAATTAGATTTTCAAAGCCTATTATTCGGCAGATATATTTGTTAAGGATAGGTCTCAATGGCAAAAGTCTGTATCCGCCCATTTTGAGAAAGTTTGACATTTAAATATTATTGTTATTTATAATTTATTTATTAGTACTCTGACAAAGCCTCTATATAGCTGCTAAATAGACAAGGCCCATTTACAGCCGCAGAAATAAAATTGTAATTATTTAATTTATTATTATAGTCGTTTAAAACTGAAATGTACGGAATGACTCCGCTAAGTGTATGTATCATACCAAAAGCTGAATAAATAAATGAATGAAAAAAAATATTTTGAAAATTTTCTGACGGACTAATTAATAATTATATTTTTGAATCCTCATGCCTATTCTCGCGCAGCTGTGCACTTCAGTCGGGATTGTGTCATCCGGAGCTTGTGACTAACATCACAGCCGCCAAGAAGTTTAATTCGGCCTATACTTATTACAGGAAAATGCTCTCGACTGAGTACAAATCCGGTGTACTGAACCTATCAGCACACTGGCTATCATAACACATGCTAATTGACGTCATTTTTACCAATTACCACCTCTATGATAGTACGGTCACGTCTATGTGTGAAAAACTAACTAAAGCCTGTACTCCACCAAAGCAGAGTTTGTCAGCGGTCACCGAAGTTCATGCAACGTTCGGCACGGTCAGTCTTCTGATGGGTGACCAGTGATGAAGTGTATTTACAAGAGAGCGCTGCTTCGGACGACACGTTAAATTGTGGGTCCCGGTTATTTTAACCGTTTAGCCAAGTCAGAGGCTGCCAGGCGGGTTATAGTACATTATGGTACAAGTGTGTAATGTTGGTGATTACCACTGAGGCGCCATTGAGAGCCTTAAAAGAGCCAAGGACGGTAATCATCAATACACACGTGTAGCATACGACGTTTTTCAACACACTTGTGAATAAAAAAAATACCCAATGGCGCCTCAGCGGTATTCACTAACATTACATACTTGTACCATTATGTACTATTAAATAAATGTTAAATAAATATTACGGGACATCTTACACACGGTCTCTGACCCCAAACTAAGCAAAGCTTATCATTTATGGCTGTATCTGCTTGTGCAAGTCAATCCCAGAGGGGTTAACTTGCTCGACTTTTTTGCAAATATCACTATCACTACATAGTATAAAACAAATGTCCCTATAAGCCCTATTACAGAGGCGCCAGTGTAACTATGTTAGCTAAATAGCATAGTTCTGTTTCTTTTTCACTTTAAGCATTCGATAGAGAGAACGCTTTTTACGCTGCTATTTAATTTACGCTGGCGCCTCTGTAATCGGGCTTTATGTATGCTTATATCATTAAAAAAACCACGCAACGATTTTGATGTGTTTTTTTCTAGTATATAGAGTGATTCAAGAGGAAGGTTTTATGTGTATAATATACACCGGTGCGAAGCCGGGGCGGGTCGCTAGTGAGATTTAAAGGGCGGAGAGTGTCATAGACTAATTTTTATTAGATAGGTAACTAAAAAATCACGTGAGCGAAGCCACGGGCAACAGCTAGTTCATGTACTTAGCAGAAAAGAGATTAGAGTAAGGTCATCATTGAGAACAACTTCTATTACATCTGTTTCATACAAAATTGCAAATCGGAATCGACAAAATATTAAGCGAAACAGCGGATTATTTTTCTCAGATTCCGGGTTGGCCCCATAATAAAAGTTGTCCAAAATGATAGTGTGTGTCCTCTCAACTTAGTACATCAGTTCTGGATAACCCTGTATATTTGGTAGTAGTTTCTCCGGTCCACGTCGGTGGAGTCTGTGCTCAAATGATTTGCTCTGGAGTAGTTTTTTGGGTTCCAAGGTCAGACGAGAAAACGATATGAGCTAACGATTGTGCACTTCCGCGTTGAGGTCTACAAAGTAAACGCAGAAAAAGAAATAAACAACAAGAAAAAAACGAGGTTCAATGGAATATTTTTCGTGTTATCATACAAAGGTTTATGATATACCTAAGTACTTATCGATATTTAAGATTACGCTAAGTGTAAATGACTTACGACTTAATGACAATAGGGTAGTTGACTGGTATTGATTTATACTCTATAAAATTTAACTTGATCTCTGCGACAGTGACATTGACATAGAAGATTGACATTTTTAGAGTTGAGATAGTGGTGGAAAAAATCGATTTTCAAACAATGTTGTAATGAAATCGAATGGTTGAAGGTGAGAAATTGGATTTTATTTACTTACTATTATTTAAGATCAAGTATGTACACATGTAAATAATGCTATGATATTAATTAAATACTCATAATAATGTAACGATAGTATTTATCGACGTTTTTCACTATTATCGTTGCTAATGTAACATATAATTGGGTTTAATTTAATTACACATATAAAAAATGTTATGATATAAAAATATACAGTAAAATTAATGATAAATTAAGTTTTATTTAAAATATCGTCAGTATAAACTATCAATATTTTAATTAAAACTCTATCTAAAACTCTGTGATCACGATCATTCGTCGCCCATCACTAATCGGTATGCCCACAAAGTATACATTGACAGGTACTGTCTGTACTATTAAGAAATTCAGGACTTCATAGGCGTGATTTTTCTGACAGCTGTCGCAGAGATCAAGTTAAATTTTATATAGTTAAAAGTATTCGGACAAGTGAATACTGCTATAAATTATGATTCGTAAACAGAAAAAATAATCAAAACTGGCTAATCGAGTTCAGAAGTATAAGCTTGTAAATATTTTGGTAGGGGTTAAGAGGGGGTGCTTTGTCCCTTTCCCACAAAGCATTACATATTATGGCGAATGTATGACACTTACGGACCGTGACGTCTTATTCAGCCATAGTGCGCTCTTTGTCTAGCAAGAAAATAAAATGTTTGTAACTTCTTTATATCTAAGTTGATTTTATTTTTGTTTTCGTTAATCGGCTCTGTTTATGGTTAGCTGTTACAAGATGACATCAAAATAAAATTGTCAACTAGCCTATTGTTACAGAATATAAATAGGTGCTAGCTGCCCTCAAACTTCTGGGTTAAAGAGGCGTGGGTTCGATCCCCACCCAGGGCAAGTATTTATTTATGTGATGAACATAGGTGCGCTCTGTTTCTGGGTGTTATTTAGTTGCTATCTATATAAGTATGTATTTAAAAATATGTATATATACCTATATATCAGTCTCTGGTAGCCATATCACAAGCTTTGCTTAGTTTGAGGTCAGAGACCGTGTGTTAGATGTCCCAAAATATTTATTTTATATATTTATTTAGTATAAAGAAGGCATCTAGGTGTCTGAGAACAGTCGTAGACTATTTTATAATACTACTACCAAAGCAAATATGCCCAATTTTTTTATGAAAATCGTTTCGGATAGGTTTGACATCAAATATTAGATTTTTATATATTACATTAGAAGAAGATAAATAACAATGTCAATTTAAAATAGTTTTGGAAAAATATATAGCTACATACACAATTACCTATATCAAATACACATAATTATATTGTGATATTTGAACGTCCTAGTTCTAAGAATCCTTATTTTTGCAATTTACAGCGGCTGGATCATTACGATTTTTGGATTTATCTCCTGTCAGAATAAAAAATATACGGAACAAAATTAAACCTATTCCCAAAATTTTCAATTTTACATTTTATTAAAAATATGGAACCTTCATCTTATTATTAAACCTCTCTTGTCCATTTTTGTACTTTTTGCTCTATGGCGTCAAATAGAAGGTAAACAACGTTTTTTTGCTCCGATATTTTGATGACCTCCATGACCTTGATATTTTAACCATAACACGTAAGCGAATAGATGAAAAGTCGTAAATCTATTATTACGTTATTATGTAGGGTATTATGATTATAGCTTTGCCAAAAGGGGCCAGACCATGGCTATTTAAATAACCTTTTCTATGGAGCCAATTCAGTCTAGCTGAAGGGTAACTGGATGGATAGTCGCCATAGAACTTCCACAGCTGGACATAGGCCTCCTCTATGGATCTCTATTAAGACCGGTTGGAAGTATTTTTGACCGACGAACCAACCGGAGGAGGTTCTCAATTCGACTCGTATATTTTTTTTATTATACCACGCATAACTTTTTTCATAGTAGTCCGATTTTAATAATTCTTTTTTTATTGGAAAGAATATACCTTGAAATTGGTTCCATTTAAATTTTATTGAAATCGGCTAAGCCATTTTTGATAAATCAACAATAATGTGAAAATGCTACATCGATCTGTGCGAAATATTCGCGAATTCTGTAGATAAGGGTGAAGTCGGTCATGCTATTTAAAAAAAATATATTCATCTAACAAAATCCTGCGTCTTGACGAGGTAATTTGGGGTCGATCCTAAATAAAAAAACAAATAAACTGTACTAGGTACTCTACTCTAAGAAAACGTAACTTCTGATTTGCGAGCGTCAAAGTGTATAAGTACGTATGTTCGTATAGGCCAGATGGCTTGCCCTGGTGTCAGAGTTTTTAAGCCGCCAGTAGGGCTTATATGATGGTTGATATTACAACGTGTATCAAATAGCTGATTGTTTCTCAACGGATGGTCTCCATTACAACGTTGTTATAAAGAAAATTGCTGAATCACTCCTTTCGATTAAGTACACCCTTTTTTATAACCCTTCATAAGCCATTATTAAAACTCATTACATAGGCTTTATAATTCCTATCATAAAATACTTTGAGAACCTATTAAACCTTTTTTTGTTAGAACATTGGAACCGCTCTGATTTTTTTTTAATATCAAATGAAACTACGAGTATTTAGTTGGTACTTAAAAGCATCTACAACTACATAAAAAGCAATTAGTTCAACTACTAAAGTTTTCACATGAAGACGTAGGACGTCCATCGACTAGGTAAAGTAAGTTCGTGTGAACCGGCTAGCTAGGGAGCTAGGGAGCCCTGATATCAAACTTTTTAACACCCATTTATTAGTTTCACCTGTATGTTTGCTTGCTTGCTTGCTTGTAACCAACTCCTTTGAGCTCGATTTTGACCTACATTGAGCGATCAGATTTTCTTTAAACTTTGCACACCTATCAAAGACAATGCATTTATAAAAAAAAAAAACAATTAAAAAATAAAGAAATTTGATGAATCCTAAGTGTGTTTTTAGTTCCTTTTAAACTACATATATTTTATTATATATTTTGATTTTTTTCGCCCGAGTTGACCAACGCTTGTTTAAGTTAAACGTTTGAATACTTTATTTGAACAACGGTTAAACTCGGCGGCCTCCCAACCGCCTAAGCAATAGCAATCGTAATAGCAATCGTTTATGACTTCATTTTAGTCATTTGGCACCGCCTATGTGACGTTAGCCATCAAAGTTGTTCATTCAACGATTGCTTTCGCAATCCGCGCAAAGCAATTGATGGCTAACGTCACATAGGCGGTGCCAAATGACTAAAATGAAGTCATAAACGATTGCAATTGCTTAGGCGGTCGGGGGGCTGGTCCTAAACCCGAATTCACAAACAAATATTTAATTTATTGACCGTTGGTTAAACGTTAACCGCCTTAACACAAAATACTTAAACAAGCTTTAAACACTGTTTAACCGTACAATTTGTACTGTGAAACATAGTCTAAAGCGTGCGTAAAACTTTTGTGGTAAGATGGTAAAAGGCTTGTTAAGAAATGTAACTGTTCACCAAGCACTAACCATTGTTTCAATACAGTAATCACACGTTTAATTTAAACAAGCGTTAGTGAACTCGGGTCTAAGTTCACAAGGTGATGTCAATATTAAGACCCTAGCTCCCTAGCATGGCAAAGTGAGAAATTGTCTTTTTTTTATCCAATTATCAATTTATTCCCTCAGAGTGGAAACAAAGTATGAATTGACATTGATAACTGATATTAGTTCACCAACGCTTGATTAAGTTAAACGTGTGATTACTGTATTTAAACCACGATTAAACTCACGTTTTAGACCCTAGTTCACCAACAGATGTTTAATTTATCAAATCTACAATAGCTGTTTAACCAAATTTTGATGTCCAGCAAGCAAAAACCGTTGATTAAATACAGTAATCACACGTTTAACTTAAACAAGCGTTGGTGAACTCGGGGCTAAAAGTGCTTAACACGGTTTTATTCCTATGCCATGCTAGGGGTGCAGGAACGTGCTGGATGCAGGCCGCTTCCAACCGGGCTTATTGGAAATCTATAAGGGAGGCCTATGTTCAGCAGTGGACAGACACAAGACAGTCTGATTACTCTGTACTTAGCTAAAAGAGGGTGATTAAGACCATCATTATGAACAACTTTTACCAACCCAACTCAAAATTCGAGAAAAAAAATTAGCTGTTCCAAACAAAACTGCAACTTGAAATCGGTAAAATATATAAAACAGCTGATTTTTTTCTTGAGTTCTTGGTGGGCCCCATAGTAGTTCATAATGAATTTGGCTTATACAGGGCAAGCAGATAGCCCCGTATAAGGCTTATGTCTAGCAGTAGATACATACCTCATTGATAATCTTGGCCCTGTCTACTGGACTCATGCCCAGCTCAATCTGGCCCACGTCCCCTTCGATGATGCTGATCTTCTCTAGGAAGTCAGGGTTCACCTTGCGGAGTTTCTCGTATAGCTGCAATGGAAAACACTCGTTTATGATTTAACCATACACGCTGTAAATTGGTACATTAACACTTCACAAATTTGGCGTAGCGGTGGTCTAGCTTAATTGGATAAAGCGTCTGGAACGGTATTCTGAAGATGCAGGTGCAAATCCTGCTTTAGCGGAAAATTTTTGAAAGTCATCACAAAAATAACTCAAATTATACACGTTTATTAATTTATCAGCTGGACAAAGTTTAGCAGAAAGGACCTTAAACCACAAAAAGTTACTTTTGAGGTAATAGCCATTTAAAAATTCTGATTGCCTTAAATTTACTTGAGTCTGAGATACGAAAAAAGCTGTTCTTGTCTATGCACGAGTATGACTGCTTTTTGAAAATGTTTTTTTTTTTTTGAAGTGAAACTTCTAATGCTACTTCCAACAAGGTTGCGTTAAACGTTTAACGCTACCATGGTATGAAAGCACTGTAGCGTCGAAATTTCACTTCTTCTGCGCGGTGGGACTCTAAGCACTTATTTTTTTTTGTATGAAAGATTTCAACTTCATATGCCACTTTTGTATCATGAAAGGACTTAAACTACATTTCGGGCAAAAATGAGTTTTTTGACTAAACTACCTCGGTTTATATAGCTTTGGCACGCGGCATTGCCGGCGTGGATTTTTGATTTTTGGGATAAAAAGTAACCTTTGCAACTTTGCAGCTATTGAACTGTATTTTTGCTAAAAATCAAGTCAACCTGTTCGGGCTATCCGCAGCTTGCAGCTAACATCACAGCCGCCAAGGTGGGTGATTCAGCCTGTAAGGAATAGTAAGAATAAGAATTATAATACTTACAACATCATCGAACTGTTCCTGCAGTCTTTTGGTGATGTCCTTATTTTTCTTTGGTCTGGCGAGAAGGTACAGCTTTTTGAGGTCAGGGCAAGTTCTGAAACAAAATAATTTTCATTTTAATTTAGCTTCTAAACAATGCTAGTGTTATTATGCTAAGCGGTGTGGCCCTGCAGGTGGTGACGAGATATAAATACTTGGGGCACCTGGTCACAGAGGATCTCTTTGATAATGACGATATAGAGAGGGAGCGCAGGGCGCTGGCAGTTCGAGGGAACATGATTGCGCGCCGGTTTGCTCGAGTGAAGTAAAAGTTACCCTCTTCAAGGCTTATTGCCAGTCCTTCTACTCGAGCAGCTTGTGGGTGAGTCACACTCGTCGGGCTGCCAGCATTCCGCGTGTACAGTACAACGAAATCTTCAGGATGCTGATGCGGCAGCCTCGCTGGTGCAGCGCATCTCTGATGTTCGCTGAGGCGCGCACGGACGACTTTCATGCTGTTATCCGCAAGAAAGTCGCTTCATTACGACAGCGAGTGCGAGCCAGCCGCAACAGTATCCTGACGATGATTTTTAAAACTAGATTGCCCCATACAAAATAAGTGGATAGTCATCGTTATGGGACAAAAATTGTGATGTCACTACTCACTATATTATCTGTCTGTGTTGTCTTTATGCATAATATTTAATTTTTAATTGACATTCTGAATCCTTAATAATCTGAATTTTATGATATTTTTATGGTTGCAATGACTGAAATAAATGGATTAATAATAATATGGCTTGACGTATATAAGCTTTACTATTCTGCAACGCTGGCAGCTTGCATGGCGCACTGCCAACTCTCCTTTAATACATAATATAAATACCTACACGTATACGCCGACTCACCAGATAAAAAACAATGTTATGTTATGGCCTAAAACAGAGTATTTAGAACACATTATTATTATGTACTACGGGATTAATCGCGCACTAAAATTACGAGATAAATAAATGCCTCCTCATCCCGACGTTTCGGCCGAGTTGCATCGACCGTGGTGGTGGAAACGTTGGGATGAGGAGGTATTTATTTACCTATCTCATAATTTTAGTGTGCGATTAGTCCCGTAGTATATAATAATAAAGAGTATTTAGAGTTGTAGAATAAGAATAGACTTTGTACTTAGATAGAAGTACATATTCACTCTGACCTTAAAAATCTCAAAACAAATTAAAAAATCAAGATAACGTCGTTGAACAGTCAAGTGAGGCCGGTTTTTTATACATGTGTGAATGCGTCGTTGTTGCGTCGCCATAGTTAAACTGACAAGCCAAGGCGTAGTTTCGTTGTACGTGGGTGTGTGTGTAATTATCTGTACACGGCGAGGCGTAGTTTCGGTTGGCTTCACTTGGTTGTTCACAACATTCTCTCTTGATTTTTTTATTTGCTCTGAGTTAACAATATTCAAGATGTTAAAAAATGCCAGATAACAATGACGGAGAATGAATCGTTAAATTGTAAGTCTCGGCGGTAACCATGCTAAAGGCATAACGACTTATACGAGTACCTACTTAGGTCCATCACCACGTATTTAAACACAAACTTATATTATTTTTATGAAATCTCGGTTATACTCGTATTATCATTTAGGTAGTTACTCGTATTTCAGTTACAATAACATTTAGCCCGGGAGGTAAGCGCAAAAAATGCAACTACTTTCTAAAAGCTGAATCTTTGGTATTAGGTAGTTATAGTGATGTACAACAATACCTCGGAGTCAGTCAGCTGGGATGCTTAGCGTTTGGTGGGGATACCCGTTTGAATTTTCAAAAATGTATATGAGTATCTTACAACTCTTCTAAAAACTGAAAATTGATATACGAGTAGATAAGTCATTAAAAAAGAGTTTAACCACAGCTAATCACCCAAAACATATGACAGAGCTATTCAGTCAGGCAAAGTGACGCTACTTTAAAACCTAACTGACAGGCCTTGTTACTTGTTTCTGGTAATTTGCTTCGGTTATTTTTTTTAGTTAATTTTCTACCCGCACGCCAATTTTCAGCTAAAAGAAGTTGCAAGAAACTAATTTATTTAAAAAAACAAACTGGTATTCCTATCAAACGCTACGCATTCCAGCTGACTGAATCCGGGGTATTGTTGTACACCACCATGGCTACCTAATAACAAAAAATCAGCTTTTAGCTAGTAGTTGCATTTTTTGCGCTTACCTCCCGGACTAATATCCTTCTTTTTGAAGTCGGTTAGAACTCCACAGATGGCCACCGTTACCACATACCAGCGGGTTGTACAATCAGATCCATATCTATGCGGCTCACGTCTAGAACACAAGCTCGACGCTCGCTACCGTTGTAATAGTAGAGAGTACACTCAGCCACACAAATAACGTGTTCTCTACTTTTTCCTTGGAAAATGTATAATTTTACGCGAAATTGTGTAACGCTCACTGTTGGCTTAACCGCGGTGGCGAATATATTAGTTTAATTTTAAATTATTAAAATGTACAAGGGCTATTTTCCAAAATATTTCTATAATTTATTGTGAGTGCATTTTCCTCCCATCAAAGTCAAAAATTACTATTTTTTTTTATTAACGTCTTATTATCATGTAATTAGCAATATCCCGCCTGGTAAACATAATATATTATGATATAGGCCGAATCAAACTTCTTGGCATCTGTGAGGTTAGCTACAAGCTAACCCCCCTCTCTCGCTAACCCCTCTTCTCGCGCAGTAGTCATTACGATCTCTGCGCAGTCACTCACGTCGTGTTCATAGGCCCCAAAAGTTTGACTGGGCCTACACTAAATATTAAATTGTTTAAGTCAATAAAAAATACTTTGGCGTTGTTAAAAATAAGACTGGTCAAAAACAGACATATAATTAAGGACCATCACAAATAGACACTGACACATAGATATACCACCTGCTCGAAAATTGAATGAATGAATGAATGAATGATTTATTTGTCTGTAAAACTAGGTGTAATTTACAAAGTTCTTAAATTAACATTAGGTATGTTCTCTAGCTTCTACCTAAAATAGGTGTACAGACGTTTACATGGTATTACAATTATTAAACAATAGAATTATAAGTAAATTAATGTCAAAAGTATGATAATGTCAATGGATTTAGTTATATTATGTCAAAACAGGTAATGTCAGGATATTATTACAATTTATAGTCATTGATGCTCTTGTCATTTAGAAAGTCATTTACACTGTAATAGGCCTTGTCAGCTAAGAAATTGTTTAATTGGTTCTTAAAAATATTTAAGTCCTGTTTGCATCGAATGACTTTTGGTATCCTGTTATAAATAATAGATGCCATGCAGAACACACTTTTATTAAGAAATGCCGTTTTGTCGGTAAACAATACACATTACCCTCAAGTCTATTACCAACAGGCCACATCCTAAAGAGCTCAGGGTGGGATTTCACGAACATAGCAATTTCACCAATGTACAAGGAAGGTAATGTTAAGATTTTTAACCGAATGAAATGCTTTTTACATGAATCCTTCTTTTTTATACCACTAATTGAACGTATACAGCGTTTTTGGGCTCTAAAAACCTTTAGGCGGTCCACGGAATTTCCCCAAAACATTACCCCGTAACGAAGAATTGACGCGACATGTCCGTGGTAAGCCGTTAGCAAAGCTTCTTCATTGACTACTTTCCTAAGTTGAAAAAGTGCATACGCAAATTTGTGCAGCCTTTTGGAAACATTGTCAACGTGAGCTATCCAGGTCAGTTTGTTGTCGATTGTCAAACCTAGAAATCGTGTATGTACTACATCAGTAACCTTGTGACCTTCGTAATTTATGTCCAATCTCGGTAAATTATTATGTTTAATCCTGAAGTCCATGATATGTGTTTTGTCAAAATTAATATTTAAATTATTATTATTTAACCAAGTTAAGAGTGATGTCAAAGTAGATTTCATGTCAGATTCTAAGTCGTTATATTCATTGTTTATAAATAATATAGTGCTGTCATCAGCAAATAATGTCATTTGGTGGTCAATAGCGTTTGGGAAGTCATTAATATAAATTAAAAACAATAAAGGGCCTAGGACACTACCCTGGGGAACACCATATTGGATGAGTTTTGCGTTTGATCTATACGTCATCATAGTCGCTGTCTTTGGACACATTCTGTTTATGTGTGTTATGTGATATCGGTTTTCCAAATATGATTTAATTAGATAATATGCATTGCCTCTAATTCCATATCTATATAGTTTTTTTAGGAGAATGTCATGACGAACTCTATCAAACGCCTTTGACATATCCATGTATAATGCTACTGCTTAAATTACCTGTTATTTGTCGAAGAATCTCAACGTAAAACGAGTCATTATTTTTTTAACACAATTTCGAGGGCTATGGCAGGTCAATAATGTTATATGAAGCTCCCTAGGGAGTAAAGTGATTTAAATTTAGAACGTCTAATTGGTATAAAAATTTCTCAACTTAGACATCAGAATTAGACATTAAAGACATCTTAAAGAGGTTTCATTTTGCAAAATCGAATAAAACCTCTTTACATTGCACGGCAACTGGCATCGTAAGGAGGTTTTCCTCGACTTCACAGAATAAAATCTCTTTGGTGCGCGTATCAGTCCGATTTTATAGAATAAAAAAAAAACATCTTTGCAATTCCCGTGCTAGGCCATGATAATCGAGCTAGCCATGGACTTATTTTTTTCATGTAGTATTTACATTATCTGTCTTACTATAAATTGTGTGCGATTCTATGAAAATTCTTAGGTTCATTCTAATTTGTTTTAATTTATTCGATTACCTACGCTCAATAAATTTAAGACGCAAGTATAACTCATATTCTTGGGGTTATATTTTCTCGCAGAATGTATGAAAAGTAGAGTATGCACCACTAGAACTAAGTTTGTCTTTGTCTTGGGCGACTTGAACCCTCGCTTCACTCAGGACTCTAAATAATTTTCCGCTTCGCTCGAGAACTAACTGAAAACACCCTCGCTGTACTTGGGAGTTAACTATAGAGTACCCCGCTACGCTCAGTATGCTGAGTTTGAGTTTTGTCGTAAACATGACGCGCTCTTCGGCGAGCGCGTAAGCATGTAATTTGTATGGACTTGTTGTGTTTCAAAAACGCGCTGCTAGTGGCGCTGTACATTTCTTCATAGAAATTACATGCTTACGCGCTCGCCGAAGAGCGCGTCATGTTTACGACAAAACTCACACTCAGCATACAGGGTCCAATTGTCGCCCCTGACATAAGACACCACTTGGTTCTCTTGGTACATAATCTACTATTACCATCTCATACTGACGCTGACTGTACTTCTCACAGTATACTATTTATAATGCAGTAGTACAATTATATTGAGGACAGTTTATAGTTAAGTATTGTATTTTTATCCGAATGTATTCCTTGACTAAACCGCGTAAGGTCATGAATATTTTTAAACAGATGGCAATCGAAGTTCAACGTGCCTTCTAAAACTATTTAGATGTAACAATGAGTCATTATTTTATCATTCGTTCGTTAGTATCAGCTATAGGAAGTCCACTGTTGTTCATTCCGCGCGTTAGAACTAAGCGTTTCGAATCCTCATTCCTCATACGAACAGCCAGAATGTGGAACGCTTTGCCTGGGTCTGTCTTCCCGCTAAGTACAACGTAGGTGTCTTCAAATTCCGAGTCAATAGGTATTTTATAAATAAGCGTGTTTCACAATAGACTGCATATCTGCTTAAGGCACCATAGTTTTAGCGTAATTTTTCATATGCGCGGGTGAAGACCAATACGCCCCCGGTTTCGCCCGATTTTTACATCCAAAAATCAATACCAAATTGATTTCATCACTTTTTCTTGAATATTATGGATTCAATTTATGTGCATAAATAACAATTTAAAAAAAATAGTAAATGTGTAGAAAAGTGCCCAATAATGCAATAAACTTTCTTGGATATCATGAATTTGTTCTAAAAAGCGGTATCTTTGCATTTAATTTCTATCGAGCGAAGTTTTTTGAATTGTGTTTCGAGTTATCGATTCCCTCTATCGTGTAGTTTTGAGAATATTGTGTATTTCATTTTTATTCGACAACTTCAAGGTTTGATCAGTCAGTTCATCATCAGATCATGAAGTCAGTTTTACTAGGGAGATCTATACAGGTATTTTGAGATTATTATAACGTTATCGACGGTGCATTTTTGGTTAAAGTCTTTGCTTTAAACACCATACCTTTAGTCTTTTTTACGTTGTCCAAAAGACCATGAGATTTAGCATAATCTTTGTATATTAGGAGTAATCGTCGCAGTGCTGAAATCGTCGGTGCTAGCAAGACCAGATTATCAGAATACGCTATATGGTTTTCGCATGTGCCAGCAATATGACATCTTATTGCAGAATCTGTCAGCTCATCTATGTAAACATTAAAAAGTTTTGGAGAAGACGACCCTCCTTGTCTCACGCCACATTTTAATGGAGCTGGCTTCGAATATACATTGTTCCATCTCACGACGTTCTCCTGCTCTTGATGCCATTTAGCAAGAATATCTACTATTTGGTCTGGTAGCTTTCTTGTCCGTAGTTTTTGCCATAGTTTCTGATGTACGACGCGGTCGAATGCCTTTGACAAGTCCAACAAGTTAAAACAACCGGGCCTAAAATATACCGTGTCACCGAGCCACGGTAGCGCGCAGTTGTAAATGCCACCCGTAGTCACCCATCCGAAGACTGACCGTGCTGAACGTTGCTTAACTTCGATGATCTCTAATGAAAACCTAGTTAAACTACGCTATGAGCGCTACATTATTACCTACTTGAGTGATGTGATGATAGTCTGATAGTAGTCACTTTGAATTTCAATTCTTTTAAATGGTTTTTATTTAATAAAGTCTGCAATTGTTTTTGATTTAAAAAAAAGAATAGCAGAGTTTAGTGATTTTTATTTATATTCAATAGGTAAAGTGAAATTGCGCTAGCAAATTTGAAATTTATCGTTTAAAAATCTCCTTAATTTCGAAATTTTTAATCCAATAGATTTAATGTACCTACCTAATAGTCCAGGTATAAAATCGACTAGTTTTATCTTGTATTATAATCAAATAGACTATCTGCCACATACATTTTGATTTCGCTACAGCCTTTCCCTATGCACACAGGCATTCATGTCAAAGATGCTCAACTTGTTTCCGAACGGGGCTAAAGTTAAAGAAAATAAATAATTAATTGATCATCAATATCTGTATTTAGATATTGATGATCAATGAATCCCAACAAATTATGCACAGAGTATTTTTCAAAATAAACGGGCATCCTGCCGTGCCTCAGGAACCTCAAGTATGCACTGCAGTTATTTTTACAAAAATCTTATGCAACTATTCGTACTATGAATATTATACTCTAGGACACCGTACACGTTTTTTAATAGATGAGTGCGTTTATTTACCACATCAAAACACAACAAAACTAGGTACATACTGACGGCATATCTAAACGGTTAAAACAACCGGGACCTACAATTTAACGTGTCATCCGAGCCACAGTAGGCCTTCAGGCGGATTAAGAACTCTGACACCAGGGCTACCGTGGCAAAGCCGGGTAGGTACCCGGCCTATGCGAATTTATTAACTTACTACATACTTAAAGTACTATCACAAACTAGAGTTTACTAGACGTTCTCTGAACAGTTGCCATGGCGACTTTAAATTTGTAGCATTTTCGAGTTAGTTAGTTATCAAAAACTGCACAATTTGCTCATGCAAGGATGTTCTCAGTTATAGTTAGTAGGTTCATTTATGGTGTACACCTCTTCAACTGAGTATTCATAAATTGCACAATGCAGTACGGTGTGAGCGCAAATAAATAAGAGATTTTTTGTGCATCAGTAATAATTGTGAAATTATTTGCGTTACGCGCAGATGTAATTTTAAGCAGGGTTTTGTACAACGTTTAATTTTCGCTAGAAAAGACATGAATCTCTAAATACGTAGTTGCGACCCATAAACCTCTTGAGCAGAGTAACATTTCGCAATGATTGCAACTTGCGACCCACGAGTCTATAGTTGGGCAGCTTTGACTTACATTGCTTTAGAATAACTACTTAGGCTTGTCAAGGACAAACAGTCCATAATATAATCTGCGTTAGATGATAATAAATACCTGTTTAACTACTTTAACTGGATAAAATGAATACCAAGTGTTTCTCTATCTGTTAGTTTTGATGTTAAGTGTTGTTAGCTGTGGATAACCCAATCCTGAAAGCTCACTTAATAACTACGCAAGGATTGGGTCATCCATATCTTGTACGTAACACTACAGCCGCCAAGATTTTTGATTTGACCTATACTAGACTAATTATGGGCCTTATTAATAAGCTCCAAGTAGCCCAACGAGCTATGGAGAGGGCTATGCTCGGAGTCTCTTTGCGAGATCGAATCAGGAATGAGGAGATATGTACGTAGAAGAACCAAAGTTACCGACAAAGCCCTGCGGATCGGCAAGTTGAAGTGGCAATGGGCAGGACTGATGACCGCTGGGGTCGAAATGTTCTCGAGTGGAGACTACGCACCGGCAAGCGCAGAGTAGGCCGTCCCACCCACAAGGTGGACGGATGACCTCATTAAGACCGCAGGATCGCGCTGCATGCAAGCCGCTACCAACCGGTCTTATTGGAGATCTTTAGGGGAGACCTATGTCCAGCAGTGGACGTCCTATGGATGGATACTAGACTAAGTAAACTCACTTTGCTAAAAAATGATTATACCAATGAACCTGTAGTATACTTTAAGCAAATACGCACATTACAATTTGCGGTTTTAACCAAATACCTACCTATTTGAAATGTCGTGCCATGTTATTTGACTTTATAATATATTGCTGACGTATGTACCTATGCTAGCA
This sequence comes from Hypomecis punctinalis, assembly GCA_949316475.1. Lineage (NCBI taxonomy): Eukaryota > Metazoa > Arthropoda > Insecta > Lepidoptera > Geometridae > Hypomecis > Hypomecis punctinalis. The sequence continues at coordinate 3,493,636 of OX438795.1, forward strand.
ACGTGATATTCCATTCTGATCTTTATCAAATAAACTATTTTAAATATCGTGTCTTTAAAAATCAACTGCTGAATATAGGTCCATTATGAACCACTTTTTACCATGGGGTCAGCGACGAAATTGTAAAATAGAGTCGTAATTTTGTTTTCATTGCTTCTGTTTTAGTATAATTGTATATGTATAAGATATTTCATATACCGTGTCTAAATTTAAATTAATTTAAAAATTAAATGCCGTGGTGGTCAAGAAAGAGGTAGTGACACCCGCCTTGCAATCATGAGGTCGTTTAAATCCCCGGTCCCGTACCAATGAGTTCTTTTGAATTTATGTACGGAATTTCACACCACTGGCTATTCGGTGAAGAAAAACATCGTGAGGCAACCTGCATACGTCCGTAGAAGAAATTCGATGGCGTATGTGAATCCACCAACCCGCACTGGGCCAGCGTGGTGGATATGGCCAAATTACCCTTCGTGGGTAGGCCTACGTCCTGCAGTGGACTATAAAAAAAAGGCTGGTACAGTACAGTCTTAATTTGTCTTGTTAGCATGCCTTTTGGAGCTTATTCTGTACATATACATACATCAAAACTAATAACTTTTGCTCTACAACTTTTGTCAAAACTAAAAAACAGCTGTAAAATGTATGGAACATTTTATCGAGGGTGGACGATATTTTTCTATGGAACAGCATTTTTTTGAGAATTAATAAAAGTTGTAGAACAAAAGTTGTTAGTTTTGATGAACAGAATAAGCCTCTAAAAGGACGCTAATTGATTAGAAATAACCCTGTATATTCGTTAATATACGGTTTTTTTTTAATTAAATACCATAAATAAATTACCTACACTACTATTACATAGAAAGCAATTGGATCATCCACAGACCCTTGAAGGTCTAAAGATAATCCAAGTGCTCAAGCCCACTGCCTGTAGGCAGTGTGCCCAACATGCTGGCAGCATTGCCACGCTGAATGGCAATGCTTATACGTTGAGCCAAATAAACACCAGCATTTTGGTCACGCGTCGCGTCCACCAGACGCTCAGAAAGACTTTTGAAAACGAGATGAGCTCCCGGCCCCCACGGACCCAAAGTCTCAACTCCTTTGTCTTACGGCTTTTTTGTGGTTGATATATGGCCACTATAAAATTGACTTGGAATTTCACTGCCCTGAAAACCCCTGCACTTCGCAAATCAACACCAGATACATTACACACTACCTTTATTATATGGCTTGCTAGATACGCTAAAACAATGGGCGGTCCTACTTATAATTCAAGCAACGTATGTTATAAATACATATTGACATTGGATATTGAATGGTTATTGCCTTATCTTTGCATAAATAATTAAGATTTGGTAGGTGGCCATCGAGTCACCCAACTTGAAATTATTAGAGTAATTTCTTGTTTTTTTCGCGAAAGGACTTTCTGTATTATGGCGAATAAGTCCGCATGTGCGGCGGGTCGAACCTGCCGGGCTAGCATATGCACCTCGACATAGATTTATCGAGACAGAATTATGGTGAACTACCACTGTTTTTGATACGTCGACAATATACACGCCCGCGCACGTGCGCGGGCGTCCGTTGTCGGGGGCGCGCGTATTCCCTGAAGAAAGAGTACTAACTACTCTGAAACCGGTCGGACGCATAGCGGCTCGACCGTTCAAATAATCGTGAGTTGTATCCGGTGTTCATATAAATTTTAATAATGAATCCTCACGCTAGTTTTAATTAATTAATATTGTCGACGTGTCAAAAACAGTGGTACGTCGTGATAGGCCAGCTGGACACAGCACAGAACTAAGAGCAGTGGGATGAAGAAGATGTCCCATATAAGTTTTATCGAAATACTTTGAACCATTTTTGAAAAATCAACAATAATGTAAAAATTGTGTAGGTACATCAAATTGAGCTAACTATTCGAATTTTGTACACGATAGAAGTAGATTTTGCCATTTTTGTGTACAATAATTAATGAATCTGTTATTCAAATTTAAAGTAGATATAATTATCCAGCCTATTAATAATTAATTACCTATTGGTTCTGTTATTTAAAGTGTTGGTAAATATATATATATAATTAACCGTTATATGTAAAGGTCGATCCAGTAAGATATTAAAATAAATGTTGATCCACGGTCACTGGATAAACCTTTACATGCAACCTTGCAAAGTTTCATCTCAATCCGTTCAGTAGTTTTTGCGTGAAAGAGTAACAAACATCCATACATCCATCCATCCTCACAAACTTTCGCGTTTATAATATTAGTAGGATATATATATAATTAACCGTGGATCAACATTTATTTTAATACCTTACTGGATCAACCTTTAAATATAAAGTTTGTGAGGATGGATGGATGGATGTTTGTTACTCTTTCACGCAAAAACTACTAAGCGGGTTGAGGTGAAACTTTGCAATAATATAGCTTATATATCAGAATAACACATAGGCTATAAATTATAATGACATTGCGTCAGAAATCAAAATATCATGCGGGCGAAGCCGCGGGTAAAAAATAGTATATATATCCAGCCTATTTCGATAACCGATTACAATACACCTATAGTCACTTCGTGGATAATTTAAGGAAATATTGACCTTTCGCTCGAAATTATATTAAGAACTACACAATTACCCGCGCTACCAGCTGAGTAAACACCATTAATTTTGACTTGATCATTTCAATGTGTCTTTTGTATTTAAACCCATTATTTCCATTCCATATGTTGTTTTCAAAGTAATATAACAGTTAATTTACAATTAATATGCTTATTTAATTTTTACTTTTCTAGTAAGTAGGTAGATATTATTTATTGCGAAAAATTGCAATAATTCCACTGTGTACAGAATTCGAATCGTTTGCACGAATCGATGTGACATCCGTGTTCATAATTGTTGATTTATCAAAAACGGCTCAGCCGATTCCGATAAAATTTGAATGGGACCACCTCGGGAGTATATTCTTTTGAACTAAAGACTTTTTTTTAAATCGGTTCACAGTTATTGGCGAAAATATCAATGAACATACACACAAAAAATACATAGAGACGGATATAGCACCTCATCCTTTTTGAAAGTCGGCGAAAACAGACAAAAGCTAATAGCAAAGTCATTTTTAATGTGTTTTTAATTTTTAAAAAACATTATATGTGTCTGCCCAGTACAACGTACCATGCCATGACCATTGCTAGGAAAAATCGCACCAGGCACGAAAAACAGCACGAGCTCTACTGTGCCCCCTACAACGTATACTGAGCGCCACACAAATTGAAAGATGGGAAGTTAGCCGCAGATGACACTTCGCCGTGATTCGCTAATTATTGCGCATGTGTGCACAATGCCTATACAAATGGCGAAGTAGTGAGCTCGGGCGTAGAGAGCGCGCGGGAGGCACGAGGTTTGCGGCGTCTCGTCTCTCTGGCACCCGCTAACGTCTATATTTTGGTGTTTGCGCAGCTCTTTGAGGCTAACTTCCCATCTTTCAATTTGTGTGGCGCTCAGTATACCATCAATGTTGTATCCTTACTAATAAAAATAAAATAAAATCCTTACTAATAGTTATTATAAATCCGAATAATTTTTTTTTTGTATATATATGCTAGGCGATTAAGTACTCCGCCAATTATTAAGAACCGACTTTGATCAAGTTTTTGTATGATAGATCATTCATTAGTGGTGGTCTCATCAAAATTTTATCGAAATAGGCTGAGCCGGTTTTTGACCGACGAACCAGAGGAAGAAAATTTTCATAGTAGTCCGATTTCGATAATTATTATTTTATTGGAAAGAGTATACTTCGAAATTGGTTCCATTTAAGTTTTATCGAAATGGGCTGAGCCATTTATGATAAATCAACAATAATGTCAAAAATGCTATATCGATCCGTGCGAAATATTCGCGAATTCTGTACACGGGTGAAGTCGGTCGTGCTATTTTTTGCAAAAAATAATAATTATGATAAATCAATTAATTGATTTCGTGTCAATGGCTAGACTTTTTTTTAATTATGCGTCAAAAATCAATATAAAAATTACTTACCTCGTTAACACACCAGAATACTATTCGAATTCTGTAAACGGTTGAAGCAGGTTTTTTTTTTATTCCGTATAGGTTTGCGTTTGACTACATACTGCCTGATGTTGAGCAGATGCGGTCTAGGGTGTAGCACGCTTACCTAGAAGATACCTATTTATTTGAAGTCACCCACGTTGTACTTAAGCGGGAAGACAGACCCAGGCAAAGCGTTCCACATTCTGGCTGTTCGTATGAGGAATGAGGATTCGAAACGCTTGGTTCTAACGCGCGGAATGTCCATTATAAAAGGGTGGCGCTTTGGTCGCGTCTGTCTAGCCGTACGATAGAAGAAAGGGGCAGGTGGGACCAGATTGTGCAACTCCTGAGCGCACTCTCCGAAGTGTATCCGATAAAAGGCCGACAAACACGCTACCTTTCGTCGATGCTCGAGACTTTGCAGCTGCGACTTAGTCAAGGTTTGGTTGTCAATCAGCCTCCTGGCTCGCCTCTTTTGTAGTGTCTCGTAGGTTTTGGTATATTAGGCGAAAAATAATTATTTTTGCCATGTTTCTAGCTTGGTCCTGGTATGGTACATTATAATGGGCAGATACCTTAACGCAGCAATTTTATAACTCCAATCTACTAAGTTATATGTATGTAAGCGAATGAGACGTAATCATAATCATTTTACTGTTGATCTCGCATACATAATCTTGTTTTAACATAATCATGTATGTTTGTTTATTAATTACTCACTCAATGTCGTGACATTCAAGTTTTACGCAGAATAAGCTCAAGTAATTAAATATACAGAATTATTACGCATAAAAAAGTAAGAGGAAGTTACGGTGACCTAACTTGAGAACCTATTAAGGAGAAGACGCATGGTCATCACCATCGCAACTCTACTGTATACTGAGCGCCACACAAATTGAAAGATGGGAAGTTATGCGCAGCGTTCTACGCAAAAGCCGAAATATGGGTACGCGCGGAAACCAGAGAGACGAGACGCAGGGGCACACCCGCCCGTCAACCTCATGCCTCCCGCGCGCTCCCTACGCCCGAGCTCACTACTTCGCCATTTGTATATGCATTGTGCACACATGCGCAATAATTAGCGAAGTGTCATCTGCGGCTAACTTCCCATCTTTCAATTTGTGTGGCGCTCACTATACCAGCCTTATTAATAGTCCACTGTAAGACGTGAGCCTACCCCCGAAGGGTGATTGGGCCATATCCGCCACGCTGGCCCAGTGCGGGTTGGGGTATTTACATACGCCGTCGAATTTCTTCTTGGAAAGTATACAGGTTGTCTCACGGTGGTTACATTTGGTCATTAACACGCCTGATGGAAAGCGAGATTGTAGCCGAAGATGGAGCATGTAGAACTAGAAGATATTTAACTATTTCTTCACTTGTATTAAAGATATCCAGATAGTAATTGTCACGAAACATTTATGAAGGAAGAAGCGAAACGCTTAGTACGAGCACGTGGATGTAGACTATCTTGGGGTAGTATTTAAACTATTTCCGGATTGTCCTGTTGTGGAAAGGAGTCGCGAGTCTGCCCGTAACTATACGTCCGTTACGACTGCGTTGAAAGAGATATTAATGTCTAGACCGAATGAAGTTAGTTATATGCTACGTAAAATCCAATCCTCGCTCGGCTGTTATTTGACCTTTAGTCAGGATTGGGTTCTGCGCAGGTGGGTTCTGTGAAGATACCTCGTTGAGAGGCGAAACATGTGCCGATCAGAGTGTAGTGCAGTGAGAATAAGGGTGTTAAGTATTAGTGAAGTGTTTCCAATATTTTGTCATATTATTTTTTTAAATGCCCTTAAACTTATTCGACTACAACAAGATAGCTGAAACACACTAAATATTTATTCAAAACAAAGATTCTGCGCAGCTAATTAACTAACAACAAGGAGCTAATTCCACAGCCACGAAGAAGTTTGATTTATGCTCTATCTCGTCATTTTAGTACGCGATTAGCCCCTTTATATAAGAACTAGTTTTTACCCGCGGCTTCGCCCGCATGATATTTTGATTTTTGACGCAATATCATTATAATTTATAGCCTATGTGTTATTCTGATATATAAGCTATATTATTGCAAAGTTTCATCTCAATCTGTTCAGTAGTTTTTGCGTGAAAGAGTAACAAACATCCATACATCCATCCATCCATCCTCACAAACTTTCGCGTTTATAATACTCGTATTAGTAGGATAATACGAGTCGCGAAAATTTAAGTAAAATATGACAGGTACAAAACAAGATCAGATCACTGCTCTTACGTATAATGTTATTCCTAGTCCAATATTTTGAAATAAAAATGTACTGTTTTGTACACCGCAATCTGCGTCAAGCATAATAAAGAAATGTCTCAACTTCTAATTTATATTCCGAACAAACCTACACTTGAATAAATAGCTAGCAAAACCATTGACGTATTAGTTTAAAATGACTGGGTAAATATTCCTCGCAATTCGTACGTGATACTCGTAGAAATAAGAACATTCAAGAGAATTAATTAATCGATGTTTGTTTTCTAACGAATACAAAATATTTTTTTATATGTTACAATTTCATTATATTTATACATTTTACTTAATCTAAATTATATCTTCCTACTTTACCTCCCCCTCCTTCATAACTATCGGTTTTAGGCAATATTTACCGTCATGCGTCATAAAAACATCGCGTGTCGTGGCTTGTAAAAATCTCAAAGGTGAAATCACCACCAATTCCTTGCATCAATTATTTTCAATTGGAAATTTTGAATGACATGCTTTTAATTAAAATGATAAATTAAAAGAGATATCTTTCAATTTTTCATTTAAATTTTTCCCCCCGAATAGGAAACAAAGAATGGATGCCTTTGCCATGCTAGGGGTTCTGCTTACAATATGTCGATGAGTAACATGTGCATTATTAGCATTGTGGGGAAATACACCTGTATCTTAAGTAGTTTGCAGAACTGCAGGGTAACTCGACAATCTTTGATTGTTTGGAACGGGATGCAGTAAAGTCTAATTACTCTAACTGCTTGACGGAGGAACTAGTCATTAGATTGAGCTCCACGACCCGAAAGTACTCTCCACTGATCGACATTATTTCTCAAGAATAGTTCGTGAGGCTGTAGAAATGCAATACCGTGGAATCTTGTAGTCGACAAATGTAAACTGCGTGGTGAAGGCATTAAGACCTTTACAGATACTGTTAGTGTGGTGTGTCGTGGTGACAATTTCAATTTGAGTGATACGGCGTCGCATTTAGTCTGCCCGTGACCACGACCAATGCAACTTGGTCGAAACGTCGGGAGAAAAAGAAAAATAGGTATTTAAGTAATATATCTCATGTTTTATTGCGCGATAAGTCCCGTATTAATATAGTATTATAATGTACTCTAATTACTCTTATTATAACCCATCGACTTGGAATCTTCTTACATTTCAAATTGATGAAATAACTGCACACCATCTTTTTGAAATAAATATTTAGCTCTTAGTTGTGATGTGCAATGTTCCGAGAAAATATGAAAATTTTAATTCACCGATTAGCAAGCAATGTAAATAATCCGTACGTAGGTACATACCTATACATTTCAAAAACTCATTGATACGGTTGGGACTTGCACCAACAACTAAGAATTTAAAGCAAGCGTTTTACCACTAAATTGGTCGACGATGTTTATTACCTTAGGTAAAATATAAAAAAAATCTTTTCAACAGAAATACCCAAAGACAAAATCCGCCAGCACTGGACCTGCATGCTAGATAAAGCATAGTAGCCTTTCGTAGGTAGGCCTATGTTCCGTAGTGCACCATTAAAAAGGCCAGCACAAACATTCAAAATAAACCTTGAACTCTGTACTATCACGGATGTTATCAAAAATGTACACAATTAAGCAAAATTTAAAAAAATAGCAATGTTAGGCATTTGCTATACAATTATCAAGTTTTTATTTACCTAAAGATTACGGTGTTGTTCCCACGATGTTTGCCATATTTTACGTAAAACACACATTTGTATGGGTGTGTATGGGTGGGATGGAGATTTGTATGGGACGTGTATGAATGTCGGAAGAGTTAAATAAGTTTAAAGGGTAAATAGTATTCAAGGAAAAACTGTGTAAATATGACCATGGGGGTACCATTGAGAGGTGGTTGAGATGGTTCCGGTCGCTCTCACTCTAAAGTACTTTGACTTGAGAGCAACGGAGACGGGTATATGCTGAGCTCACAAATATTCACGGTCGAGTGTCGGCTTAACTTGACCGTGAATTTGTTGTTAGATAACTTATTAGGTTTTTGTGCTGCTAGGAAGCCCTTGCAGGGTCAATGGATAGATCAATAAGTTATTAGATAAGTACCTTATAAAATAGAAAAATGTACCTTTACGGTTTATTTAGAACAACATTTCCAGCGGATTGCATGGCAAGGTGAAATGGCAACGGGCAGGGCACGGAGAACCAATGGAGTTGAACAAATTTCAAATGACTATATACCATTAAGAGAAGTGTAGGACGTGTACAAGTTAGACTGACAACTTTATTAAGACCGCAGGATTGCGCTGGATGGAAACCGCTTTCCATCGGTCTTATTGGAATTCTATATAGGAGGCGTATGTCTGGCAGTTAGACGTCCTATGGTTGATATATATGGATGAATCGAATTGATTGATTACTTGAGCGATTTCCCATAGTAAAAAGGAAAAAAACAGTTGTGAGCAAACCACGATAGGTACTTATACAAAGTGACAACTTGATCACTTGACAAAACTCGACAATGTAGTTAGTTGTATTCGTTGTTACGACTAACATTGACTATGGAGGCTATATACCCTAAAACACGAAATGTAAATAAGCTGTCTCATACATTTTTCTAGGTTCGACAATTTTTTTGTACGGAACACCTGAATTTTTTGGCGCTCTCAGAATTGACCCCATAGTAAAAGATTTTCATAATGGCGTGCAAACCTACATCGTAGAGTTTATCGAGTGACCAACCAGTAACTCTGTAGCTACAAACTTTTCATCATCATCATCATTTCAGCCATAGGACGTCCACTGCTGGACATAGGCCTCCCCTAATGATTTCCAATAACAACAGTTGATAGCGGCTTGCATCCAGCGCGATCCTGCGGTCCTAATGAGGTCATCCTTCCACCTTGTGGTACGTGGTCTCCACTCGAAAACTTTTCGACCCCATCGATCATCAGTCCTCCGAGCTATGTACCCTGTCCATTGCCACTACAACTTGCCAATCCGCTGGGCTATGTCGGTAACCTTAATTCTTCTACGGATCTCCTCATTCTTGATTCAATCTCGCCGATAAACTCCAAGCATAGCCCTCTCCATGGCTCGTTGGGCTACTTGGAGCTTACTAATGAAGCCCATAGTGAGAGCCTAGACCACCACTACAAACTTTTGCTACTTCATAAAATTTACTTATAAAATAATGGTAACTTGAGTCCTAGCTCTAATTGCTATGAGACAAGCATACGTTTGAGTCACGTATCGACGCAGCCTTGCTGGCGTTGCGCAAGGATGTGTACTGTGTTAGCTAAGCGTAAGTACCTACTGCTGCTTAAACTCATGTGGCCAATACTTTAGACACACCTCCCGTGAGATTAATAAAATTACTCTTATACTATAATCCTATAATAGATCCAACCGCTTATTTTCTTTTAGACAGCACCAATAGAACGTAACTGTGTCATGTTACGCAAAAGTTCACTTTTAAAAGCGAGGTTTTAAAAATATGAACTGCCTAAGTTTGCTCCTTGATCCCGTATAATAATCATTTTTGACAAATTGAGCCCATAAGTGCAGTAGTTATTTTATAAATTACATAAAAAAACAAACGTTTTTAAAAATTTACGTTCTATGGCTACACACGATAGCTTATTTTATTTTAAGTGAACTAAGATCCGAATAATACAACATCTATAACTATGAAACACAGAGCAGCAGAATTTCCTTCTCTCTCTTCTGTGCTATGAAGCTTACGTCATGTTTCATTTAATTAAAACGCCATAATTGAAAAAAGTATTATTCCAAACAAAAGTCGCTAGAGTAAAAAAATACTTAGTGACGGAACGCAAGTGACGTTATATCAACAATATAATTTATGTAGGTAATGAGGGGTCACTACCAAATATAATTATGTAGAGGGCAATTTTTAATTGCCCATTTGTCAGTTACAAAACTTTTCACTAAGTTTTAAAAGATAGAAAGAAACTGTAAAAAAAACTCTACCATGAAGTGAATATTGAACTGTCTCCAGATTAATGCATACCTACAAATTGTAATGAGTAAGTTTGGATATGTATTATGAGCCCTGTTTTCTTTATATAAAAGACATTTTCCGTGTTGTACTAAGTATAAGTTTATTCAAGTTTGTTGGCATGCTCATATTCTTTATACTTTTAATTCTATTGCATGCTCTTTATAAATGTAACTGAAATTGTATCTTACCTATAAGACAACCATTATACACAGTTAAACAATAAAGTATTATTCTAAACTATTCTTTGATCTAAAAATTCTAGAATGACATCTTTTCATGAAATAGGTCTTAAATTCATAGCTATAGAGGTAATAGAGGCAGATAGTGTATGTATGTATCAGTGTAAAAATCAGTTAATTTTAGGTAACCTTGACATTAGGAATGAGAATATGACTTGTTTAACATTTACATTGCATCTATTAATTAATTTTACTGACGTAACGGACATGTTGATCAAATCCCGGTCCTATACCAATAAGTTCTTTAGAATTTATTACACACCGCTTGATTTTCAGTGAAACAGAAAATTAAGAATGTACGGGACTAATCGCGCACTAAAATTACGAGATAAATAAATACCTCCTCATCCCCACGTTTCTACCCGTATACCACCGTCCCGCAGTGTATAATAATAATTAAGAATGTGGATTCGAAACGCTTGGTTCGAACGAGAGGAATGTCCGTCATAAAAGAGTGGAACTTTAGTCGCATAAATACTCGTAATAATGTTCTTAAATTAATCTCACCTTAATAATTTATCCACCATCAGCTTCCCAAGGAATCCGGTCCCCCCAGTTAACAGTACGGTGGTGCCATTGAAAAACTTCTTAATTTTGGACTCTCCCAACGCTTCCAGCTCATCTTTCATATCCATGTAGGTAATGTCACCTCCTTGCTTCGGCTCAGCCGCCTTCGTTTGGAGTTCTACCATTGTCTGTAAAGAAAGAAAATAATCTTAACACTCAATATCCACCTGGTAAGTGGCCCAGTGTTCAGTGACCCCGACTGCTAGGCTATAGAGGCGTAGGTTCGATTCCAACCCGGGGCAATCATTTAAGTGATGAAAATTGTATTTAAAAATAGGTACATTTTGCACACGGCCTCTGACGTCAATCTAAGCAAAGCTTGTGACATGGCTGCCAGAAACTGACTACATATACATACATATTTTAAAATATATACTTATAAAGTACTATTTTTATAAGTATATATTCAGGCACAGAGCAAACACCTATATTTTAAAATACATAGTTATATAGATAATAACATTCAGTAGTTAGGGTCACTACTAACCACTGAGCCACCGAGGCAGACAAAATCTTTTCATTCCTCAATTTTTTCACGTCTTCCAGGCTTATTTATACAGGAAGGCGGCCTCCACAAAAGAAGTAAAATAAAAAATATCAAAATTCCTTATCGTCCTAAGAGGGACTTTACTATCCATCTTGAAGGAGTAGCTACCTTCCTACATATTTCTTTACTTGTCACCAAAAAGCCACGAGGCCTCTACTCTTTTGGTGCCTCGGGGCCTCCACACCCCTAAATCTGGCCCTGAGTTAACACCATAATAAAACTAGGTCATAATGTTGAGTACCTACAATGATATCCTAGGAATATACATACGTCTAGCTAGAAACACCAAGTAGACCTGTATAATAATCTAGATTTTGATTTATTATTTCCGCAATACCAAAAGGCAATTAATGTTTGATTGCAAAGCAATCAAAACAATGTTTTACGAATTACGTAACATTATTGAGATAAAAAAATTACTCAAGTTATATTTAACAGGTATCTAACTTATAAAATGAGATTTCTCTAAGATTACTTTACGATATACGTACCTACTATCTAATCATTATATGATATTATGTAATTGATATAAAAATGTTTAATGGTAAGCTATAAATCTTACTTTGATCAGCTACTCTACTTATGATTAGCGGGAAGTAGTAAGCTCAATTTTATTGTTATTTTAATACTAGCTGACCCGGCGAACTTCGTTTCACGCAATATCTTTATAAATTATAGCCTATGTGTTATTCGATGTATAAGCATTACTATTGCCTCGGTGGCTCAGTGGTTAGTGACCGTAACTTCTGGATCAAAGAGGCGTGGGTTCGATCCCCACTCAGGGCAAGTGTTTGTGTGATGAACATAAGTGTTTGCTCTGTGTCTGGCTGTCTGGGTGTTATTTAGTTACTATATAATATATAAGTAAGTAGTTAAAAATAATTATATGTAGTATATCAGTCTCTGGCAGCCATATGACAAGCTTTGCTTAGTTTGGGGTCAGAGGCCATGTGTAAGATGTCCCAAAATATTTATTTATTATTGCAAAGTTTCATCTCATCCCATTCAGTAGTTTTTGTAACAAACATCCATACATACAATCTTTCGCGTTTATAATATTAGTAGGATACAAAGTGTTACTTTATACATGTATAAGGACTAAAAAGGTGTAAACTCATTATTATGAATAACTTTTACCATAGGACCTACCATGAAATCTCGATTACACTCATTTGACCTACCGATACAAAAAGTCCATTGTAGATACAATGTTTGGAACAGCTGATGATTTCATTGTTTCTGGGTTCGCCTCATAGTAAAAGTTGTAAAATAATATGTTATGAGCATATAGACTTCTAAAGCTCCCTGAAGTATCTTTACTGTAGAAAACATCATTTTGTTTAGGTAGGTACATAACAAGATACTGACCAATATGACTAACTTTACCTTAAGGCTAACCCTGACTTAACCTGACACAAAAAAGTTAATTATCGATAACGTATACTCATTTAACTGCTGATTGTTTCGTGATTTCAAAGTTGAACACGTAGTAAGATTTGGTCATAATAATAAAAATACAATAATATCCTAGAGTATGTCTGTCATATAGAGAAGGCATAAAACAAAGTAGGATTGTCAAAGACGTTTAGACCAATTTATGATCTTTAATTTTTGGGATTCGATCGAATATGAAATACCTATAAAAAAGCACGGAAGTGTTTAAATAATAGTACTTATTTCATTCGTAGTTGACTAGAAACAATTATAATATATATCTTATGATTTATTATGCATAATTACAACGATTTGGATCGTTCCATAGAAATTACAGTAAAAATACTACATAGTTGCAACATATACTTAATAGACATGTAATTAGGTTCTAAAATGAGTTATAATTTTGTACACTAAGTACCCTTGTTATTAAGTACATGGAATAGTTATTCTATATACATATAATGTATAAAAAATAATGTTTGTCTGTATGTCTTAAATAGAATTAAAACTATGCATTTGATCATGAGATGATCTATAGCAAAGTTGTTGTGCATAAGCCAAAGAATGTTTCTGAATTGTAACTTATAAATATATTGCGTGAAACGAAGTTCGCCAGATCAGCTAGTTTATCATAAAATTGTTAAAAATACTTGGAAAGATACGTTACATTAAATCGTTAGGGAATCAGGGCCCTAAGTTTTTGATTAAAATTGTATTTTTTTCAGGAATTTGAATATCCGAAGGCCACAGAAGGACTAAGTGATAATTTAAATACTCATATGCCAGTTGGCGGCGTGTCCAACATGCTGGCAGCATTATCAAGATAAATGACAATAATATCAGCGTGGCAATGCTGCCAGCATGCTGGGCACGCTGCCAACTAGCAGTGGGCTTGAGCATTTGGATTATCTTTAGACTTTCAAGGGTCTGTGGATAATCCAATTGCTATCTATGTACCTATTGGTAGTTTTAGCATATAAAGTAGTAAGTATTGTGTATTATTGTAGTTAATAAAGGCACTTTTGCCCGTTAAAAAAAAGATAAATGACAATGTTTTATACGTTGAGCCAAATAAACACCAGCATTTTGATCACGTGTCGCGTCCACCATATGCTCAGATAGATTTTAGGAAAAGATCACATATTTTCAGTAATTATTTTTTATTTACAATTCTTATATTGAAGTAGCTAAGCAAAGTAGCTAAGTATTACTTAAATACTCGAATCTTTGTAAGATGATGTCACATCCCAACAAGTTCGTACAAACTGAGTACATGGCAAATATTTACTAACTTAGATGGTGAACAAGATTTTAAGTTTGTATGTACTTGTAAAGTCATAGCATAATTTGTTTTTGAATGGTCACGTGCACGCCTAAGTATAATAATGATTTATTGCAAAAAATGACATGACCGACTTCAACCGTGTAAAGAATTCGCGAATATTTCGCACGGATCGATGTAGCATTTTTTTTAATGTAGAATAGGTCTACATTTGGCCACCACTACACTCGCCTGATATAAAGCAAAGTTGTAGCCGAAGATGGAGCATGTAGAGCTAAAAGACACCTATTCACTCTTGACTTGAAGATATCCACATTGTAATTGTCAGGAAACAATGACGGAGGCAGGGCATTTCAATCCCGGCTTATTATGAAGGAAGAGGCGAATCGCTTAGTACGAACACTATGTAGGGATTTAACACATTACAGTTGATTTATCAATAATGGCTCAACTGATTTTAATAAAATTTAAAAGAGACTAATTTCAATGTATATTCCAATAAAAAATAATTATCGAAATCAGACTACTATGTAAAAAGTTATGCGTACATAAAAAAATATATACGAGTCGAATTGAGTACCTCCTCAGTTTCGTCGGTCAAAAATGATCACAAGATTGTTAGGGCGATGGTTCAAATCCCAATCCAGTATCGAATAGTGACCGCGAGTGGCACTTGCAACTGAGCGTTACTATGGTTCGAAAGACAAGTTACATTTTAGGTCTCGGATGCTTTAAACTGTTAAACCATGTCAAAGGCTTTCTGGCTGCTTAAAAACTCTGTCATCAGTGCCAGGTACCCAGCCTATATGAACATAATTATTTAATACGTCGGAGTTGTGAAACGTTGGTTTATAAGTATCGTTATATAGCTTATTTCACAGCCGCCAAAATGTTTGATTCGGAATTGATTTCGAAAAAATAAACAAACTAACGCACCGAATTCTAAGCAGAACGGAGTGGAGCTCAGTTTTGTTCTTCGCTAAGCAAATATGGCATTTGCCGTTTTATTTCGATAGAGTCTGAACATAAGTAAGTATAAGTTCGTATAGGCCGGGTGGCTAGCCCTGGTGTAGGAGTTTTCAGGCCGCTTGAAAGCCTAACATGGCTAAACGGTTATAGCAACCGAGACTTACAATTAAACGTGCTAACCGAGGCACGGTAGCGCTCAGTTAGAAAATGCCACTCGCGGTCACATATCCAAAAACTGACCGTGCAGAACGTTGCCTAATTTCGGTAATCGCTAACTAGTCTGAACATACAATACAAAAGTTATTTTTGAAACAGTTTCAGTTCACTTTTTATACGTAACCGCAAGTGATCCAAAAAACCGTATGGGGGTCAAAAAAAGGCGATTAGTTGCGGACTTCCCAGCGAGATGATTGTGAAGGTCAACGACCATGGTCAACGACCATGTTGCGGCAAAATATGGGTGTCGGTGACCACACGTTGGAAATAAAATTAAAATTAGTATCATAAAGATTTTTTTTCATCAGTGCCTTTTAATCTTAGCTATAGTTTTAGACGTCATTTCTTATTATGTTTTTAGCGTTCCTATATCTAGTTATTCACCGACGAGCAAAGCGTCTATGCTTCGAGCAATATGGTTTGGCAATATTGTCTTTCATATGTCCGGATGTTTGCTACTAGTAGTTTGGATGTTTGTTTTCCAGTACAGGTCGCAGTTTTTAAGGAATTTTGACGAAACTTGGTATACGGTTTCTACATATATTTTTTTGTAGTTTTTTTTTTTGACTAGGGGAGCATTTCCCTCCAAAAGGGGAAAAAAATTAGCTGTCTGTATTGTAGGACCATTAATTGATAGTAATATTTGCTATCGTTAAATATGTAAGTGTTAAAAGCACCTATGAAAGATAAAGAAAATATGCTTATGAGATTAAGTTAAACAGACGCGAAGTCTACTGTTCGGAGAACCACTAGTTATATAGAATACCTAAGTAAAATCGATTATGGACACATCAGGTGATACTCATTATTATTATATACTACGGGACTAATCGCACACTAAAATTACGAGATAAATAAATACCTCCTCACCTCATCCCTCAGTCTACCCGTGACCACTGTCGATGCAACTCGGCCGAAACGTCGGGATGAGGAAGTATTTATTTATCTCGTAATTTAGTGCACGATTAGTCCCGTAGTATATAGTAATAATGTGTTCAAATCGCGAAAGGTGATACTCAAGCATAACTTTTTTTAAAGTAAATTCAATAAACATGTAAAACAATCTCCAATATTTAGTTAACTAAGGCCACCCTACACCACTGTTTCGTCCAATGAATCATCAACGTAAGCATCGATTGTGTTGCATCACAAGCGCAGACCTCACGAGATATGACATGTGATCTCTTTCTAGCAGAGACTGGCTGCACGCACGAAATATTGCCGATGAGCGTTCCGCCTGAGCCGAGCGTGCAAGCGAGAGGCACGATTGACCTAAGAGTACGGCTTGTTTCAGTGTTTTCTTATGTCGTTAGTGCGGTTTTTTTTATCGCGAATAAGTCCGCGCTTGACCACCAACACTCGCCTGATGGTAAGGGACGTTGTGATAGAAGATGAAGCATGCAGACCTAGAAGATGCCTATTCATTCTGACCTTGAAAGCTTTAGATTATATCTTTTTTTTTTCTTTCGAATAGGTTCGCGTTTGACTGCACACTGCCTGATGTTAAGCAGATGCGCGGTCTAGGGTGTAGCACGCTTACCTAGAAGATACCTATTTACTCGGGATTTGAAGACTCACGTTGTACTTTAACGGGAAGACAGACCCAGGCAAAGCGTTCCACATTCCGGCTGTTCGTATGAGGAATGAGGAGTCGAAACGCTTGGTTCTAACGCGCGGAATGTCCACCATAAGCCACGTCGCCATAAGTCCACCATAAGTCGCGTCTGTCTAGCCGTACGATAGAAGAAAGGGGCAGGGGGGACCAGATTGTGCAACTCCTGGGCGCACTCTCCGAAGTGTATCCGGTAAAAGGCCGACAAACACGCTACCTTGCGACGATGCTCAAGACTTTGCAGCTGCGTCTTAGTCAAGGTGTCGTTGTTAATTAGCCTCCTGGCTCGCCTCTCAATCTCTTAGGAAATAACTTTTAGGATCTTTTGTTCTGAGACTATTGCCAAAACTAAAAAAAAATCATCTGTTCCATACATTTTGTCGAGGGTGAACGATATTTTTCTATTGAACAACAACTTTTTGGAGAATTAAGAAAAGTCGTAGAACAAAAGTTGTTAGTTTTGATGTACAGAATATTTAGCATTACAAATTGCAAGGCTAAACAATGTTTGAAGGGTGTTTAAATCTTTTGTGGCGGCTTAGGTACGTTTATATTTTACAAAAACAGCTGAGCCGTTTTTGAGAAATCAACAATAATGTAAGCAATTCGAGCAAAATATTTGAATTTTGTACACAATGGAAGGCGGTTATTCCATTTTTTGTGAAAAAAATTACATTATAATGTAGTGAAGTTTGAATAATTACGTCTACAAGATTACGATTACGATTTTAAGTATTCTTTTTCATTGGAAATTTTATCGAAATCGGCTGAGCCATTTTTAATAAATCAGCAATAATGTGAAAAATGCTACAGCGATCCGCGCAAAATATTCACTAATTCTGTACAGGGTTGTAGTCGGTCACGCAATTTTTTGCAAAAAATAATCTTATAGAGAGTATGTATAATTGCTACATACTTACTCGTATCAGTGCGTCGTGCGCGGTAATGGTGAAGCCTTTCTCTAGATCTCTAAGGCCACAT
The DNA here is from genome assembly GCA_949316475.1 of Hypomecis punctinalis. NCBI lineage: Eukaryota > Metazoa > Arthropoda > Insecta > Lepidoptera > Geometridae > Hypomecis > Hypomecis punctinalis. The sequence goes on from OX438795.1 coordinate 3,511,802, forward strand.
GCATAATATTTACACCATATAGAGTGTCCACATTTCGACATAGGGTCCCTTTTTCATGTTGTAACCGCGACTTGTTAATTTTTGACCTTCATGAGAAAGCAACATTTTGTTTTGTGTCTTTCTGTAAAAGTTGTTATTTCAACCGGCTTCCAAAAATAAGAGTATTCATTTGGAAAAATATTACTTTTGCAAGAAATAAGTTTTTAAGCAATAATTTTACTCGCTTTTATTTGTATGTTGTATCAATGTTACAACTAAGTAAGTTCGTATAGGCCGGGTGGCTAGCCCCGGTGTCAGAGTTTTTACGCCGCCTGCAGGCCTCTGACATGGCTAAACGGTTAAAACAACCGGGACCTACAATTTAACGTGTTATCCGAGCCACGGTAGCGCTCAGTTGGAAAATGCCACCCGCGGTCACCCATCCAAATACTGACCGTGCGGAACGTTGCTTAATTTCGGTGATCGCTGACAAACACCTAGTCAAACTACGCTACGAGCGCTACGTTGTAATGTTACAACTGACTCCTTTGAACTACGAGTACCTGTATTATGACCATCGACTTTTTTTTTCCTTTCTGACCTACTTACTTTAAACGTTCAGATTTAAAAATTTGTAAACTTATCAAGGACCGATGAGAATATAATAACTGAAGCTTGTTTTCTTTTTAGTTTTATTATTTATTATGTATTGTGACGCCATGATTTTTTCTAGTCCCCACAAAAACTCTTATACAATTTTATTTGCATAACTATGTATAACATGTATAGTAAGACCAGAGTTATTATATTACTTCATATTAATATAATGGTGAGATCTTTCTACTGTTACTAGGAAAATTAACTGTTACAATGAACAATTAAAATAATAAAACCTATCACGAACACAATTATTAAAATTATACGACGGATTATTCCAATACTTTTATTGTTTGTGAAATTATAAATTTTCTTATAGATTTTTTCTATTCTTTTTCTTTTAGTCGTGTTAGGATACAATTACACCATACACTGTTAAATAATATGTACCTATAACTAATTAATCTTAACTAATTTATGCAAGCGAATCCTTTATTGTCTTCTGCGAATAGGTAATGAAATAAATGAATAACCTATTTCATTTCGAAGAATAGATAATAACACACAGCAATAACGGATGGCAATCAGTAGGTACCCACCTTGAACTTTATGACTTTATCCATTGACTTATAGGTACAATCGCTACGCGAGGACTAGGCTAGACGTTAAAATGTCCGAAAACTGTCTCATTAGATCATATCATTTTGTGATATCAGGCTTATTTTCAGCCTATATTTTCATCTCTGATATTGAAAAAAAGAGGTTCAGTTGGTTAAATTCATAATTATACAGAGTTATTCCTAATCAATTAGTATCCTTTTATCCTTATTCTGTACAACAAAACTAACTTATGTTCTGTTACTTTTGTTAAAACTAAAAAAAAAATCAGCTGCTCCACACATTTTGTCGCGGGTAAACGATATTTTTCTACTTTTTTTTTAGTTTGGACATACAGGGTTATTTCTAATCTACGGGCTTATTCTGTAGGTATGTATATATATATATCCCCGCTATCGAATTTCTTCAATCGACATACGCACGTTTTGTATGGATGCAAATTATGAACCGATTTTAATGATTAATTTTTTGTTTGATACATCTTACTTTAGAGATGGTTTTGTTTAAATTTTGTCATAATCGGCTTAGTCATTTTTTGAAAAATCGATAATAATGTGAAAATTATTACAATTCAAGTTCTGTACACGGTTGAAATCGTTTATGCCGTTTTTGGCGAATAAATAAGTAATAGGTGTTGTTTAACTAAACTAGATCACGTAAGCGACCTCGCAGTGAAGGTTTTGCCACCTCTACATTTTTAAAAGTATATATATCGATGAAAATAATAAATAAATGCACCTGACGCAGTTCGATATGATTGCTGACAGTATAGTAACTTATTATCCAATAAGAACTTCATTGTATCATGTTTCAAGTTATGTTTTACTTGTTCAAGAGAGATTTTATCGAGCGAATGTTTTTATTAAAGACAAAAAAATACAAGAACTAAATAGCTAATTCATCTGTGAATACAAAAAACGACTTGACGAAAAGAAATACAAAAATACGAATTGTCAAAAAATCTGCGACTTCAGAGTTGATTCCATAGTAAAAGATGACACATGACAGTAAACTAAAAAAAATATTTTTTTTTTAGTTTACTGTCCGTATTAGATTATCAAACTTGAGGCCGTGGGGGTCAAGAGGTAGTGACACCCGCCTTACAATTGTGAGGTCGTGGGTTCAAATTCCGGTCCCGTACCAATGAGTTCTTTGGAATAAATTAGATGGCATATGTGAATCCACAAATGTACCGCGGAGGGACTCCACACACATTTTTTTTCTGAATACAGGGTTACTCTGATCGGGACAGTACAGTACAATAATACAATTAATAAAATAAATCAAACAAATACGTGAAATATAACATGTGTAGCTAATTTAGGTCAAGTTTTCATGTTAGTACCGCCTAGCCCTGGGCCAGTAATAAAATTAGACATTAACTTTAGAACTATGGACACATAGTGAGTAATTTATTTTTATGACTTAAAAAATAAACAACAACCGACAATTGGTACTGTGCGGGGCGCTACTATCGTATTTCTGTACATAACACGCGGGCGAAGTCACGGGAAAAAGTATTCCATATACAAATAGGCATGATGAGTGCGTAAAAAATCATATTAAATTATAATAAGATTTTTTTTTGTCAATCAAACACCAAATGACAAAGATAAACCTTGTCAAAGTTTGGGAGTGGGGTAGTGACGTCATCTCTCTCACAAAAGTTTATACATGCGTATGGCATTTGTGACGTCACGCGGAACTTTAAAAGCCTATAGATTCATCATTTTTGTTTAATTGATATATGAAAAAAATACGTGTCATATATTTTTTGATAGACTATTTGACGGAATAATTTAATTATTTTTTGTCATCATGCTCATGCTCAGAGCAAATAAAAAAATCAAGAGAGAATGTTGTGAACAAACAAGTGAAGCCAACCAAAACTACGCCTCGCCGTGTACAGACAATTACACACACATCCACGTAACTATGAAACTACGCCTTGGCTTGTCAGTCAAACTATGGCGGCGCAACAGCGACGCACTCAAACATGTATAAAAAACTGGCTTCACTTGACTGTTCAACGACGTTCCCTCTGGATTTCTTTATTTGCTCTGAGCATGCCTGTTATAATCCTTACTGTTAATAAATAATAAAATTAAGTTGTGTAGGTTTGTTCCTCTTTCAAGCAGCAGTATTTTAAGATGATATGTCATTGACAAGTTCGCGACTGCCATAGTTTAGAGTCAAGGTTCTATTGAGGATTGAGATTGATTAACAGATTGAGGTGCTACTGACAAAGGAACTTTCCTGCGATGTTTTAATTATTACCGAGCACTGGCTACGGAAACACCAATTATTATCAGTCTCGCTATATAATTACGATTTATTGTCGTTTAGTTGTAGGGAATCGATCGCGCACGGGGGGAGTTGCATTTTCGTGCGGGCGGGCATGAAGGTTGTCAATAGGCAAGATATTTGCGATTTTACACGGGAGCAACTATTAGACGTGTGCGCCGTGCACATAATAGACGAAAATATTTTGATCGTTGGACTGTATCACTCCAACCTCACGAGCCACTCAGACTACCTTAAGCTATTTGAACGCCTTTTATGTAAAATATCCGACGAGGGGTTGGACTGCGTGATAATGGGAGATGCAAATGTCAACTGGCTAGTTAGTTCGAATGCTCAAAAAAAACTCGTTGACATTCTCTCTAGCTACAATTTTGTCCAGCTGGTTGACCGCCCAACGCGTGTGGACGGTAACAGTGGTACTGGTACGCTATTGGATCACGTTTATACGAATTTTTCGGAGAAGCGTGCCTGTTCTGTCGTTGGTATCGTGACATACCCGCTTAGTGACCATAATGCACAGCGTTTAGTTGTCGAGGAGTGTGTCGCGCCTGCTGCACCTCATCAAACGGCCCGCTGTTTTTCTGAGGCAAATAAAGCTCTTTTTAGTCGCGCTCTCGAATCTATTGACTGGGTAAATGTTATGGAAAAGTCTGATTCAAATTGTGAGTCCTTAGCAGCCTCACTTTTAGCTATAATAACCAATAAATGGGACATATGCTTTCCGCAAAAGAACCGACCCGTCCTAGCCAGTAAGCACTGGGTTGATTCTGAGGTGCATAACTTTAGGCACTTACTTAATGATGCCGCAGCTTTAAAGAATATCTTCCCGGAAAATGAGCCGTTGAATAGCAAATACGATGAGCTGTTGGTAAAATACCAAAACTTATTAAAGAAAAAGCGCGTCAGCTATTACTCGAACATCATACGGAACAACCCACGGTCTATGTGGCGCGTTATCAACTCGGAGTTGAACCGCGGAACCGCTTCTAGAGTTGATTTCACGGATCTAGTTTGCGGTAATGATGGACAGCCTTTTGGCAGTAAAAAACAACTGGTCGATTCGCTGAACCACGAGTTCGTAACGGCAGCCAGTAGGTGTGATGCTCCTGCAGCAAACAATACTTGCGCTCTAGCTGCGTTGGGTGATCAGGCATCCGCCAGCGATGTGTCACTAAGAATGCAGCCTTTCACACCCACAGAAATAGTCACAATAGCTACCAAGCGCATTGCTCCTAAAAAGAGTACTGATATCTATGGGCTGTCGGCCGATCTTATAAGGTCAGCCATCGCCCCTTTAGCACATGTTCTAACTCAACTATTTAACTTGTGTTTACGCCAAGGTGTGTACCCGTCAGGACTGAAAAGAGTTAAAATAAGCCCTCTCTACAAAGGAAAAGGTAAAAAAACGGACCTTAAGTCATATCGTCCAATATCGTTAGTACCTGCAATTAGTAAGGTGTTTGAGGTAGGCCTAAATAGAAGGATATTAAATTTCGCAGTGGATCGCAATATCTTATCTGATAGGCAGTATGCATATCGTGCCGGCCGCTCTACTACGGATTTGGTGCGAGAGGTAGTGTGGAAGGTTTTAAGCGCTCGTGAGGCAGGGTTGCAGGTAGCGTTAGTATGCTGTGATCTCTCGCGCGCATTTGACACTGCGGACCACCGCCTTATCACAGATAAGTTAGAATTCCACGGGATACGCGGCCCTGCAGGTTCTCTGGTCGCCTCTTTTTCGTCAGGGAGAACCCAGGTAGTGGTAGGAGATAGGGGGTGCATTGTGTCTGATGAGCTGGAGAATATGATGGGCGTACCGCAGGGCTCCTGCTTTTCGAACTCATTGTTCAGCCTTCTGTTAAACGACTTACCAGACGCCATCAGCAATGCGGAGATTTATATGTACGCCGACGATGTGGCTGCAATAGTCACGGCGCCGTCGAGTAATCTGTTGCAATGCGAAATAAACTCTGCCGTTCTGAGACTGGACGAGTGGTTCAAATCAAACGGTTTGGCGTTAAATAAAGAGAAGACGTGCTTTATGACATTTAACCTTAACGGAAAAACTGCGCGTAACTACTCTGTAGTTATTGGCGATAGCGCACTTCAGCAAGTCCAAAATACTAAACTGTTGGGCTTCAACATCGATAGCGCACTTACGTGGGAGATGCACATTGACGACGTCTGCAATAAGCTGAGCCGCTCTTGCTTCGCTCTACGGCGGCTCGCAAGCACCGCTACCCGCGACGTCGTACGTTCCTGCTACTGTGCGACTGTCCACAGTAACATAACGTACGGGCTGGAGCTGTGGGGCCGTGCCGCCGATGTGAACAGAGCGTTTGTCATGCAAAAGAGAGCACTGCGCGCTATTTTTGGAGTGGCTGACGACGTCTCATGTGTAAAGCTGTTCGAAGAGCTTCGTATACTCCCACTTCCATGTGAAGTAATTTATCAGCTGGCCTTGTTTACCCGAAACCACTTGTCCTGCTTCAAAAAGAGGGGTGTGAACGCAACACGCAACCTGCGTAGTGACAAAAGGCGGAACCAATTGGTCACACCGTTCCATAAGCTCGTGAGGTCGGAAAAATCGGTCTATATATCGGGCCCGGCGACCTACAACCGAATTCCCAGTAACGTGCGGGATGCAACTTCTGCTGCGTCCTTCAGGAGTAAACTTAGAAGTTGGCTTTTGAAGGAGCGATTTTATGATTTTAATGACTTTTTGAAGTTACCAGAAATTTTAATGGAAGGAGATAATTGAGAAAAAAATTACGCAACTTAACTATTATACATTCACTCATTATTGTAATATTTAATAACATGTTTAATTGATTAATTTGAATTTGATATGATGTTAGTTTGTTTTGATTAATTTGTTATTTGATATAATAATTATGATTTATTATTATTTATTATTTATTGTGACATTCAATCTATACTCATTGACATTATAATTCTAATCATTAATTTCATATACGATGTATATGAAGTGTTTTGTTGTTTTGTATGTATTGAAATAGATTATTGCTAATGGTATTTAAATTTTGACTTGTAACAGTGGTGTTATCAATAAATGACTATGACTATGACTATTGAAGTGTCTTACAAACAGTCAAACACATAACATATTACATAAACTAGCTTGGTCACGGACAATGAGCACTTACATACAAAAATGCAAACATTCTATGTTAGTGAACAGGCTATGGTGGTCTAGTAGTATTGATGTCCGCCTTACAACCATGCATCGTTCAAATCCCGATCCAGTACCAAAGGATTCTATGGAATTTATGTACGGAATTTAACACCACTGGCTTTTCGGTGAAGGAAAACATCGTGAGGAAACCTGCTTATATTATGTCCGTAAAAGAAAAGAAGAAATTTGATGGCGTATGTGAATCATCCACAAACCCGCACTGGGCCAGCGTGGTAGATATGCCCAATCACCCTTTACGGGTAGGCCTACGTCTTGCAAAAGACTGGTACAGTACAGTAAATAAGTTCGTATATGTCAGGCCGAATCAAATTTCTTGGCGGCTGTGAAGTTATAATAAAGAAAGCACCGGTTTTTCACGCGTGCGCCAGTCGACGGGAGCGCGCGTATTTCCTGACGAAGGAGTACTAATTACTCTGAAACCGGTCGGGTTCCCAGCGGCACGGTCGCGATATTATACGTGAGTAAAAACCAGTGTTTTCTTTAGTATAATGAATTCTCACGCGAGTTTTAATGAATTGGCTGTGAAGTTAGCTTAAGACCGCGCAAAACCCAATCCTCGCGCAGCTGTTAAGTGATCTGGCTTGTAGCTAACATCACAGCTGCCAAAAAAAGTAGCTGCAAGAATGTATACAAAATTGAATAGGGAATTACATATAAATCACAGCTGCCAAAAAAAGTAGCTGCAAGAATGTATACAAAATTGAATAGGGAATTACATATAAATCACAGCTGCCAAAAAAAGTAGCTGCAAGAATGTATACAAAATTGAATAGGGAATTACATATAAATCACAGCTGCCAAAAAAGTAGCTGCAAGAATGTATACAAAATTGAATAGGGAATCACATATAAAAAAACACAGTAACAACGAAATAAAGAAGGTCCTATTAAATTGGCTAAAAAAATTTGATTATGAAGGTATTGAAGTTCTACTTGATAGTTTATTTATATAATGATATTTTAAATCAAAATTATGCGTTATAATTTGCAATGTATAAACATTACTTTTTTCTCTTTTTTCAAGTTAATGTTTTTTTATTATATAATCTTTGTTTTGTATGTTTTTTTATGTTAGTGTATGAATTAGTATGTGTACTTTATATTACTCAATTCAAATTTAAATTAAGTATATGACTTTTTTTTTTCTAAATTAGTTAAGACAAGTCTAGTTTTCTTTATTATATTATCTTTGGTTTGAAATATATATAAATATTTTTTTGTTAATGTATAAATTAGTATTTATAATTTATAACGGAATTAATTTTTCTTTTTCAATTTTAACTTTTAAAAGATTATGTTTTATTTTTCTAAATTAGTTAAGTCTAGGTACTCATTATTTACATTTTGGCATGCTTTTTATGTTAATATGGAGAAGCCACTGGCTCCTGAGACACAGTCTTAGACTAGTTCAGGAGCCTATGGATCATGTATCGCTGTAACACATTTACTATGTCAAAATAAATGATTTGTTTGTTTGTTTGCCAAGAAGTTTGATTCGGCCTATAGGTATCAACGATTACCATAAACTCGCGGTAATTCCATAAAAGGGCCTGACCGTGGTCCTACATTAATAGATACTTGACTTTGTACTTCAATAAAAAAACAAGTTTTTTTGCATACTTAATACCTACCTATGTAAATTTCAAATGATAATTACATTGTTTGACTAGCAGTTGTAATTTTTACACATTTGGCATCGAGTTTTTGAATATGGCATCGAATTCTAATCAAGTTTTTTGAATATTTATTTAATAGTGGATTTCCGGATACCTTGATGTATGACCTAGGCAAGAAAATGTGGATTGTACATGGTATAATTGAGTCAGGCTTTTATGCTAATACTTCGATAAAAGCCCAGTGGTTGGCAAGATGAAATGGCAGTAGGCAGGGCACGTAGCTCTTAGAACGGATAGCCGATATGACTGAAGTTTTCGAATAGAGACCACATCCAAACGCAGCGTAGAACATCCACGAACAACGTGAACAAGACCGCAGGAACACTCTGGATGGAAGCCGTTTTCTACAGGTCTTATTGGAAATTCAAAGGGAGGCCTATGTCTTACGGCTGATAATGATGATGACGATAATTACTTCACCAAAAAGTATTAGTCTACAACATGCAGTCAATCAAATAACAAAAAATCTTATCTAATGACTAAATTCAAACCTTCAAAATTTTCCTTAAACAACCGACACATTCTAACCGTTTTACCACAAAAATTTTACGCACGCTTTAGAGTTTAGACAATGTTTAACAGTACAAATTGCACGGTTAAACATTACTTTAAGTGTGTTTAAATCTTTTGTGGTAAGGCGTTAGGATATCATTATACTCATGACTATAACAATTTTATTGACCGAAGCGCGACGAAGTGAGAGAAAATTGTTAGAATCTATATACTAAACGATCTTGTAGCCCGAGATCCCACCGCAAGAACATTCCGCTCATAGCGAACACGGTTCAAACCAATTTGTTACCTATTTATATGAATAGGAGAATATATTTAAATAGGGTTGCCTTGCGAAATTTGGCCGCCAGTATTTGAAATTTAATAATGTTTAATTAATTTACAAGAAATCATACCCTTCATTTGTTTTTTTATATAAATGTGTTGAATAGGAGAATACATAATAATATAAACCAGGTTGCCAGTATTTTTGATCGACAAAAAATTTACTAGATATTTTGTTGACAGAACATTTCATTACCGTTTTTTTAGATCAATTACGAAGTTTAGAATATAATATGTAAATATGTATACCTACAAGGTTGCCTACGTTTAAAAATAGTGTTATTAGTTTATATTTCAATGAACAATCATCAAGAATAGCCGACTTGAAAAAAAATACTTAGAACCCGTGTACCAAGTTTCGTCGTGATTCGTTGAAAAATGCGACCTGTAGCAAGAGGTATCCTCTTGCTACTTTCAGTTTAGTTAGAAATCAACCTTCATTATTATGTCATTATAAAATTATGCTAACGTGTGATAAAATAACAGAAATAACCTTAAACTTCGTTCGCATAACTGGTACGTTTGCTTCGCATTAAATCAAGGTTAATTTAAAATAATAATATTAATACAGTGAATATTTGAATTCTATAACACACTAGGTTACGCGTCAAATAAAAGTATCAGCCATAAAAATGGATAGGCACATTCCCCATCAGATTTTTAGACTTGTTACATAGGGATATAAACATTGTTTCTATTCTACAAACAGAATACAGCATAATGGCGTCAAAAACGCATAAGAACTGCTATGTAATCAACAACACATCTTGAAAAAAGTGACACTTAAACTTCTGATCAAATGTCAAATGTCACATTGGCGTTTCATCAATATAGCGCCGCCATAGCCAAAGCTTACGATTATATCTTCAAGCTTTATTACATATAATTTTTAACATCCGGTGCACTGTATTGTACAAAATTGACTTTTGAAGTTTGGACGTTATCACTTCTAATAAATCGAAGAACGCCGGCTGCACGCACGAATAAGTATCACGTTGCGCCTAGGCCGAGCTTACAAGCGAGAGAGCGAAAAAAGCAATAGAGACGCACTGTCGACCTAAGCGATCGGCCTGTTTCAATAGGCTATTTGACAACATTGAAAATATTCTATTAATTTTGGTAATCCATACAAATAATAGCCTGAAAAAGACATATTTTACTTTATTTAAACTAAAACATGTCTAATTTTCGCAAATCGAACGCAATAAAATACGATATTTTTTGATATTTTATCTGTGACGTAAACGCTCTAAGAAGGGCGGCAACTCTGGTGACGTCACGTGCTGGTAAACAAGAATTTCTCGATTGACTGTTGTTTGTGTAATTTGTGTTTTGTGATATCGGAGTAATATTATTGAATCTGTAAGTAACTTTTAAAGTATTTTTTTGTTAATTTTAGATGTTAACTAGCGTATTTACCAGTATTAACTAACGTTATTTACTCGTGAGTGACATCAAAGACCAGCGCCATTACAGAATGTCGTTTTTGGTGGGATCTTGAATATCTATTCTTTAACACTGATTTTCAATGTAAATGTAGTGTGCTTATTATGTACTAACGAATAATTTAAAACGATTTCCAAAAACTAATCAAATACCCTATTGTTCATTCAATATTTTTTCCTATGACGTAGGTAATATTAAAACCGACCGCCCGTAAACTAACTTTACATACAACCAATATTTTTTAATAGTATTGATTACACATTCTTCATTCTTATCATGGTCAATGGCCTTAAAAGATTTATAGTTACGTATAAATTAAGGCGTTCTCACAAGGTACGGTCTCAAAAATTCTAATTTTCCTCCGCGTAGCCTTGATAAGCGCGAGGCGAACTTGCCAGTTTAGGAGAACGAAGTTTAAGGTTACTGTTTATTCAATCATAATAATAATAATAATAATAAATCGCAGGGGCGGCTTTGTGGCGAGCCGTCGGTGAGTGGCGACACCGCGAACCCTGATTCCCTGGGGCTAAATGAGACCCCTGACTCCTCTCTTGCCTTAACTGGCCGGTTTGGAGTGGAAACCGCAAGAGCTAAGAACCCAAGCTCCAGGGTGGAAGTTTTAAAGGGCATAACGCCGCTAGTAGCTCTTAGTGAACGCGCAGCACACCTCTCGACACCCTAAGCCGTCCACACCAATGTTGCCCCTCCGGCGCCAAAATACGGTAGCTATTATGAGGGGCCCATTTAGTAGATGGCAAGTCACCACCCGCCTGAATATTTGAAAATGAGGCATTATTTGGTGGGTGCCGTACCTCATTCCATAATCCAGTTTTGTATAACACCCAGAAGTTCACCACAATAACCCATTATTTTTTCAATCCATTACTAACAATAGGCTCCTTGTACCTTCACCCCTACAACATAGCTAAATGATGTTTAAAAAGGGCCTCTCAGTGTTGGCTTCGGCTCCACTGATGCCCATCAAATAACCGGGCTTGGCCCGAGAGATGTATATCAAATAAAGTGAAATAATAATAATAATATATACTTTATTGTACACCAAACAAAAACAAATACAAACATTCTTAGGACTAAGTAAATTTACAGGGTACAAGGGCGACCTTATCGCTCATAGCGATTTCTTCCAGGTAACCCGTGGAGAGAAAAAATAAAACCTCAAGGATTGGCAGAATAGTCGGTGGTGCATTAATAATAATAAATATTATAAAACATAATACTTATATACACATGGTAATAATAACACATATACTAAATACATACATAGACTTAATATATACATACACAAATACATAAGTACCTAAATAATTAACATAAAGATAGATAGTGATTATAAATAAGATTTTTAAAAATAGGCAGTGACTTGGCCTGCCTGATGGCAACAGGCAGCTCATTCCAGAGACAGACAGCTTGTATAGTGAACGATTTAGTGTAGGACAGATTGACGTGGGAAGAGGTGTGGATTCTAAGCTTAAGAGCTCGTGAGGGTCGTAAGGAACCGGAATGACCAATCATCATTATCATCTTCATCATTATTCATGATCATTCAGTCGGTCATGCCATTTTTTGCGAAAATTAATTATTGTTTTAAAATAATTAGACAACTTATTTTATTTGAAGAATACTGCGTATTACAAAAGCACCAATCGAATTCTTAACTCAATTTGGCATAGTTATTATATAATATTCAGTTCCTTATACACGAAATGGGGACTTCAGTTTCTAAATTTAATTGCATACATATTGAAATTCTAGACACTTTCTATTTTATGACCACACGAGATTGTAACCGTAATTTAAGGCCAAACGTTTTGTACATAATTATTTTTTTGCAAAAAATGGTATGACCGACTTCAATCGAGTACAGAATTTGCGAATATTTCGCACGGATCGATGTAGCATTTTTGACGCTATTGTTGATATACCAAAAATGACTCAGCCGATTTCGATAAAATATAAATTGGACCAATTTCGAAGTATTACTCCTTCTAATAAAAAATAACTATGAAAATAGGACAAATAATACGTAAAAAGTTTTGCGTGGTTAAACGTAAAAAAAATATATACAATATACAGGGTTATTTCTAATCAATTAGCATCCTTTTAGGGGCTTATTCTGTACATCAAAATTAACAACTATCCTACAAATATTAACATCCTACTATCATTATACGGAACTTATCGCGCAATAAAGTTGAAGAAGCGCTCAGTTGTAAATGCCACCCGCGGTCACCCATCCAAAAATTGACCGTGCCAAACGATGCTTTTAACTTAGACTAGGTATTTTAGGCGATCATCAAACATACATACAAACGTCTCGTAGATCTACTTATATGTGACAAAATAATCCTAGCTAATAATATAAATCCGGAAGTGTGTTTGTTGGTTTGTTACTCTTTCACGCAGCAAAAGAGCAATGGAAATAAATATATTTGATTTTTGTCATAAAATAGTTTAAAGATCGGAGAGTGAAATAAGCTACTTCATATCCCGAAAAAATAAAAATAATATTCTAATGCTACAGCAGAAATCAAAATATCGCGCGGGCAAAGCCGCGGGCAAAAGCTTTACATACATTTGCGAAAAATACGCGTAGGTATACGTATATTTAAATCTTATATATTTAGGTATCTAATTTGCATGACTAATGATGTTTCATAAAGGATATAAACATCACCATTCGTTGGAAGTTTTTCTAATAAATTTTAAGAATTCTTAGCAAAAAAAAAACGAGTTTATCAGTAATCATTTTTACCATCTATTTTTATCTGTTTTTTGCTGTACGTATGTAAAAAAGTTTATACGAATATATTTTTAGGATATAAATATCAGTGTTGCTTGGTATACAGAGTGTATCTATATTAAAGAGAGATAGAAAAACATTTTATTTACAGAACAATGAATTTGCTACAAATTGTTTGCAGAACAAGATTATCATGAAATTTTAAATGAAACTAATTGGATTAACAGCGGGCCCCAAACACGGCTAGGCCGGTCTCTTGGTGGACCTTTTCTAGTTGATTACCATGAGCAGAATTTGCGCTTTCCTGGACTTAGAGCTATAAAATGATTGAGATTATTTATAATACATATATTCATATATGACGGTCATATACCTGTGTTGCATGGTATACAGGATATGACGGACATATACTGTGTTGCATGACTTGCATGGTATACAGGTTGTATCTGTCGTCTACGACAGACATAATAATATGCTAGGATATCATTGTACTCATCATTAAGAGAAACGGTTACTATGGGACCAAGTCCGAATTTGCAAAAAACAGCTGATTCATACAAAAAGTTCATTGACACCTAGTACACATTTGTTTTTCAAACATCAACTGAATAAACTAAAAAAATATCAAATGAGATTTTTCATTATGAAATAGACAAATAATAAATACACAGTCACACACACACTCACAACAACACACAAAAACGCAAATACACATATCCATGCACGTACAACACATCTTACACCGACTCACAATATAAGTACACAGGCACATATACAATAACCTACAAATACACGTTCCCACGCATATATATTATATATGCGTGGGAACGTGTATTTGTAGGTTATTATATATGCGTATACAACACATCTTACACCGACTCACAATATAAGTACACAGGCACATATACAATAACCTACAAATACACGTTCCCACGCATATATAATAACCTACAAATACACGTTCCCACGCATATATAATATATATGCGTGGGAACGTGTATTTGTAGGTTATTGTATATGTGCCTGTGTACTTATATTGTGAGTCGGTGTAAGATGTGTTGTACGTGCATGGATATGTGTATTTGCGTTTTTGTGTGTTGTTGTGAGTGTGTGTGTGACTGTGTATTTATTATTTGTCTATTTCATAATGAAAAATCTCATTTTGTGTGTGCGTAAGCAGGTATATATTATATACCTGCTTACGCACACACACATTTTGCATTTATATTAAATTTGTACACGTAAACAGTATAATATGGCTATACACACAAATTACGTATTCATCGAGTCAAGTTTTAAGCAAAATGGGATATTTTTAGAATAAGATACCTACTTAGCTTAAAGTTTTTGTTCGACTTTGATCTACATCAATGGTTCCCAATCGCTGGTCTGCAAGTGCTAAATCTGGTCCAGATTGGTTTTACTATAGAGCTTAAGCCTCGACAAAAAGTCATGAAAATTATGTGTTTCTGTGTACTATCGTGTGTTTTAGGGGAATATTTAATTATTTATTTATGTGAATTTTGCATAGTTTCATTATTTGCATAGGATACTGAGCTAAAAAGAGGTAGGTACAAAGGGGTACTGAGCTAGGTAGGTAGGGTACCCAGCTTTATATGGGTAATTTGGACCATTCATTATGAATCCATAATCCTGGGAACACTACACTATTTTGCAAAGCAACGACTGGTACATAAATTTGGTTAAGTAAGTAAGTTCGTATAGGCCGGGTGGCTGGCCCTGGTGTCAGAGTTTTTAGGCCGCCTGAAGGCCTCTGACATGGCTAAACGGTTAAAACAATTATAATATATTTGGTCAAAAAAATGTTATGAAGTAAAGGTATGTTTAGCGTATTTTTTTAACATTTGTTTAAGTAAGCGTAATTTTGGCATAAAATACGTCCCTAATTCTATAGAGTTGGCCACAACTGATATGGTTAAGCACCATTTTATTTTATTACATCAAAACTGGTTATGAGCGGTTACGAATCTTTAATTAATTACTAATGGTTGCAACACGTGAGTTTTCACGTTTTTCATTCAATTTGCTATTTTCTAAAAAATATAATAAACAATCACAATTTTTTTGTTATAAATAATTTGATTTTAATTGGCATTTAAACACGAATAAATTTTGCAATTTATCGGCAATTAAAAAGCTATGCAAATTTTGATAAGATTTACATTTTAATCTGGTGGTCACGATACATTTTTTGAATAATTGTTCTTTGAATAGGAGACTCTTAAGAACTTTTAAGATTAACGAGTTTTAAAAAATAGGATATCCTAAGGTCATTATGGAGTTTTCCGGATATAGATATTTTTTCCATTATACTACAAGTGTGTAGTATCTAAAAAAATAATATATCACATTCAAATTAGATCCTTAAGTATTTTTTTTAAATATGTAGGTATAGAGGATGAACTCTTTGTGTGATTTTGATTTCCTCAGAATTATAAAACTATTTAAATAAGCTTTAAAAAGCCGATTGAATTGAGAACATCTTATTTTTCTGATGTCGATTAACTACATATTACCTACCGGCATCACCGCTAGCTTCAAGAATTACAACCTTATTTATAAATTACATGTTATTATGAACAAAGCAACTGATCACATACATTCTAAAACCTAACCATAATAAAAATGCAGTTAGCATTCCAATACGTCCATAACGGTAAAATTTTAGAAGAAAATAATATTATTATTTAAATCGCTAAAAATACCCCAAAATGTATATGGCACCAACTTCGGGGTATACATATCTTGTGAATCTATCCAATTTAAAAAAAAAATTACGAATATCAGATCTGTAAAAAGACATGCGTGATCATACATAAATAATAAAAATAAAGTTTAAAAAAAAATTACTAATAACGCCTTAGGATTAATTTTTTTTTCTAAACGCATTGTCATCGGTCTTTAATAGGTGTGCAAAGTTTAAAGAAAATCTGATCGTTCAAAGTAGGTCAAAATCGAGCTCAAAGGGGTTGGTTTCAAGCAAGCAAGCAAGCAAACATACAGGTGAAACTAATAAAAGCGTGTTAGGAAAATATGCGTCGGCCAAAGAACATCCTCGGTTTTTTCGTCGGTTAAAAATGCAGTTATGATTCCTATACGTTCATAACAGTAAAAGATTACAAAAAAGTTGTGCAACTTTTTTGTGATCTGTTCTAACAATGAACCGAATGAATGAACTTCAAAAAATATGATGCGCGCATATTTTTTAGCGATCCTTAATGAAAGAATCTAAAAAAGCATGACGTGCACTTAATTATCTATTTTTAACACAGGTTAGAATAGGATTGTTTTCCTACAGATACTTATTTATGTATTAAAAACTATGACTGGTTCTTTTTTGAACACAAAAAGTGGGTAAATTTTTGTACGTCTGAGACTTAAGTGGTTCGTCTCGGTCTGAGCGCGAAATTCAAATATATTTGGTTTTTTGACATTTACAGATAAACTGCTGATTTTAAGTTCACGAAAACTCATTTAGCGACCATAAATAGGAAGCATTTACGAGTTACATACTCCTAAAAGCCAAATAAATGGCCAGTTTATGTACGAAAGTGCATCAACTGATTTTCACCTTAGATTTTAGTTAGTGGACTCTTATGCATAAACCGGCCATTATTTTGGTTTCTAGGTGTATATACCTCGTTAAAACTACCTATTCATGGCCGCTAAAATGAGTTTTTGTGAACTTACAATAAGCAGTTTATCTGTAAATGCTAAAACTCAAAAATATTTGTTTTTCGTGTGACACTCAGTGAATCCACAGCTCGCTCGTGAGTTTAAATTGATACTTTTGGAGTACCTAACCTACTTTTGTTGTAACTTATTGTACTGCTATATGTATCACCTTGAAATCACTCGCTCAGCTTACACACATAATTAAATTTTAAACAATATTGTAACTTGATTGTATATATTTAATTGTAAGATTTTTAGTAAGTAAACTTTCTTTTTTATTCTGAAAAAAAAAAACACAATTTGTGTATTGTACAAGCAAATTATCAATTGCAATAGCCGCAATACACACGCACACACACACACAGGCACGCACGCACGCACGCAGAAAATCACTTTACTCATTACAGCCGCCTTGTAGGTACTATGGGACCAACCCCGGAATCGCTAAAAATAGGTAATCCATAGATAATGTCATTCACTTTTATCGCTATGGATGTTTTTTTTTTAATTATGATTTGGTCACATATCCAAAAGTAAATATTAAACAGGACCAGGAGATCATACATTTATAAAATAATGTGCTCGACGTCTCAAGTAGGTAATACTTATATCTTACACAACCGATTAAGAAACGATTTAAAAAAAACTAGATTATTGTAAGTTTCGCTGCGATTTACGTAATATTTTATTTCGCATGCCAACTATATTTCGGTCAAGGCATAGGCTCTATCGTACATATTGATTAGCGATGCTTTCTTTGATATATAGGTTGTCTATATCTGTTACATCAATGGTCATTTTAATTTTGCGAAAAACTGAGCACACACGATCATTTGAATTAATTAGTTAAATTCTTCATACACATTCCAACTTGATTTGAGTCAAGACTCTGTGGTCGGATCCAACCAGTTCACTACACATCGACACATTTGACTGCCTCATTAGTGGCCCTGACTTTTGGGCCAAGGAGGCGTGGGTTCGATTCCCACCCAGAGCAAATATTTATGTGATGAACATAAGTGTTTGCCCCGTGCCTGGATGTTATTATCTATATAAGTATGTACTTGAATAAATGTATAAGCAGTATTTCTCAGCCATATCTCAAGCTTTGGTTAGTTTGGGGTCAGAGACCGAGTGTAAGATGTTCCTTAATAACCAAGTTAGAATGTGTATGATGAGTTTAAATGATGATATCTGAATCCGTTTGTGCCTAGCTTAAGTGATTGGATAAGCCTGCAAATACTATAAAGTGTTGTCTTGCAAAGAACAAGGACTTTCAGAAGTATATTAATTCACTTCATTAAAACTCGCGTGAGAAATCATTATACTAAATAAAACACCGGTTTTCACTCACGTATGATATACGGCCGGGCCGCTGGGAACCCGACCGGATTTGGAGTTAATTAGTACTCCTTCATCAGGGAATACGCGCGCTCCCGTCGACTGGCGCACGCGTATTCCCTGATGAAGGAGTACTAATTAACTCCGAAACCGGTCGGGTTCCCAGCGGCCCGGCCGCTAACTATTTAATGGTAAAGTGTCCTAATAATTACATACTTAATGACTTAACGGGCTTAAGCTGTGCAAGCGAGATAGTGGCTGGTTAAATGGCTGCATTTAACCACCGCTATCTCGTTTGTACATTTGTAAATTAGCAAGTGTTTTTGAAGAGAAAACTTCTTTACCGGCGTCGTGCATTTTTTTGGAATGGGACCTCTCGTCAGGACCTGATCGAAAATTCGTAAGACGACGCAGGGCGCTAGCGCGAGTGTGGAGATTTACAGGTAAAGCCTATGTCCAGTTGTTCTATGGCTGAAGCGACCGAATTTTATTACTACAACACAAGTAGCAGCAGTTTATCTGTAAATGTCAAATAACCCAAAATATTTGAATTTCACGCTTTGACCGAGACGAACCACTTAAGTCTCAGACGGACTTACAAAAATTTACCCACTTTTTGTGTTCAAAAAAGAACCAGTCATAGTTTTTAATACATAAATAAGTATCTGTACGAAAACAATCCTATTCTAACCTGTGTTAAAAATAGATAAGTGCACGTCATGCTTTTTTAGATTCTTTCATTATTATAAAGGATCGCTAAAAATATGCGCGCATCATATTTTTTTAAGTTCATTCATTCGGTTCATTGTTCATTCATTCGCTTCACATTGCAAGCTATAAATAATGACATTCAAAATCGAATTTGAATTATAATTTTTATTTTGTTATTTTTAATCTTACTTTAATTATTGTAACTATGGAATTTTTTATTCTGGAATAAAATTATTTATTTATTGTTCGAAAAGTCACAAAAAAGTTGCACATCTTTTTTGTAATCTTTTACTGTTGTTCTATGGCTGAAGCGACCCAATTTTATTACAAGACAATTAGAAAGACCCTCCCCACCACCCCTACACTCTCGATTTTCCGTTAAACGTATGAAGCGGTTTTACTCAACATTTCTGATTCGTATTGCCAGGGAATATCAGACAACAGTCCCTTAAGGCGTTTTGAAATTAGAGTGAATAGGTCTATGTAAGTCTGCGTGCTTCATCTTCGACCAAAACATAATTTACCATCATGTGAATAGGTGGTCAAGCGCGGACTTATTCGCGATAAAAAAATATTGGATTACACAAACGAGAAGATTAACGTTTAATATGCCCTTAATGACTTAACTGATTTAATAGCCCACTAAAGGTGGGCATACACGGTCAGTTGAACTGATCAGTTTTTCGCGTCACTCCAATTGGGGCTCATTCAGTAAATTAAAAGGTGGGAATTAGTGGCTCCATGTATAAACCACTACCAGAAGCTGGGCACACATGATGAAATGATCGCATCAGTTCATCAAATAATTGCAGCGGGGTCCTAATGTAGTCAACTATTGCCGATAGGTACTGCGATGGTTTGCATGTTTGTACCACTTCGATGATTAACTGAATCTTCAGTAACTCACGTAATTCCAATTTTTTATAATAAATGATCTGAACCAAAGTTGTTTGGAATTTGATTTACTACAACTTTATTTCCCATCAACTTTTGTAGGATCGATATTTTTCGAATATGACAGTGGTGACATACACCACCGTCTTATCAAAAAAAATATCGATCCTCGAAAAATTTGATGGGAATCAAAGTTGTAGGAAATCAAATTTCGAACATTTCTGGTTTCCAAAATTTCTCATGAAAAATTGAAATAACACAAGTTATGGAAGAAGCAAAATGGCACCACTGCCTTATTAAAAAAATATCGATCCTAGAAAAAGTTGATGAGAATCAAAGTTGTAGGAAATCAAATTTCAAACAACTTTGATTCCGATAATTTCTCATGAAAAATTGAAATAACACAAGTTATCGAAGAAACATCATGGCACCACTGGCTCATTAAAAAAATATTGATCCTAGAAAAAGTTGATGAGATTCAAAGTTGTAGGAAATCAAATTTCAAGCAACTTCGGCTTCGACAATTTCTCATAAAAAATTGAAATAACAAGTTATGAAAGAAACAAAATGGAACCACTAACTTATTAAAAAAAATATCGATCCTAAAAAAGTTGATGGGAATCAGAGTTGTAGGAAATCAAATTTCGAACAACTTTAGTTCCGATAATTTCTCACGAAAAATTGAAATAAAACAAGTTATCGAAGAAACATCATGGCACCATTGGCTTATTAAAAAAATATCAATCCTAGAAAAAGTTGATGAGAATTAAAGTTGTAGGAAATCAAATTTCAAGCAACTTCGGCTTCGATAATTTCTCATGAAAAATTGAAATAACAAGTTATGGAAGAAACAAAATGGAACCACTAACTTATTAAAAAAAATATCGATCCTAGAAAAAGTTGATGGGAATCAAAGATGTAGGAAATCAAATTTCAAACAACTTTGGTTCCGATAATTTCTCACGAAAAATTGAAATGAAACAAGTTATCGAAGAAACATCGTGGCACCATTGGCTTATTAAAAAAATATCGATCCTAGAAAAAGTTGGTGGGAATCAAACTTGTAGGAAATCAAATTTCAAACAACTTTGGTTCCGATAATTTCTCATAAAAAATTGAAATAACACAAGTTATCGAAGAAACATCATGGCACCACTGGCTCATTAAAAAAATATTGATCCTATAAAAAGTTGATGAGATTCAAAGTTGTAGGAAATCAAATTTCAAGCAACTTCGGCTATGACAATTTCTCATAAAAAATTAAAATAACAAGTTATGGAAGAAACAAAATGGAACCACTAACTTATTAAAAAAAATATCGATCCTAGAAAAAGTTGATGGGAATCAAAGTTGTAGGAAATCAAATTTCAAACAACTTTGGTTCCGATAATTTCTCACGAAAAATTGAAATGAAACAAGTTATCGAAGAAACATCGTGACACCATTGGCTTATTAAAAAAATATCGATCCTAGAAAAAGTTGGTGGGAATCAAACTTGTAGGAAATCAAATTTCAAACAACTTTGGTTCCGATAATTTCTCATAAAAAATTGAAATAACACAAGTTATCGAAGAAACATCATGGCACCACTGGCTCATTAAAAAAATATTGATCCTAGAAAAAGTTGATGAGATTCAAAGTTGTAGGAAATCAAATTTCAAGCAACTTCGGCTATGACAATTTCTCATAAAAAATTGAAATAACAAGTTATGGAAGAAACAAAATGGAACCACTAACTTATTAAAAAAAATATCGATCCTAGAAAAAGTTGATGGGAATCAAAGTTGTAGGAAATCAAATTTCGAACAACTTTAGTTCCGATAATTTCTCACGAAAAATTGAAATAAAACAAGTTATCGAAGAAACATCATGGCACCATTGGCTTATTAAAAAAATACCGATCCTAGAAAAAGTTGATAAGAATCAAAGTTGTAAGAAATCAAATTTCAAGCAACTTCGGCTTCGATAATTTCTCATGAAAAATTGAAATAACACAAGTTATATAAGAAACAAAATGGTACCACTGTCTTATTAAAAAAATATGGATCCTGGAAAAAGTTGATGGAAATCAAAGTTATAGGAAATCAAATTTCAAACAACTTGGGTTCCGATAATTTCTCATGAAAAATTGAAATAACACAAGTTATCGAAGAAATGTAATGGCTCCACTGTCTTCAAATATGGAACCACCAATTCCCACCTTTTCTTTAACTGAATGAGCTCCCAGTTGGAGTGACGCGAAAAACTGATCAGTTTAACTGACCGTGTGTGCCCACCTTTAGAAGGTGTTCGAAAGAATTGAATGTTCTAGCAAAATTACTTAATCACTTCTAGTGAAATCAATATATTAGATGACCGTCGTGACCCCAGAAACAGGTTTCGCCGTTCAAAGGTAGGCCTATGTTTTGTGCTGTAATATATTAGCCACAAATAGAGAAAGATTAACTTTTGAGATGGCAAATCTATGAGATCAAAACAGGAATGAGGAGATCAGTCAATAAACCAAAGTTAACCTGCAATGGATTAGCAAGTTTAAGTGGCAGTGGGTAGGGCGCATAGTACGAAGAACGGATAGCTGATAAAACCGAAGAGTTCTCGAATGAAAACCACGTCCCGGCAAGCGAAAAGGACGTCCACCAACAAGGTGGGATTACTATGGTTTAATCAAGACAATAGAAGTACGCTGGATAGACGCTGCTTCCAGCCGGTTTTATTAAAAATCACTTGGAAATGTCTATGTTTAGCGGTGGACAGCTGATAATAATAACGATGATGAGGTGGCAATAGGTCAGCATTTTGGGTATACAGGGTTATTTCTAATCAATTAGCATCCTTTTAAGGGCTTATTCTGTACATCAAAACTGACAACTTTTGTTCTGCAACTTTTGTCAAAAACAATCAGCAGTTCCATACATTTTGTCGCGGGTGAACGACATTTTTCTATGGAACCACATTTTTTTATCTCAAGTCTCAGAATAAAAGTTGTTAGTTTTGATGTACAGAATAAGCTCCTAAAAGGATGCTTATTGATTAGGAATAACCCTGTACAATGACAAAAAATATACTTATGTATCCTATAGTTATGAGGTGTTTCTCTAGACGAAGATGTACCTACTCTATAGGATACCATGGAACTTTCCATCATGATCAATATTTACCATTGGACCAGCCCTGAAATCTCAGAAAAAAATTGCCGTTACATATCGGTATTTTCTAGTAAGTTAGTAAAGTTTCTTTAGGCTTTTTTGCAATTTCGAGATTTGTTACAAAGATTTTTAAAGGGAAAAAGTTTTATATCCGTTTTTTAACCTTAAGAAAGTGAATAAAACTTTTTACCGTCTTACCACAAAAGATTTAAACAAGCTTTAAACACTGTTTTACCATGCAATTTGTACTATTAAACACTGTTTGAAGCATGCGTAAAACTTTTGTAGTAAGACGGTAAATGTTTAAAATTTCAAATAACATTTACGCAACTACAACACCAACTTACAATTGATTTTGTTACACGCATTATATTCAAATTTTATTTTAATTATCGTACAGGATTTTAATTTTTGTGTTAGATAATGATGTAATAATTCATTCTATTCATTTGTGTGGCAATTTTTTTTAGTTATGAATTTAAAATACCATACCTACTCAAAAATACTTTCTGATATTAGGCGGAATCAAACTTCTTGGCGGCTGTAAAGTTAGGTATAAGTTGCGCGAAACCCAATCCTCGTGCAGCTGTTATGTTAGCTTCAGGCTGGATAGGGATTTACGCAACTTGGAGCTAACTTCACAGCAGAAAAGAAGTTTTAATATGGCCTATATTTTTACAGTTACAGCAACAGTATTAGGTACATTTATTTACATGTAAAATATAAGAACTAAATATATAGGTAAGTATAGTTTATTTAAATATAATTAGAACTTAAAAACATATAATCTATTAAATATAAATTAAAAACTGAACACCTAAAAGAGGCTGGTAATTTTTTGTAACTGTTTTTTTATTATTTGTACTTAGGAGAGGGTAGATTTATTCATTTCGAAAAAAAAATTTTTTTTTTAAATATTTCTTTTTGTTTACGCACGAGAGGGTTATTTTTTGTTTTCATTACTTTTGTTCTTATGAGTTAAAAAAATTACAGGTCTCTTTCGTATGTTCCTCCATATTTGTATTTTGTTTTCTTTTTTTTTTCAAAATAAGGAATTTGTCACTTACCACAAAATTAACATACACTCACAACACAGAAACACAAAATAAAAAAACCCGCGAAGTGCACACGACTACAAACGACGACGCGCGATTGCTGACTGAGCGGTGTTAGCCAATACAGAGCACCTCTTGTGGTATAATTACTATGGTCATCGTCTTTATTACGACGCTATTACAGTATGGGCGCTCTGACGTCTGAGACGGATTTGAGTTTAATCGAGTGATTAGGGAACTGCGTCATCATGTCAATTAATTATTGATACGTGACACATGCATTGAATTGATTAGTCCCAACTAAGAGTTAACACTACCTATTGTAGCCGTTTAAAGCGTTAAACTACCCTTAGATTTAAATAAATATTGCGCGAGCATAACGAGCGCGAACTAATTGCACAGAAAGAAGAAAACGTCCGCTTTAGCAACTTGCTGGGAAAGATAGTTGCCTTGATGACTGATTGCATTTATTGTGTTTTTTTTTTTATAAATGACAGAAAAATAAGGAATCCGTGGGTTTTACTATTACGTGATTGTTGACTGAGCGATGTTAGCCAGGTCAGAGCACCTCTTGTGGTATAATTACCATGGTAATCGTCTTTATTGCTACCGTATTACAGTATGGGCTATCTGACGTCTGAGGCGGATTTTGGTTTATAGGGTAATTAGGAAAATGCGTCATCTATGCTTCTCAGCTTTATGTATGTTTTGTAGGCCAAGTGCTATCATGCTAGCATGGAGAACTGATGACCGATAGAGTCGAAAAGTTATCGAGTCGAGACCACGTACCGGCAAGCGCAGCGTAGAACGTTCACCCACAAGGTGGACAGATGACCTGCTATAGCCCAGGAGGTAACTACTTTCTAAAAGCTTGGTAATTTTTTTTTTTGGTATTACGTTGTCATGATGGTGTACAACAATTTTTTATTGATTTGGTATCCCCACCAATCGCTAAGCATCCCAATCGACTGAATCCTGGGTATTGTTTTACACCACCGTGACAAGGTAATACCAAACATTCAGCTTTTAGAAAGTAGTGGCAATTTTTTGCGCTTACCTCCCGGGCTACTACCAACCTGTCTTATTGTAGCTGTGGACATCCTGTGGCTGATTGATGGATAATAAAAGCACTTGCCCTAAAAAAGTATTACGTGTGTCAACTTCCCATACTGCTAATAGTGTTATGCTTTATATTATTAGTTCTACATAATAATTACGTCTGACGTATAAAACGTCGCGTCATTTCTGTTAAATTTCTAACTTTATTAATACAGCCATTATTTATTTCGAGAAAAGTTAATTGTGACGTCATCTCTAAATGATTCCGTCGTAAAGACGCACAAAAATAAGGATATTTTGGGGATTTTTGTATGAGATAAACGGGGTTCGGCGTATTTATGAACATTAATGTGTTTTTACAAGCTTTATTTAATTTCACCTGTTTTGATGTCTTTCATCAAATCTTGCAAATTAAAGGTGACGTCCACAAGTGGTATATTATTCAGAGAAAAATCGAACCAAGGTGATATATACATAATTTGAAAGCTTGATTTATGGGCTTCTCAAAAATATTTAATTTAGATTTTATTAACCCTCCATTTTTTTTTAATGGGAAAAATAAATTGTATGAAAAGGAATAATACAGCTTTGTATTTTTTCTAGTTTGGCAATAATAAAGTTCTTATATCGTTATTTTACTTGCATTCGTAGCTGATTCTTCCACATTCATGTCTTAATTTGCTAAAATTAAAAATTATAACCGATCAGTGTGACCAGTTAGTAGGTACAATGTGACAAATAAACGCTTAAAAACTGTGTCTAATTGGTAAAAATGCTTCTATTTAACAATTTGGGGGTTAATTAATCAGGGTTGCTAGAGATAAACTACCTATTGAGCCAAATATATTATTTATCCTAATAGATTCAAAATTAATTTAAAAATACGGAGGGCTCTTTTTTGGTTTTAACTGATGTAAAAGACTCAGAAAAATATTAACTTTCTCGAAATGTAACGAGTGTTGTGGTTAGAATTTTTGATTATTATTATACCACCACTTTGATCCACATCCCCGGTTACCGATTGAGCTGAAATTTTACGTAGATGACGTGTAAATCGCGTGATATTGCAATATTATGATGACATGGTGAGTGAGTTCATATAGGCTGGGTGGCTAGCCCTGGTGTCAGAGTTTTAAAGCCGCCTGAAGGCTTCTGACATGGCTAAACGGTTAAAAGAACCTACAACTTAACGTGTCATCCAAGCCACGGTAGCGCTCAGTTGTAAATGCCAGCCGCGGTCACCCATCTGAAGACTGGCCGCGCTGAACGTTGCTTAGCTACGATGATCGCTGACGAACACCTAATCAAACTACGCTATGAGTGCTGATGATATGGTGCTGACCTGATGATGGAACTAGGTGGCCAAAAGGACTTTGGACCAAAGCGCCACCCTTTTATGGCGGACGTTCCGCGCGTAGAACCAAGTGTTTCGAATCATTCCTACAAGATAGGTGTCTTCAAAATCTCGAGTCTATATATCTCCTAGCTAAGCGTGCTACACCCTAGACCACATTATAATAAACAGATGTGTGATTCCGTATGAAAACAAGCACGTAACGCGCTCTAACGCGCTCTTTGCTTTTCAAATAACATAACTTAAAGGTTTATAATTCATTTTACCGTAATTTTAAATTTATCAAAATACGGAAATAAAAAATAAAATACTTACCGCGTTACGGTAAGTTTTGTCGATAGAGAATCGAGCCCCAGTACCGTAGTATTATTATATCTTCTTTGCCAGTACGTAGTCAAACGCAAACTTATTTAAAAAAAAAGAAAAAAAAATACAGACGCTAAGAAGTTTTATTTGACCAATAAACTAACGAAGGGTTATTGGGCCATATCCACCACGCTGGCCCAGTGCGGGTTCGTAGATTCACAAACCTCATCGAATTTCTACTACGGACGTATGCACGTTTCCTAACGATGTCTGCCTTCACCGACAATCTAGTGTGATTATTTTTTGCAAAAATAGCATGACCAACTTCAACCGTGTAAAGAATTCGCGAATATTTCGCACGGATCGATGCAGCATTTATCACATTATTATTGATTTATCAAAAATGGCGGAGCCGATTTCGGTAAAACTTAAATGGGACCGTATATTCTTTCCAATAAAAAAAGAATTATCGAAATCGGACCACTACGTAAAAAGTTATGCGTGGTTATACATTAAAAAAAATATACGCGTTGAATTGAGAACCTCCTCCGTTTCGTCGGTCAAAATCCGCACAGAAAATAACAGTTAACTACAGTAAAATTACTTTGTTTTTTTATCAGCTGGGATTTAAAGATAGACAAGGCATTGATCTCGGAAATATCAAATGAAAAGGTCAAATTAAACTTCAATGTCAATATCCTTAAACAGAAACATGCGTAAAAATCTGCATTAAT
Organism: Hypomecis punctinalis; assembly: GCA_949316475.1. Classification (NCBI taxonomy): domain Eukaryota; kingdom Metazoa; phylum Arthropoda; class Insecta; order Lepidoptera; family Geometridae; genus Hypomecis; species Hypomecis punctinalis. The sequence goes on from OX438795.1 coordinate 3,539,529, forward strand.
TTATTTATTTAATCGACCTTAATTTTTGTCCTTTAATTTACCGAAATAACAATATATATAGCTTGTTAATTATTCATACTTTAGGACAATGACCTTTTTAAATGACATTCATAATTAGTGTAATGTACTGTACTGTACCAGCCTTTTTAATAGTCCACTGCAGGACGTAGGCCTACCCACGAAGGGTGATTGGGCCATATCCACCACGCAGGCCCAGTGCGGGTTGGTGGATTCACATACGCCATCGAATTTCTTCTACGGACGTATGCAGGTTGCCTCACGATGTTTTCCTTCACCGAAAAGCCAGTGGTGTGAAATTCCGTACATAAATTCCAAAGAAGTCATTGGTACGGGACCGGGGATTCGAACCGACGACCTCACGATTGTAAGGCGGGTGTCACTGCCTCTTGACCACCACGGCTACAGTGTAATATTACAGGGTAATTATGTATTTCATCACCTGCAAGTAATATATAAATAGATAGATAAACTCTTTTTTGCACACCAAGAAATAAACAAAATTTTCTCCCGAAATGAAAATTTTCTCGATGTTCTACAGAAAACACAAAAACACTGGTCGATTCACGATCCTATTAAGAATGAGATATCCTCGTAACCCCGTACGTTCGTTTCAGCCATAGGACGTCCACAGCTGGACAAAGATCTCCAATAAGACCTTATATATTTAAATTAATATTTTTTAAAGCCGTGGTGGTCTAGTGGTAGTGACACCCGCCTTACAATCGTGAGGTCGTGGGTTCAAATCCCGGTCCCGTACCAATGAGTTCTATGGAATTTATGTACGGAATTTAACACCGCTGGCTTTTCGGTGAAGGAAAATATCGTGAGGCAACCTGCATATGTCAGTAGAAGAAATTCGATGGCGTATGTGAATCCACCAACCCGCACTGGGCCAGCGTGGTGGACGTGGCCCAAACACCCTTCGTGGGTAGGCCTACGTCCTGCAGTGGACTATTAAAAAGGCTGATATAGATACAGATTAACCGTGTGTCGATCTAGCCACATCCACGGGTTGCCGAATCGACATATTTTATACCTGCGCAGTACATTAGCTACCTTTTTTTTTTTGACCCAGGAAATCCTTTATGGATACCACCAAACCTGGGGAGGCCGGTGGTTATGTGGGAGTCTCCACCGCTAGTCGGTGGCATACCTACTAAAAACCTGGGGTGTTTCCGCCACTGCGTCATGTGTCGGGACTACGGGCACGCTTCCGCACTCCTCCGCGGCCAGTACATATTTAGCTACCTAGGTATATCGAAAATTTTCTCAAAGGTGACGTCCACAAGTGGTATATTATTCAGAGAAAAATCAAACCAAAATACGTAATTTGTCAAAAAAATGTGGTGTTGTCGCTGATAAATTCGAGCATTTGAAAAAAAAAGTTTTTATTTTATCATGCGAAGTTTTTATTTTTTTTCTAAAGTAACCATATTATTTTCCAAAATTCTACGCAATTACTCTGCTGCTGTAGGTTTTTTCCTTTCCATTGTATTTTTTTAATATGGATATTTATGTTCGTTACCTTTACACCACGTCTTTAAAAATATATCTTTTGCTTGATTTTGGCATTAGGCGCCTCCTTAACTTACTTACGTTAACAATAATCAATTGATGCTTCCCATTCTTATTATTGTAGATATTGCGATTGACCATGACCATAAGCTGCTTAATAGGTATGATGACTAAAAAAATATAATTAGTCCATCAGATAGATTAAAAAAATATATGAGACACAAATTTTTTCTTATGTCAATTAAACAAAAATTAACGAAGATACAGCCCCTGCGATAAATTGATGCTTCCTATTCTTATTATTGTAGATATTGCGATTGACCATGACCATAAGCTGCTTAATAGGTATGATGACTAAAAAATATAATTAGTCCGTCATATAGATTAAAAAATATATGAGACACGTATTTTTTCTTATGTCAATTAAACAAAAATTAACGAAGATACAGCCCGTTAAACTTCCGCGTGACGTCACGAGTGCGCTACAAGTGTACACACTACGTTGCACTAGTGACGTCACGAGTCCCCACTTCCGTACTTTGATCAGGTTTATCTTTGTCACATATTGTGTGACTGACAAAAGAAATAATACGTATCTAAAATTTTTTAATTATCTCACTAATTATAAATATTATTATAATAATTTACTCAGTCATCGTACCTATTCTATGCCGGAGATATGAACTGAGCAGCTGAGCTCAGATGTTCTTGAATAGCGACTACGTAGCGGTAAGCTCGGCGTAGGACGTTCACCCATATTTTTTTTTCTTAAATATATTATTTGACTTTATAATTGAAATTTTGTGAATTTATAAACTGTTAATACGTATTTCGTATTTCTAAATCTGTTACTTCCAACTTAATTTATTTTTTAAACTTAATGTTTATTTTATAAAATTCTGTCGTCACGTGACGGGAATGCCTAGACCCCAAGACACGGGAGCTTTATTGAACCCAGTTTGGGGAATAGTGTCTGCATAACAATTGTTTAATTTTATATCTTGTGACCAACAAAATTAACAATAAAATTAAATGATGTTGGATTTAAATTTAGATGTAGGTGGACAGATGAAGTGATTACTAGACCGCAGGATTTCGATTAGTGCAAAGCGTCAATAATAAAGCTGGACCACAAAAAAACCCGAGCGTCAGTGCTTGGTGGAAAGTTACCACTAAATATACCGGTAGTATTAGACCGTTGCGCTCTCAGTAATGACGCAGTTCTCATGGACATCATCAATGGTCATTATCTATGAGGAGTCGGTAGAAGTGGGGGCTAGGTTCAAACGGATAAGGAATACTTTTGAGAAATGCAACTATAGACAGATAATCTGTTAATTGATTAAATTGCACATAGATTATGTAGTATTCAATGAAAGACGGTCGATCGCAGAATGGTATTTATCATTCAAGCACAAGTATATATTACATAAGTACAAATGTGGGTAGTCTAATAAATAGATCTACCTTATTATGTCACATCTTCTTCTTCTTAATATATATAAATCTCGTGTCACAATGTTTGTCCTCAATGGACTCCTAAACCACTTAACCGATTATAATAAAATTCGCACACCATGTGCAGTTCGATCCAACTTGAGAGATAGGATAGTTTAAATCTCAAATTATAGTCGCAATTTTAATTTATTTAGCCACAGCAACGCATGGCCGGGTCAGCTAGTACAGTATAGATTACAACATAAGTACAAAGTCTTCTTTTCGAGATTCAGAGTTTAGCCAGGATTTTTATTTTCAGGGTTATTGGTATTCAAATAGCATCCTGTTACTCCTATTAGGGACTTATTCTGTACAAAACTAACAACTTTTGTTCTGCGACTTTTGTCAAAACTAAATAAACAGTTGTTCCTTACATTTTGTCGAGGATGAACAATATTTTTCTATGGAACAGCATTTTTTTTTAGATTGGACAAAAGTCACAGAACAAAAGTTGTTAGTTTTGATGCACAGAATAAACCCATAAAAGGATGCTTATTGATTACCAATAACCCTGCATACCCACTTCATACCATCTACATAACTTTCTACTCCTTTTACTCCCTACAGGGGACGAATTCCAATAAAATTCGCGTCTTCCATCAATCCATCTACATAACTTTCTACTCCTTTTACTCCCTACAGGGGACGAATTCCAATAAAATTCGCGTCTTCCATCAATTATACAGAATGCAAATTTCAAGTCGATTGGACCAAGGTATCACAATTTTTCATAGAAATTTTGATCTAATTTTGAGAAATCCTTTATCACGCCTACGATGTCTACGTCATACAAAGGACCAACCCTCCAAATTTCATGTCTCTATAATCAGCTGATTAGGCTGTGCGATGATCAGTCAGTTATTCAGAACAAAGCATTTTATTTGTATAGAAGATAGATTTGTTATAATAAAATATTTACCTATGAGTGGAATTTACCCCAACAAAACGAGTTAGGCAGACCATCTCTACCGCTATACCTCTATGAGCATTCTATTATTTGAGAGATACTAATAACAAACGGGCTTCTCTCACGTGGCCCATCATGCAAAAATTATCATCATTATTATCTGTGCTTAGTGTCTTGTAAAGGTTATATAGAAAGGGTATGCTAAATCAAAAGGAGGTGATTGAGTTTACTATGAGCCAATCCAGAATTCGTGAATAACTCTTCTTTTTCATACATTTTCAGGGCCAAACTGATTTTAAGGGGGCCCTGAGCTAATACTACTTAGGGCCCACCTAATTATTCAGAGTATAGGAAAAAATAAGGCAATAAAATATTTGATTTATTAACCCCTAAAATATTAGATTTAATCGCAGGATTCGCAAGGCTGCAACCTTAAGATAATGAAATAAAATTAGTTATCGATTTTTTCGCTTTTACTTTTTTTACTTTTTTTATTTGATTTTTCTTTTGTTTTATTTTTCTTTTGATTTATTTGACTTTGACTTGACTTCGCCGGGGGCCCCTGGAATCCACGGGCCCTCGACTGAAGCCCAAAGCCATATAAATACAGATATTTTATCAAGATTTAGCTATGATACCCTAACTCAGGGATTCGTATTTCAAACAGAAAAAAAAAAACTTACAGGTTCATAGGTACATTAGAGTGCCTATCGGTATTATGCACTTCAATCGAAAATCATAATTATAGAAAAGCAGTGATGTTTCTGATACGGTTTTTGCCGTACTATACGGCTTTCAGGCTCTTTAAAACCCCGAAAAAGGGCAAATACGGCTCGGATGTCCTTTAAAAGCCGTATAATATGTTCATTTAAAAAATGACGCTATTTTTAAATACGGCCTTTTTATCAAATATTACCATACATTTTACTAACTACACTGCCACTAAAATACGGCTTTTTTGAGGTTGACATACGGCCTCTCTAAAATTTTCTTGGAACAACTCTGTAGGAAAGTATTACAAACAAAGTGCTCTTAGCGATAAGGCCGCCTCTTGTTACACGCTATAGTTGGAATGTTTTTGTTATCTGTGTTATTTGCGCTCTTTGTGTTAACAATAAAGAATATCTATCTACAAACTATCTTCTAATTCTATGAACGCTGTTAGGAACGCTGTTAGATTCCACAAAAAAATGCTTAGTCGATGGTAGATTCACATGTTACCGAATTAATACCTATCTTACGATTTTATGAAAATTTTCATTAAAGGGACCATAAAACATATTTAAAAAATCATAACACGATGACTTCATATCAAATTTAAAAAACATTACAATACAATAGAACAACACTTTTTTGACACCAACAAAAGGAAAACAACAAAGATAGGAAAGGCACAAAAGGCGGTCTTATCGCTAAAAGCGATTTCTTTCAGACAACCTCCTTTAAATGCAAGGAAACATATAGACGACAAAGACGGTGTAAACGTAAAATTTAAATGAACGATGGTTCCTGCAAATGTCTAATGAACAATAAAATAAACTACATAATAATAGTCATACCTACATAAATACTTCTAATAATACGATACGACATACATTAGTTACTATAAAAAAATATACTTAGGTACATAAATATATTATAAATACATTAATAACGAAGAGTGATATGAGTACCTATCAGTTAGCTTTGAGAGATAATTTTATTGAACCTGGGCCTTGAAAGATTCAACGCTCTGTGCACATCTAATGCTCACAGTAAGGTCATTCCAGAAAGCTACCAGCTCGGACACTGAAAGAAAAAATCATAAAAAAAACAGTAAAAGAGATGGAGTGAAAAGAATGAGATAGCTAGAAGATCTAAGATTGACAGAGTGAGATTGAGATTGAGATTGAGATCACAGAGAAAAGTGAAGCGAGAGCGTAAATAAATATGAAGGAGAAGAAGGTTTGAAGATAATGTTGTAGAGAAGGGAAAGAATATGAGCATCACAGCGAAAATGGACATTTATAGAGAATATTTTACTATGAGAGAGAAAAAAATCTGTATATGTATTTTTGAGATAGCATAGGCAAAAAGCAATCAGAAAATGTTCGTTTTAGATCATAAAATAAAAAAAAATTAAAAAATCAATACAAAATAGTCGCCGCTATGTTATGACGTCATAAGTCTATGTTAACATTGAATAGCTTGTTAACTAGTATTCCAGGAACAGCACACCAACGATCATTATTAACCATTTATTACTACATTTTCTCATTTTCAACTTAAATCTCAAACTTACAAACAACAAACACTATTGTGAAAAATATTTACGCGTATTGTTTATATAGCCTTTTGACGTCATTCACAACCTTAGAGTAAAATAATGACATTCATCGTTTTGGTGAATTACGCGCGAAATTTTGAAACTGTAAAATTAAAATGCATTTTTAAAGCACTTAAAATTATTTTTGTATTTTTTTATTGGTTTATTAGACCAACAGAATCTAACTGAGACCCTTTTCAAAAATGACTGTACCTATAATACCCTATTATTGGTCCTGGTAGTAAAATTAAAAGTAAATGAGACGGCAAGAAAAGCACGACCTTTGGTAAAAAAAAATTCAATCAATAAAAAGTGTTCTGCCGTAACGTTGAGAGATTGAACTCAGAACTTTGAATTGAGAACATTATCTTATTTTTAAAATCAGATAATGAAGCAAGCGCATTTTTACTTCTGCACTCTCTATATTTTGTGATTTTGTCTTCACAACGCTTCGTACTAAAAAAATATGATTTATGACTAAAATTACACAACAAAAGAAAAAGTGCACTTTGCTCTTGACCCGGGCCCAAAAAGAAGTATACTTACTTAAAAAGTCTTTGAAATGTTATCGAAAATCTTCACATGAATCACAAGATATAATGAAGGTAAAAGTGTTTCTTTTTATTTTCAGTGCAATAATCGTTGAACTTGGGAGAATTGAACTCAGATTATTGCCCATGAAGAAAAAAGAAAGATGTACCATTTTTTTATTATTAAACGGTTTTTATTTAGCGTGCGACGCGTGATTTTTAGTAGGTACCTAATTGAAATTTAACCATTTTCCTGCTGACAGATTGAAGTCGTATTTGGTGCTGATGACAATACAATTTTATGAAGGAGATCCAAAAGAACAATATTCAGAATTAAGATGGCCGCCAAAATGGCTGCTGTAATAGCATGGCGGATTACAACATCCCAACCCCTTCTAAAGTGTAATGTTAAACGGTTGAATGTACCTACTAAAACTTGAAACTACGAGTAATCAATATTAAAATAATCGGCCAGTACGAGTCCAACTTGCGCGCGAAGGGTTCCGTATGGAAGCCCCCCTTAATATATTTTATTTTAATTTATTTATTTTTGAATGGAATATGTAACTTAATATTCTGAGAACATATCAAGGATCTTCCTGTTGGCGTTATTAATATCAAACAAAAAAAGTTTCTTGTATGGGAGTCACCCTTAAAAATTGATTTTATTTTAATTTAATTATTTGTTTTTGAAGTAAATATTTAACTAAATATTATGTGAATAGTTCAAGCATTTACATGTAACCGTTATTAATATCAAGTGAAAAACCGTAAAAAAATCAGGTTTGTTGTATGGGAGCGCCCCTATTAAGAGAAAAGTCGATCAATCAAACACTGTATGCTTGGAGTTACTATATATTGTACTTGATTATACAAACGTCCGTCTTATTCTGTCGTTGGCTGCAGGCTGCCGGGCCTTCTATCTCGCAACTTATTTTACTATAAACAATCACTCTAATATAATATTTTTATTCTGTTTTTAGTATTTATTGTTATAGCGGCAACAGAAAAAGGTCATGTGTGAAAATTTCTACGCTCTAGCTATCACCGATCATGAGATACAAGCTGGTAAAAGACAGACGGTCAGACAGACATACTTAAGAAGCTATGTACGTCCGAAGAAGGAACTCTACTGTGATACATGCATAATATACACATACATAAGGCTGATTATATTTAGAAAATCGTTTGTTAAAATTCAAATTAACATTAGAATTAAGAACCGATATTTGCGGTAAAATGTGATATTTTACTTACTATGTTATGATATTATAAAAGGCTGATTGTATATATAGGATATTGTTACTAAGAATAAAACCTTGATGAATGCTGATAACAGTTTTACATCCATAATTAAGTAACTGTTGTTTAGCCAATGTTGTTATTTTGTTGAGTTTTTTAATTTATAATTAAAAAATTATAAAATAAAAAACTGATTTAATTATTCTTTTCATTAATAAACAAATAAACTAATAAAAAAGTTCCCATCGAGTAACAGTGTAACTGGGTGGGAATTTTTTCTTTAAAATTTCCCATTGAGTAACAGTGTGACAGTTGGGGGTGGTACTCGTTGGGAACAAATGCGGATAGAAAGACAGACAGACATACATACATACAGACAGACGGACAGCGGAGTCTTAGCAATAGAGTCCCATTTTTATCCTTGGGTACGGAAAAATAAAAATAAAATCGCGGGAACATCGTAATGAAACCACTTATATTACGTAAAATGACGACCCACGATTTTATTTATGAGCTCAGAGCAAATAAAAAAATCCAGAGAGAACGTCGTTGAACAGTCAAGTGAAGCCGGGTTTTTTATACATGTGTGAGTTCGTCGCTGTTGCGCCGCCATAGTCTGACTGACAAGCCAAGGCGTAGTTTCATAGTTACCTGGATGTGTGTGTAATTGTCTGTACACGGTGAGGCGTAGTTTTGGTTGGCTTCACTTGTTTGTTCACAACATTCTCTCTTGATTTTTTTATTTGCTCTGAGTTTATGAGGTGTTATTTTTAGCTTTTTTTATTAATTAAAAGACAAAATTATTATTAATAATTAATTTAATTTCAAGAATATAAATTCATTTATTTCAGCCTATTGGCCCATAAATTAGTTTTACATAAATTATTCACACAATTATATACCTAAGTAAGTATATTATTTCACAAAATGTCAAATAATATACTTACTTAGGTATAATATACTTAAATAAAACTTTCGTTTTCTCTCCGATGTGGAGGTATTCATTAAATGGCACGGGCCGGAGCCAAGTGCTATGAAAGTGATATTTTTTTTCTAACAAGCACGTAGGTATTAAGGATGACTGCTTTTTGAAGCAACTTATAATTTGTTAATTTATGGATGTCAAGTATTTCGTCGCTAGTTTCTAACGATGTTGATTGAATCAGGCGTTACTTTGCGGAAATTCATCTTCAAATCTATGTACGACAAAATGTTAAAAAGACTTCACTAATAAATAACACCCTTATTCTCACTGCACTACACTCTGTTCGACACGTGTTTCGCCTCTCAACGAGGCATCTTCAGGACGTGTTGACTCTTCGAGGTCGCTCGCAAGAATGCACTAGTTTCTAACGATTTTGGTATGACTCCTTTAGTTGACAGAATTATAGGAATAGTTTTTATACTTGTCCAATGCAAAGAACATTTAGTTCCTAACTATGTAAAGAGATGGCGCCACACAGCAAATTAACTCGCGCAAGCGTTATGTTTCTGAATATCGGTAGGGTGTTGAGTATTGAAATAAATCTGAGAGCTCTTGCATACTGCAATTAGCAAATGTAAATAGTAGTTTTACTGAGAGTTCCCCCGCCCGTGCTCCTTAGCTATGTGGAGTTTTCTCCAATACTCATTATTTGCCACTGGGTCTTGATTTCTACGGATAGTTACAGTATAGTTAGCAATTTTCTCGGTATGGGTGGATTGCAAGTTGTGAGTATTGCAAATAGCGACATCATCAAGAAAACGGATTTGTTGATTTTGTCGAGAATATCTAGTATTGTCGGATCTATCAAAGTACAGTCTTATCAGTAATTATGGTTCGGTCCCAGTACAGTCAGTCTGGCGAAAGCTCTATACAAAAAAACGATCTATGAAACGAAGTTAGTTTTTGATGGAGGCTATTACCCGATCAAATTAAGAGTAACGATGAGGACCTTGGAGTTATATCGGCTATACCCTCTCCGACATATAAACGTGTTATATCAACCGCCATTTTGGTTTGTCAAAGTATTAGACATTTGTCAAATTCGTTTATTGTGAAACTGTGAGAACCGTTTGTATTTTTCTGCGAGTTTATTTTTATTTAAAAAGTGGAATATTTAAGATATTGTTGATAATAAATTAAAATTATAGCTGAAAATGTAATATCTGTGTTAATAGAGAGCAAAAATGCGTAAAATAAAGTGCGAAATTTGTGGTGTAAAAACATGCCGGGTCGGTAATGAAAAACGTATTTTTATGGCGAAATTTCCATTGAATGAAGAACGGTAAGCAGCTTAATTATTTGTTTATATAGAAAAGTGAGTTTTAATATAATTCCTGAATGTTTTAGCTCATTACTAACAAATTATGTAGGTATACTTAACCCAAACATCGTATAGTAAACAAATAGTTTAACCATCAACCGGGATTTATCGATACCGATATTTGCTTTGGGTCAGGTGTACAAGTTTGCTATTGGGGTCACTTTATTTTACCGGGAAAATTTTGTACCGGTAGTTCTTGTAGTAGAACTAATAGAAGAAATTTCGGGGACGACTCGTTTAAAACACAAGGAGTTATATGATATAAAGTTTTATGTTTTATTACATTCACGCATTAATAAATATTTTTTTTACGTTACAGAACCTTTAACATCAACCACAGATACTAGTCAAACAAATTTAAACAGGAAATCGTGTAGTCCAGGTTAGTAAAAATGTTGAAAATATTAATTAATGCATTTAATGACACGTCAGGTATTAATGTCGAATGGCTCTTTAAATTTTTACCTGATATAAAAATGTTAGGTATGAATTAGGTATGTTTGGTTTAGTTAAGTAAATATACCTTATACTTTTAGGGTTCCGCACCGAAAGTGTAAATAGATGGAGCCTTATTACTAAGACTTTGCTGTCCATATGTCTATCTGTCCGTTCTTATGTCTGCTTGTCACCAGGCTATATTTCGTTAACTGTAATAGCTAAACAGTTGAGATGTTCAAAGATGATGTATTTCTGTTACCGCTTACCGCTATAACAACGAATAAACAAAAAACTTTAAATATTGGGGTTAAGCCACTTTGAATGGATAACCAATTGTTTTGCAGATTTGATTTTCTTTTACCTATGTATTTGTACGAAACCCACAGTGTCGCGAGTTCGACTCACACTTGACATCACATTATTTTAGTAACACGTTAACATTTTGTTACAGTACCCTCCACATCGACATCGGACCCTAACCTGACTTTTACAAAAAAAGAGAAGATTAAACAGTCCCAGTGAGTATTTATCGTGATATTTTATCCTAGTAAGTATTTAAACATACCTGTACCTGAATCCGTATAGATAAGCTGACGGCTATCGGGTTGTATGAATCACTCGGTACAGCGGCCTTATTTTGTAAGCGCTCTGACGTTCGGCTTCGCTTTTTCTCCTACTCGCGCCAGTTACTCACGCCGCGAGAGCGAGCGGGAGGAAAAGCGAAGCCGAACGCCAGAGCGCTTACAAAATAAGGCCCCTGGTCCCTAGCTAGTTTATATAAAATACGAACGTGTGTTTTAATATCGAATTTTATAATTTTACAGCACCATCACTGTCATCAATGAAGCATCAAGACACTCTGCCTGCTATCACATTATCACCTCGGAAACGAAAGTTGCTCTAGAAACTGGAAAAAGGTCGAATTAAATTAAAAATCCTACAACACACATATTATGTATGTGTTTTGGTTACAACTACAGCAAAATGTAACAAAATTAATTTTCTTGTAAAAAAAATGTCCTGAAATGTCTAGTCTTTTATTTATTAAAAAGTAGTCTTTTATTAGTTAAACAAATATTAGGTAGGTACTATAAAATCGAGGAATACCAGCTGCGTGCGTCGATATCGATATTGAAAAAATTATCGATAATTTTTCGCTTCTTACCACATCACTAACTTATGATACTATGTTGGCAGTACGTATATTTTTCTTCTAAAAGTTGGTATTAGTCCGGAGAGCACGTTTCATACAACGGCATTTTGTATGGCGCTCCCGTCTCTTCTAGTGTTTAATTCCTCTATGAGTACAGTCTATAGTCATTATTCTCTAGAACAGGTTTCGGTTTGTGTTTATCGTACGGTTTCTTATCTGAGATGAGCTTATATTTGTATGCGAGAATTTGGTGGATTATTTCAGCTACCTGGTCATGTCGTTGCTTATAATCAGTTTGAACTATTGCTTTGCATGCTCCAATGATGTGCTGAATAGTTTCAGAACAGCTACAACATCTTTTGCATATGTCAGTAATGGTAGGTGTATAATTGTGAGTACCGATGACTTGATCCTGAATAGCTAGCATGAAAGCTTCTGTCTCAGGGAAGAGCTCACCCCGCTCCAGCTATGCGTTCGACGCATCCTTGTCGACATGAGGCTATTGCAGGTCGTGATAATGCCTTCCATGGAGAGACTTCTGCTTCCATGCTTCAAACTTTTCTGCCTGTTGCGTATTGTGAACGTTGGGTTGCGTGTTGGGTTTGGATAGGTTTGAAGGAGTATATCTTTTATCAGTATATTAACAACTGCTTTATGTTTTGTGGCCACTTCTGCTTGTTTATCGAAATCATTTCTCAGAGTAGTTATTTGCTCTACAAGAATAATAATGATACAAAGAACATCGAACACTACTAGTGTTTCCGGCTGCCGCGCAGAATATACTCAAGCATACCTACAACGTTCCTAAAATAACAAGTTTAAAGCACTAAATAAATATCTTTGCGATAACAATTCCAAAATGTATCTTGATCGCAGGATTCCAACGTGATTAAGCCAGGCTACGCGTTGACGCTGACGCCAAAATAAATTAGAAAACTATAAATAAAATAGTTTCATGTTCTAAAACACTATTTTCAAAACCCACCACGCCCAGCTCAGAACCAGCCAGAAAACAGCCAGATACACAGCTGCAACCAGATAGCTAGCCAGCTTCAGCCATTTCTGTCTGGCTACAGCCTTCTCAGTTCCCTTTAAGCCGTCTTTCATGATGTATTTCCTGGTGCCAATGCACCACATGAGGGTATTGTGGTTCCAATCTATATCACTACAGTCGAAATTGTAGATAGTTCTGTCCGTGCTAGACATGTTCTTCCAAAGGCTTTTGAGGTTGGAATCGTCGAAATGCCACTCATTGTTGAGAAAATACGAGAAAACGGTAGATAGTTTGTCGTATTTTTTGTAGATGTGCACGAACCTGAAATAAAGAAAAGTGAAAATGTGAGTTCCAAGTTTAAGTCGTAGTAGGTTCTCTTCTATACGATTCTATTAATTTCCCAAAAATGATAATAGCCCGCGGTTTGGCCCGCGTTGTCTCAGTATTTAGTTAAAATGACAATAGCCCGCGGTTTGCTCCGCGTTTTAGGTTCACTTCCAAATATTTATAATTAGTATTTATAGTAAAGTCATTCATATTTCCCGATACGTCTACACTTCGTTCGTGTCTTATTGGAAATGATGAGTTATTATTAAACAATATTTAATTGAATTTCAAAGTTCGTTTTCGAATTTCTCACATTTTCCGGGTTAGTGTACCCCATGAGCTAAACTAATAACAATAACAAATTACTATTGATTTTCTACAGCTCAGAATATTTCGATTTCGATGATTTTGACCTTTGAAGTATATTGTAGAGTAATCCCTCAAAAAAAACATACATACAAAAAAAACATACAGTCGAATTGAGAACCTCCTTTTTGAGGCCAGTCAGAAAGGAAACTCGATATAGAATTGTAGCCAAAGATATTTGGCGAGGGCCATACTCGGAGTCTCTTTGCGAGATCGAACTAGAAATGAGGAGATTCTTAAAAGAACTATATAAAGTGGATTAACTAAAATAGAAAAGAAAAAAATGCCAAGTCCATGGCTAAAATGCAATGAGATTTATATATTGTTAATCAATTAACTTCCTTTTTATACAGAGTAATTAAGTTTATTCCGGTAATTTTTTTTTTAATTTTGTAAGAAAAACTAAATACGAATTTTTAGAAGTCACATAGCAAAATATGTTTTTTTATATACAGAATATGCTGATCAAAGTATGCTAATTGATTGCCAGTAATCCTGTATAGTATAGTCCTGAAATGGCAGTGGATAGAGAAAATACCACGCAGGACAGATGGGATCAAAAAAGCTCTCGAGTAGAAACCACGTATAGTACCGGGATATGCAGTGTAGGGCATTTATCTACAAAGTGGAGTGACGACCTTTTTGCAACCGGTCTTACTGAAGATCATTATGGGATGAGCTAGCTTCGTCACTAAATTGTACAAAGTACGCGTTAAAAAAATAATTCTAAATTAATTAGGCATGATATTTAACAAAAAGCGTTCCGTACAAATCCAGAAATTTTCATAAAATTGGGAAGTTAGTTGTTAAAATCTCTATACTATAACCATCGACAAAAAAGTTTTCTTTTGCACTTTTCTCGTCATACTCGTACATCAAAAATTACACATTGTTAAAATAATCAAAAACCTGTTTTAGTATGTGCTAATGAAGTTCTTTTATTTGATACCTTACATGATACGATTTACTCACTTTGAATTTTGAACCCATATTTTGTGAATTTTGAGGCCCTATTTTTATGTGATTTGAATAAAAATATACAGTTTTCAGATTTATTCCTAAATGTGTACTCTGAGACAACGCTTCTGGCCAAATTTCATAGTTCTATGTCAACGGGAAGTACCCTGTAGGTTTTGATTTTTGTGTGTCGAAATATGCGATTTTTACGACATAAACGGCTCTTACTTTTTTAAACGATAACTGAGATGTTTTTCTTTTACACAACTACAATAGACCATAAATATACGTATACAGTTTAAATTTCAACTCGATATCTTTACGTATTCCCGAGATAAAGGTCTTGACATACACACAGACGGACAGACGGACAACAAAGTGATCCTATAAGGGTTCCGTTATTTCCGTTTGAAGTACGGAACCCTAAAAAATTAGTCTGACAGATAGATTATCAAAAAATATTAGACATATATTTTTTCCTACGTATATTAAGCCAATATTAATGAAGATATAGCCTGTTAAAGTTCCGCGTGATGTCACGAGTCAAGTCGTGCAAGTTTATGACTTTGAAAGAGAAGTGACGTAACGAGCCCCCCACTCCCGAATTTCGACAAAGTGTATCTCTGTCATTTATTGTTAAATTGACTTGAAAAATACATGTTATTGGACATGTATTTTTAATAATCTAGCTCACTGACTAATTACCTATTAGATTAAAAAATGTTAACCAGTCATCATGTCTATTATGCGGCTTGGCTGTTTCACTACGTTCACGTTCACGTAAGGTGAAAATTTATTCACTGTTCATTACTTCTCTGTTAAACAAATAGTTCTTGTAGTAACGAAACGGCCAAGGCACATTCATTGTCAATGCTGTAGAGTTTGTGAAGTAAGGGTTTGTTGATTTAAGGCGTGTAGAGTTAGATGCTTGGCTTTACATGAGATCTGATAAACTTTTTATAGTACGAACTGTAGTGTCGTCTTGAGAACATTTTACTTACTTACATGAAAATATTTTTTTATTGTTAATTTACTTTTTATCAGTATTATTATGGTCCTCAATATCTGTTCAATACTTTCTTTTTAAAACATTCTTGTCAGTGCAATAATCAAAGTACCTATTTGGTTCGTGAAACTGCATTCTCTTTCGCAAAAACCTGTAGTTACACTTTCGAATGGCATTTAACGTATTTTAGTATATTGGAAACTGGTTTTTGTAACCCCGAAACATGGGCCCTACTTTTTGTGGAGAGTGTATGTCCTTATTCAAGAATATCGAAGAAATCATAAAAATAAACGAGTAAGTGTACCTATTAATAATATTTTATTTATAAAAAAAAATGCATTTCAGCATCGTCATTTTATTTTTCCATAATAATATAAATGTGTTTGGGCTTGCGTACATTTACTACCAACTGGTTGCATCACTCAATATAAAAAAAATTTAAAGCTATTGCAACTTTCAAAATTCTAATAGCAATTTATGCGCTGCAAATTGCTGTGAGGCTAGACTACTTGATTCTCCTTCGTGAATAATAACAGTTTACAGTTAACAAACACATAATGTAGTGTGTGTTAGTTCTCGAGCGGAGACCATGTACAGGTAAGCGCAGCGTAGGACAATATATGCTGGTAGGTAATGCAGAGTCTATGAAAGGAAGCACACAGCTAGTTAGGTGTCTCAATCAGGAAGCAGGACCAAATCACGAAATGAAAGTTAAAGTAATTAAAATTGATAGCAAATAAATTACGACTTCAACTGTTAAGGCTTCTTTACCTTGAAGGTGTTTATGATTACGTCGACTACATATACGCTGGTATCTACAATGTAGAGTCTACGAGAGGTATCTACCTTAAAGCCAGTCGGTTTGGCATCTCCATCAGGAAGCAGATGCTACCAGGTTCACATGGCACGTTGGAGGTTTTCAAAGAAATAAACTGATCACAAATTACATACGACTTCAATTGTTTCGGTTTCTTTGTCTTAAAGATGTTCATTATTGCGTCGCCTAAATAGGCTGGTATATAATATAGAGACCACGACAGGAACCACAAGGCCAGACGATTTTGTGTCTCGACCAGGAAACAGATGTTACCAGGATCACATGACAAGTTGCAGGTCTTTATAGAATACTAAAACTGTTCTCAAATAACTTACGACTTCAATTGCTTAGGCTTCTTTATCTTGAAGACGTCCATGATTGCGTCGACGATATATGCTGGTATATAATGCAGAGTCCACGACAGGAACCACAGAGCCAATCGGTTTGGTGTCTCAATCAAGAAGCAGTACCATATAGCGAGTGGGGATAATATTTTTTGGCGCTCCGCGTTCATGGGTTTGGAGACGTGGCCTGAAAGTAGAATAGCAAGGTTTATAAGATTCCATTTGGAGTATAGGGTATCAACATCTAGATACTTCCCGCAGAATAGTGCCTTATTTATTGCGGTCACTAAGATGTAGTCGGTAGTGGAGGGTATCCCACCCATCCATCAGCCATAAAACGTCCACTGCTGGACATGAGCCCCCATTGTAGATCTCCAATAATACTGGTTGGTAGGCTTGAGTCCAGCGCGATCCTGCGGACTTGATGAGGTCGTTCGGTCCACCTAGTAGGTGAATGTCTTACGCTTCGCGCGCTGGTACGTGATCTCCACTCGAAAACCTTCAACCCCATTGCTCATCATTCTTGCTATATTCCCTGCCCACTACCATTTTAACTTGACAATCCGCTGGGCTACGCCAGTAACTTTGGTTCTTCTACGGATCTCCTTATTTCTGATTTGATTTCGGAGAGAGACTCTGAGCAAAATCCTCTACGTAGTTTGTTGGGCTACTTGGAGCTTATTAATAAGGACCATAGCAAGAGACCACATTTTAGTGTCATATAAGTCATCACTGCTAATACACACTGGACGAGCACTTTCGGCTTGAAGCACTGAGAAATGTCGGACGGGAAGACAACGCAATTTTCCGAACGCTCTGCCCAGCCCAGCACAGTTGAATTGAATTCGGAGTGCAGCGTATTAGAGTTGTTTTATCATGACGAAACTTACTGAAAGTGACCCCACAGCCAGTAGAACTGACGTGGTATATCAAGACGTCTTTCTCCCGCCTCACGCCAGTCTGCCACCCGGCAGCTATGGTGGCATTGTTCACGTAGTCCACGGGCACGAAAGACAGTTTCAATGAGTTGTTCACGTTCAATACTCTGAGTACTCCTAAGCCTACACCGACGATGATCTGAAAAGGTTTATGGCTATTATTTTTTTTTACATTCTGAGAGAGTTTTGGCTGAATTAAGCACTTTGGGTTATTTGGCACAGGTCTTCTCCAGCAGCCTCCACTGTGATCTATCTTCAACAACTCTTGTCGAGTATGGTCGTATTGTATCTTTGGATTAGACTTATTACACCAGGGTCGATAATTTATACAACCAAAAAAAAAATAATAGTAGGATGAAACCCATTAGAAAAGGAGGGGAATATTATAAAAATAAAAGGAAAAATAATTTACGGGCGATCTGAGGTCGGGAAGGGGATGCCCCCCCCCCCCCCCACCCCCCATCCCCTTCCACAATTTTTTAATATATAATTATAGGTATATATAATTTATTTTAAAATAGTTATAAATAGGCATCTACGCATATAATTTAAAGAAGATTCGACAACTTTCTCCAAATATTGTAGATGTCTTATTAAATATTAATTTTATTAACTTATTTGTTTGTGAATTATAGTAGTATATTTTTATTTGCAATTTTTTTGTTATCAATGTAACATGTAATTTAACGTTTTTCGAGTAATTAAAGTGTAAATTTTAATAAATAGCTCAAAATTATTTATAATAATTTAAAAAAACTTTCGAATTCGAGTTTTTTTCGATTTTTTGCATTTTTTGAGAAGATTTACTATAGTAACATATATTATATATTTTTTTTTTCACCACCGGAAAGTAAAGATTTCAACAAACAGAAAACATACCAACTTTTTGAAAAAAGCTGATACTCGTATTTTGACGGTTGAATTTTCGATTGAAAAATTAGGGTGTTTTTTCGATATTAATTCAAAATAAGGTGAAAAAAATTAATATTTTTAATCAAATAAATTACAGCGTATTTGGGACATAAAAAGGTAAGTTTTCACCAAATTTCGTTAAAAAAAAAAATATTTTTGTAAAAGATAAAAATAAAAAACCAAAAACTTGGTTTTTTGGATTTTTCACATAAATTTTGAGGTTATATATACAGAATATGCTGATCAAAGTATGCTAATTGATTGCCAGTAATCCTGTATAGTATAGTCCTGAAATGGCAGTGGATAGAGAAAATACCACGCAGGACAGATGGGATCAAAAAAGCTCTCGAGTAGAAACCACGTATAGTACCGGGATATGCAGTGTAGGGCATTTATCTACAAAGTGGAGTGACGACCTTTTTGCAACCGGTCTTACTGAAGATCATTATGGGATGAGCTAGCTTCGTCACTAAATTGTACAAAGTACGCGTTAAAAAAATAATTCTAAATTAATTAGGCATGATATTTAACAAAAAGCGTTCCGTACAAATCCAGAAATTTTCATAAAATTGGGAAGTTAGTTGTTAAAATCTCTATACTATAACCATCGACAAAAAAGTTTTCTTTTGCACTTTTCTCGTCATACTCGTACATCAAAAATTACACATTGTTAAAATAATCAAAAACCTGTTTTAGTATGTGCTAATGAAGTTCTTTTATTTGATACCTTACATGATACGATTTACTCACTTTGAATTTTGAACCCATATTTTGTGAATTTTGAGGCCCTATTTTTATGTGATTTGAATAAAAATATACAGTTTTCAGATTTATTCCTAAATGTGTACTCTGAGACAACGCTTCTGGCCAAATTTCATAGTTCTATGTCAACGGGAAGTACCCTGTAGGTTTTGATTTTTGTGTGTCGAAATATGCGATTTTTACGACATAAACGGCTCTTACTTTTTTAAACGATAACTGAGATGTTTTTCTTTTACACAACTACAATAGACCATAAATATACGTATACAGTTTAAATTTCAACTCGATATCTTTACGTATTCCCGAGATAAAGGTCTTGACATACACACAGACGGACAGACGGACAACAAAGTGATCCTATAAGGGTTCCGTTATTTCCGTTTGAAGTACGGAACCCTAAAAAATTAGTCTGACAGATAGATTATCAAAAAATATTAGACATATATTTTTTCCTACGTATATTAAGCCAATATTAATGAAGATATAGCCTGTTAAAGTTCCGCGTGATGTCACGAGTCAAGTCGTGCAAGTTTATGACTTTGAAAGAGAAGTGACGTAACGAGCCCCCCACTCCCGAATTTCGACAAAGTGTATCTCTGTCATTTATTGTTAAATTGACTTGAAAAATACATGTTATTGGACATGTATTTTTAATAATCTAGCTCACTGACTAATTACCTATTAGATTAAAAAATGTTAACCAGTCATCATGTCTATTATGCGGCTTGGCTGTTTCACTACGTTCACGTTCACGTAAGGTGAAAATTTATTCACTGTTCATTACTTCTCTGTTAAACAAATAGTTCTTGTAGTAACGAAACGGCCAAGGCACATTCATTGTCAATGCTGTAGA
This sequence comes from Hypomecis punctinalis, assembly GCA_949316475.1. Taxonomy (NCBI): domain Eukaryota; kingdom Metazoa; phylum Arthropoda; class Insecta; order Lepidoptera; family Geometridae; genus Hypomecis; species Hypomecis punctinalis. Next base: position 3,559,719 of record OX438795.1, read on the forward strand.
GTTTGTGAAGTAAGGGTTTGTTGATTTAAGGCGTGTAGAGTTAGATGCTTGGCTTTACATGAGATCTGATAAACTTTTTATAGTACGAACTGTAGTGTCGTCTTGAGAACATTTTACTTACTTACATGAAAATATTTTTTTATTGTTAATTTACTTTTTATCAGTATTATTATGGTCCTCAATATCTGTTCAATACTTTCTTTTTAAAACATTCTTGTCAGTGCAATAATCAAAGTACCTATTTGGTTCGTGAAACTGCATTCTCTTTCGCAAAAACCTGTAGTTACACTTTCGAATGGCATTTAACGTATTTTAGTATATTGGAAACTGGTTTTTGTAACCCCGAAACATGGGCCCTACTTTTTGTGGAGAGTGTATGTCCTTATTCAAGAATATCGAAGAAATCATAAAAATAAACGAGTAAGTGTACCTATTAATAATATTTTATTTATAAAAAAAAATGCATTTCAGCATCGTCATTTTATTTTTCCATAATAATATAAATGTGTTTGGGCTTGCGTACATTTACTACCAACTGGTTGCATCACTCAATATAAAAAAAATTTAAAGCTATTGCAACTTTCAAAATTCTAATAGCAATTTATGCGCTGCAAATTGCTGTGAGGCTAGACTACTTGATTCTCCTTCGTGAATAATAACAGTTTACAGTTAACAAACACATAATGTAGTGTGTGTTAGTTCTCGAGCGGAGACCATGTACAGGTAAGCGCAGCGTAGGACAATATATGCTGGTAGGTAATGCAGAGTCTATGAAAGGAAGCACACAGCTAGTTAGGTGTCTCAATCAGGAAGCAGGACCAAATCACGAAATGAAAGTTAAAGTAATTAAAATTGATAGCAAATAAATTACGACTTCAACTGTTAAGGCTTCTTTACCTTGAAGGTGTTTATGATTACGTCGACTACATATACGCTGGTATCTACAATGTAGAGTCTACGAGAGGTATCTACCTTAAAGCCAGTCGGTTTGGCATCTCCATCAGGAAGCAGATGCTACCAGGTTCACATGGCACGTTGGAGGTTTTCAAAGAAATAAACTGATCACAAATTACATACGACTTCAATTGTTTCGGTTTCTTTGTCTTAAAGATGTTCATTATTGCGTCGCCTAAATAGGCTGGTATATAATATAGAGACCACGACAGGAACCACAAGGCCAGACGATTTTGTGTCTCGACCAGGAAACAGATGTTACCAGGATCACATGACAAGTTGCAGGTCTTTATAGAATACTAAAACTGTTCTCAAATAACTTACGACTTCAATTGCTTAGGCTTCTTTATCTTGAAGACGTCCATGATTGCGTCGACGATATATGCTGGTATATAATGCAGAGTCCACGACAGGAACCACAGAGCCAATCGGTTTGGTGTCTCAATCAAGAAGCAGTACCATATAGCGAGTGGGGATAATATTTTTTGGCGCTCCGCGTTCATGGGTTTGGAGACGTGGCCTGAAAGTAGAATAGCAAGGTTTATAAGATTCCATTTGGAGTATAGGGTATCAACATCTAGATACTTCCCGCAGAATAGTGCCTTATTTATTGCGGTCACTAAGATGTAGTCGGTAGTGGAGGGTATCCCACCCATCCATCAGCCATAAAACGTCCACTGCTGGACATGAGCCCCCATTGTAGATCTCCAATAATACTGGTTGGTAGGCTTGAGTCCAGCGCGATCCTGCGGACTTGATGAGGTCGTTCGGTCCACCTAGTAGGTGAATGTCTTACGCTTCGCGCGCTGGTACGTGATCTCCACTCGAAAACCTTCAACCCCATTGCTCATCATTCTTGCTATATTCCCTGCCCACTACCATTTTAACTTGACAATCCGCTGGGCTACGCCAGTAACTTTGGTTCTTCTACGGATCTCCTTATTTCTGATTTGATTTCGGAGAGAGACTCTGAGCAAAATCCTCTACGTAGTTTGTTGGGCTACTTGGAGCTTATTAATAAGGACCATAGCAAGAGACCACATTTTAGTGTCATATAAGTCATCACTGCTAATACACACTGGACGAGCACTTTCGGCTTGAAGCACTGAGAAATGTCGGACGGGAAGACAACGCAATTTTCCGAACGCTCTGCCCAGCCCAGCACAGTTGAATTGAATTCGGAGTGCAGCGTATTAGAGTTGTTTTATCATGACGAAACTTACTGAAAGTGACCCCACAGCCAGTAGAACTGACGTGGTATATCAAGACGTCTTTCTCCCGCCTCACGCCAGTCTGCCACCCGGCAGCTATGGTGGCATTGTTCACGTAGTCCACGGGCACGAAAGACAGTTTCAATGAGTTGTTCACGTTCAATACTCTGAGTACTCCTAAGCCTACACCGACGATGATCTGAAAAGGTTTATGGCTATTATTTTTTTTTACATTCTGAGAGAGTTTTGGCTGAATTAAGCACTTTGGGTTATTTGGCACAGGTCTTCTCCAGCAGCCTCCACTGTGATCTATCTTCAACAACTCTTGTCGAGTATGGTCGTATTGTATCTTTGGATTAGACTTATTACACCAGGGTCGATAATTTATACAACCAAAAAAAAAATAATAGTAGGATGAAACCCATTAGAAAAGGAGGGGAATATTATAAAAATAAAAGGAAAAATAATTTACGGGCGATCTGAGGTCGGGAAGGGGATGCCCCCCCCCCCCCCCCATCCCCTTCCACAATTTTTTAATATATAATTATAGGTATATATAATTTATTTTAAAATAGTTATAAATAGGCATCTACGCATATAATTTAAAGAAGATTCGACAACTTTCTCCAAATATTGTAGATGTCTTATTAAATATTAATTTTATTAACTTATTTGTTTGTGAATTATAGTAGTATATTTTTATTTGCAATTTTTTTGTTATCAATGTAACATGTAATTTAACGTTTTTCGAGTAATTAAAGTGTAAATTTTAATAAATAGCTCAAAATTATTTATAATAATTTAAAAAAACTTTCGAATTCGAGTTTTTTTCGATTTTTTGCATTTTTTGAGAAGATTTACTATAGTAACATATATTATATATTTTTTTTTTCACCACCGGAAAGTAAAGATTTCAACAAACAGAAAACATACCAACTTTTTGAAAAAAGCTGATACTCGTATTTTGACGGTTGAATTTTCGATTGAAAAATTAGGGTGTTTTTTCGATATTAATTCAAAATAAGGTGAAAAAAATTAATATTTTTAATCAAATAAATTACAGCGTATTTGGGACATAAAAAGGTAAGTTTTCACCAAATTTCGTTAAAAAAAAAAATATTTTTGTAAAAGATAAAAATAAAAAACCAAAAACTTGGTTTTTTGGATTTTTCACATAAATTTTGAGGTTATGTGAAAAAAGTGTCAATACAAAAGTTTTAGATATTTTTATTACCTACAACTTTGCCATTTGACTTTTTTCGATAGGACTTTTAGTTTTGCCGGAAATCGAGAAAAACCGTCCCCCCATCCCCTTCCCGACCTCAGATCGCCCGTAAATTATTTTTCCTTTTATTTTTATAATATTCCCCTCCTTTTCTAATGGGTTTCATTCTACTATTATTTTTTTCACTCTTTATTATTTTTAAAGGCTTCTACTCTGGTGTATATTGGGAATTTATAGAGGAGGCCTATGTCCAGCGGTGGACTACTGGGGGCCTACGCCGTGACTACAACCGATGCCGGTCGATACATTGGAATAACGAGGTATTTACTTATCTCTAATGTTTATTGCTTTACACGATAAGTCCCGTAGTATAGAAATAAATATGTAAATACTAGCCGACCCGGCAAACTTCGTTTCACGCTTCGTTATTCTGATGTAGGTTCATATAATAATGCTTTATTATTGCAAAGTTTCATCTCAATCCGTTCAGTACCTAGTTTTTGCGTGAAAGAGGAACAACAACCATGCATACATAGAAACTTTCGCGTTTAAAATATAAAAAGCCTTGTCAAAGATAAAACCGTCTTCAACAATTGAGCTTAAAAAAATATAGAAGGCGTTCATATTAAGTTGCTTGCAACGATATTTTTAAAAGGCTCTATCTGTATACCCCATGTGTTGGTCTATAGTTGCGTTGTCTTAGTACATAGGTACTTAAAATGAAAAAAGCCCGCGGTTTGAACTACGTTGCCTATGTACTTGCTTATAATAATATATAATAGTCCGCGGTTTGGCCTGCGTTGTTTTAGTACTTGCTTAAAATTATAATAGCCTGCCATTTGGCCTACGTTGTCGTATTACTTTCAAGGATAAGGCCCACGGTTTGGCGTGAATTGTCTCACTATTTGCCTAAAATGATAAAAAGGTCACGGTTTAACCTGCGTTTTCTTAGTACTTGCTTTAGATGGCAATTTATAGTACGCAGTTTAGCCTGCCTTGTCTTAATACTTGCAATAATAATAGGCCAAGGTCTGGCCCGTGTTGTCTTAATACTTCCTTAAAATTATAACAGCCTGTCGTTAGCCTGCGTTGTTGTATCATTTGCAATGATAATAGCCCATGGTCTGGCTTGCGTTGTTTCCGTAATTGCTTAAATGATGATAAACCCAGTGTGGCCCGCGTTGTCTTGGCACTTTCATAAAATAATAATTACCCGTGGTTAAGCCCGCATTAGGCTCAATTTTGAAGGCACCATCGTAATTATAATAGCTAATTACCATAATTATTTCTGTTTCTTTTTCACTTTACGCATTCTATATAGAAAAAACTTATAACGTTGCTATTAAATTTACGATGGCGCTTTCTTAATTTACTTATATCTTAAGCTTATTACGGAGTGCGTGTATTTTTTGATAATAAATTGCTCAATATTTGAGATTAATTCAATAATAATAAAAATTGCAGGGGCGACTTTGTGGCGAGTCGTCGGTGAGTGTCGACACCGCAAACCCTGATTCCCTGGGGGCTAAATGAGACCCCTGACTCCTCTCTTGCCTTAACCGGCCGGTTTGGAGTTGAAACCGCAAAAGCTAAGAACCTAAGCTCCAGGGTGAAAGTGTTAAAGGGCATAACGCCGCGAGTAGCGTCTAGTGAAAGCGCAGCACACCTCTCGACACCCTAAGCCGTCCACACCAATGTTGCCCCTCCGGCGCCAACTTACGGTAGCCTTTATGGGGGGGCCATTTAGTGGACGGCAAGTCACCACCCGCTACGAAATTTTGAAATGGGGCATATTTAGCGGGTACCTTATTCCGTAGTCTAATTTTACAAAACATTTAAAATTTCACCAAAATAGCCCAGTTACGATATTTCAAGTCATTTTATATGCCATAGTTTCCATTTCACGCTATCCTTTTTATACCTACTGCTGTTTTTATATTTTATAATTGTGAAAGTGGCCTCTCAATGTTGGCTTAGGCTCCATTGATGCCTAATAAAGGACCAGGCTAAGCCTGTGAATTCAATTGAATAAAGAGGAATAATAATTGTATTAGTACCTATGTAAGGAATTTCACAATACTGGCTTTTCATTGATGAAAAACATTGAGGCAACCTGTATAGGTACGTCCGTAGAGAAAAATCTATGCCGTATGTGGATTCAGCAACCTGCGCTCGGCCAGCGTGATGGATATGGCCCTATCACCCTTTTCGGGTAGGCCTACGTTCAGTAGCGCACTATTAATTAAGGCCGATACAGGTATTCGATGTGTTTAATTATGTCGTTAGAAATGTAATTTCCATTATTTAAACTCATTTTTCCTGAGAGATATGACAATTTCGCCTAAAACCGTTCACCCAGTCAAAAGCGATTGAAACACCTTGTAGGACTTTCAGACGTTGTCTGAACCCAGGCAGATGCTATTATACTCATCATTTGACTAACTTACTATGGTAGGTACCAATCCCGAAATCAGCTGCAACACAAAAAGTTCATCGACCCGCGACAAAATGTGTGGAATGGGTAGGTAATTTTCGCTTTTCAGGGTTGATTCTATAGTAAAGTAAGTATATTGACCCGTATGTACCCTAAGTTTAAGACTATTGGCTCACAAAATAAAAAAAATCGTAAACAATTGGGGACCCATTTTGCCCCATGACTTTTCCCAGGACGTCAATAGTAATTTATTAGTTAAAATGGTGAGCATTGATTTTCGAACAACTTTTAGTATTTTTTTAAGGACCCACTCAAATTTTTCAGGATAGCAGTACCCTACTGGTAATTTGTGTTATTTGTGTCTAGCTTCGTACCAAATTTCGTCACCAAATTCAAATGAATCAACGGGTAAATACCCGTTTCATCTTAGCTTTATATTATATCTGATTAATTTTGACTATCCCTAAGAAACCCTGTAGACTTTCCGGGATAATAATAGTTCCAGTATGAAACTATGAAACACGTTGTGTGCTTCCTACATACCCGTTTTTATCCGTAACCTGTAATCGATGCTTTTTTCATGAACTTTAGGATTTATTTAAGGAAAATTCGGAAAACAGCTTTAACCATATTTTTCTTTAGTCTCAAAAGCATCTATACAAAGTTTCATGTCAAACGATACAGGGAATAAAAAGTTACATGCAAACAAAATGGGCCTATTTTACCCCATAAGTTAGAGTTGGGTACGTTTTTCATCCTTAGTGCTTCATTATGTCGTATGGTGTACGTATAATCCAAATTTCAAGTTTATATCCTCAGCGGTTTGGGTTGTAGCTTAAACTGATTAATTTTTGCCATCCCTAAGGAACCCTATAGATTTTCCTGGATATTATTAGTTCCTTTATTGAAACATACTGTGTGCTTCCTTCATACCAGTTTCAACCATAACCGTTCAGCTGGCTGGATGTAATTGACACTTTTTTCACCAACTTTGGGACCTTCGGGGCGAAACGCCGCAATACCCTATTTAACCCCTTAGATGAGGAAAATTCGGAAAAACAGGAAAAACGTAACTTTTATTTTGTTTGGAAAGCATGTATACAAAGTTTCAAGTCATTCGATACAGGGAATAAAAAGTTACATACAAACGAAAAGGGCCCGTTTTACCCCTTTAGAGATCGTTTTTTCAAAATTTTCATCCTTAGTGCTCCATTACGTCGTACAATGTACCTACGTTCGAAATTTCAAGTTTATATCTTAAGGGGTTCGGGCTGTAGGCTGTCTGTCAGTCAGTCACTCAGGGAAGCCTTTTATATAATAGATGTATAAATGGCTTCATCAAGAACACAAGATCACGCTGAATACGAGCTGATTCCAACAGGTTCCGTTGGCGATCTATGGGGAAAGCCTACCTATGACTGAGAAAAAAAAGAAGTAAATATATACCCCAGTTGGTCCGTATACACAGCTCATGTCAAGCCACCCTGGCAATGGCTCCCGATAAGAATTCAATACTGAAACAAATAAAATAATTAATTAATATTTATCTCATACCTCTCTGATATAAATCTATTATCACGTAGATAATCCGAATCTCTCTGCGGGATCGAATCAGAAATGAGGAGATCCGCAGACGAACCAAAGTTACCGACATAGCCCAGTGACATAAAGTGGCAAAGGGCAGGACACATTGTTCAAAGAACGGATGGCCGATGGGGCAGGAAAGTTCTCGAATGGAGACCACGGACCAGCAAGCGCAGCGTAGGACGTCCACCGACTAGGTGGACTGACGATATAATAAAAATCGTAGGAACGCGCTGGATGCAGGCCGCTTTCAGCCGGCCTTATTGGAGATCCATGGGGGAGGCCTATGTCCAGCAGTGGACATCCTACGGCTGATAGATAGATAGAATCCGAATCGGTATCATTCTCCTAGGCGATTGTGTTGTTTGGTACAAGCTGCGGATAACCCAATTAAGCAACCCTGACAGAAGCTCAGCTGCGTGAGGATTGGGTTTCGTGCAGCTGGTAGCTAACTTCACAGCCGCCATGATGTTTGATTCGGCCTATACCTATAAGTAGGTATATCACATACCTATAGAAGGTCTCACCACGCAGATCGGAAGGTTTCCACTCTCAGCTTTTACCAAATCTTCGGCGACAGCCTTGGTAAACGTATACGTGTTGGGCCACCCGCTTATCAAACTGCAATATAATAATAAATAATTATTTTTTGCAAAAAATAGCAAGACCGACTTCAGCCGTGTAATTCGCGAATATTTCGCTCGGATCGATGTAGCATTTTTCACATTATGGTTGATTTATCAAAAATGGCTTAGCCGATTTCGATAAAATTTAAATGGGACCAATTTCGAAGTATGTCCTTTTCAATACAAAAATAATTATTGAAATCGAAACATTATGAAAAAAGTTATGCGTGGTTACACATAAAAAATATATATATACGCGTCGAATTGCATACATCCCACGGTGGTTCGTCGGTCAATAAAAAATCATTAATTGACTAAAGGTACAATTGTTGTATTTAAACTTTCGCGATTTGAACACATTATTATTATATGTGTATATTACTGGACTAATCGCGCACTAAAATTACGAGATTCACGGGTAGACTCTATTATTATATATATTATCTCATTTATTTATTTTAGTGCGCGATTAGTCCCGTAGTATATAATAATAAAGATAAAATTTGAAAAAGAATAAAACTGGCACAGACTCGATGGTCTGTGCCTTTTCTTAAGTAAGTTACAATTGAAAGAATGCGACTGTACAATAGAGAGGGGTTAGTTTAAATCTTATTCTAGATATAGGTTTAAAAAAAATATATTGTTCAGTTACAGAAATGTGCTGCGAAGTCTACTGTTCGTTATGGCGGCTACATTGTCTTGGCATTTTTTCCTTACTTTCTATATTCATAGACGGCTACACATAAACAGGGGTATCTGCTTGCCCTGTACCACAGACGAAAATATATACAATGTTGTCTATGCCTGTACTAAACCAATAGGGAGTGATTAATTATGTACAAATTTTCCGGGGTCAACCCAGAATTCCAGAAAAAAATCAGCTGTTCCATAGTAAATTCTACTCGGAATCGACAAAATATATGAAACGTATGTTTTTTTCTCGAATTATGGGTTGGCTTGGCCCCATAGTAAAAGTTATTTATAATGATGATCTAAGACTCTAAGTCACCAGCCGTACAGAGCAAAAAGCTTACTCTATATAATTTTCGAAAAAATAATACTCTATTTGTTCGTAGAACCATAATATATGAACGTTGTTCATACATAATTTCGGCCGCGTTCAGTTTGATCTGACTACTTATTTATTGGTGGTAGTGATATAGAGGTAGTGACGCCCACCTTACAATTGTGAGGTCGTGGGTTAAAATCCCGGTCCCGTACCAATGAATTCCTTGTAATTTAGGTACGGTTTTTCACACCACTGGCTTTTCGGTGAAGGAAAACATCGTGAGGCAAGCTGCGTACGTCCGTAGAAGAAATTTGTGGTGTATGTGAATCCATCCACTAACCCACACTGGACCAGATTGGTAGATATGGCCCGACTACTCTTCGTAGGCAGGCCTACTTCCTGCAGTATACTATTAAAAAGACCGGTACAGTAGGTACAGTACAGTGACTATTTATTTCTTTGACTAATGGGAAAAGCAAGTCTTACCTCTCCGTCATAACACCAAGCCTCTCTTTGCTAACAGTTTCGACGAGTTTCAGCAGTGTCTCAGCCGGCACCGAGCTGGTATAGAACTGTTCCTTCACCTCGTTGCCAACACAGTCTGATGTAGCATTGCTGTACGCAGTAGATACATGCACAAATGCCCTGTCAACAATTTAAAATTATATATACCATGCTTATGGTAGCCTGGTGGTAATGCTGTGTTTGCAGCTACGTAGGTATGGAATAGGCAATTTGACAACATTGAAAATATACTATTGAGTGTAGTGTGAGTGTAGTAATCCATACAGATAATAGCCTGAAAATGACATATTTCACTTTATTTAAACTAAAATATGTCTAATTTTCGCAAATCGAACGAAATAAAATACGATATTTTTTGATATTTTATCTTTGATGTAAACGCTTCAAGAAGGGCGGCAACTCTGTTGACGTCACGTGCCGTCAGATATGAACTAGCGTATTTACTAGTATTAACTAACGTTTTTTACTATTGACGTCAAAGACCAGCACAGAATGTCGTTTTTGGCGGGTTCTTGAATATCTATTCTTTAACACTGATTTTCATTGTTAATACATTAGATCTCTCGGAAATATAAATGTGGTATGTTTATTATGTACTAACAAATAATTTAAAACGATTTCCAAAAACTAATCAAATAGTCTATTGCGAGCGCTTTGCAGCTATGTGTTATTATGGAATTGTGAGCGAACAAAAATGTAGCTTTTTCTGCCCTTGACCGACATTTTGTTTCAAAACATGTCTACCAGAGATGCATAAGGGTGCGTAGCTAGCTAGCAAGGCTTGTTTGTAAGATCTAATAGAATCAGTGAATTTATCTAGGCTTAGTAGAGCGAGTCTAGGTTAGGTTAGCTTGACCGACACTTTGTTTTAAAACATGTCTACCAGAGATGCATAAGGGTGCGTAGCTAGCTAGCAAGGCTTGTTTGTAAGATCTAATAGAATCAGTGAATTTATCTAGGCTTAGTAGAGCGAGTCTAGGTTAGGTTAGCTTGACCGACACTTTGTTTTAAAACATGTCTACCAGAGATGCATAAGGGTGCGTAGCTAGCTAAAGTAGGGACAAGAATAGGTCACTTTTGACATTTCATCAAAATTCAACAACGTAACCTTGTAACGGCGGGCTTAAAATAAGAACTGCACAATTGCTTAACTTTTTTCAATTACCTAGGTACGTTTACATATTTATTGTAATAATGACCGATACGAGTAATTTTACGATTTGCTTTCACTAATAAACCATTCGAAACATAATAAACAATTTCTGATCTAAAGAACTGAACGTCGTTACAATGTTGCGTCAGTCAACCCTTTTTCTTTTTAAACACTAGGGATGTTACTCTAAAAATCGAAAGCTGATAGGATTGTAAGTTGAATCGAATGCAATGATTACTTGTGAAGAAAAATCACCATAAATTTATAACCACGTTGTGATTATAATAAAACCTAATTATACATATTTATTATTCTTTTAACTAACTATAAAAATACAAAAAAATTACTAAATAGAAAGGTCATTGATGTTGGGTGCAATTTAGGTGGATGTTGCTGGCAACACCAGTGCCTGTCGATGACGCATGTCATGTCGCCATAACATGATGATGACGCAGTCTTTTGTTGTTGTGCGAAGTGACTGTGCGTTTTTGGTGTGCTCTCTGTTATTTTCTTCTGATCCGGCTTTTTCATTGAACTGATCTTACTGACTACGTTTACCTGGCTATAAATTGGACTCCGATTGCTTAACGATTATTAAACAAGAAAAACATTACAGTCTTACTATGTCGAAACGGGGGAAAACTCTAAACAGTCAATCTCGCGAACTAGTGCTGAAATTGTACAATTATTTTGGACGTGAATCAGTTAACGATGGGCCTCTTTTACCATTGAAACCACCGAGAGAACGCGTTGCCGAAGCATTGGGAATAGGGAAGAAGACAGTAACTCAAATTCTGAAAGAGAAATACGGACCATCAGGCTCAGAAGATAATACTTTACGTACACCGAAAAAACGAAAGAGGGACAAGAAAATTGTTGACGTTGATAATTTTGATGCTACTGCAATTCGCAACCACATTTATGGATATTACTCGAGAAAAGAATATCCTACACGGGAAAAGCTATTGAGTTCGTTAAAAGGCGCAGGTTTATTTTTTGGAGGCAAATCGTCTCTATCAAAGGTTTTGAAATCGATTGGCTTTAGATTTAAAAAATCCGACAAGCGGAAAATCCTGCTAGAACGCTACGATATTATTTTGAAGAGAATAACATTCTTACGTGAGGTAAATAAAATTACGGATTGGGACAATGTCGTGTTTATTGACGAAACATGGTAGAATGCGAACCATACGGTTGCGCGGACATGGACCGATGATACAGCGGCCTCCACCTCAAAAGTTCCATCGGGAAAAGGAGCCCGACTTATTATATGTCACGCGGGATCAGCTTCTCAAGGTTTTATTCCAGACTGCCTCCTCGCATTCGCCTCTAAAACTACAACAGATTACCATGAGGAAATGAACTTTGATGTTTTTAAAGAGTGGTTTGAGAAGCTGCTAGTCAGCTTAGAAAACCCATCGAAAATTATAATGGACAATGCTCCGTATCATTCTGTACAAGTTGATAAACCACCAACTCAAGCAAATAAAAAGCAAGAAATTGTCTCGTGGCTGGTAAGAAATGGTGTGGAGGCAAGTCCAACTTTATTAAAAGTTGAGTTGTTAAATCTGGTAAAAGCAACTAAGCCGTCCAAGCTCCGCTATGTAATCGATGAACTAGCCCTAGAGCATGGACACGAAGTTATTCGATTGCCTCCCTACCATTGCCAGTATAACGCCATCGAGCTTATTTGGGCACAAATAAAGGGTCATGCAGCGCGGAACAATACTGAACCACCCTTCAGTACTGCTAAAATGATGACTCTGCTACAAACTGCATGTGCAGAAGTCACTACAGAAGACTGGCGAAAAGTCGTGGAGAAGACAAAGAAAATAATTTTACAAGATTTTGAACGAGATGTGAGAATAGACAATATTATTGAAAATGAATTAATAATATCTCTGAGTGCTGACAGCGGTGATGAAGATAGCAGTTCCGATAGTTCAAGTGAATAAAAGCAATTTTTTTGTTAAATTACGTAGGTACTTGTCTTATTTTGCTCCTTTAATTTATGAAAGAAAAAATAATAATGGGACAGGGATTCGCATGATCATTTTTAAAATTCACATATGTTTCAAGTCTGTATCGATTCATTCGATTCATTCATTTAATCGATGTTTTTAAGCAGGTCACCTCACTATGAATATAAAACTGACATCTGTCAAAAGTGACCTATTTATCTTGTCCCTACTTTAGCAAGGGTTGTTTGTAAGATCTAATAGAATCAGTGAATTTATCTAGGCTTAGTAGAGCGAGTCTAGGTTAGGTTGGGTTAGCTTGACCGACACTTTGTTTCAAAACATGTCTACCAGAGATGCATAAGGGTGCGTAGCAAGCTTGCAAGGGTTGTTTGTAAGATCTAATAGAATCAGTGAATTTATCTAGGCTTAGTAGAGCGAGTCTAGGTAAATGAAGCTAGAACTCGACTGTATGCTTTTTTGTGTGAATGTTACACAATTACTGCGCTAACTATAAAGCGATTTTGATGAATTTTCTTTTGTTTGGTAGTTCACACTTCATATACATGTTCTTATTAATTGGCTAAGCCATTTTTGAAAATTCAACAATAATGTATAAAATTTCACATTGAAGATATTGATTCGTGCGAACTACCCGAATTCTGTTCACGGTTGAAGTGAATTACGCCATTTTTGGCGAAAAATAATTTATGAGGCAGAAAATTGTCTTACTTGAGTTTAGTGCAAGCTCTTCCCAAAGCCAGTGCTTCTCTAGTACCTCGGACATTGGTGAGAGCTGCCGTCCGAAGCTCCTCATCGAACCTAACTGTGGCTGCCACGTGGAATATTACATCTATCTAAAAAATAACCAAAAAAATTTGAATAAATGTGTTTGCCAGTTATAACCTGGAAGGTAATATGTCCGCACCTAGGTACTAATATCGCATTCTACGTACAAAATCCCAATAGTTCGCAAGAATCGATGTAGGTACCTATTTACATCTACACTAATATTATTAAGAGGAAAAGTTTGTATTTTTGTGTGTGTTCATTCATCCATCCATCAGCCAAAGGACGTCCACTGTTGGACATAGGCCTCCCCTATGGATCTCCAATAAGACCGGTTGGAAGCGGCTTGCATCCAGCGCGATCCTGCGGTCTTAATGAGGTTTACGTCCACCTAATGGGTGGACGTCCTACGCTGCGATTGCCGGTACGTGTCTCCACTTGAGAACTTTTGGACTCCACCGGTCATCAGTCCTCCGCGCTATGTGCCCTGCCCATTGCCATTTCAACTTGATAATCCGTTGGTCTATGTCGGTAACTTTGGTTCTTCTACGGATCTCTTCATTCTTGATTCGATCCCGCAGAGAGACTCCGAGCATAGCCCTCTCCATAGCTCATTGGGCTTCTTGGAGTTTACCTACTAATAAGGCCCATAGTGAGAGATTTGTGTGTGTGTATGTTTATAATGAAAAAACTCGAAAACTGCTGTGCCGATTTCAAAAATTATTTCACCATTGGAAAGCTACATTCACTACACCTTGAGTAACATAGGCTATGTAAACTTATTTCCACTCTTGCGAAGCCGGGACGGGCCGCTAGTGCTATATATTTTTACAATATTTTGCAGATCACGCTCTAGTCTCGCGTTAAATAGGTACCTACTATAAAGGGTTATTTCTTTCTAATCCATTAGCATCCTTTTAGGGGCTTATTCTGTACATCAAAACTGACAACTTTTGTTCTGCGACTTTTGTCAAAACTCAAAAAAAAGTTGTTGTTCCATAGAAAAATTTAGTTCACCCGCGACAAAATGTATGGAACAGCTGATTTTTTTTTGAGTTTACACACATTACTATGGTACGTCTGAATCCATAGTAGTGTTTCCTTCGGTGTTCTTGTTCTGTGATCAGTGGAGACTTTTACCTCTTCAACTATCGTGCTCCAATCGTCATTGCTGATGCCAAGCTGAAGGCTGGCCACGTCTCCTTCTACAGCCACGATCCTGGACTCCAGGTCCGGTTTCTTCTTACGGACTGGCTCGAACACCTGTTCACACATAGAGATCGATGACAATCAATAAACAAGTCTTACGGAAGTTAAATATTCTAATACGCAGCTTTAATTGCAACAAGGAAAAATAATTGATTACGTATGCAATAGGAGTTAGAGTTATTTGTGTGCAGTTTGACACTCCAGCATACTTTTTACATGACGCGAAGTATAATTATGGTACGTCACGTACCACACGATTTGACCAAATCCACTAGGGTGCTAGTGTGGGTTTCTGGATTTATATACGTCATCGGATTCAGGATATTATTATACTTACAGGATCATTTAACATATCTTGAACTCTCTCCTTTATTGTTCTATCTTTTTTCGGACGAATGAGGACAAACGCTTTCTTTATTTCGCATGATCTGAAAAGATAAAGTCAAAAATGTTCTGATAGGTAGTTTCCGAATTCAATTTCCTACGGAATGTTACTCAAGGCTACTATATAGGTGAGCACAGAATATGACTGCTGTATATCGTACCGGAACAGTTTTTCGATCAGCTTTTTCCCAATGAAACCGGTGCCGCTCTTGAGAAAGACCACAACACCTGATAGAACCGCTGCATCTCGGAGTTCCGTCGCATCCTCTATCGGCTTCAACGACTACCAGGCTACTAGGGGAACATGACTACTGTGTAGCACTAAGTTATTTCGTACCGGAACAGTTTCTCGAGCAGCTGTTTCCGATGAAGCCGGTGCCGTCCGTGACACGCTCTGTCGCAGTATATCGGCTTCACCGACTACCAGGCTACTAGGGGAACATGACCACTGTGTAGCACTAAGTTATATCGTACCGGAACAGTTTCTCGAGCAGCTGTTTCTCGATGAAGCCGGTGCCGTCCGTGACGCGCTCTGTCGCAGCCTATCGGCTTCACCGACTACCAGGCTACTAGGAGAACATGACTACTATGTAGCACTATGTAGTATCGTACCGAAACAGTTTCTCAAGCAGCTTTTTCCCGATGAAGCCGGTGCCGCCCGTGACGCGCTCTATCGCTGTCTATCGGCTCCAACAACTACCAGGCTACTAGGAGAACATGACTACTGTGTAGCACTAAGTTATATCGTACCGGAACAGTTTCTCGAGCAGCTGTTTCCCGATGAAGCCGGTTCCGCCCGTGAGGAAGACCACAGCGCCCCGGTAGAATCGCTGCACATCGGAGTTACCTCGCGCCGTCGCTGCGTCTATCGGTTTCACAAACTCCATCGATTCCATATCTAGCTTTGCCGCTGGATCCATTTTGAACTGCTAAAAAATACTGCAAAACATTCAGCTTATTGGCCGAATCAAACTTATTGGCGGTTGTGACACTTAGGAGCTGCGCAAAGGTTGGGTTTCACGCAGCTTGTAGCTAACATCGCAGCCGTTAAAAAGTTTAATTCGGTCATTTTTGTTAATTTAAAAAAAAACTGTTTTTATAGTCGTTAAAAGGAATAAATTCTAAAAGGTCACCTAGTTATTATTTTTTTTTTAATGTAAGTGGCAAAAGTGCTTTTTTTAACTACAATATAATAATAGTAAATTAACTTGTTCTACTCACACTTTCAAGAGCGGAATTACACAAATAATATATTTTCTTTAACTAACTACTATAAATGTCTTCGATGTACCTACAGGACATTAAAAATTTAAATATTTCGCGTCTACGTAACAACGGTATAGAGCGCGTTCACACTTGTACATATTGTTATAGGTACTTGATGTATATTATTCAACACACTTGCTCATAGAGTGGCTCTAATTTCACCGCAATTAGCACAGGCAATTAAGCACATAATGACACCTGTAATCAAAATGTGACTTTTTATTGCTATTATTAACATCTGTAATCAAACTGTGACCTTTTTATTGCTATTATTAACATCTGTAGTCAAACTGTGACTTTTTTATTGCTATTATTGACATCTGTAATCAAACTGTGACTTTTTTATTGCTATTATTGACATCTGTAATCAAACTGTGACTTTTTCATTGCTATTATTCACAAATGAGTTATAAAGTTTTATTTTTTATTTTATTGGTTAAGTTGTTTTATTCTTAAAAAAGTTTCCATACTAAAAGATCGTTTTCAATCGTAGGTACAAATAAATTAATGTGCCTATGAAACCTCATTCTTCTAGTCTATGGCCATTGCGCGCGCATAGGAAAACTGAGTAATTTTTCCCGCCATTCCGAAACATTTTTCACAACTCATTTTCTCTGTTGAAAATATATTTTTAAGTGTTATTTTATTCACAAGTGTGTTGAAAAACGTCGTATGCTACACGTGTGATTGGTGATTACCATCCTCGGCTCTCTTAAGCTTCTTATAGGCTCTCTCAATGGAGCCTTAGCGGTAATCACTAACATTACACTTTTGTACAATAAATATGTATTATTAACTTCTATTTTTATACTGTTGTATGTAGGGTCATGTACTCGTAATGTTCCTTTTAAATTACTTCAACTTTGAGTTCACATATGTCTGAACATGATAAAGATTTCTAAATGACAGTTACTTTATTTCGTAGGACATTTCATCACTAACAATTGGGGTGCTTAGTAATGCTAGATTATTTTTTATTAATAGACAAATAAAAATGGAGATTTTTGTCCGAAGGTACGTTACATGTCTGTACCTTGGGACAAACCTGTATGTTCCTTGGGACATAATTAGTTTTAACTATATTATTTAGCAAAAGCTTTTTTCATTGTCGGAAAATACTTTTTTTTGCGGCATGAATTATTTTAAATCGGTCTCAGAACCACTCTGGATAGTTTTCACATAACTGTGTGAAGTCGATTTTTTCAACCCGATTTCTTTGGTACACTTCTTATTTTTCCTCTTGTTTTAGCAAGGTACAAACAAAATTAAGTCCCAAGGTACAAATGTTTTCACAATTCACTTGAAGCTGGAATGGTCATGAGGCTCACTAGTCTCTAAGTAATAAAAATACTAAGCATTTGATATCATTTCACATTTTGATTGTCGCTAGTTTTCGAAATGTCCCTAGGTAAAAGCGTCCTAAGGTACACTACATGACCCTAACTATACTGTAATTATTAACTTATTCACTTGTATTATTCACTAGCTAACCCAGAATTTGTAAATAATTCTATTTTTTAATTGTTATTTTCTTATTTGTTTGTGGCTCCAACAACGTTGCCAAAGCAAGTGCGAGTCAGCATTACAATGTTTTACCATTAAATGAATATTAATTTATCGGTCAAATGTCTTGATTAATTACAATAAAAGTACATAAGAAACCTACTTTAAAAAAGTGATTGGATCATCCATGGACCACTGAAGGTCTAAACATAATGTTAATTTTTTTTTGCCAAAAATAGCACAACCGACTTCAACATTACAATCTACGTACATATATATATATATATATATATATATATATATATATATATATATCAACAGTATATATATATATATATATATATATATATATATATAAGATATATTATATTTATATTTTTTTCATTATAATATAGATATAGATATATTTTTTTCATTTTTTTCATTTCAAAAAATTAGGTTTTTCTTACTAAAATCTTAATTCGGGATATACGTTTTATAGACGGCCCGCCCAGCTGTAGATGTATTGTGTTTTGTCGTAGAAAATAAAGGCATCGCCCTAGAAATACATAAAGGTACCTAAAGAAAATGTACTGCCCTGCAGCGGTTAAGGTGCAGTAAGAGCTTTTGCTTATTTTTCTTTTTGCTTTTGCTTTACCGGATTTTTATGCGGTTTCGAGAAGACCGTGAAATAGTTTTATAAACTGATTTCATTTGTTATTAAAACAAATGGTCAATGAAAAGTCGTGGTGGTCTAACAGTAATGAAGCGCCTTACAATCGTGAGGCCGTGGGTTCAAATCCCGGTCCCGTGACAATGAATTCCTTGGAATTTATGTACGGGATTTCACACCACTGGCTTTTTGGTGAAGGAAAACATCGTGAGGTAACCCGCATACGTCGTCCGTAGAAGAAATTCGATAGTGTAGGTATGTGAATCCACCAACCCGAACTGGGCCAGCGTAGTGGATTTGGCCCAATCACTCTTCGTGAGTAGGCTTACGTCCTGCAGTGGACTATTAAAAGGCTGGTACAGTACAGTACAATACAAATATTGAATGTTTTGTTGTGACTATGACACTTACGACTAATAAAACTAATTCTAAAACAAGTAATTATTCATTGAATAATAAAATTGTATTGTAATACTTAAATAATTTATATAACAATATTTTTTTCAAGACACTTGCTCGTGGCTCTAATTTCACCGCAATTAGGCACACGATGACACATGTAATCAAACTGTGACTTTTTCATTGCTACAATTCACAAGTGAGATATAGAGTTATTTTTTTATTTTATTTGTTGAGTTGCAGTTGTTTGTACCTACTATTGAACACGATATTTATTGTATCGAAACTTTTTTAAAAACAAATTTAAAAAAAAGTTTCGATACAAAAAAGATCGTGTTCAATAGTAGGTACAAATAAATTAATGTACCTTTTGCTTGTTCATTTCATGTAACTTCGTATTTAAATAGATAATTTCAACTTGTAACTACGTGTACTGTTGAATATTTTTTAGTATTATTTTATTTACAAGTGTGTTGAAAAACGTCGTATGCTACACGTGTGTATTGATGATTACCGTCCTCGGCTCTCTTAAAACCCTCAACCCTCTCTCTTAAATGGCGCCTCATTTATTTTATTTAAGTAATTAGTTAATTTGCAGTATGTAACATTATTTTATGTGTTGGATAGGCAAGTACTTAAACTAGTGAATTATTTTTATTTTTTTAATTAAACAGTTTATACGTGTTATTAGATAAAAATGGTACATTTTACAGAAACCATTGATTACTTAAGAATTATCTTATTTCTGTAACTGCATTTAATATAGTTTAATGAAATAAAATGGGCAAATGAAAACTGTAGTAGATACCTACTGTGATAGTGTTTTTTTTTTCAGTCTTTCTAATATTTACCTAAAAATCACTATAAAGTGGAATACTACGTTTTAAGCGCTGCAGGGCAGTGTACGAATCCAGGTATATGTTAATAGTCTAACTGACGGACTAATTATATTCTTTTGTCATATAGCCTACTAGCTTTTGCCCGCGGCTTCGCCAGCATGATATTTTGATTAATGAACTATCACAGAAACCTTTTATTTTACCAGGATAAAAGGTAGTTCATGACACTTTCCGACCTTTAAACTATATCTATACAAAAAATCAAGTCGATCCCTCCCTCTATTGTTGTGTGAAAGAGTAACAAACAGATCAACAAACACACTATCGGATTATTAGCAAGGATTGAATTTTATTTTAATTAGATAGGTACTTGCCAAGACAGCCATTGTTTTTTGACGTGATAACGTCTTATAAATTGATGAATAAAGTGATATATAAAGATACACGCACGATAAACAGTCACGTTGCGCCTGAGCCGAGCGTGCAAACGAGAGCGTGGAACATGGGATAGAGAGACAAGATCAGCCTGAGCGTTCGGCTTGTTCCAGTTGTAGATTCAAAAATGTTTTTTTATGACGTTACCACGTAAAATTATTGTCCATCAACCAACTTTACAGACAACCAATTTTTTTTTCTTAATAAGTATTATATGTCTTCCTCTTTGTCGTCATTTATTGCAAATCACTACGCAGTAGCAGAAATTAAGTATTTACGAATAATTCATTTGAATAACTTAGGTAGGTACGTAATTCAATTAATTATAATATTGATTACATCAGCATTTAAATATAATTAATTTCATTGTAAAAAATTGACACTGTCATAATGAAATTACATCATTCGCTGCACAAAATCTCAATAAAAATAAAATAAAATTTATAAAATGAAATATCATTTAAAATTAAAGTTAAATTATACTGGAAATTGTATTGGATGGATTTATGTCCACTCACATGGTATTTTAAATCGACTTTACTCACCATTCGCATAGCATATAAGATGAATGTAATAATTACTTATTAACTATGATTATTTTGTCACAGTAATAACTCAATTATGCAAAGTATAATTTCTCAGCTGTTCTTTAACAAATATAAGTGCGACAAATTATATAATATTATGTAGATATCTTATAGCAAATATTGCTAAGATAATGTCTTTACCAAATATCTTTAGAATATATTTAAGTATATTCATAAGTTCAGATATATATTGGTGCACAAATCTATCTTTGTTGATTTTTCATTGAAATTTTACGACATATTTGGCAACTTATTACTCTGATACCTAACAAAAGGGACATTAATACATTACACAAAATAATTGTGTTACGCAAAAAATGGCATAGTCAACTTCAATCACGTATAAAATCGAAAAGGCACGTTTACTGGGTATAAAAATAATATTTAATTAGGGGTCCCTAATTTATTATATTTTTAGGGTTTATTGTAGTTAACATTATTATAATTAGGGTTCCCTAATGTTTCGCACACATTTTTTGCCAAAAATCACTTTAAAACTATTCGTATAATTTTCATTCCAAGAACTTTACATTTTAAAAATGTTTTATTTTACAAACAACGTTACGTATATTATTTAGGTATTGTAAAAATATCTTATTGTGACAAATTTTTTATTTTACAAAATATGATATTTTTGTACTATAAATATGACGGTGTGTGTTGCATTTATAGTTTTTGAATAACAATAAATGTGGCAGTGTGTGTCGCCTCACTCGACGTCGGACCTATTTTTATAACTTTGCCCTAGAATTTGGTATGTAACTTACCCTGTATTAACTATTAATACATTTAAGGTTATACACGTGTATAACCTTTTTTGGTTTATTTTGTTTTTGGAAAAATCCACAGCAGCGGCATGGTTTTTTAAACACTTGATTTAACATTATTTTAAATATAAATTTAATTGTTTGTCAAACGACACTTCATAAATTAATAATGTGTCAAGTGTTGGTTTTTTACTAAACTTTTATTAGTTACCATAAATGAAATTTTTGTAAAATACAACTTTATAGAATGTAAGTTTGTTAAATATTTTCTTGTGTAATAATCATTCGGTTACTCGTGAGTTTGTCAAACGTTAGTTATCACATGCCTGTTTTTGAAAAGAAGTTTGTGTAATGGACTTGTACCGTAATTAGTCCATTAGTAAGGTTATTAAAAAATGTTGGATACTTATATTTCCTTTCGTCAATCAAACAACACATAAAACAAGTTTTGGCGAAATAGTACATTATGGTAATTATGGTACAAGTGTGTAATGTTGGTGATTGCTGTTGTGACACAGTTGTGAGTAAAATAATATCTACTTACTAAAAAATATTTTCAGCAGTGAAAACGAGTTGTGAAAAATGTTTCGAAATAGCGGGATAAATTCATCGGTTTTCCTATGCGCTCGCAATGGCAATCGGCCATAGACTAAAATAATGAGGTTTCATAGGTACATTAATTTATTTGTACCACAGACGTATTTGTACCTACTACTGAACACGATCTTTTTCGTATCGAAATTTTTTTTAAGAACAAAGCAACTCAACCAATAAAATAAAACTCTATAACTCACTTGTGAATAAAGTCACAATTTGATTACATGTGTCATTAGGTGCCTAATTGCGGTGAAGTTAAAGCCACTTTTTGATCAAGTGTGTTGAAGAGTTTTGGCGGGAACGCGGAAAAATCATGTCGCCTCATTGTATTATTTTGTTAAACTTGTGTTTTTATCAGTGATAATTAGTGAAAAATGGTGGTATTTCGTTGATTATGAGCTGATTTACGTGCATGAGTGTAGGCAAGTGATATAATGTGACGTATCATGTTCTTCCGTGTTGTTACCAAAACTCCATAGACGCCTCTAGTAAAGTCTCCACTGCTTTACTGAGGTATGACTTTGACTATGATTGGACTTGACCGCGACTTTATTGGACTATGACGAGACTATGACAGTGACTATTTTGATAAAATATAATCAAAAATTATTAAAACTTAATACTTGACACTGGCAAATGCACAATAATGCGACGCCAAAACTAAGAAGAAGAAGAAGAAGTGTGTTGAAACTTAGTATTATTTAAGTAAGGATGAACAAACGATGTGTAATTCATACTACTGGTATAATGATGATGAATATTCTGTGATTATTAACGGAAATTCGATTTTCAAGGTAATTAATTAATTTAACTACCTACTTAACAGTGGTAATTTATTTCACTGTTGGAATACGACGCGCGACGTGCGATTTTGGTTGTTGGATTTAATTATTTAACGCTGTTATTATGCTTTGTTGTAGTGCATTTAATTAAATATATATCGGCGCGTCCGCCAGACTGTCCCGACAATCTTCTTCATCCATCCATTGAGGAATCTTTATAAATAAATAGGCAACGAGTTATCAGAATTCATTGTATTCTCCTTGGATAATTTAAGTAATTTCAGTCACACGTTTTATATCTCAATTATTTTAACCTCTAATCAAGGACTTTGTATACTATCTGGACTGCGCACAGACAAAATTTGGCTCAAAGTTAGTTTAGGAAAATTCAACCTTAATGCGTTGCAACAAAACATATATTCCTTTGTAATGGCATAAGAGAGACGCTGTGCCGAGTGAGACTTCCCAAAGTGATGAAGTTGTCCCGCTCGCACTATTGCCATTTCGAAACGACACTTATATATGGTAGAATTATTACATGTAAAGCCGCGGCAACCATTTCTTAGTTTTTTTAACAATGTAGTTTGTTAAGATTTTAGTTAAAATTGCGAATAGATGCCAATAAACAGAGTTTGATATTTATTTTGTATGAATATACCAATGTCTTTACGATTAACGGTTATTTTTTAATTTTGACTAGAGTATCACCGTCGATTGCAAATGGCGTACTATGGTGTATACAAAGAAGTGTAGTAGGGTGACTATGCTGGACATATTTCTTAAACATGCTGGGTGTACAATAGGGAAGTTTCCTTTATCATAAAAACTTAAAATAATTATGTACATTTAAAGACGTTAGAAATGTATTAGACACAGTGAAAAAATTACTCGAATATCTTAATAAATGACGGAGTTATGGATGTCTAAGGGTACTTCTTCGAAATTTCATTCTTTGACTGCTTCATCTGGCCACAATTTTATTTCACTTTCAGCTCTGTCGCACATGTTCATATGTAAAAAAAGTAACCAAAGAACATATATTTCAATGAGGGACTTGTTTTTATTAAGTAGTTTTTAAGATATCTACGTTCAAATATTTTGTGCCCAGATGAATCAGAATTGATTACAGATGAATCAGAACAGAACTGAAAATGAAAAACTATGTAATTTGGCTGTGTAATAAGGAAATCTAATCATATTTTACATAATACGTACATAAAATTTTAACACTATAACACGAAAAAAAGTTGACGAATGAACAATATTTCTTGTATTACATTTTAGAAATCTAAAAATTGTAATACTTAATTATAATTCTTATATTACCTGGGTAAACGAAAACATTTTAAATTACATAAATGAACTATTACTAATATTTGTTACTGATAAATAGGTACATGAAAGTTAATAATTAAGAAAAACGAAACAATGTTTGAAAATATTATCAAAGATTTTCTTATACAAAAAGCATACTATAGTGTAAAAGATTTTATGTGTGACAAAAATTCATTGCGTAACCTGACATGTGACAGTATCTGTAAATGAAAATGTATACATTCTGTTCTGTTAGTTTTATTGTTTTATGTTAATTTATATTTATTATTTACTTTTGACATTCATAAGTGTGCATTATTGTACCTATGTGAGAATAAATGAACTGAACTGAACTAATAGTAAGTATAGTAATTGGTACATTGTATTATCTTTTCTGTTTATTTTTTTCCACGTACAATTCACGAATCCTGTTTATTATATAATGAAAAAAACACAAAATTAAAGTAAGAAACATGAGAACAACTTCAATTAAATGGAATTTTTGACAGTAATCTTCCTTGGTAACTATCACAGAAACATAATTTTTCTTAGTATCGTTAACTATAAATATTGAAGTCACATTTAAGTACTACAAGAAATAAATCTTTAGCTTTTTGCAAGGGCCCGAGCTACTTTCAATGTCATCTTTAAAACCTTTTTCTTGTTGACGAGATCTTGATTTTTTAATGGAAGATTGAGTAATCATACCTTCGCCAGCAGTGTGAGACTCTTTTGTAAGTTTATTTTACTGAAGCTTTTAAAACACAAAAATGCCCTCATCGTTTGAATCTGAACAATCATCCACGTTTTTCTGAAGAAGGGTCGATAAGACATCTCTGGTAAATTTTGGAGTAATATTTTTTTTCATCGATTGACGTAGTTTCTATCTAAAAACTGTCGTCATCGAGGTCTTGTTTGGCTATATAAGCTATATTCAAAGCTTTTCCAGTATGAATTTTATGATTTATATGGCGTTTTGACCATATGAATCAGGCCAGATGAATCAGGATTTTGCCGTAATACATGGATAACTCATCATACATACTGAATTCAGTATTGTCATTTTTCTACTTGAATCTATAACCCAAAAGCATTACACGAAATACAGATTGAAGTTGTAAAACCATAAAATAAATTTTATAAAACAGGCATTGTAATCATAATGCCACCTGAACTAAGCACAGATGAATCAGACATTTATCTTTGTAACTCCGGGATCCAAGCGAACCAGCCGTATATCCACCTTCTGGCTCGTCTGTTGCACGACTGGCTTCCCCCTGCGCGAGAAGTCAGGCTCTCATCATCATCACCCGACCAAGCACGGTCAAGCGCAGCATACGCCACATTAATCAGTATTATATGCCGGACACTTCTTATTAGCCTATTTATAAACATACTAAGGTAGTTATAACTAATACACATTTTTTTTGTAAAAGTGCAATTCATTTCCTTTCGATATAATTATAATTTAAAATGATTTACCAAAGGGAAAATGCGATATCGACCATTTTCTTTCGAAAAATGGCAAGCGGACGCGGTATATGAATCAGGAGAACAAACTTCAAATATTTTTAATTTATACTTGGACTGCAATGATTTGAAAAATATCACTTGTCCCAGGTAGAATTAAAGGTAAACTGTATAGAAAAAAAATTACACACTGTTTTATTTGTTGGTTTCAGAAAAAAACCCATAGACGTCCAAAATTTTGTCTTCGAAGAAGTACCCCTAAACATGGCCGCATGAAATCAAAAAACCTCGCGACGGATTTACGCGTGTGACGTCATCCGGCTTCAGAGCCGCGCCGTGGGTTAGGCGAAAGTAAGGAAAAAAGGAAATAAAGTGCTTCATTCTATACCGGGTATTTTTCTAAGCCACGAATACGTTCTAGGATATCATTGTACTTATTTTTATGTTATGATCAACATTTACTATGGGACTAACCCCCCAATATTACGAATAAAAGTCAGCATTTCCATAAATCCTGTCGTGAGTAAATGAACTTAATTTCTAAATGGAACATAACTTGGCGTGTGTACCTAGTGTACTGCGGTTATTACATCTGTATATTATATATTGACTAGTAGTTTTCCAAGTAGTAGACCTCACAAGTATACATTTTGGTGAAAATTTTCTGGTAATCAGTTTTCAAAAATGCACTACTTGCACAGGCATATGATTGTATATTATGACCAACTTTTACTATGGGACTAATCCCCTGTACAGGGTTATCCAAAACTTCTTAGCCTAATATTTGTTCTTATAAAGTATTTGTAGGTAATAGGTTATTCAGGACTTATTTTTTAGTTCCGAAAATGACAGATGTCAGAGTGACAGCTGCCATTATATGGCAAATTATTATAGAATTCATACTAGAGTAGCATGACAGATGTCATCCGAAATGTAGATCTCGTTGAGCTCTATCAATTTTGTGCCTAAAGTAACGGTCTAAAAACGACAATTACGGAGATAAATCACTTTGAAGAGCTGTCATCCAAAATATAGATCTTGTTGAGTTCTACAATGGTCTAAAATCGTTTGTTATAGAAATAAACCGCATTTAAGTTTGACAGCTGCACTTTGAGACCTAACATGTCATCCTAGTATGGATTTTAGAATATGCTTTGTTCAGTCATTTTTAGGGTTTCGTAGTAAAACGAGGGACCCTTAAAACTTCGTTATATCCATGTAACGGACGGACGCCGTTTATGAACCATATTAAAACTTTCCCTGAAAATTGTTTTGAGCACTGTAGTCATAAATTTTTAAACAAATTATTAATTTTTTAAAAAGGAAAATTGAATTATTTAAACATTAGAGGTCATCGACCTCACAAGTATATTTCATACAAACAAACAAACAGGGACACTTTATTAGACAACCACATAACTTTAAAAAAAAAAACCAATTACGGGGACAAAACAATACAATTTATAGGTTTCTAACTAGTGGCCTTATCGCTTTAAGCGATTTCTTCCAGGCAACCAAGAATTCATACTAAATTACGTTTTCTTAGTAATCTTAAAAAATGATTTTTATCATCATCATAATCATCGTCACGTCTGCGAAAGCCTATCATACGCATGTCTCGACACGCACTTGACAACTTATTGAAACTAGAAAATAAAAGCCCTGAAAATAATTATTTATAGTATTTTATTAGAACAAAATATATTACGCTTCACCAGTTCTAGCTAGCTAACCCTGTATAGGGGATCAGCCCCAAACTGTGACGCCAAGGATAGCCACCCGGCCTATACAAACTTACTTAGTCCCATAGTAAAATTTGGCCATAATATACAATAATATCTTAGTAAAGAACCTTAATATTTTTATGATTAAGTATATATTTACCTGTGAAAGTTGTGCATTTTTGAGAACTTATTACAAGAAAACGTATACTTGCGAGGTCTACTGTTTTGGGAGCTACTGGTTAATAGTTACAGATGTAAAAACCGCAGTACACTAGACACATACACCTAGTCTTGTTCCATCTACACTTCTACACTAATATTATAAAGAGGAAAGATTTGTATTTTTGTATTTTTGTATGTAATGATTAAACTCAAAAAGTACTGGACCGATTTTAATAATTCTTTTTTCATTAGAAAGCTACATTATCACTGAGTAACATAGGCTATTTTAATTGCAAGAAAAAAAATACGGATCCTTATTAAAACTATAATAATGTTACCCAAGGTGTACAAAAATGCCTAAAATATTCTTTACATCGCGTGCGCTGCGAAAACTATTGATGATGGAATAAAATAATGTACTACGACTTTATAGAACACACCATAATTTACAAAAAATGTCGCGACAGCATATATCTAACTATTATGGTTAAGCGGTAATAACTGTTCTTTTATTCTTAAAAATTTATTGAAATACCGTCGCAGGAAAAGGATCTTAATTTTTATTTTGGTATTAATCCTTATCAAAATAAATTATTTCATATTCAAGACTGTTTCAATAGCTTTATGCGACTTTTTAAATTATTTAATTCAGACATTTTATTACAAAGATATCACGAGTTCAAAAATGTAAGTATTATAAAAGTTCCGTTTCGCCGCTCTCCCCGGTTGGCAATTCATGTACTTTGTACAATGTACGTAATACAAAATTCACTTCGAGCAAATATCTATAGAGTCACAATCGTGAAAAAAAGTGTCCGAGCCAAAATCCTGCCCAAGCTACGTAGTGGGCAGGTTTTTTAGTTAGTCGTAAGGCGATTCCAAGCCGACTACACCGCCGCGCGATGCCAAAGTGTAAAGGCACTTATTAGGTGACATAACGTCGAGATTCGAGGAAACGGGTCATCGAGAATTGAGAAGGGTGCTTGGGCCATATCCACCACCAGTGCCAGGGCCCAGTGTCGGTTGGTGCAGATTGCCACACAATATTTTCCTTCGCCGAAAAGCCAATGATTTGAAATTCCGTACATAAGTTCCAAAGAAACTCATTGATACAGGATCGGGATTTGAACCCACCACGTCATGATTGTAGGACAGGCGTTACTACCACTAGACCACCAAAGTTATATATCTCCGCCATTAGTGTGTCGATTTATGTTTTATTGGTAGTAAATAGGTATGCAGTGGCGTAGCGTGCCTTGGAGGAGCCCTGAATCAAACAGGGTAGTTGGGGAGCCCAAATCACTCATTTCTCATAAAAGAAACAAAAATGCTTGCATTAAATTGAAATAAATATATACCGCCTTACCGCAATAGATTTAAACACGCTTTAAACACTGCCGCCGTACAATTTGTACTGTTAAACATTGTCTAAAGCCTGCGTAAAACTTTTGTGGTAAGACGGTTATTTATAAGTTGTCACTTCCTCCTAGAAATTGAGCTAGCCAAACAATTCAAATTAAATATACACTTTTCTTGACTTTTTTTCAGGAAATTGATAATTGATAATGAATAGAATACCTATATCAGCTAAGTAAGTCTAGCTGAAGACGATTTCAGTTGTTATAAAATTTCTGCCTCTTAGGACAACTTTTGGAAGAATGTTTAACCCGGGAAAAAAGAGATGATTTTTTTTCGGGAACCACGAGATTAAGTGACATTGTGGATAACATTTTTTTGCTTACACAACAAGGTTTTGCTTACACACGTTAAGGCCCCTGTAGCCCGGGAGCCCCGTATTATTGACACGGCTGATACTGCGGTAGCTACGCCCCTACACATAGTATCTGAAACGAATTGTCGATGGGACCTTAAAGTTCTCGAATCTAGACAATGTATTGGCAAGTGTAGCGAAGGTCTTCACGTGAATCTAAGATCTGGTCGTGACGTCCGGAACACGTTGGATGCCAGCGCTTTGATTCCTTCCATCACAGCTCTTTGGGTTAGCAAGTTGAAGAGGCCTTAGGTAGGGCACACAATTCGTAGACGTAGAACTGATGTCCACTGTTTTTCAAAATTCTCGAGTGAAGACAAGATCAAGAAACTAACTTACGAGTACATGGGTAGAATGTATAGACTGTGGGTCTCTAATATTTTAACGTCGCTTTCATTCTCATCATTGTCATTTTCTGAAATCAGGGCTATATATTATGTACAGCCACCCGACACATACGAACTCACTTTTATTTAGATATGCCAATACCTACTATCTCTTTTTTATAACTTTGAAAAGTTTAAGACTACTGAAACTCTCGCGATTTGGGTAGGTTTTAACTCATAATAATGGTTCATCGGGTATGTCTAGCATGTGTGTGGCGCATACCTACATTACGTGTTAAGTATATGTATAGCCAATCATACCCGGGCAAAGCCGGGACGGGCAGCTAGTTTAGAAATAAAGTTCATTTACTCAAGACAAAATTATGGGAATGCTGACTTTTTATTCGTTATATTGGGGAGTTAGTCCCATAGTAAATGTTGATCATAACATAAAAATAAGTACAATGATATCCTAGAACGTATTCGTGGCTTAGAAAAATACCCGGTACAGAATGAAGCACTTTATTTCCTATTTTCCTTACTCCCGCCTAACCCACGGCGCGGCTCTGGAGCCGGATGACGTCACACGCGTAATTCCGTTGCGAGGTTTTTTGATTTCGTACGGTCATGTTTAAAAATTCATAACTCCGTCATTTTTGAAGATAATTGAAAAATAAAAATACCATAATTTATTTCAGACTTGGTGTAATTTAATAAAAATAAAACTAGAAAACGGGAAACTTCCTTATTGGTGTATAGTCGTGGTTGTCATTTTTATTTTTTTTTGGGTTGTAGATTTCAAAATTGGCATCCATATTGGAATTAAAAACGGCAGACGTCACTTTTTTGAAAAAATCATGGGTGTAGTTTTCGAGGTTTTTTGGGGTGTAGATTTCAAAATTGGCATCCATTTTGGAATTAAAAACGACAGACGTCACTTTTTGCTAAAAGTCGCGATGGGTGTCTCTTTTGAGGTTTTTGGTGGTGTAGATTTCAAAAATGGCATCCATTTTGAAATTAAAGATGGCGGACGTCACTATTTTGAAAAAGTCGTCATGGGTGTCGTTTAATAGGTTTTTGGGGATGTAGATTTCAAAAATGGCATCCATTTTGAAATTAAAGATGGCGGACGTCACTATTTTGAAAAAGTCGTCATGGGTGTCGTTTAATAGGTTTTTGGGGGTGTAGATTTCAAAAATGGCATCCATTTTGAAATTAAAGATGGCGGACGTCACTATTTTGAAAAAGTCGTCATGGGTGTCGTTTAATAGGTTTTTGGGGGTGTAGATTTCAAAAATGGCATCCATTTTGAAATTAAAGATGGCGGACGTCACTATTTTGAAAAAGTCGTCATGGGTGTCGTTTAATAGGTTTTTGGGGGTGTAGATTTCAAAAATGGCATCCATTTTGAAATTAAAGATGGCGGACGTCATTATTTTGAAAAAGTCGCCATGGGTGTCGTTTAATAGGTTTTTGGGGGTGTAGATTTCAAAAATGACATCTATTTTGGAATTAGAGATAGCAGATGTTGCTTTTTTGAAAAAGTCGTCATATGTGTTATATTTTGAGAATTCGGGGGTTTATATTTCAAAATTGGCATTCATTTTGGAATTGAAGATGGCGAACATTACTTCAAAATGGATGCCAATTTTGAAATATACACCCCCAAAAACCTCGAAAACTACACCCATGACGACTTTTTCTAAAAAGTGAGACCGCTATTTTTTTATTACAAAATGGATGCCTTTTTTTACTATGGAAGCCTTAAAATTCAGTTAACTACGGAAGTCTATTCGTGGACAAGTTTTCGTGATTAAGATTTTTCGTGATAAGGTCTATTTGTGACAAAGTTTTCCGTGAAAAAATTTTTCGTGGTTAAGTACTGACACGGGTTGTGTGTCAAGATTGCATCTATGAAGTTTAAACGTTGTTCAACACCGTAAATATGGATTCCAGATCATTATTGTCGTCACAAAAGTGAAGGAACTCATCGAGATCTACATTTCCGATAATAGCTGTCAAACTTGAAACTGAATTATCTCCGTATATATTTGTCGAATCCATAAAAGGATCCGCATCAGTTATGGTGATTCAATGTGGTAATGATTTTATACCATCTGACCCAACAATGTTTCAGTGTGGCGTGGCGTGGGTTAAGCGGGCGAGGAGATAAATTGCTACATCACGAACAATCAGTTTATTTTACAGAAGATTACGTATGATTACAATTATAGAGAAAACTTTAAGCGAAGGACATGGCGTTCCGCAGCGTAACGCACGCTGCCACTGTTTTATCAAGAATCACAACTCGAGCCATTCTAAACACAGTTCACCATAACCTGTCCGAACCAGCTCTCCTTACCACTCTCAAGTGACATCTGTAAAGTCATCATCGCATTTTCCCGCCCATCGGCCGATCATGCGATATCACTTTAAAACCTCCTTGGAACCAATCAGCAGCGTTTGTCACAAGCGTTACCCCAGGAATGTTGCCACTACCATTCCTAGTCCTTCGAAATTATACTAAGTGGCACTATTTAAAAATAAACTTAAAGCTATTGTCCCGTTATATTAATTCTAGACCATTGCTTTTATGGGGATTGGTTTTATAGAGATCTTCAAGGAAGGCCCATGCCCAGCAGTAGGCGTCTTATTGCTAAAGCGACGACGATGACGAAGGACGACGAGTTAGGGGTAAGATAACTGCGATTCCTGCGTGTAGTAACATTCCAAAGAAAAATTATATCCCAAGATGATCGAGATGTTTTGGTCATCCTACTTGGAAAAGAGACACAATCATCTGATGTGGTATCCTTGTCGGCACGTTTTTCTTTGCCAGTACTCAATCCTGTTTATATGATAAATCCATGCCTCTAATCAATTCCCGCCGTTTTCTACGTTTTTTTCTCAATATTAAACAAATGACAATCATATTCCATCCCAACTGTCAACCGACCATCAATATTGCTATGGCGCCTTTTTACAGTGACGTGCTGTAGGCGAGCAAAGAGCTCCGTCTTCAACCGAGAGTAACCTCTTTATAATCAATTTTTGCAAGGAGTTGCGCTCGCCCATTGCACGTGGTGTTTATAATGCTCTGGCGCCGTCACATATATATTAAGCTCCAAACATAATAATAATTATTTATCTTCAAAAGTGGCAAAACCGTTTTCAACCGTGACACCTACATAATTCTGATAGTTTGCTTAGATCAATGTACCTATCATTTATGTGTTAATTTTCACATTGTTGATATTTCAAAAACGACTCAGCCGATTACGATAACATTTAAATAGGACCACCTCTGAAGTATAATCTAGCAAACAAAAAAAAACGCACTCCGGCAGTGCCGACAGAAGTGAAAACTTGAACATATACCAGGTTCATCATCATCATCATTTCAGCCATAGGACGTCCACTGCTGGACATAGGCCTATACATACCCTATACAGAGTTACTTGCAATCAATTAGCATCCTTTTAGCCGCTTATTCTATTATACATCAAAACTAACAACTTTTGTTCAACGACATTTAAAAAATCTCAAAAAAATATGCTATTCCATAGATAATAGATACTATCGTTCACCCTCATAGAGTATTTTACAGATATCTGTGTTCACCCTCGACAAAATGTATGGAGCAGCTGTTTTTTTTTTTTTTAGTTTTGACCAACGTTGCAGAACAAAATGAAAGTAATCCTCCTCGGATATAATATACCTACTTGTGCCAAAGCTTTTTCCAATTCTCAAAGCACTTATGATAAACACATTTTTGGTTTAGCCTTGAGCTCTTCCAGCGATGCAGTTTTTATTTCTTTGATTGGTGAAAATCGATGTCCCTTCATGGGTTCATTTAGTTTAATGGACAGGAAAACGTCGCAGAAAGTCCGGCAGTCCCCAAAATTCTCTGAAAATGGAGCCTTGAGTATGACGGTGTTGTTGGTTTTAGAAAAAAAATCCCACTTTGCACTAAATTTCCGATCTAGTTATTTTTGATAAGGTTAACCACAAAACCTTTAAAAAAAATTGGATTGGAAATTTACCGTTTACGATTTATGGCTCATTTAATGAATAAATGAAATTTCACTAAACGGGTTTCAAAACATTAATCGTAAACGGTAAGTTTTACAAAAAAGTTTATTGAAAACAAAAGATGCTAAATTTTATTTTCTACAATAACAATCTCCGTATTTTTTGCCCTTAGTATGTTCCCTTGCATAGTTTCCGAGATATCGGCCAAAAACGTTTTTTCAAGATGGCGCTTGAAGCTCCACCTGGATCTGTCAGCATTTTGTGATTTTATGCTCAGTAAGTGATCCTACTCCATATTAAAAAAATAGGTCGGAAGTTTTGTGCGAAGTTAACCAAAAAAAATGACTTTTTTCCTGTACTAGCCCGAAACATGAGATAAAACTTCATAACACGAGGCAATGTTAAGCCAACGTCTTAAACTATTTTTCTGGCAGTGATTCGTTGACTTTTCAATATCGACATTTAATTATTAATTCAAGTCAATGTCCATACAAATTATAGTCAAATAATAATTATATATATAACTAACCAAAACACTATTACATGTATTCAAGGGAGTTACCGACCTGAGTCAACAACTCCCTAGTCAAACAAACCTCCGCAAAGTGCACTCTGCCTAAATGTGCCCATTATGCGCGCGGCTTGTCCCTCTGAATGGCAAGGGAGTGTGCTGCGCTAGGTACGCCCCTGACCGCGGATCCTGTCCCCTCTCTCTGAGCCGCCGACCAAGTTCACGCACGAACTCCTTGGCCTCGGAGTACCACGAACCCGCCGTCTCAACGGCAAACGGGACAAAGTCGTACGTCGATTCCATGGAGGAGTTATTTGAGGCGTTATCCTCGGGCCGCCGCCTCTGCACCCGCGCCGGCCGACAACTGGGTAGCTGAGATGTGACTCGAAGCAAATATCGAATTGTCTTTCACGACTTCTCATTCGTCATTGAGCATCTTCTCGGCCTTTTTGGAACTGCTTGTACCATTTATACACATTTTTTACGCAGAATAGTATAATTTTTGACAACATTTCGAAAGTTATAGAGCACGTAAATCCATTTTATTTAACCAAAATTTAATGCAAACTCTTTGCTCCATTTTTTCTATCACAGAAAATCGCCGAGCACTTTAAACAATTCAACACTGACAAACAAACGAGAATTGCTATGCAGGGTTATTTCTAATCAATTGGCATCCTTTTAGGGGCTTATTCTGTACATCAAAACGAACAACTTTTGTTTTGCTACTTATGTCAAAACTCAAAAAAAAATGTTGCTCCATAGAAAAATATCATTCATCCACTGGTTCACCCTCGACAAAACATATGGAACAGCTGATTTTTTTTTGAGTTTTGACAAAAGCCGCAGAACAAAAGTTTGTAACCGTGTTTTGGCAAATAGGTTAGATCTAGGTGCCAAACAACCTCATAGTTGTTTTGGCAGATAGCAATATTAGTAGTACTTAGATTTAGGCCCTTCAGGCTGATATTTCTATCAACTTTTAGACTACCTATGCCCCTCAGGCATGTAACTTGAACCTTCGGATTGTGTAAATAAAACAATTACTGGTGTATAACTACAACCTTTTATTACTATCCACAATTACCCTACGCATAAACTTTTATAATGTTGTTAGTTTTGATGTACAGTTCAAGTAAAAGGTTAGTAAATGGATGCTAATTGATTAGGAATAACCCTGTATAGTTGAGAGATTGAAACTATGAACATAATTATGATCGTGATGAGTGTACCAACAAAACCAAATAATCATGCAACCAAGTGCGAGTCGGACTCGTGCTCGAAGGGTTCCGTACCGTATTGAAGCCCCCCTGAATATATTATTTTATTTTAATCTAAGTAATTATCTTTGAAGGGAATATACAACTCAATATTTTGTGAATATTTGAAGCATTTTCCTGTTGCCGTTATTAATATCGAGCAAAAATATCAAATTTCTTTTAAGGGATAAATATTTAGTTTATTTGATTCTAATAAATATTCTGTGAATACTTCGAGTATCTACCTACCGGTTATTTTATTAATAGCGAGCGAAAGACGGCTAAAAATTCAGGTTTATTGTATGAGAGCCCCCCTTAAATATATTTTTTTCCTTTTTTTAATATTTGTTGTTAAAGTGGCATCAAAAATACATCATATGTGAACGTTCGAAATTTCAACGTTCTAGTTCACAGTTAGTGTGATACAGCCTGGTGACAGACAGACGGACGGACAGCAGAGTCTTAGTGCGGCCAAGTCACATAAGGCTAAGCTGTAGAGTTTGTGGAGTAACTTAGAAGCTTGGCTCTACATAAGATCTGACAACTTTTTGAAAGTGCGAACTGTGGTCTTGGCTATATTCCACATGAAAATGTTTTCGTTAGATTAGATTTTTAGGTGTATGTACCTACCTCGTAATTGCATCACTTATTCATGGCCGCTAAACTATTTGTCGTAAACTTACTATAAGCCCGATTACAGAGGCGCCAGCGTAAATTTAATAACAACGTAAAAAGCGTTCTCTCTATCGAATGCCTAAAGTGAAAAAGAAACAGAACTATGTTATTTAGCTATTATAATTACGCTGGCGCCTCTGTAATTGTGTAGTTTTGCCTGCTTTCTTGTTTCCTAAGAGATAATATAATCTAAAGCTTTTCAAAATCAGAGTGAATAGGTATCTTCTAGGTCTGCGTGCTTCATCTTCGACCACAACGTCGCTTACTATCAGGCGAGTTGGTGGTCATGAGCAGACTTATTCGCCAAAAAAAGTAGATAGATCAGTTTTTTACCATGGCATCTCTTTTGTCTCATCAACGATAGTTTGATCTGAATACAAATTGCATCCATCCATCCATCAGCCATGCTGCTGCTGGACATAGGCCTCCTCCAATAAAACTGGTCGGTAGCAGCTTGCATCCAGCGCGATCAGGCGGTCTTAATGACGTCGTCCGTCCACCTTGTGGGTGGACGTCCTACGCAGCGCTTGCCGGTACTTGGTTTCCACTCGAGAACTTTTATAAACCAATGGAACTATCTCGGAATAATAAACGTCTGGGTGACGTTAGTTTCTACTTCAAATTAATTAATAAATCATTTGAAAATCTATAAATAATTATATTATTTGCATGAATATTCATGTTAGATTACATATTTAAATGATAATCATAGAAGAATTATTACATTTCTAAATCGGAAATACACTAGACGGCAGGCTGAAGTTTATTTAGGTATATTCAGTGAACAAAACTTGAATTCATAGTAATTTAAGTACTATCGTTAAAGTGACATTCAACAAAATATAAGGTAATAGTTAATAATCTTAAGGTAATAATTATTTTACGCATTATTTACCGACACCGTGTACAGAATACGAATTAGAGTGTACAGTATTAGACAATCTTAAGAGCTTGTTTCTTCTAAAGATATGCCATACCTAACAGCATTGTAATGTAAACACAGTACCTATAGGCTCGCAGGCTCATACCTACTTTATTTTTTATTTTTATATTTTTAAAATCAGTAAGTTTTATTATGCCGGGGGTAGCATTCACAACACTCTTGAGATACGATTTGATCATTGGGTACAATTATATTGTGATATCATATTTATTGTTGTATTATCATGTTATTGTTATATTGTGTTGTAATTTTTTGTCTTTACGTGGGTAATTTATTTGGTTTGTATATATCTTTTTTTTGTATATTTATCCATAGATGTGGTAGAACCGACTTGTTTTTTCTTTTCTGTTTATAAATAATTTATAGGATTAGGTCTGTTATTGGATGTTTATATGTATTTGTACAATTAAGTTTAAATATGTTTTTGTGCTGTTGGCCTATAAATAAATAAATTAATAAATATTTTGATATATTATGTAGTTGTTTTAAGATATTTTCTGTGTGTAATGAAGTGTAAAATAAGTAAAGTTTTGATTTAAACTGTAAAGTTACTAATTAAGAAAATAAAAAAATTGAAATAATTAAATTGAATAGTATACACGAATCGATGTGACATCCATAAACATTATCGATGATTTATCAAAAATAAAAATAAAAAATAAACGGGACCAGCTTGGGTGTATAGTTTATACCTATTTGAACTAAAAATATTTTTTTAAATCGTTCCACAATTGGCGAAAATGTCGATTAACATACACAAATAAATACCTACATAAGTACATATAGACGAACGTAGTACCTCCTCCTTTTGGAAGTCGGTAAAAATAATCTATATCATAAGTAGGTAGGTATAGCCTTTTATTGCATAAAATGTGTAAAAAGAAACGAAAAATAAAATATAATATATTTTGACGAGACAACGTCTTATAAATTGGTTTGCCGGGTGACACTTCAAGAAACTGCGTTACGCTCCGCTCACGTTATGCGCTCACAATGAGAGCGAGTGAGAGGCACGCGTCATGGTTAGCCCGCCTAAGAGCGAGAGAGACAGACATTTTCATCCTTCTTCCTACTATACGTATGAATATTCACATTAAAATTATTTTACCACTCAAAGTCGTTGTCACGTAAAACTTTCGCCCGTATACCGACTTTACAGGCAACCAATTTTTTAATGAATAAATAAAATAATACTTAAGTTGTAGTTCTCCGAGTAGTTATTAAATTTTTCAGTAAAACTGTGCTCAAAAATTTATTTTTTTGCACATGCCAAATATTCTTAATTGGAGTAGTCGCAAGATTCAATTTCTCGGTATGAATCTTCATAAGCATATTATATCTTGAGTGTCGACTCGCTCTTGATCCATTTAACCAAATATATATAATAATAAATATATATAATAACTAGTTTTTACCCGCGGTTTCACCCGCATACGCAATATATCATTATAATTTATAGCCTATGTGTTATTCTGATATATAAGCTATATTATTGCAAAGTTTCATCTCAATCCGTTCAGTAGTTTTTGCGTGAATGAGTAACAAACATCCATAGATCCATCCATCCATCCATCCATCCTTTCGCGTTTATAATATTAGTAGGATATCTTGTTATAGCGCGGGAATTAAGCGAAAAATGCAACTACTTTCTAAAAGCTGAATGACAATTGACATTTATTTTTAAATTTAATTGTAATATAATATTTGTTTCTGTAATTTGACATTCCTTTTTTATTATTTTTGTTCCAATGTAATTGTATACTTATGCAGTTTTATTTCAATTGTACTTAATTTTCAATGTAATTTGCTGGACATTCACAAGTATTATACACATTTGTATCTATGTTGAGAAATAAATGAAATGAAAATTAAATGAATTTTTGGTATTAGGTTGTCATGGTTACCACCATGACAACAATACCCCGGAGTCAGTCAGCTGCAATGATTGGTGGGAATACCCGTTTGAATTTAAAAAAAAGTATTTTGCAACTACTTCTAATAGCTGAAAATGTTTGACCGCAGCTAATCACCTGAGACATGTAACAAAGCTAGTCAGTCTGGCTTTACAGCAGCGCTACTTTAAAGCCTGACTGACAGGCCCTATTACTTGTTTCATGTAATTAGCTGCGGTTAAACTTCTTAAAAAAAATTGTACGGCAATTTTCAGCTTTCTAAAGTACTGTACTGTACCATCCTTATTAATAGTCCACTGCAGGACAAAGGCCTACCCACGAAGGGTGATTGGGGCATATGTGTGTGTTTGAGGCATATGAATATGTGAATCCACCAACCAGCACTGGACCAGCATGGTGGACATGGCCCAATCACCCTTCGTGGGTAGGTCTATGTCTTGCAGTGGACTATTAAAAAGGCTTATACAGGTACAGGTACTCTCGCAATATTTGTCTACAGATTGAAAAGAAGACACACTCTGACAATCTTCACCATCGTAGAACTTTGTTGAAAAAGCTTGTAAAATGGAGATAGAAGAACTGGATCCAGTAAGGGTTTTAGAGCAGGAAATGTTGGAGTCAATGAAGCCGATTGAGGAAGCGACGAAACGCGGCGACTCCGATATCCAGCGGTTCTACCGGGGCGCTGTGGTCTTCCTCACGGGCGGTACCGGCTTCATCGGGAAACAGCTGCTTGAGAAACTGTTCCGGTACGATAGAACATAGTGCTACACAGCAATCATGTTCTTCTAGTAGCCTAGTAGTTCATCATCAGCTTTTGGAACTCCACTGCTGGACATAAGCTTCCACCAGGGAAAAGTCCGGTTGGAAACGGTTTGCAGACAGCGCGTTCTTGCGATTTTAATTATATCGTCGTTTCACCTAGTCCGT
Source organism: Hypomecis punctinalis (assembly GCA_949316475.1). Taxonomy (NCBI): domain Eukaryota; kingdom Metazoa; phylum Arthropoda; class Insecta; order Lepidoptera; family Geometridae; genus Hypomecis; species Hypomecis punctinalis. Next base: position 3,599,637 of record OX438795.1, read on the forward strand.
GGACGTCCACAATTCGAGAACATTATATCCCTATTGACCAGCCAGTCTTCGAACTATATGCCCTATATATAATTATATATTTAGCAGTAGGTATATAGGTAGGTAGGTTATATATATATATATATATATGTCTACTGCTTAATCAGCTTGCCAATCAGTTGGGCTACGTCGGTAACCTTGGTTCTTCTGCGGATCTCCTCATTTCTGATTCGATCTCGCAGAAAAACTCCAAGCAAATCTCTATAACTCGTTGTATAGTTGGAGCTTACTAATAAAGCCCATAGTTAGTGATGAGCTCTACTTGATTTGTTAATTATTTTTCAGATCATGCGATATAACGAAAGCATTTGTTCTCATCAGACCTAAAAGAGGCAAATCTATCAAGGAAAGACTACAAGATATGTTGAGTGATCCTGTGAGTATTTTATTTATTATCGTTGTAATAAGAAGACCCCAAGCAGAGGGAACTAGAATTGACAAGCTAAATGTTTACAATTTTTCGTATTTTCGTCGAAATTTGCTGGTATATTAATTTCTTATCTGAGGCGCAAAACATCGATATTATCATGGATGGTCAATGTTAAAAGACATACCTATTGGATGAAAACCAGCACTGATGTTACTATTATCACATTTCATTCCATTCAACTAGCTTATAACACTATCAGATATAATGTATAATTATAATAATCGCAATAAGCTCCAGGACGGAAGTGTTAAAGGGCATAAAGCCGCTAGTAGCTCTTAGTGAACGCGCAGCACACCTATCCACACCCTAAGCCGTCCACACCAATGTTGCCCCTCCGGCGCCAGCTCACAGTAACCTTTATGGGGGTCCCATTTAGTGGATGGCAAGTCACCACCCGCCTGAGTATTTGAAATGAGGCATTATTTGGCGGGAGCCGTAACTCATTCCATTTCCATTTTCCATGTCCAGTTTTGTATAACATCGAGAAATTCACCACAATAGCCCATTATTTTTTGATTAATTACCCAGAATAGGCTCCTTGTACCTTCAGTGACCTTCACCCTTACAACATAGCTAAATGATGTTTAAAAAGGGCCTCTTAGTGTTGGTTTTGGCTCCACTGATTCCTATCCCGATCAAGAACCCACCAAGAACCGGCCTGACCCGAGAAATGTACCTATAACAAATAAAGATATAATTAAAACTACGATAACTCGATCAGATCACATCGAAGTTCACAAAATATACGCGAAAATTTTTGATCGCAAAGTTCATAGAGACGATAACACATAATTTTAATATTTCTGCCAAATTTTAAATAAAAAAAATGCCAAGTCGATGCTAATTTTAAAACCCTATCGTGGATGTTTGTATCGCCTCAGATTGTTAATAAGGTCCGCATCTTTTCAAATATAGCAATAATAATTCGTTTTTTAATAAATTATTTCAATCTTGTCCATTCTAGTATTAACTTTTACTATTACCTAGCATATTATAGAAATGAAATTGAAATGGAAATGGGCTGGGCATATATAAAGACTTGAGCCAAAAAAGTGGGCACAAATCGTCACAAACTGGGTGCCTAGAGGCACGAAACGGAAGACAGGAAGACCGCACCAAAGATGGCATGACGATATTGTCAAAGTTGCTGGGAAGCTATGGTCCAGAATTGTGCGGAAGAGCGAGGAATGGAAGCTATGGGAGGAGGCTTTTACCGCTACTGGCGGTCCTTATACTATAGTTTAATTAATGTTATGTTTATGTAAATTGTTTATTTTTTAAGGAAATTAAAAGCTTTTTAATTTATTTATTTATTATTATAGAAAGCAGGCCTGCCTTAGTTACCCAGTGGTCGGTAACTGTGCCAAAGAGGCGTTTAATGCTTTCAAAAATGAATGAATTTTGAAAGTTAAATGTAAAAGTGGGGTACCTATTCCAGGTGTTCGAGCAAGTCCGTAAGAAGAAACCAGATCTGGACTCTATGGTGGTGGCCATAGAAGGAGACGTGGCCAGCCCCCAGCTTGGCATCAACAATTATGAGTGGAGTGCGATAGCTCAAGAGGTTGGTACTCGTAACGAAAGGGAAAAGTATGAGTCGGACTCGCCCTTCGAAGGTCTCGCACAGATCTCAAAAATATTACCAAACTAAGATGTTAATACTTTAGGGCAAAGCTAGTCATCGAGCGAACGAAGTGAGAGAGATCTTCGTTTTAACAGGGTGATTTTGCTTTCGTCTGTCCAGATCTTGGTTTTTGTCTACATGACGAATTTTTCAACGATATCTCGACGAAACTTAGTAAATCGGTTCTATACATTAATAAATTCTTCTGTAGACGGCAATTTTTGATTGGGGGGTATTTTCCTGAAATAAAGGGGGAGAATCGCTGTCGCACTATTTATCAGCCGATTTCGATAATATTTGACAAGATTATTCTGTATCTAAATCCTGACAAGATTTGCGCGAATGAACCAAATTGGTCAAGAGCGTGTTAAGATATACTTAGGCTTATGAAGATTTAGTTAAGGGTATTTGTCGCGAGATCTATTCAGAGAACTTCTATTATTTATGTTATTTTATATTTTTATCATAAACTAAAAATTACACGACTTAAATTAATTAAAAACCTGTGTTAGTTTGTACTAATGAAGCTGTTTCATTGATACCTCGCATGATACGGCCAACCCTGTTTATTGCGATCAATTTAAATATAACAGTGATCATTATAGCAAGTAAGTAATACAGTAATTTATATAACCAAAGTTACCAAAATATTGCTCCCGATATCCGCCCAGATGATTGAAAAGTTGGAATGACAGTGCATAAGACATAACGCTGAAGGCTGATGACCAATGGGACAAGTTAATTCTCTAGTGGAGACCAAGTACCGGCAAATGCACCTTAGGACATTTACTCTCATGATGGACGGATGAAATACATAGATTAAATAGAGTCAAACGCCCAATTAGACTCTAAAAAACTTGGTGTTTTCTCTAAAGTGAGAAGGTATTTCACACCAGAGCAATTACTGTTTAGTCTTTACAAAGCTATCAGGTCTTGCATGGAATACTGCTCTCACCTTTAGAATGGCTCTACCAAATATCCACTGGAAGCTATGGAGTCAATTGAGAGGGGACCCAGGAGGCTGATAGACAACGACACTTTGACTAAGTCGCAGCTGCAAAGTCTTGAGCATCGACGTAAGGTAGCGTGTTTATCAGCCTTTTATCGGATACACATTGGAGAGTTCGCCCAGGAGTTGCACAATCTGGTCCCCCCTGCCCTTTTCTTCTATCGTACGACTAAACAGACGCGACCAAAGTGCCACCTTTTTATGGCGGACGTTCCTCGAATTAGAACCAAAGGTTTCGAATCCTCATTCCTCATACGAACAGCTAGAATGTGGAACGCTTTGCCTGGGTCTGTCTTCCCGCTAAAGTACAACGTGGGTGTCATCAAATCACGAGTAATTTTTGGTATCTTCTAGGCAAGCGTGCTATACCCTAGACCGCATATCTGCTTAACATCAGACAGTATCTAGTCAAACGCAAACCTTTACGGAATAAAAAAGTGATCATCAAGACCGCAGAAATAATGCTAACCGCTTCTAACTGGTCTTATTATGGTGTATGGGGGAGGCTTAGGTATGTCCAGCATTGGACGTCCTATAACTGAGACGAAGAACGACGACTTCGAATTCCATATAGCACCCAAGTTGTACCTAATATTAACTAGTAGTTTTCCGAACAGTAGATCTCGCGACACATCGCTTTAACTGAATTTTCATAATAATTTCTCTTGTCAGATTTGGTTCATACTCGCAAAACTTGTTTAGATTTAGATACTAAACAATCTTGACTAATATTATCGAAATAGGCTGATAAATAGACAGCATGTTTCTCCCCATTCTGAAGGAAATAATAAGAATAAAAATCAAAAATCGCCGACAATAAACCGTACCAATTTTCGTTTAAAAAAGCGACCTGTAGACAAGAATCAACATCCGGACAGACGAAAGCATAGCAAATCCTCGTGTGGATGCTCTTCGCTTTGATCAATTACCTAATTAAAGTTGTCTCCATATATTCTTATACTTGTTATAAACAATCAACCAAAAAATGGCATGTATCAGATTCTGTATGTACTACGTTTTCAGGTGGATATAATATTCCACGTGGCAGCAACGGTCAGGTTCGACGAGGCATTCCGCAAGGCGGCAGCCATCAACGTCCGAGGCACCAGGGAAGCGCTGGCGTTGGCCAGGGCTTGTAAGAACCTCAGGTGGGATATTGCCAATGTATACAGAGTTATTTCTAATGAATTAGCATCCTTTTAGGGGCTTATTCTGTACATCAAAAGTAACAACTTTTGTTTTGCGCCTTTTGTCAAAACTCAAAAAAATTGGGGTTCCACAGAAAAATATTGTTCAACAAAATTTAACCCGTCGAGGATGAGAAGGGGTCATTATAACTATGTTCATTTTGTTTCGTGCACAGATTTTTATTCTGCAGTCATGTTGCTGAAAATCACAGTAGCTGTAGTTAATGAACCCATACTTATGTTAAATTTAATTTTAAATAGAGAGATCTATTACTATTTAAAATTTGACTGAATAATATAATTCCCAGGTCATTCGTCCACGTGTCGACAGCATACAGCCATGCTACTCCAGGCCGCATCGGCAACGATGTGCTAGAACAGTTCTATGACAGCCCGATGTCAGCTCATGCGCTACTGAGTATTGCAGACAATGTCAAAGATAAGAAACTAGATTCCATCACAGAAAGGTTAGAAGATATTTCATTCATTCAGAAGTTAAGAGCGGGGCTCCTGTCTGCGTCTTGCGGTCCTCGGCCAGTGTCTTCACCGCCCTGTACGACATGACATCCACCTTCTCTTTGATCTGATCTAAAAATGCCCTTCTTCCCCTTCCTCTCTTTCCTTCTACTTTTTCTTTAATTATGATTTTCATTAGATTGTCTTGTCGTACAAAGTCGCACAAACATCTTTCCCCTTATATTTTCAGTTGTGGTCATACCTAATTCTTCTTTTATTTTTACCATGTGCAGCACTTCTTGGATCGTTTTCTTTTCGGTCTAACTGATATTTAACCGGTCCAACTGATATGAGAAGATATTTGAATAATTAAAGCAATTCAAAATTAATTAATAGTAACTGAAAAAATATAAAATTTACTAACAACTAGGCAATGCAAATATACAAATCTAGGCCACCCTTAGACTGGTGAAGTTTAAAAATAAGTCCGAAAATGAAATGAGCTAACATAAAGGGGTGTGTAAAGCTAACATTTAGAATAAATTTGGACATCGCAGGTTTTTCAAAATTCCTTACTTAAGTTTATTTTATGATATAATTATTTTTTTATGTATCAGTTTATTTTATTATACAATAAGTAAATATTTTTGAGGCTAAATGAGACCCCTGACTCCTCTCTTGCCTTAACTGGCCGGCTTGGAGTAGAAAACGCAAGAGCTAAGAACCTAAGCTCCAGGGTGGAAGTGTTAATGGGCATAACGCCGCTAGTAGCTCATAGTGAACGCGCAGCACACCTGTCGACACCTGACAGCCGTCCACACCAATGTTGCCCCTCCGGCGCCAAGCTAAGGTAGCTATATGGGGGGCCCATTTAGTGGATGGCAAGTCACGACCCGCCTAAATAAGGATTATTTGAAATGAAGCATTATTTTGCGAGTGCCGTACTTCATACCATAGCCCATCTTTTTGAGTCATCAATCAGCACATCACAATAGCCCGAAATACTCTAAGTCACATCTAGCAATACTTTTAAAAGGCTAAAAATAATAAATATGTTAAAGGACCTTTCAGTGTTGGCTTCGGCTCCACTGATGCCTACCAAAGGACCAAGTTATGCTCCTGAGTTTGTGTAAATAATTATTAATATATCATTTGTTTTAGTTTAATCAGTGGATGGCCCAACACATACACATTCACCAAAGCAATAGCCGAAGAACTGGTACAAGCTGAAAGTGGCAATCTCCCGGTGTGCGTCGTCAGACCTTCTATAGGTATCTACTGTACAGGATGATTATGAATTAATTTATTTTTTTATCGAAAATGACGCAACCAACTTCAATCGTACAAAATTCAAAGAGATCGCTCGAATCGATGAAATTAATAAGCTATTTTCAGATTATTGTTGAATTTTTTTAACCAAAGATATAATGGATCATCCAAATTATTTCGTAACACGTATACAAAAGAAAATATACATTCGAATTGAGAACCTCCTGTTTTAAAGTCTGTTGAAAATAACAAAATCTTTTGAGCAAATGCACTTTATCTTTTCGTCTTGTAACATTTTCTTTATTCCTGATAGTCCAGTGCAATTACGGAAATTAATGGCAAAAAAAAATTATGTAGTTTAGGGATTATGAAGGATCGATAGGGAATACAAGTACACCCCGTATTCTGAGCATATACTCGTATTCCAATTTGAGGGATTATGTCAAGTCATTTGATGATAACGCGTTTAATTCGATATCTCGAGATCAGTTAGTTTTAGGAAAAAAATTGTGGAGATCTTTTCTCTCCTAAATAAAATTTACTAACTTTTTTATCTGAAACTTTTTTTTATTAATATTTTTCAATTTAATGCTTCCAAAAGGCAAAAAATTTACTTTACTTCCTCCCTTTTTTATTTTTCGCCATTTTCTCCCCAACCTTTTTTTTTTGTAATGTTTATCATAAAAAAGAAAGTTTATATACACCTAGTGTGTGAAGCACGATAAAAATCATTTTCATTGATTAAGCAATGCGCCATTTCTCGTTAATGGTAAGAAGTTCTAATAATTTCACATTAAGTGACTGACTAGTTTAAAGCAGTTCTCACAGATGGCGCTTCCAACAACGTAGTAACTAGTTGGTGAATATGATAGACATTCTCTAATTCGACGTCTTCGCACACAAGCGTGTCTAGCTTAATTTGGACAAAGCATCTGGGCCGGAATCCCAGAAGGATGCAGGTTCAAATCCTGCGAACGCGTCAATTTTTTGTAATGTTTATCATAAAAAAGAAAGTTTCTATACAGCTAGTGTGTGAAGCACGATAAAAATCATTTTCATGGAAAAATTGTATACATTGATTCGAATTTTGTACACGATGTGTTTCAGTATGGAGTACTTATCGGGAACCAGTGCCTGGCTGGATTGATTTAAGTTGCTTATACGGTTGTATAGGGGTGAGTACAAATGTTTTAATGCCATAGAAAGTGTAAAGTAGTATCCAATGTTTCAGAAATAAGCAGTTTAGACAATACTAAAGCGTTCATGATCATTGCTCTTGCAATGCACTTGAATTCCTGACTTTACTAAAGCATTTGTATCGTATATCGAGTTGCAAAGTAATCTAACAAAATCTACAATGCTAATCTTCACTCATGACTATTTAAATATTGGAACTTAATTTTCCGGATGCGATTTTATACCATATTTAATAAGCCATTATATTAGTAAATTATTTATTGCCATTTATGCGACTTATAAAAGTTAAATATTAGCTACTATTGACATAGAGACTCATAAGTGATGCTCATGAATTCTGGAGTCACTCAGGGACCTATGTTATGCCAAAACTATTCACCTCGTATATTCATTATGATAATATTAGAAAAACCGTTAGTGCATAAAGTTTGATGCTTCCAGGTGGTTTTTGGAGGAATATTAGGCATCCTCAGAATATTTTTGGTGAACCGTACAGCAAAGATCTCTTACGTGCCTGTAGACTATGTGAATAATGCCACCATAGCTGCTGGCTGGCAGACCGGCGTCAGGGGACTCCAAGAGCCCCTCATATATAATGTCAGCTCTACTCGTTGTGGCATTACTTATAGTAAGTTATTATCAATTTTATCATTATATTAGCAATAAGACGTCTTATTTACAAAGATCCTTATAAGTCTCCTGCAAAATCGGTTATAAATGGATTATGTCCAACACGATCCTACAATTGTATTAATCGGCCGCTATCCTACAGCTACCCTCCCTGGTCCACCAGTCAGTGGAGTGGACGTTCTATGCTACGCTTGCTAGTACATGGTCTAAGCTTCGTTCATAAATTATCCATCCATCAGCAATCTGCTGGAAAAAGGCCTCACCTATAAAGCTCCAATAAGATGGGTTGGTTGGTTGGGTTGGTTGTATTCTGCAATAAATTATAGATAATTATAGATTATAGATAAGCGGCTTGCTTCCAGTGCGATCCTGCGGTCTTAATGAAGTCATCCGTCTACCTTGTAGGTGGACGTCCTACGCTGCGCTTGTAGGTACGTGGTCTCCACTCGAAAACTTTTCAACTCCATCAGTTCTCTGCATTATGTGCCCTGTCCACTGCCATTTCGGCTAGTCGAACTGGTCGACTGGGCTAAGCGGTAACTTAAGTTCTTCTACGGATCTCCTCATTCCTGATTCGATTTTGCAGAGAAACTCCGAGCATAGCCCAGTCCATAGCTTGTATCTATGACTAACGAAGGGATGAATAGATGCATGAATAGATTTTTTTTCTTTTAACCTATACTGTCCCACTACTAATAATTATTGGAATTGTATGACTGATCTGTACATTGGTTTCTCGGTGAAAGAAGACATCGTTATGCAAATAATCCTTATACATCCGTAAAAGGATGGCGTGTGTAAATCTACAAACCACGGAACTAGTGTGGTTCGGAAAGCCCAATAGTTCTAGTTTATGTTGTTTTTTTTTTGTTCTAGTTTAGCCGTTAACTAAATAGTAGACTTAAATACTTAGCTCAAAGTATTATTGCTTCAATATTGATAGAAAATACTATGATTTCAGGGCACTTATCCGACCCGCTGCATTCAGAAAAACTCCGTAGTTTCACCCCGCTTGCCTCCTTGTGGTACCCCTACCTTTTTGATACGGACAATCACCTCCTCTATAGAATCTGGGCTTTTTTTCTGCACTACATACCAGCTTGTATAATTGATGTAACAGTAACAATTTTCAAAATAAAACTGCCCAGAGGTCTCAAATCGTAAGTATTGTATAGGTACTTTTTGTAGTGGTTAGAATTTTTCTTTTCTTTTTTCTATGTACGCTGTTGTAATTCTATTCATTGTCCTGATCAACTTTACTTTTACAACCACTTGATATGACTTGAATGAGTCCTGAAGTCTCTATGATAGGTAAAACAACTAATTTGTTTATTTTGTCACATGTCAATAAACTTCTTTTTGAATAGCTGGGTCGACGATATTGTGAAAATCGCGGGATAACCTGGACACGATTAACACAAGACCAAGACAAATGGCACCGTAAGAGAGAGACCTATACCCATCAGAGGGATAGAGAAGGCTGCGGGTGATGATGATGATGATGAATAACTGAATTCTCTTTGTTGATTTTAGAGTTAGGTTCACAAGAAAAGTTGTTTTTAACGATGGATGCATCTATCTATCCTCTATCTCTACCACTTTAGCTTACAACATTAGTATCTTAATTATAGTCAGTTTCAATGGCTCCCTCTTTTTAACTGACTTGTTGGGTTTTCAAATATATTGTTATACTATTTTCAGCGTGGTTAAAATTTACAAGAAATACGACAAGCTGTCCTTCGCTCTGTCTTACTTCTCCACAAACGAGTGGAACATTGATGACACGAACGTTCAGAATCTCTGGCGGAAATTGTCCAGCACTGATAAAACGATCTTCAACTTCGACATCAGCACCGTAGACTGGTCACATGCCATTGTCATGACAGCTCTTGGACTCAGGAAGTACATTTTGAAAGACAACTTGAAAGGGACAAAGGCAGCGGTTGAGAGACAAAAATGGATGAAGCTAGCTAACTATGCAGTGTTGATGCTATATTTGCTTGTCGTGTGGATGATCTTGAGTACTTCGTGGAGATTTATCAAGCTGATATTTTAAAATAGAAGGAGAGGTTTGTGTCAAATGATTTATAATTGGTGCGTCAGAGTGGAAGTCGCCCAAAAAACATTCGCTCAAAAACATCTATTCAAATCTAAAATATCAAAACATGTCAGAGAAAGACTAATTTTTAATTACTTATATTATTTTGAGTCGGCGCGAAACAAGAATCATACGATGGCACGACGATGATTTAGTGATCTTTGTTTATTGATCGCGCACCGTTTCTCAAGTTGACCATAAAATTGTGTGTGTATTTTACCAATTAAAGTAGGTATAAGATGGTGTATCAGTAGTTTCTGACTGAATTATAAAATATTTGTTACGTGACAGTGCTTGTGAATTCAAAAATATATAGATTTCAATGTAACCAAATTTGTTGTTTTATTACGATTTAGTTTAAATTGGTAAATATAAATATAAATAATTTTGTTAAATTTATACACCACTAGCTTTCTAGGGAAGGGAAACTTCATGAGGTAGGTAATTTGTATGAGTCTATTATTATTATATACTACAGGACTAATCGCGCACTAAAATTACGAGATAAATAAAATCCCTCATCATCCCGACATCTACCCGTGACCACGGTCGATGCAACTCGGCCGAAACGTCGGGATGATGAGGTATATAATAATAATTTGTTCAAATCGTAGTATAAACTCGATATGTGAAACCAACAACCCGCATTGGGTCGATTCAAGTTACATTCATTCATGTGATATACAATTCAAGAGCATGTTTAAGCCCTCCGCTGCGCGTCGGGCTTAAAAGAAACTCGTAGTGGAAAAAATGTACATAATTTGTATAAATTTGTACATAAATATAAAAAAATGTACATAAGTACTTTTTAAGTACCTAATCGTCAAATAGTCCTTACCATACTCGAAATAACAGTTTTTTTACGCAGATGCAATGCATCTCAATAATTGTACAGAAAATGTACATCTAAATAATACGTACAGTTTTGGTCTACGTTAGGTAAATAATGTTTTAATCACGTTTCATTATTTCGTAGAAAAATGCTCCTTGTATCTTTCACTAGCGTTGAACCTCTTTTTCTAAAAAACAAAAAAAAATCAGTAAAATTATCTCTCGCATATAATGTACAAAGATTTTACATCAGAATAACACTTACCTATAGTTTAGGTCTATATTCAGTTAACATTACATTTTGACCGACGAACCGGACCGGAGGAGGTACTATGTATAAAAATAAGGGAGGTATCATGTATAAAAATAAAAATTTGTACCTAGTACTTTTAGTTATCATCAAATGAAGGTGTTATCTAAAACTAATAATTATTTTTCGCAAAAACATGACATGGCTGACTTCAACCGTGTACAGAATTCGTGAATAGTACGCACGTATGTAGCAATTTGACATTATTGTTGATTTATCAAAAATGGCTCAGCCGATTTCGATAAAATTTAAATGGGCCCAATTTCAAAGTATACTCGTTACAATAAAAAAATATTTTTTGAAATTGGCCTTCTACCTATGTAAAATGTTATTGCGTGGTTACACATAAATATATAATATAGTATAAATAATAAAAATCGAAGTGCACAGCATTCTGGATTTGAGTGAGGTCTATGCCTAGTAGTGGATGGCCGAGTGCTAACTGTTTGCATGCTCGGCCGTGGCAAACTTCTTTCTTTGTCTACCCAAAGATCACTTAATCGGTTTTTAATCACTTTGTCTCTTTTATTTTTTTTGACACGTGACCAGAATGCTGGCATCTATTTTGGTCAAAAAATAAGCATATCAATTCAACGAGGCAACGCCGCCAGCATTCTGTCCACGTTACCCTCTGCCCCGGGTCTTTTAGATTAGTTTTATTTTAGTAATATAAGTTTTAGTTTTTAGTATTAGATTTTATTTTAAGTAGGTTAATTTTAATAGTTATAGTTTTTAGAATTAAGTTTTGATGTTTTATAAGTTTTGTTATAATATAGTATATATATTATTTTTTTATTGGAAAGAGTATACTTTGAAATTGGTCTCATTTAAATTTTATTATCCTATATAAAATTTTATTATTTTTTATTTATACCATATTTATATCTTTTTTTTTCAAATTTCATGTCAATTCATCTAGACTAAATAGTTTTCGAATTGTGAGGGGGTCAAAATATTATATTACACACGACCGCTGCGTCGCCAGTTTTCTTTGAACACTTTGGACAAGCTGCCGCGTGTCTAGATGCTACAAAACACGACAAGCTACTCTTAGGTCATAAAATAAAGCAACATAATATGTATATTATCATTTCTCGCATGCTTGGCTGCCAGAATGCTCGGCCAAAACAAATTTCTGTCCTGCTCTGTTATTATTTGGGTAGACAAAGAAAGAAGTTTGCCACGGCCGAGCATGCAAACAGTTAGCACTCGGCCATCCACTACTAGGCATAGACCTCACTCAAATCCAGAATGCTGTGCACTTCGATTTTTATTATTTATTTATTTATGCCGAATATTAGATTTTGTGCAAAAAAAGAGAACCACCGTGGCGTTACGGTGAACGCATACGATGTAAAGTACAGGGTCTTAGAACGCTTTTAGCACTCGCTCAGTATTTGAAAAAAATTGCTGTCTTTACAGTTGGCGAACATTTTGAAATAGCTGGCACGAACGCAAAATAAATGCAACCTTTGAAAAATATTCTCACAACACAACCCTCCACAGCCAACTCAGTATCACCTAGAAACCAGCTAAATATACATTTGCTACAACATAATAAGCCATTTTGAACCATTTTTGCTTGACTATAGCCGCTTTGGTATATGACTGATGACATCTCCGAGCGTGTGATAGAAGGGTACTGTTTGCATGTATAAAAGTAGCGTTTGCAGTTAACAATATATCGTTTCCCTCCTACCCCGCTTTCCCTTAATTTTTGAGTCCCGATATCTCAGGAACGATGCGACGTAGCAAAATTTCTAAAACGGAATTGTATTTTTGACTAGCTACCCTGTCCTACATCTACCCTCCCCCCTTACCCCTCTTTTTTCGGTTTCCCCTCTTCAAAAATTCTCCAGACAGACATATTGACACACTAGTAGGTACTATTTGGCACTCTGCCCACAGCTCCAGCTCTATCATCATCAGATACCATCTAGACACAAAGTGCTCGTCAAGACGAATCTACAGAGCCCAAATTCGACAGGATTATGTCTTTTTATTGCGACGTTCCAATAACCACCTTCTAGCTCCATCATCCGACCCTGGATACCATCTGGTCACAAAGTGCTCGTCAAGACGAATCATACGAGCCCTAACTTGATGACGTTATGACTTTTTATTGCGAAGTTCAAATGACCACCTCCCAGCTCCATCATCAGCCCCTGGATACCATCTGGTCACAAAGTGCTTGTCAAGGCGAATCATCCGAGCCCAAACTCGATAGGATTAAGACTTTTTGTTGGAGAATTCCAACGACCACCGTCCAGCTCCTTGATCAGATCCTGGATACTATCTGGTCACAAAGTGCTCGTCAATACGAATTATACGAGCCCTAAATCGATGGGATTATGTCTTTTGAAATACCTAATTAAAATATTAAAGTTTTGCTTGGAAACTCAGCCACGCAAAATTGTCAATGTGTGTCACATAGCGTTTGCAGGCCGCTCGATCGTGGTAAATGCCTGATTCGCGCTGGCATTTTACGGTCGATACTGTCTTAATTATGTAAAGTATGATTTCTCAGCTGTTCTTGAACAAAATATAAGTGCGATCAATTATGTATTAAGTTTATTTAAACAAATTTAATGTTGCTAAGATAAATAAATGTCTTTACCAAATATCTTCATAATATCGTAAAGTGTATTTATATATTTATAAAATCAGATATATAAACAACAAATCTATCTTTACTGTCTTTTCATCGAAATTTTACAACATATTTGGCAAATTATTACTCTGATCACAAAAAGAACACTGACTGATCTATTCACACATAATAATTATTTTTTGCAAAAAATGGGAAAACCGCTTCCAATTCCGCAAAATTCGAATAATTCGCTCAAATTGATGTAAATATTTTTTAAATTATTGTAGATATCTCAAAAACGGCTCAGCCGATTTCGTTAAAATTTAAATGATCGCCTCGAAAGTAAACCCTGTCGAACTAAAAAAGATTTTTCGATTCGTGGGCGAAAATATCGATACACATAGACAAAAAAACATACAGACGAACATGGAACCTCCTCTTTTTTGGAAGTCGGTTAAAAATAATTGTTTTTCGCCAAAAATGGCATAGCCAACTTCAATCGTGTACAGAATGCTGCTCAAAGTCACTATTCTACGCGTACGAAGTCGCAGGCACAGCTAGTCTTTAATATGTGTCTTCATTATCAGGCCAGAATATAAATAGCAGCCCACGTATACATCGACTTGAGTGAACTATTTGAATTTTGCACACCACTAAGTCGTTTGTGACATATTTGGCGCAAAATAATTAATATTTAAGTGAAAATGAACGAACGATGTGTATATCATCCGGCTGGTATGATGATGGTGAATATTCTGTAACTACTAACGCTAAATATACGATTTTTAAGGTAATTAGTTAATTTAATTACCTAATTAACATTGCCAATTTATTTGGACGCTTTATTTAACGCTGTTATTATGACTTGTGGTAAGACTGCTGACGTTTAGTCAAATACCAAGTCTGTCCACCGTATGCGGAAGAGGATGGGAAGAATGCACATGTCCATGATTTGAAATGTTGGTACGTCTATATTGTTAAGGCTGATGCTCTCGGTCAGGTGACAATTTTGTTTTGGCATTTACAGATAAACTAAATTTATATTTTATAAAAACTCATTTTACGGCCTCTAATGATGGACATAGGCCTCCCTATGGATCTCCATTAAAACCGGTTTGTAGCAGCTTGCATCCAGCGCTATTATGCGGTCTTAATGACGTCGTTCGTCCACCTTGTGGATGGACGTCCTACACAGTGGTCTCCACTCGAAAACTGTTATTTATAAATCAATAGCATAAACCAACGGAACTATCCCGAAATAACAGGCGTCTAGGTGATTCTAATTTCTACTTCAAATTAATTAGTGGGTCATGAATATTCATGATAGATGACTTATTTAAATGTTACATAAAGCGTTGCAGAATTAGTACAATTCTAAATTGAAAACATAGTTGACGAAAGGCTGAAATTGGTACCTGTAATTATTTTATTCCGTAACTAATATTTAAATCTTTGTAGTATCGTTGAAGTGATATCCAACAAAATATAAGGAGAGCACTGAACCATCTTAAGGTATTTTTAAATGAATAAATAAACTAATAACTAGTAGTTATCTGAACAGTAACCTGGAAGAAATCGCCATGGGTGATAAGGCCGCCACTTTATAATCATATGTTTTGTCGTATATGTGTACTGTACTGTACTGTACTGTACTGTATCAGCCTTTTTAATAGTCCACTGCAGGACGTAGGCCTACCTACGAAGGGTGTTTGGGCCATATCCACCACGCTGGCCCAGTGCGGGTTGGTGGATTCACATACGCCATCGAATTTCTTCTACTGACATATGCAGGTTGCCTCACGATGTTTTCCTTCACCGAAAAGCCAGCGGTGTTAAATTTCGTACATAAGTTCCAAAGAACTCATTGGTACGGGACCGGAACCGTGAACCCACGACCTCACGATTGTAAGGCGGGTGTCACTACCACTAGACCACCACGGCTTTATTATACGTATATGTGTAAACAGTGTTAATTTTTAAATTGTGGTTATAAATAAAGAGTTTTGTCTGTCTGTCTGTCTGTCTCAGACCAAATAAATTATTATAATAAATAATTAAAATAAATTATTTGGCCTGAGACAGTTACAAAGCACATTTTCAAGTAAATTTGTGCTCAAAAATATACAATTTGCAAATTTTAAATATTCTTGATTGGAGTAGTCGCAAGGTGCAATTTCGCGGCATGAATCTTCATAAGCATAATTATAATATTTAGAGTCGCGACTCGCTCTTGATCCATTTGGTTCATATTCGCAATTACTTAGACACTAAACGATCTTGTAAAATATTTCTACAATCAGTTGAAAAATAAAATAGCCCTACTCTCGCAAAAAGCCGTGGTGATGTAGTGGTTACCCGCCTCGCAATGGTGAGGTCGTGGGTTGAAATCCCGGTCCAATGAGTTCTATAGAATTTACGTACAGGATTTAACTTCACTGGCTTTTCTGTGAAGGAAAACATCGCGAGCATTCACAAGGCAACCTGCGAATGTCTGCAATGTGTTAGAGTGGTATATATGGCCCAATCGCCCTACGTGGGTAGGTTTAAGTCTTACAGTAGATGAAAAAGGCACATGTACAGGTACATACTTATATAGGTACTCTCGTAATATTTGTCTACAGATTAAAAAAAGAGCACGGAAAATTCACAAACAACTAAGAAATCACCAACAAGCCTGGCAATCTTCAACATTGCAAAAGTTTGTTGAAAAAGCTTGTAAAATGGAGAAAGAAGAACTAGATCCTTTGAAAGTTTTGGAACAGGAAATGTTGGAGTCTGAAAAGTTCATAGAGGAGGCGACGGAACGCGGCGACTCCGATATTCAGCGGTTCTACCGGGGCGCTGTGGTCTTCCTCACGGGCGGCACCGGCTTCATCGGGAAACAACTGCTCGAGAAACTGTTCCGGTACGAAATAACATAGTGTTACATAGTAGTCATGTTCCCCTAGTAGCCTTGTAATTGATGAAGTCGACTCCCTCACGGGTGCATCGGCTTTATCGGGAAACAGCTGCTCGAGAAACTGTTCCCGTACGATACAACAAAGCGCTACCAGTAGTCATGTTCCAGGACCTATTTTCCATAGCTCATTGTATATAGCTTTCTACTAATGAGGTCTTTAGTGAGCGATTAGCGCTACGTGGTTTGTTAATTATTTTTCCAATCTTTCAGATCATGTGAAATTACGAAAGCGTTTATACTCATAAGACCTAAAAAAGAAAAATCTATCAAGGAAAGACTACAAGATATGTTGAGTGATCCTGTGAGTATTTTGTCTATTATCGTAGTGATTAGAAGACCTCAAGTAGAAAGAAGTAACTAGACTAGACTAAGTAAATACAAAAATGTTTTGTAAATGTTTAGCTGGTATTAGCTCTCCCAGCTAAACATTTCCAAAAAATGTTTGGTATGCCACAACTTTTTTTAATTTTCTGGTATATTTATTACTTTTCTGACTTTTATAATTTTGAGGCCCAAAGCATCAATTTTATCTAGGATGATCAATGATAGAAGACATGTTTATTTAATGAAAACCAACACTTTATCACATTTAATTCCATTAAACTATTCTATCATACTGTCAAAAGATAGGACCTTAACTTAAAATACTAACTTTAGAATATGAAGTTCATGAACATGTAGTTACATGATAGTTACATACATGAAGTTCGCAAATCAATGTTCGTGCAAATTTCATAGAGACGATAACACGTCATTATAAAATTGCTGCCAAATTTTAAAACTCTATCGTATAAGGATGTCGACTCAGGAATGAGGACTATGTAGACTATTGTAGACGAACCAATATCCCAGCAAATCAGCAAGTTGAAATGGCAGTGGGCACTTATCTTGAAGAACGAATGGCCGATGGAGCCGTAAAGTTCTCGAATGGAGGCCACGGGCCAGCAAGCGCAGCGTAGGACGTCCACCGATTGGTGGACTGACGATATAATGCGATCTTAAGCAGGAACGCGCGGGATGCAGGCCTATGGCTGTAATAATACTATCAAATTTGAGTGATATTTGAAAGTGGAATGTAAAAGTGGAGTATTCCAGGTGTTCGAGCAAGTCCGTAAGAAGAAACCAGATCTAGACTCTAGGATGGTGGCCATAGAAGGAGACGTGGCCAGCCTGCAGCTTGGCATCAACAATTATGACTGGAGTGCGATAGCTCAAGAGGTTGGTAAAGATAACGCATCAAAAACATATTCGCCCATCGAGGATCTCGCACAGATCCTAGAAATCCTACAAAACCGGGGCCGTATTGTGGACACGTTCTGACGTTTGGATTCGCTTTTTTTCCTGCTCGCGCAAGTTACTCGGGCCACGGGAGCGAGCAGGAGAAAACACGAAGCCGGTAATACTTTAGGGAGAACCTAGCCCCATTTTAAACGGGGCCAATTATAATATAAGTATGTTTTTTACAAGATTTTATTTAGTTTTACCTGTCCCGTTGTCTGTCTGTCGGTCTGTAATCAAATCTTGCAAGCAGATTTTTTTCTACTTCCCGCTTTCCGATTGAGCTGAAATTTCGGATACATGTTTAAATTGCGTATGGTAACATGGTGCTGATCTGATGATGGAGCTGGAAGGTGGCCAAAGGAACCTTGCAATGAAACGACACAACCTCATCGAGTTTGGGCTCATTACAATCATCTTGACGTGTAGTTTGTCTTTCAATGGTAACCAGGGTCTGATGATGGAGCTGGAAGGTGGTTCTAGGAACTCTGTAACGAAACGACGCAAACCCATTGAGTTTCGGCTCGTCTGATTCGTCTTAGCGAGTACTTGTGTTCAGTAAAAGCTTGTTTTAAAAAAAGGGTCTTCTTAATTAATCGTGTATTTACATTTTCATCATAAATAAAAATTAAGTTGCCTGTTTTAGTTTGTAGGAATAAATGAAGCTCTTTCTTACTTCATACTTGTTGAGGAGTTGGCACCGTGATGCAATCAAAACTCGACTTTCCATGCGTCCTTCGATGGTAGTCGCTTCCTACATTGTGGTTGATGACTTTATTTATTAATTGAATCTTCATAACCATAATATCTCGACTCGGTATTGACCGATGCGATTGCCGCGATT
This sequence comes from Hypomecis punctinalis, assembly GCA_949316475.1. Classification (NCBI taxonomy): domain Eukaryota; kingdom Metazoa; phylum Arthropoda; class Insecta; order Lepidoptera; family Geometridae; genus Hypomecis; species Hypomecis punctinalis. The sequence continues at coordinate 3,618,385 of OX438795.1, forward strand.
CAAATTTCTCCCTTTTTGAAGGAAATAATAATAATGACAATCAGTGGATGGCAAGTCACCACCCGCCTAAATATATTGAGATGAGGCATTACTTGGCGGGTTGCTTGGCCGCACCTCATTCCATAGACCAGCTCATTATCTCGCAATATTTCAATCCAATAGCCCAGAACTGTACAAATTTCCCGTTTTTACAATTGTTTTCCTCATCCTACCACCCAAAAACAGTGTTTTTTTATAATATTTTGTTTGTAAAAGGGCCTTTCAATGTTGGCTACGGCTCCATCGATGCCCTTAAAAAACCCGGGCCTAGCCCATGATGTGGAAACATAACAATCGTGTATCTTAGTTTTTTTATAATATATGTATGTTTTATAGGTATACATTGTAAAAAACTTCAAAACTAAAAGGGGGCCTCTGGGCCCGCCGGTGGTTGAAGTTGAACTCAAACATGTGCAACAAGGTGCGTTACCCTGGAGATCCCGGAGCTTCCAAGACAGCACATAAGTAAGCCACCAAGGGGGTTTTATTGGGCGCAATTCCACATAATCCGTCTGTACCCCGAAGCAGTTGGGTATCTTACGAATATTTCCCCCTGGTAAAAAAAAACTTCTTATCTCAGAAAATTAAAATGATCCCATGGGATAGCACAAAAAACAAAATATTATTAGCGGAGTCGCGAGCAATAGCTATGAACTAGCTTTTACTAGCAATGATGCTAAGAAATTATTTGGATCAGAATTTTGTATGTACTACGTTTTCAGGTGGATATAATATTCCACGTGGCAGCAACGGTCAGGTTCGACGAGCCACTTCGCAAGGCGGCAGCCATCAACGTCCGAGGCACCAGGGAAGCGCTGGCGTTGGCCAGGGCTTGTAAGAACCTCAGGTAGGTCAATATTACGTTTTCAGGTATTTAATCAAAAGTTTTTAGTGACATAACATGAAAAATAATGAAGAGGATAGAATAGAAACTGGTTTCCGAAGTAGCCAGGGGCTATCTATATTATTATACTCTTTGGGCTGTGTCACTACGTCACCATGTCAGCTGACTGATTGGGTTTTGCGCAGCTTGTAGCTAACTTCACAGCCGCCAAGATGTATGGATTGGCCTATCGATATAATGATATTCGATGTGGCAGCGACGAGAAAATTCGACGAGCTGCCCTGCTCGGCTGTAGCCATCAACCTCCAAGGCCCCAGGGAAATGCTGGTGTTGGCCAGGACTTGTTGCCTTGTAAAATCTCTGTTGGTTATAGTATATTATTACTAGCTCTCCGAATCTGTTTAACTGAATCTTCACAAGCCTATATTTCAACTCTAAACATATCTAATATATCTCAACAACGCAGTTACCTGATAGAAATTAGTATTCAAAATTTTAGTCCATCAAAATGTCAGTTTACAATACCAGTTATTGTGACTTTAAAACTACCTTACAAATAAATTAATCAACATTATCCTTATCAACCATGCCCTTTTTACTGCAGGACAATTAAAAAGTCGCCTCACTAGCACCCCTACACTATCGATATTCCTTCGATACTCGTACGTACGGAGCGGTTTGACTCAACATTTCTGACTTGTACGGCCAGGGAATGGAACAGTCTTCCTGTTTTCCTGTTTCCTAAAAGATATAATTTAAAGCTTTTCAAGATCAGAGCGAATAGGTATCTTCTAAGTCTGCGTGCTTCATCTTCGACCACAACGTCGCTTACCATCAGGCGAGTAGGTGGTTAATTCGTTTAAAACATTTTATACATATTTTATCATCTCCAGGTCATTCGTCCACATATCAACAGCATACAGCCATGCTACTCCAGACCGCATCGGCAAAGATGTGCTAGAACAGTTCTATGACAGCCCGATGTCAGCTCACGCGCTGCTAAGCATTGCAGACAATGTCGAAGATAAGAAACTAAATGCTATCACAGAAAGGTTAGATGATATTTGGATGATAGATTTCAAACCCCGGTCCTGTACCAATGAGTTCTTAGGAATTTATGTACGGAACTTCACACCACTGACTTTTCAGTGAAGGAAAACGTCGTGAAGCGACATGAATACATCCGTAGAAGAAATTTGATGGCGGATGTGATTCACCAATTAAAATGCGTTGTGCCTGCATAGTGGATATGGCTCAATTACCCTTTGTGGGTAGGCCTACGTCCTGCAGTGGACTATTAAAAAAGCTGGTTTAGGTACAGGTATGGCCAGTTGTAATGGCAGAGGCATAGGACGGAGGATTGATGACATTGATGACCGATGGAGTCGAAAAGTTCTTCAGTAGAAAGTACGCACCAGCTAGTGTAGGACGTCCACCCACAAGTTGCCAACACGATCTCGAGTAGCTCGGTTATGCTACCCCAGACCGCGTCGGCAACGATGTGCTTGAACAGTTATATGACAGCCCGATGTCAGCTCAAGCGCTGCTAAGCATTGCAGACAATGCCGAAGATAAGAAACTAGATCCCATCACAGAAAGGTTAGAAGATATTTCATTTATTCATTTGAATTTAAGAGCGCGGCTCTTGTCGGTGGAGCAACTTCCACGTCTCGCGGTCCTCGGCCAGTGTCTTCACCTCCCTGTATGACATGACACCTATAGTTTAGTATATTGTGTTTGTGTTCGTCTTATGTGTTTATAGATTATACTGTTTGTTCCAGTGGTGAATGGTATAAAATCCAAAAACTGTTGTCTATCCAAAACAGGTAACATATCGTGCAAACATCGTGCAAATTATCTACGTGATGGCATTACCTCACAAAACATTGGCGAAATTGTGAAAAACCTTCACAGAAGCCACATCAAGAATTGAATTGAATTGACATGACACCTACCTCCACTTTGATCTGATCTGAAAATGCGCTCCGTGGTCTTTCCTTTCCTCCCTTTCCTTCTATTATGATTTTCATTAGATTGTCATGTCGTGTAAGGTGGCCAAACATAATTCCCCTTCTATTTACTTTACTAATGTTAATAATAAGTAAATATTCCCTGAGGCTAAATGTGACCCCTGGCTCCTTTCTTACCTTAACCGGCCGGCTAGGAATCTCAAGAACTAAGAACCTAAGCTCCAGGGTAGAAGTGTTAAAGGGCATAACACCGCTAGTAGCTCTTAGTGAACGCGCAGCACACCTCTCGACACCCTAAGCCATCCACACGAACGCCTATTTGAATGAGGCATTACTTGGCGGGTGCCGTACCTCATTCCATAACCCGTCTTTTTAAGTCACCGATCAGCACATCACCATAGCCTGAAAAATACTGTAAGTAACGTCTAGCAATACTTATTTTCTACTCTGTACACAATATTTATATGTTTTATAAAAATATGCAATAGGGCCTCTCAGTGTTGGCATCGGCTCCACTGACGCCTACCAAAGTACGAAGTTTTGCCTGTGAGTTTATGTAAATAAATATATCCTTTGTTTTAGTTTAATCAGCGGATGGCCCAACACATACACATTCACCAAAGCAATAGCCGAAGAACTGGTACAAGCTGAAAGTGGCAATCTCCCGGTGTGCGTTGTCCGACCTTCTATAGGTATTTACTGTGTAGGGACTTCTTACTTGGTCTGAGTGTGTAGGATGATTATGTATTAAATAATTATGTTTGTCAAAAATGGTGCAACCGACTTCAATCGAATAAAATTCAAATAGATCACTCGAATCGATGTATTATGATATTTTTGGATTATTGTTGAATTTTAGGAACCGATTTCGGTAAGATTTAAATGGGACCAACTCTGAAGTCTGAAGTAAGCTATTACAGGTAGCAGCACGTAAGTTTAGCGCTGAGGCTAGTGTGGAGGGGATGGCTGCGCATAGTGACCGCTATAATAAACCCATAAGCAATGATCCCCTCCATACTTCGCTCAGCGCTAAACTGTACCTATGATTTACCAAAAAAAAAAGGGTTTATCAAAATCAGTTCATAATTAGCGGCCTCCTTATTTGAAGCCAGTCAAATATAGAGGCTTGGCTATTTTGCTAACTGCGCATGAGCGTAAAGTGAAGATTAATTATTAACTGTTCACTAATTCTGTTATACAAATAGTTCTTGTTGCAACAAAACGGTCAAGTCACATATATTGACTAAGCTGTAGAGTTTGTGGAGTATGGACTTGTAGAGTTAAGGCGTGTAGAGTTAGAAGCTTGGCTCTACATAAGATCTGACAACTTTTTAAAAGTGCGAACTGTGGTCTTGGCTATATTTCAGATGAAAATGTTTTTGTTGGATATATCTATCTTTTTCTCTATCTATCTATCTATCTCATTGTGCTTTATTGAAACACGAGAGCAACACTTTAAAATTAATTTAAAGTTATCAAAAAAACCTTCAAAATTGATTCTTGCACTTCTTTTCATTGGGGTTCCGTATCCAAAGGGTAAAAACGAATCCCTATTATTAAGACTCCACTGTCCTTCCGTCTACATGCCTGTCTATCTCTCACCAGGCTGTATCTCATAAACCGCAATAGCTAGAAAGTTGGAATTTCTACAGATGTATTTGTGTTGCCGCTATAATAACTAATATATACTAAATATTAAATATTATTGAGTCTGACTTGCACTTGGTCTTGGTCGATTATTTCTATAGTATTGTGTATATGTGTAAAAAACTGTAAGAACTTTATTATGAAATGTGTTTCAGTATGGAGTACTTATCGGGAGCCAGTGCTAGGCTGGCTCGACTTAAGTTGCTTATACGGTAGTATAGGGGTGAGTACAAATCCTTACTAATATTGCTAGTAGTTCTCCAAACAGTAGATCACGCAGCACATCTCCTTAACTGAAACATGTTAAGGTGAATTCAAATTGGGTTTTTGGCATTTACAAATAAACTGTTCGTTGTAAGTTTTAAAAACACTCATTTGGCCCATGAACAGATATTGTTAAGGAGGTATATATACCTAGAAACCAAAATAATAGCCAGTTTATGCACAAGAGTTCGCATCTAAAAACTAAGGTGAAAATCAATTGATGCACGAAAGTGCACGAAACTGCATCAACTGATTAGTGCACCACAAATTTGGTTTTTAGGTGTATGGAACTTGTAAACGGCACCTATTTATGGCCGCTGGATAAATTTTCTGTAAAAAGCAAAAAATAAAAAATAAATGAATTTTGCGCGCTGTCAAAGATGCCTAAATATCTCGACTTTCTCTGAACCGATTTGGTTCAGACTTGTAAATAGGATTTAATATTAAACAATCTAGCTAAATATTATCGAAATCGGCAGATAAATCGCGCGACAGTAAATTTCCCTCCATATTGAGAAAAATACCCCTCCAATTAAAAATTGCATTATAGAATCTTTGTAACAAATTTCGTCGAGATTTGTTGAAAATTGCGACCTGCAAAGGAAAATCAATATCCAGACAGACGAAAGCAAAATCGTCGGCTTAAAATAGGGTCAAGTATTAAATCCGAAAGTGTCATTAATGCCAAAACTATTCACCTCGTATTCTAATTATGACCGTATTAGAAAAACCGTTAGTGCATAAAGTTTGATGCTTCCAGGTGGTTTTTGGAGGAATACTAGGCATCCTCAGAATATTTTTGGTGAACCGTACGGCAAAGATCTCTTACGTGCCTGTAAACTATGTGAATAATGCCACCATAGCTGCTGGCTGGCAGACCGGCGTCAGGGGACTCCGAGAGCCCCTCATATATAATGTCAGCTCTACTCGTTGTGGCATCACCTCTAGTAAGTTCATCATCATTTTTATCATTATATTAGCAATTATGACGTCTTCTGGACAAAAATTCTTATAAGTCTCCTGCAAAATTGGTTATAATTGGATTATAGCCAACGCGATCCTACAATTGTTTTTATCGGCTGGTACACTTATCCCTACCGAGCTATCCTCCCTGGTCCACCAGTCAGCGGAGTGGACATTCCATGCTACGATTGCCGGTATGTGATGCTGCTGAAAAAAGGCCTCCTCTATAAATCTCCAATAAGACCGGTTGGTAGCGGCTTGCATCCAGTGCGATCCTGCGGTGTTAATGAGGTCATCGGTCCACCTTGCAGGTGGACGTCCTACGCTGCGCTTGCCGGTACGTGGTCTCCACTCGAGAACTTTTCAACCCCATCAGTCATCAGTCCTCCGTGCTGTGTACCCTGCCCACTGCCGTTTCAACTTGCCATTCCGCTGGGCTATGTCGGTAACTTAGGTTCTTCTACGGATCTCTTCATTCATTGCATTGTATAATATTATTAATTTTGACAAATCTATAACCAAATTTGAATTGAATTGACTAATCTATATTGTAAAAATTCCGACCATAACCCAGTCCATAGCTCGTCTCTATGACTAACGGAGGGCTGAAATGATGAATGGAAAAATATTTTTCCATTCATCATTTCAGCCCTCCGTAATAAATAATAATATTGGCATTAAATTACTGATCTATGCATTGGCTTTTCGGTGAGGAAAGGCATCTTTAGGTAACTTGCATACATCCCGTAAAAGGATGGCGTAGGTTCTCGTGATGGGTTTCCGCCTTGTCATGGCAGGGGGCTTAGTAGCCGTGGTCTGGGGCTCCCACTGTGAAGCTAAGAGAGACTCAGGGTGGAGCCGCTTCTCCGGGCTTTTCCTCTTAGCCCTTGTAGAAGCTGGCCAGTAGGTTGGGTGCCTTATAGGGGCACCGCAACTGAGGCGGGCTGCAGTGTCGTATGGAAGGCGCTGCAGCTGATGATTGGAGACCGCGGCAGGGGAAGACTGCTGGTGTGTTGTTGCCACTGTCCCTGCCTTTCGCGACCTCGACGATGTTGCTACCGTTTGATGACGAACGCGGTGAGGCTGCAAAGGAAAAGGAGTGTCGGTATGGCGACGCGCCGCTCTGCCTATCCTCTGCAGCCGGAGTGGCAGGCGCGGGGTCACTTCAATTGACCCGTTGCACTGGGACCAGGGCGTTCGGGTACGTGTGCTGTTCGACGCCCAGTTGCTGATTTGGTCCGGAGTGAAGGATGACTATGTATGTGGTGTTCCGACACATCGACATGGGCGTGGATTGGAGCGTAAGCTCCGAGATGGAGCCCGACTGGTACTGGTGTTGGGGCCGCGAAAGCGTCGTTTTTGGACTCTCACATAACCACCCAATACCTGCCTTCGAGGTGCGGTGGTATCCATAAAGGATTTTCCCTGGGCAAAAAAATTAAGAATGTAGGTAAATACACACATCACGGAACCAGTGTGGTGGGTACTGCCCAATCACTCTAGTTTAGGCGTTTACTCAACAGAAGACTATTAAATACTTAGCCTAGAATATTATTACTTCAATATTGATAGAAAATAATAAGAAAATACTATGATTTCAGGGCACTTATCCGACCCGCTGCATTCAGAAAAACTCCGTAGATTCACCCCGCCTGCCGCCTTGTGGTACCCCTACCTTTTTGATACGGACAATCACCTGCTTTATAGATTCTGGGCTTTTTTCTTGCACTACATACCAGCTTATATAATTGACGCAGCAGTAACAATTTTCAAAATAAAACTGCCAAAAGGTCTCAAATCGTAAGTATTGTATAGGTACTTTTTATGGTTGTTAGAATTTTTCTTTTCTTTTTTCTTTGCCCGCTGTTGTTTTTATATTCATTGTTCTGAGCAACTTTTATGATGGAGTCAACCATTTGTTCTGACTTGACTGGGTCCTGAAGTCTCTACTTAGGCTGCTATTTTTATTTCTGGCCTAGGCATGAATGAATGTAGCCAGGTGCGATGTAACGTTTTTAATGGAAACTTTAACATTTTTTGGAAATTTAAAAATTTGACGTGTATTTATTTTTAAATTTTACTTAAATATATCATTCGATGCTTGAAATGGAACTGACGCGTGAACCTTTTTTTTGCTATAATTTTTCACAGTTTTCATCGTGGTTTATACGACATGGGTGCATCAATGAACTTAATTTTATATTTACATATATAAGGTATTTATTTTAGGCGCTATATTAGATTTTTTTTTTAAAATCACGCAAAGATCGTTCAAAATCAGTTGTTGTTACTGAAAAAAAATATGCAGTGAATGAAATGATTATCCAAGATCATCATACAATATTATATTGCATAATAGAAGAATCTATAGGCATTAGTATGACAAGTATCAGTAAAATATTCCACTATAATATGGCCATAAAAAAAATTGTTCGCGTTGGAGAGCGTTGGATCCTTCATAAAATTTGACAAAAACTCAGAAGAAGGCCCGTGTTGATGATGATGGATAGCTGAATTCACTTTGTTGATTTCAGAGTTGGTCCCTCAAGAAAAGTTGTTTTTAACGATGAATACATCTATTTTTACCACTTTAGCTTACAGCATTATTATTAGCTTATACATGGTTATTTCTAATCAATTAGCATCTTTTAGGGACTTATTTTGTACATCAAAACTAACAACTTTTGTTCTGCGACTTTTGTCAACTCAAAACTCTAAAAAATCAGCTGTTCCATATATTTGGTCGCGGATGAACGATATGAACGATTTTTCTATGAAACACCATTTTTTTTAGTTTTGACAAAAGTCGCAGAACAAAAGTTGTTAGTGTAAGTAGTTTTGATGTACAGAATATAAGCCCCTAAAAGGATGCTAATTGATTAGAAGTAACCCTGTATAGTCATTTTCAATGGCTCCCTCTTTTTAAGTGACTCCCAAAATGGAGGAGGTTCTATGTTCTTCTGTATGTATTTCTAAGTAAATGTTTATCGATATTATCACCAATAGTGGACCGATTGAAACAAAAATGTTATTGTTTGGTAGATTATATTTCAGAGACGCTTCCATTTAAATACTATATAAATCAGCTGAGCTGTTTTAGAAAAAATATCAATAATGTAAAAATTACTAGTCCGACCGCTTAACTCAGTCCTCGCCTGCGCGGGTACAAGGGCGCGGGGGTACACGACAAAGGAGACTGAGATAGATACTCCCCGCCCGCACATACTAGCCATTAAAAGTACTCAGTAGGTATAGCTATGACATGTATAAAATAGGGTAGATAACGAACACACGGTGCGTAAACAAATGCACACATTAAGAAGTGTCTATGGATGTTCATCTTATAAGTATTTTACCTAATGATATTTACAATAATATATATAAATATATATTTTTTTACGATATGTGCCGATCTGTCTTTATGTATTCATTTTATCATGCAAGCATTGCAAAAAATGTATGTAAACAATAGGAATGCGAAAATACCAGTTTTTATTGAGTCATAAGTCATAAGTTATTTATTGATAAAATGTCAATTTACACGTCATAATATTATAGTTATATGTATACATAACGAACATTGAATACAATGATGTAATAAATTTAAATTACAATAATTATTAGCAAAAGCTTCAATAAAAATTGAAAATCAAATAATAATAATGCAAAAAAGTCATAAAAAATCAATAAGTGGAAATTAATAATAAAAATACGATTGTCAAAATGAATCAAAAGAAATGCGAATAAAATTAAATTAATCATGTCAAACACTTATAAAATTCATCGTATCTATAAAAAGATTGCTCGACAAGCCATTTTTTTAATTTACTTTTAAAAGACAGTAGGCTTACCGCTGATGTTACATCTAAAACGTCCCTGATCTAAAGGCAAGTTATTGTACACGGTAGGAGCCATGACATGAGTCAACTTAGAGGACTTCCCGAGGGAGTGGGGGACGGCCTGCAGCTTGTGCCTGTCCCGGGTGGGGTACCTGTGCGCGGATTATTATTATATATATATTATATTGTTCTCTGTTGTATTCTATTAATGGAATGTTATTTTCTTTTTCTCTTATTTTAACTGCTTTTAATTGTTACTATGTATGACTTATTAATAACAACTATTGCGCGGTACTTCCTGTTAGTTTATTGTATGTACTTAGGTAATCAGTTGCAGAACTAGTTTGTTATATCTATGGATTCCCATATTGTTATAGTGCGGAGTGAGTGATTGCCTACCAGCACAAACCTATTTGGTTTATTGGTAGGTTTAATTAATACAAGATTTAATTGTAATATATAAAGATAAATATAAGAAAAAACATGTCTCAGCCCCCCTTTGTCGTCTACCCCGCGCCTCTGTACCGCGCAGGCGACGACTGATATAAACGGTCGGATTTATTCATGGATGTCAACATCGTATAGCGCGAACTATTCTGTACTTAACGGTTGAAGTCAGTTGTGTCATTTTTGGCGAGAAATAATTATCCGTATTCGGTTTTAAAATATCTTGTACTATTTTCAGCGTGGTCCAAATTTACAAGAAATACGACAAGCTGTCCTTCGCTCTGTCTTACTTCTCCACAAACGAGTGGAACATTGATGACACGAATGTTCAGAATCTCTGGCGGAAATTGTCCAGCACTGATAAAACGATCTTTAACTTCGAAATCAGCACCGTAGACTGGTCACGTGCCATTGTCATAACAGGTGTTGGACTAAGGAGGTACATTTTGAAAGACAACTTGGAAGGGAAAGAGGTCGCGGTTGAGAGACAAAAATGGATGAAGCTAGCTAACTATGCAGTGTTGGTTCTGTATTTGCTTGTCGTGTGGATGATCTTGAGGTTTTCGTGGACTTTGATTAAGTTGATATTTTAATTAATATGGAGGGAAAGGCCTGTGTCTATTGGTTTATACTGGAATATTGGTTTGACTGCTTCGATGAATCAGCGGTTAGTGATCTAAACTTCTGGGTCAAAGAGGCGTGGGTTTGATCCCCACCCAGGGCAAATATTTATGTGATGAACATAAGTGTTTGCTCTGTGTATGGGTAACGCCGAGACAAAAAGCTTATGTTTTGTTACTATTTATAGGAATATTTATGTATTTAAAAATAAGTATATGTAGTATATCAGTCTCTTGCAGCCATATCACAAGCTTTGCTTAGTTTGGGGCCAGAGGCCGTGTCTAAGATGTCCCAAAATCATTACATTACAATTAAAAAGATTTTATCAAAATTAAGATGTCAGAAATAGAAATAAAACATATCTGGAGATCGTCGAAAATAACTAATAATATCACATAACAGTTATGTTATATTTTTAACATTACTGTTATGTGTTATGCGTAACACATAACAGTTATGTTATGTTTTACGCGTAACATCGCGGATTCGCGGTTTAATTTTTTGTTGAAAAGGTTTTATACCAATAGTGGTTAAAATATAGGTATAAGATATAAGATGGTGTGTCAGTAGATAATCAGTAGTTTGTGACTGAATTGTAAAATATCGTTTCATACCACCCGCTCGAAAATGACTCATTATATATGTCGTACAATCTCAACGTAAAATAAGTTATTATTATCTTAATACAATCTCGAGGGCTATGGCAGGTCAATAATGTTGTATGAAACTCACTAGGGAGTTATAACCGAATTTAACCTCTTTGCATTGCACAGCAACGGGCATTGTATGGAGTATGGATTTTAAAGAATATAACATCTTTGGTTTCACTATTATCAGTTCAATTTTATAGAATAAAAAAAAACCTCTTTGCAATGCCTGTGTTAGGCCATGATAATCGAGCTGATGACGGTCTTGTGTTTTTCACGCAGTATTTACATTCTGTTTTATTAAAGGTTTGTGTGCTTTTCTATGAAAATTCGTAGGTATTTACATTCTAATTTGTTTTATTTTATTGTGAACAATACCGAGTTGCCTAGTAAGTGCCTACACTTAGTGACTTTAGGACGTAAGTATTACTCATATTCTTGGGGTATATATTTTCTCACAGGATGCATGAAAAGTAGAGTATGTACCACTAGAACCAACTATGTCTTCGTCTTGGGCGACTGGAACCATTTGGTCCAATTGTCGTCCGTGACGTAAGACACCACTTGGTTCTCTTGATACATAATCTACTGTTGCGACTTCAGACTTGGTCCTAATTTTTATGTACTTAAGTATTAAGTGTATTTTACCAATATCCGTTAAAGTAGGATGGTGCGGCCGTAGTTTGTAACTAAATTGTATAATATTTTCATTATGGATAGTAAATTAACTAAATTGACTAACTAACTAAATTGATTAACTAAATTGTGAATTAAAAATATAAAGAATTAAATGTATACAAAACGTGTTGTTTTATTACAGTCTGGTGTTAATAATGGTATATAGAAATCGAATCTAATAATTTTTTGGCATTTTAGACATGGCTTTTTAGTGAAGTTAAAGATCATGAGGTAGGTAATTTGTATATGTCTTCGAGCAAAAATCTCGAAGATTCCGTTATACAAATTTGATGACGTATGTGAAACCAAAAACCCGCATTGGATCAGTGTGGTGGTAAACAAATTGAAACCAAAAAATATAAGTATTCTTTGAACCAAGTGTAGGCCAAATTTCTTGGCAGCTGTGATGTTTGCTACGAGCTTCGGATAACCCAATCCTGGCTGAAACTCACTTCACAGCTGCGCAAGGATTGGCCTATTCGCAGTTTGTAGCTAACTATTTTAGCTAACTTTTGGGATGGCTCTGCCAAATACCAGTTGGAGGCTTTGGAGTCCATTGAAAGGCGAGCCAGGAGGCTGATAGGCAACGAAACCTTGACTGAGTCGAAGTTGCAGTCTCGAGCATCGACTTAGGGTGGCGTGTCTGTCTGCCTACTATCGGATACAATTCGGTGAGTACGCCCAGGTGTTGGACAATCTGGTCCCACCTGCCCCTTTCTTCTATCGTACGGCTAGACAAACGCGACCAAAGCGCCACCCTTTTATGGTGGACATCCCACGCATTAGAACCAAGCGTTTTGAGTCTACGTTCCTCATACGAACTGCCAGAATGTGGAACGCTTTGCCTAAGTCTGTCTTTCCGTTAAAGTACAATGTAGGTGTCTTCAAATCTCGAGTAAATAGATATCTTCTAGGTAAGCATGCTACATCCTAGACCGCATATATGCTTAACATCAGGCAGTGTGTAGTCAAACGCAAACCTATTTGAAATAAAAAAACAAAAAAACTTCGCAGCCGCCAAGAAGTTTGATTCGGCCGGCCGATACATGACTGTTTAGCTCGAGACTTAGTAATTCGCCTTCATAATCAACAAATCAGCCATTCTCCAATTTGGTGCTGTTTGCCTGATTACCGTACCCTTTATTATTTTTTATTGCTTTGAATTAACAGCCATTTTCCGATAAACAAGTTTTTACGTATCCCGAGCTTGCATAATCAGTAATACTATCACATAAAAAAATCAGTTTGAGCCAAATCAACGAAAAATAAGTAAGGGTACGGTAATTAGAAAAAAAATCGGCATATTGGAGGAAGACCAAAGTAAAAAGGGAAGCAAGGTAAAGGAGAAATAAAAACTGATAAATATCACAAAAAATAATTTGTTTATTAATTAGATTTTTTGTAAAATAAATGCTAAAAGATACGAAAAGCTATACTTAGGTCTTAAAATCATCGTCATGATCATTTTAACCGTACATACCTACGTATAATATCATTAGTCACGTACTAGACTGCCAGAATGCTCGGCCGAAACATATTTCTGTCCTGTTATTATTTGGGTATACAAAGGTAGAAGCTTAACACCGCCAAGCATGCGAACAGTTAGCACTCGGCCATCCACTACTGGGCATATACCTCACTCAATCCAGAATGCTGTGCACTTGTTTTTTATTTTATTCATTTATACCGAATATAACATACATAGCCTAACAAATGCTGCCTACTTATTAATACATACAAATAGTTACATTGTAAAGTACAGGGTCTTAGAAAGATCTTTAGCACTCACTCAGTACTTGCAAAAAAATTGCTGTCTATACAGTTATCGAAGGCAATTTAACATTTTGTGATAGCTGGCAAAACAGCAAAAAAAACTCTAATAAAATATTCTTGCAACCCTCCACAGCCAACTCAGGATCGCCCAGAAAACAACCAAATACAATATTGCTACAACATAATTAGCCATTTTGAACCATTTTTGCTTGACTATAGCCGCTTTGGTACCTTGAAGACCATCTTTTATAAGGTATTTCCTAACACCTATCGCCCATACCTTAATGTGATGTCTGAGATCGACGGTACTAAAGTCAAAGTTGTAGATTATTTTGTCTGTGTCAGACATTTTCTGCCATAACTCCTGGAGATTGGCCTCTTCAAAATTCCACTCATTGCTTAAGAAGTATGATAGGACGCCACATAGTTTATCGTATTTTTTGTATACCTGTACAAATCTGAAAATAAAAAATAAAATAGTTTTTAAAAAGTAGTCTTTCAGATGCTGTTATAGTATTTTTGCCTGGTGTAACTGCAAAAAAGAGAGAGTCATTTTTAGGGCACAAAAAACAAATTGTTTGTAGACTAAAGCCGTAAGAAATCTAGCAAGCCGTATTTTCAAAAGTTGTAATTAATGGCTATGAATGTACACCCATACATCGGCTATCCTCGTACTTAGCCATGAATAAAATTGTGTTGCGGTTGTACATTTTATCGATGGGAAATCAATATTTTCGTATGTGACAGTTGATATTCTTTTCGCAATTTCTGGAATTTTGCTTTGGTATTTTGCCAAAAATGGTTCGTTACAATGAGTATATATATATATATATATATACATATATATATATATATATTGTATATATATATATATATTGTGTATAAATATATATACATATATATACATATATATATATTTATATATTTAGTACTTGTTTTTACCCGCGGCTTCGCCCACATGATATTTTGATTTTTGACGCAATATCATTATAATTTATAGCCTATGTGTTATTCTGATATATAAGCTATATTATTGCAAAGTTTCATCTCAATCCGTTCAGTAGTTTTTGCGTGAAAGAGTAACAAACATTCATCCATCCATCCATCCATCCTCACAAACTTTCGCGTTTATAATATAAGTAGGATATATACATCTGAAAACCCATGAATTTTGCGAATAACTAAGCATTTTGTATAAAAATATTCTTAATAGACAAAGCCTTAAAAATTGCCTTAAAAAATTAAAACTTGTAGATAATATTATTTCACAGCATCTTTAAGAATATACAGCTTCTATATTCTTAAAGATGCTCTTCAGGCAAAAGCCTGAGGCTTCGTCCGCGTGGTATTTTTATTTTTGTGCTATACCGTGAGAACACTTTATATTTTCCGTCTTTCAAGCTATGTCCATATCAAAAATTGAGTCAATCCAGCAACGGATTGATTGATTGACATAGCATGAAAGAGAAACAAACCAATAAACCAACAAACACTCTTTCGTATTTATAATACTATTAGTAAAGTAAGTAATAGTAACTAAAGTAAGTAATAGCAAGTAAAGTAAGTCATACGTACGATTTCAATCCATTAGGTTTCTTTATCCTGAACACTGTCATGGCTGTGTCAATGATATACGCTGGTATATAATGTAAAAGCCAGGATAAAACCCAAAGGCTGAATCGGTCTTTAACTTGGAAGAGGTAATAGTACCAGAGACTAGCCTGTGTTGCCAATTGTCGACCTTCAGTTAACATGTGCTCCGATGATTTTTCTGGAAAAGATATTAATTTACTTATAACGAGCAAATTTTAGAAAGTCGAGTAAATAAATATATTCTAGGTAAACTTGCTACACCCTAGATCGCATAATACTATCTGACATCAGGCAGTATGAAGTCAAACGCAAAACTATATTAAAATAAATATAAAAAACGTTGATTTCGCTTTACAGTTGCTTATTCAGGGGGCTTAGTCCAGGTTTACACGTGAATTGAAATACAGTTGTTTCCGTATACTATGGCTCGAAAAAAAACCAGGAAGAACTAACCAAAATTTATGGAGTCATACGAGAACGCAAAAGTTAAAGTAAACTACGCAAAACCTGGACTAAGGGCTCTGGCAGGTTTGAGATTGATTGCATAAAGTTGTTTGAGGCCGAATCAAACTTCTTGGCGGCTGTGATGTTAGCTACAAGCTGCGGATACCCTAATCCTAACTGAAGCTCACTTCACAGCTGCACGAGGATTGGGTCATCCGCAGCTTGTAGATAACATCACAGCGGCCAAGAAATTCTATCTATCAGCCGTAGGACGTCCACTGCTGGACATAGGCCTCTCCCATGGATTTCCAATAAGGCCGGTTGGAAGCGGCCTGCATTCAGCGCGTTCCTGCGATCTTTATTATATTGTCAGTCCACCTAGTCGGTGGACGTCCTACGCTGCGCTTGCTGGTCCGTGATCTCCGTTCGAGAACTTTACATCCGCTTAGTTATGTCTCCACGAAGTTGTAAATAAATAAATAAATGTTTTACTGAATTAAAAGTTTACAAACTATACAATAATTAGGATTCACAAAAATATTTTGACGCTTAGAAATAAAAAACAAGTTACAAGTTACAAATTCTTCTTTGTGTTAAGACTGTCTGGCATCCGTATTACTAACGAAACTGTTACAGATGCCAGAGACCTTGATGTATTTTTTTGATTAATACCTATACATTAGACCCAATAAAGAAGGCGCCTAATATGCATGCGAAAGAGAGAACACTTTTACGTTGCTATTAAATTTAGGATGGCTCCTTTATAATTGGGCCTATTGTAAATTTACAAATTGCAAAAATAACTTACTGAAAGTGACATGAGGAGTAGTAATATTGTATATCAAAGGAGCTTGAAGTCCTCTAGTCCCGGTGTGCCACGCAGCCGCAATGGTGGCATTATTCACATAGTCCACTGGCACCAAGGATAGTTTTAAAGTATTGTGGACGTATAAGACTCTTATCACACCGATACCACCGCCGAAAACCAACTGAAAAAGAGATTATAATATAATTTTTGTAACCAACTTCAACCGTGTACATAATTCGAATAGTTCGCACAGATCGATGTATCATAATTTTTAAATTATTGTTGATTTTTCATAAACGACAAAGCTGATTCTAAGAAAAAGTTAATACGTACTGTTAGAACCAACATATTGCTGACTATGCAGCCCCCACTTGCCTACCGATTTACGAGTACGTCAACCAATATTAGAGACTGCAATATTTTGCGTATATAAACTCACATTTTCAATCTAAATCTCCCAGATAGTTCTCCGAAGGTTACTCTACCTCTCAGGCTACGGACCTGGGGCCTTATTGTGTAAGCGCTCTGACGTTCGGCTTCGCTTTTTCTCCCGCTCGCTCTCGTGGCGTGAGTAACTGGCGCGAGCAGGAGAAAAAGCCAAGCCGAACGTCAGAGCGCTTACAAAATAAGGCCCCTGGTTCCTGCTCGCCGGTCCTGAGAAAGAAGACTCCCAAAGGGAATCTCGCGCGCGGTATATTCTCCACCAAGTCTATTGGTCTAAGAAAGGTGCCTAGTAGAAGTGTAAAGTTTTAATGTGTTTTAAAGTTGGACTATTAAAGTGATCATCTCGAGTAACTGAGTTGTTTTTTTTTTAAACTCTAAAGCTCAGTATAACAGTACCTCGTCTGAAAATCTGATGATTTACTATATAAAAATGGATCATCAGAATTGGTTCATAATATTGACGGAGTAATCAAGCAATATACATACAATAAAAACAAATAGTCGAATTTTTAATCTCCTTTTTTTAAGTTGGTTAAAAATATTTGAAACGTATTTCGCACTGCTACATCCATTATAATATTAATTAATACACAATCATAATAAACACGAAAGCCAAGTAATTTAGCTATAAATAAAAAACTTATAGATAGGTACGTAACTAACGTAACGTTAGAGAGGTTTTGATTTCGATGTAATTTGTTCTGTATTTAAATTAAGTATTTCCGAGAAAACGCATTAATTATAGCCTGACTTTATTTCCCTTAGAGCGGTTACATTTTGAGGCTCTCATACACGTTCGGATTTGGTTAGACCCAACTAAATCCGTATCGATATTATACATGGCTATGACCGTCCCGACAATTTGCCATACGTATGTATCAACGGACTACTTAGTACGGCACATTTTTAGAATCAGTATTAATTATAACAATGCTACCGTTACAAGCCCAAGAGCGGTATTTAAAGAAAAAAAACATTTAAACAATTTTTTTAAAGATTCAGAAAACATTAACCGTTCCAAAGCAAGCAATAAATATGCCATACCTTATATGTATAGAACAAGTTAGGTACTTAAGACCCACATGTAAATAATATATGTATTTTTCAATGAATGATTAAGTTCGTTTTTGAAAATAGTGAACATACTCGTATGTCCCTATTTCCAAGCAATGAGATGGAAGAACCAAAAATCTATTTTTTTTAGACACAGAATACCGACCACGTTACACACAATTTGCCTTAGCGGTTGGCTCTAACCAAATCGGAAGGAATTAGGGCTTTCAGTTATAAGATGGCAAAAGTACTCACTCCAGTGGGCCCGTACACACAACTCATATCTAACCATCCTGGTAGTGGCTCGCAGTAGCTACATATAACTGAAACAAAAATAACAATAACGATATGCTTACTTCGGCAATGCTTATACTGGCTCATAGGTATTAAACGCAAAACCTTTTAAGGGCAGGTCTAGTACATCTAGACAAACAACTTTTGTACTACGGCTTTAGAAAATTCGCAAAGCAAAAATTCGCTTCTCCATACATTTTACTGCGCGTTAACGAACTTTTTGTATGAAATAGCTGACTTTTTCTTCGTGATTTTCCAAAAGTCTTAAAACAAGATTTGTTTATCTAGGTGTACTAGACCCGAACTTAAAAGGTTTTACATTTAATACCTCCCGCGGTAACCCATCCAAAGATTGACCGTGCTGAACCTTGCTTAACTTCGATGATCGCTGACAAACACCTAGTCAAACTACGCTGTAAACGCTACGAGACATCGATACAGTGCAGACCAATTAATTAATCGGAAATCCATATGGAAAGCCTATGTCCAGCAATGGACGTCCTACGGCTGATGAATGGATTATACAGGGCATTCAGACTATCAATATGAACAACTTTTACTAAGGGACAAACGTGAAAAATAAATGAGGTGGTCCATGCAATATTGCAAATCCGAATCGACAAAATGTATGAGAGATGTTTTTTCTCGGATTTCTGGTTGGGCCCATCGTAAAAGTTGCTGATAAGGATGGTCTGAATCACCTCCTTTCGGCTTAGTACACCCGTTCTGGATAACCCTGTATGATGGTTTTACGAAGAAATTAGAACTTTACATACCAATGGAAGGTCTAACGACGCAGACCGGAAGGTTGCCACTCTGAGCTTGAACCAACTCCTCGGCCACTGCTTTGGTAAACGTGTACGTATTGGGCCAACCTTTGATCAAACTGAAATGAACAATTATCTGACGTGTATACTCTAATTTAAAAAAAAAAAAAAACACCAGACAACTACATCTACAGAGATTTCTGCTTGCCCTGTACTAAACCAAAACAGGGTGATTAAGATGAAATGGGTTTCAAATTAGTCGATTATTTATAATTTTAAACCGTCATTATAAACAAAATTTACTCTGGGGATAACCCAAAATCTCAGAAAAAAAGTATCAACGGTTGAAAAAAAAAAATTGCAACTCGCAATCAGGAAAATGTAAGCTGATATTTTTTCTCGAATTCCGGTTTGGTCCCAAGTTAAAAGCTCTTCAAAATGATAGTCTGAATAATTTATTTTCGATTTAGTACACAGTTCTGTCCACCAACCCGCACTGGGCCAGCGTGGTGGATATGGCCCAATCACCCTTCGTGGGTAGGCTTACGTCCTGCAGTGGACTATTAAAAAAGGCTGGTACACAGTTCTGTATAACCCTGTATAGAGCATACACAAAGGGCATCCATAAATTAAGTGAGGCATTTTTCATGATTTTTGTCCCCCCTTTCTTCCCCTGGTGAAATATCGTTTGCCTCAACCTCCTCCCCACACCCCTAATCTCACATGTGTAACGCGGGCTTGAATGCGTCATTAAATTCACGCGGGAATCGTACGGACCCTTATACCTGAGGTCGAGCGTCGCCGACCGCCAGGATGCCTCAGGGAAAGGACGACACTCGACTAACAACCGCTGACGCCGCCGGCTCGCGAGGCGCTTGCGCTGATACAATTATTATTTGATTTATTTTACTTTACGTTGATTATTAATAATTTACCTGTGTAGTTAAATACAGATTGCACCCCTTTGAGCGTGTTTTGAACTTTCACCATCCCGTAGTTAAAATAGAGAAAATTGCCTTAAACATGTGATTTTTTTTTAGTTTTTCTGTAAGTGCTGTGATATATTTAAATAATGTATGTAGGATTAGATTTATTAAGTAAAAATTAGAATAAAAAATAGAATAAGGTTACCTATAACAAGTTGGGTCAATATTCGTTGAAAAAAATGCGACTTGTACACGAGAAAAGTTGTCCGAACTAACAATTTACAGATGAAATAAACCTAAAAACAAATCCACCTGAAGCAGAGAGTTCGTTCACTTACCCCAGTACCCCAGTTACCCTTGTTTAGTTTATTATTTTTAGTTCCTAAGTTGTAACAACTAGGTAGGTGTTTTCCATGTTAATAATGTCGCTTTACAATATCGCCGTGGTGGCCTAGTGGTAGTGACACCCGCTTTACAAGTAAGGTCGTGGGTTCAAATCCCGGTCCCGTACCAATGAGTTCTTCGGAATTTATGTACGGAATTCAATACCTTTGGCTTTTCGGTGAAGGAAAACATCGTGAGGAAACGTGCATACGTCCATCGAAGAAATCCGATGGCGTATGTAAATCCACCAACCCGCACTGGGCCAGCGTGGTGAATATGGCCCAATCACCCTTCGTGGGTAGGCCTACGTCCTGCAGTGGACTATTAAAAGGCTGTTACAGTACAGTACAATGTCTCTAGTTAAGGCCACTATTTCTTGCTCTCGCTTTTTATTCGAGCATGGTTGCCTGGAAGAAATCACCATGGGTGAAAAGGCCACCAGTTTATAATCATACTAGCTTTTGCCCGCGGTTCCGCCCGCGTGGTATTTCGACTTTTGTGTTATTCCACAGAAATATTTTATTTTTTCGACTCGATCCGTTGCTGCGTGAAAGAGGAACAATCCAACAAACTACTCGTAGTATGATTTAGTCCATGGTGTTTAATTTCTGCTTTGTGGTTATAAATAAAGAGTTATGTCTGTCTGTCCTACTCGGTCAACTAACCTTTCTGTGAGTTCGTCCAGCTTTTTCTTATCCACAGAATCAACCAGTTTCAGCAGAGTCTCCGCTGGCACAGGACTCTTATGGAACTGCTCCAGAACCTTATCCCCAGAACGGTCAACTGTTGCGTAGCTGTAGGCCGTCGATACGTGGACGTACGACCTGGGAATGTTATTTTTCATCACATCGATTCGAAAAGGACTACTTAGTTCGCCTTTAAGTGCGCCCAAAGTTGGTGATTTCTATAAGGAACTTTATAAGTGCGCCGGAATTATCTTTGCCGCACACTTTTTGAATTTGGAACAAATAAGTGCGACGGAATGATCTTTGAATTTGGAAGTATTTGTAATGTTAGTGTTCAGCGCCAAGAAAATGAATAAGTAAGTAAGTTCGTATAGGCCGGGTAGCTAGCCCTGGTGTCAAGAGTTTTTAGGCCGCCTGAAGACCTCTGAAAGAAAATGAATGTAAATATACTTAAGTTTTTATTTGTTTTATTATTAGATACCGTTTAATTTCAATTTAGTTGTTACTCTACGTTTTATTAAATAATAATAAATATGAGCGCCTTTTATTTTCTCATAGAGGTGATGAAAAGTAGAGTGTACCACTCGGGCGCAAAATATATTTTTGGCTCGGGCGACGTAGGTACTTTGAATCCCTCGCTACGTTCAGGATTCTACTAAAGAATCTACTATTCTACTCTAGAATCCCTCACTTCGCTCTGGATTCAAAAAAGCGCCCTCGCCGTAAAAATATTATTTTGCTCCCTTATGATACAATCTACTATTTATGTCGTAAAAGAAATAATATTATGGGCCTCCAGCACTCCTATCATGGCAAATATTTTTTCATTAATTTATCCCAACAAAGAGTAAATATGGTACCTAATAATAGGCATGATAACTAAAAAAATATAATTAGTATGTTCAATATACTATCAAAAAATATTAGACTTGTATTTTTTTTTAGTCAATTGGACGAAAATTGATGAAGATATAGCCCGTCAAAGTTTCTCGTGACGTCACAAGTGCCATACAAATATTAAGAACGCAGGATTTAATACGCTATAAGTTGGTGTAATATAAGCACTTCAAAGATTTGAAGCTTGCGTGGGAGGCGGACTGGCTCAGTTGGTTAGAGCGTCGGGCTAGTGATCCGAAAGGGCAGGTTCAAATCCTGCGTTTGCTTCAGATTTTTGAAATGCTTATCACAAAGATAACTCTTTGAGATAAAATCTAGTGTGGAAAGCACTCAAAATAAAATCATAACATTGATTTAGCAGTGCGTCATCTCTCGTCAATCTTTAGAAGTTCTAATAACTTCTAGTTGAGAGATAACCTGTCTAATACGGGTATCACAGGTGGCGCCACGTGTAGGTATTTAAAATATGTACTAATTAAATTGTTGATCTTTTACCCAGTCATCATGCATACTAACATTAACCACTGTCATTAAAAGTGGATAAAATGGTTCTTATCTCTTTGCTATGCTAGGGGTGCTGATGGAAAAATATCATCGTCTCTTATGAACTATTGTAATACCTATCTGTGACGTTGCCAGTGCATTGCCATTTTTGCAAGATTGTTCGTTCTAGATATAGATAGATAAGATGACCTACGAGTCCGAGACTAAGCCGCGTGACTAGTCCTCGTGTGAGTTTTTAGAAATTTCAACTTGCCAATTCGCTGACTTACTCGTATAAGGCCCATGGAAAAGTCCCACACTGACCATTGCTCGGAATGGATGACATCATTTGACATCCAAACGGCTATGATAATGTTGCCAATAATTCAGTGTTTTGACTAAACATTTTACACAATCATTGTCTAAAGATTTTTGTAACCATTTTGTCACAGTACCTACAATGTACCTACTTATAGATAAATCCACAGATGTTTTAGTTTCAAGTTAATGAGACACGTTTCCAAACCGTTTATTTGTTCGCTAAAACAAAGAAAAGTCGCCATTTTAACGACAGTAACTAAATCGGTAACATTGAATGGATGTCATCTATTAATGGAGCGATGGCAAAGAAGATATAATAATACTACGTAGCGATGGTCAGTGGGGGCCCGAAGAGATCACATTTTGTGCTATAAGTCATCACTGTAATAGGGTAATGGTATACCAGACAAGAAGATGTTACGCAATTTACTAATTTACGCTGCCCAGCCATAACGTACTGAGATCAATTTAAGCAACCAAACTTATGCTCCTATGTGAAGATTCACTCACCTGAGCTTTTTACAAGCCCTCCCCAGAGCCAGGGCTTCTCTCGTCCCTCGCACGTTGGTGATGGCTGCTGTCCGGATATCTTCGTCAAACCTGACGGTGGCTGCCACGTGGAATATTATATCTACCTGAAGTAAATCAAAAAATTGAATCTTCCTCAGTAAATGTTTTGAACGTGAATTTCGTACGTGTAGTACCTACGTAAATTTTAGTTGATAACAAGCAGAATATTTGAAATCTATTTATTAATAATAAATTGTACGATTTTCACATGTTCTAAAAATTATTGTATGGTTATTGTATGGTGAAAATTATTATTTCTTTTTCTTTTTTTCTTTGACATATCAACTAACCTCTTGAACTAAAGTGTTCCAGTCATTCTCATTGAGTCCAAGCTGAAGGTTGGCTACGTCACCTTCTACGCAGACAATCCTGGACCCCAGATCTGGCTTCTTCTGGAGAACTGGCTCGAACACCTAGCACATAAAGGCATATACACTAAGCGCAAAGTTTCATACTTCTTCCATTTCATATTTATGTTGAGAGCTCGGTTCTTGAAGTTGTTGACACGTCTACCTAGGAGTAGTCCAATTAGGTAGGTCCAAATTCAAGAAAGAGGTTAATTGCCGAATCCAACTCCGTTGGGCAGCGTTCAGAAAATTGCGAAACATCTTCTCGTCCACACACTTCATTGCCTGAAGTCAAAAGTTTTCGACCAGTGTGTGTTGCCAGTGATGACTTATGGCACTGAACGTGGTCTCTCACTATGGGCCTTCAGTAAGCTAGTAGCTAGCTAAGTAAAATAAAACTAAACTAAGTGTTCGCATAGACCAAGATAGCTCTGGCATCAGGACTTTTAAACCACGTCTAATATTGCTAGACTGATTATTTATTTATTATTTATGTTCCGCCGTGTCTTTTGTAACTAAACTAAAAGATTAGCTCCAAATTGAGCTGTTCTATGATGTAAGATTTATTTGAAATTACCAGATATCATAACTGAATGACATTTTAACAGATATATTTGTCGAATCCATAATAGGATCCGCATCAGTTATGGTGATTTAATGTGGTAATGATTTTATACCATCTGACCCAAAAATACTTCAGTGTGGCGTGGCGTGGGTTAAGCGGGCGAGGAGATAAATTGCGACGTCACGAACAATCAGTTTATTTCACAGAAGATTACGTATGACTACAATTATAGAGAAAACTTTAAGCGAAGGACATGGCGTTCCGTAGCGTAACTCACGCTGCGACCATTTTATCAAGAACACAACCCGAGCCGTTCCAAACACAGTTCACCATAACCTCTCCGAACTCCGAACCAGCTCTCCTTTACCACTCTCAAGTGACATCTGTCAAGTCATCATCGCATTTTCCCGCCCATCGGCCGATCATGCGATATCACTTGAAAACCTCCTTGGAACTAATCAGCAGAGTTTGTTACAAGCGTTACCCCAGGAATGTTGCCACTACCATTCCTAGTCTTTCGAAATTATACTAAGTGGCACTATTTAAAAATAAACTTAAAGCTATTGTCCCGTTATATTAATATCAAATTTATAATTGAGCAATGAGATTGACATCATTAAACATGATTGACGTTTAATTATTATTGAACTTGTTGTAGTTTGCTATTTACTGTAATCATATCCTATCCTACTAATATTATAAACGCGAAAGTTTGTGTAGATGGATGGATGGATGGATGGATGGATGGATGGATGGATGGATGGATGGATGTTTGTTACTCTTTCACGCAAAAACTACTGAACGGATTAAGATAAAACTTTGCAATAATATAGCTTATATATCAGAATAACACATAGGCTATAAATTATAATGATTTATTGCGTATGCGGGCGAAGCCGCGGGTAAAAACTAGTGTGACATGTAACTATGGTATTACATAATCTAAAACTACATAAACTACAACTACATAACAAGCAATTGGATCATCCTCAGACCCTAGAAGTATGTACCTAATTCTCGTATTTATTGGTAGTTAATAAAGGCATTTGCCCTTTAAAAAAAAACTATAAAAATATTTGTATTTGTATAGTGGGCGTCTCTTGAGTGATAGTTTATTGGTCAAAAGTAGTTCATTAGATTTTAGATTAAACAAAATGTAATTTCAGATCACACACGTAGGTAATTAGAATCATGACAGTCATTCGATAAATAACATTACTGACACGGAACACGGATAGCTTCTAGACGTTTTGCAAACGAACCGCTGTAATTCCGATTAGGTATAATATTGAATAATTACGGAGCGTTCGACTCGATACAATACTACATATTATAAAGCAAAGTCGCTCTTTCTGTGTGTCTGTCTAGCCGTCTGAGCAACGTATTGACTTGATTTTTAAAACGGAACCCAATAGGGTATTTGACTAGTTTTTGGAAATCGTTTTAAATTATTCGTTAGTACATACTAAGCACACTACATTTATATTTCCGAGAGATCTACTGTATTAACAATGAAAATCAGTGTTAAAGAATAGACTGATATTCAAGATCCTACCAAAAACTACATTCTGTAATGGCGCTGGTCTTTGACGTCACTCACGAGTAAATAACGTTAGTTAATACTGGTAAATACGCTAGTTCACATCTAAAAATTAACAAAAAAATACTTTAAAAGTAACTCACAGATCCAATAATATTACTCCGAAATCACAAAACACAAATTACACAAACAACAGTCAAACGAGAAATTCTTGTTTACCAGCACGTGACGTCACCAGAGTTGCCGCCCTTCTTAGAGCGTTTACGTCACATATAAAATATCAAAAAAATATCGTATTTTATTTCGTTCGATTTGCAAAAATTAGACATATTTTAGTTTAAATAAAGTGAAATATGTCTTTTTCAGGCTATTATCTGTATGGATTACCAAAATTAATAGAAAATTTCCAATGTTGTCAAATAGCCTATTACTCGTACTAAGACTCCTCTGTCTGTCCGTCTGTCTGTCTGTCTGCCTGTCACCGGCTGTATCTCATGAACCGTGAAAAAGTCAAAATTTTCATAGATGATGTATTTTTGTTGCCGCTATAACAACAAATACTAAAAACATAATAAAATAAATATTTAAAGGGGGCTCCCATACAACAAACCTGAATTTTTAACCGTTTTTCGCTCAAAATTAATAAAGATAACAAGTGGAGGAGTGGAACTTCAAATATTCACAGAATATTTAGCTATATATTTACTTTAAAAAAAAAATTATTTAAATATTTAAGACGAGGCATTGCGCATTGGGCCGAGAAACACGACAAACAAAACGAGTATTTTTGAATGCGCGATGTGAGAGGACGAATAATATTAATTCAAATTTAAAAAATATCATAGATAAGGGAAAATCTTGAAAAATTTAATGAACCGTACAATATTTTAAAAAGTAACCGGCTTTATTAGCAAAAAAGTTACAAATTTCTCACCAAAAAAAATATTTAATAATTCGAATGCTCAGAATTATCAGCGACAACACCCCATTATTTTTTACGAATAAAATAGCCAGACCACTATTTTTTTTAATGTGTACATTATGAGTAATTAATTAAAAACTCACTCCCGTCCGCCGCTCTGGCGCGATCCTGTCGAGCGCGACCGCGTAAATTTTGTCCGAGTTAAGGGAGAATTTTTTTTGAAGTTCATCAATGCGTCACTTTAAGGCTCCCATAAGGTACGGAACCAATCGTACGCGAGTCCAACTCGCATTTGACCGATTATTAGCATGAATATAGTTCAAAGGTCAGAGAGTACTTCTTTTTCTCCCCAAACAAATAAAATGTGCCTAAGAGATACCTAGCACATAAGTCAAAATAACACACGAGTGAAGCGGCGGGCAGAAGCTAGTTATATTATACTTACAGGGTCACTCAGCATGTCTTGGAGTCTATCTTTTATTGATCTGCCTTTTTTTGGTCGAACGAGAACATAAGCTTTCTTTATTTCACATGACCTGAAAATAAAATCAATTATAAACAAAGCCAATCAGTCACTTGGTGAGATTTCTTGGTAGAATATTTAGCATTTCGTACTTCTTCAAATTATTTAGTGCTCCAATGCTAAACATAGACTTATTCTCTCTTTTGTATGTGCCTCTATTGATAATAACAAAATACAATCCTTACAAACTTATTATAAATCCGAAAGTAGGTTTGTTGGTTTATTGGTTTGATGGCAACGCAGCAACGGAGGTAGGAATATAGCTGTTAATTATTGGCATGGATTTACCTAGTTCTAAGGTTGGAAAGTGACCTGTTTATCCCGAAAATAAAAGGTTCCTGTGGGATAGCATAAAAATTAAAAAACGCGAGTGAAGCACGAGAAGCTAAATACTACTACTACGATAAATAAATAATAAATCAGGATCTTATAAATAACAAGGGTAAGAAATATACGCTACTAAGGGAACATAACTACCGTGTAGCGCTATGTTGTATCGTACCGCAAAAGTCTCTCGAGCAGCTGTTTCCCGATGAAGCCGGTGCCGCCCGTGAGGAGTTGTTTTCAGGCTACTAGGGGAACATGACTACTGTGTAGCAGTATGTTGTATCGTACCGGAAAAGTCTCTCGAGCAGCTGTTTCCCGATGAAGCCGGTGCCGCCCGTGAGGAAGTTGGCTTCTCCAACTACCAGGCTACTAGGGGACCATGACTACTGTGTAGCAGTATGTTGTATCGTACCGGAACAGTCTTTCGAGCAGCTGTTTCCCGATGAAGCCGGTGCCGCCCGTGAGGAAGTCGGCTTCTCCAACTACCAGGCTACTAGGGGACCATGACTACTGTGTAGCAGTATATTGAATCGTACCGGAACAGTTTCTCAATCAGCTGTTTCCCGATGAAGCCGGTGCCGCCCGTGAAGAAGATCACAGCACCCCGGTAGAAAAGCTGCACGTCGGAATCACCGCGCTCCGTTGCTTCATTTATCGGCTTCACCAACTCCAGCGCTTCCAGCTCTGCCCTAACTGCAGGATCCATTTCATGCTGCTCCATGTTTATCTAGTGATCATGTTTTTAAAGTAAGCATATGGGACGAATATGACTTCTTCGCGGTTCTGAAGTAAGCTGCTTACAAGCTGTGCAAAACTCAATCCTGGCTGACATTCACATTACAGCTGTGGGAGGATTGGGTTTTACTCAGCTTGTAGCTAACTTAAGAGCTTGCGGGCCGCGTGCGGCCCGCGGCCGTGTTTGTTGCGGCCCGCGGTACACGTGAGGGTCAATACAAAATTGTTCGAACTTGCATTCAAATCAAATTTTTTGATTTGATATTACTGAAAAAAGCCGAAAAATTTAGGCGCTCGCTCGTAGTAGTAAAGAATCGGTCTGCTTTGGTCATGTCTGTTTGGAAAGTACTAAAAGAACCTACAAAATTTCGCGCTCGCTTCGCTCGCGCATATTTATTTTCTTTTCCATGTTCCATTGGCAGTGCGGTAACCCTAAAACAACGCGGGCTAGTACTTATGGTATAATCAAATTCATCAGTGTGCCTGTTTTGAAATTATTGATAATAAAAAAATGAGGCTCACTGCAGTCGCGCATGATAGCAATGTGATTAGTCTGCTTTGCTCATATCTGTTTTGAAATTACTGAAAAAAGCCAGTAAATGTTGGCGCTCGCTGCACTCGCGCATAGTAAAGGACTGGGTCTGTTTGCTGATGTCTGTTTTGAAATTACTGAATAAACCTAAAAAAAAATTGCCTTCGCATGTTCCTTAGGCTGCGCAGTAACCTAAAATCACGCCGGCTAGTACCTATGTTATAATCAAGTTTATAAAGGTGCGGCCCGCAGTGATACATCGCACTGTCCTATAAAGTGGCCCTTGACCAGAAAAGTGTGACGACCACTGGCCTAAACTTTTAATGATAATTTATTTCTAATTATTTACGTATTTATATCCTAGCTTCCTCAATATCTTACTATAGCTACAATAAGTTCTTATAAAACAATCTGTCAATCAAAAATGAGGCAATTTGTAGAAGAACCAAGGTTACCGACATATCCTAGTGGATTAGCAAATTAAAAAGGCAGTGGGCAGGGCAGGGCTATTACTAGTGTTATCGGAAATCTATAGGGGAGGTCTGTGTCCAGCAGTGGACGTCCTTCGGCTGATAGATGGATGTATGGAAAAAATCTGGAAACCATTTTTCTAAGGTTAAAAATGAAAAACTTATGATGTTTTGAAACATCTGCTGGATCATACTTCCATTTAATATGCAATTGTTATCGCATATTTGTTATTAACTATTCGTTTAAAAGTTATGAAACTTCTTTAGCAGCAGTGTATAAAAATGTACACACGATAATGTAATTAAATTTCGTTTGGATGGAATAATTACTTTCCAGAAAACATTTGTTTTATTGTAATTGTAATTTATAATCAATTATTCCATATCTGACAGGGTTTCTCAAAGTGGGGTTTGCGGGCCCGTTGAGGTTAGCATTTTTTATATTTAAAAAAAAATAAATAAATAAAATAAAAAAAAAAAAAATATTTGGGGTTTTATAAACATAAAAAATACTTCTCAATTATTGGGCAAATCTCTTTATCTGAATTTGGTTTACTTAAGCTCAAAAATATTGTTGAAAATCTTGCCAAATATATAAATCGACCGATAAATAGCGCCAATGTTGCGCAGGGCGCGTTGAAGTGCCAATGAGCAGGTTAAACATAGTTCGTGGAAACGATGGCCAATGGGGCCGTAAATTTGTCGACTGAAGATAAAGTACTTACCAGTCGGTGCGGCGTTGGCCATCCACTGAGAAGGGGATTGGCGGGCAGGTTTTATTGGAATAGGTCTATGTCTAGCAGTAAACCTCTTAAGGCTGATAACGATGATGATGTACCGGTCAGATATTGATCGATTATCACATGATCTAAAAAAAGGCGCTCTCTGCCAAATTAATCGTGACAAGTTTGTGTTTTACCACATCTTGCCTGATATTATGCAGCTGTTTTAAAATTGACCAAAACTTCTCCTTTAAGGACCACACGGAGCCACAAATTTGAAAGCTTGAGAGGCGGTACTAACATTATGAGATCATGGTAATTACTTTGCAATGACATCTTATTAAGTCACGCAAATATTACGCAAATTTTATTTCCGTATATACCTTAATTTTTCAGACAAATAAGTATATATCTATATAAGTATGTATTTAAAAATAAGTATATGTAGTATATCAGTCTCTGGCAGCCATATCACAAGCTTTGCTTAGTTTGGGGTCAGAGGCCGTGTGTAAGATGTCCCAAAATATTTATTTATTTAAATAAAAAATATAAATCCGTCTATCCCCCGTGACTCAACTGCTTGGCTCACGGATCTCTCCATCTCTGATTAGATCTCGCAGAGAGACTTCGTGGCGACTCACATAGAATTGCTGATGTATACCTAATTTGACTTTTTGTTGTTATTTTATTCACTTAAAATCACAAGCAAAGCTTGGTCCTTTGGTAGGCATCAATGGGGCCGAAACCAACACTGAGAGGCCCTTTTACATCTTTTTTTATTAAATTAATATAAAATGTTGAGTACATAGAGTAGAATGAAAAAACTATATTGCTAGATGTGACTTACAGTATATCGGGCTATTGTGATGTGCTGTTCGATGACTTAATACGGGCTATGGAATGAGGTACGGCACCCGCCAAATAATGCCTCATTTCAAATATTCAGGCGGGTGGTGACTTGCCATCCACTAAATTATTTTATTTATTATTGAATATTATTGTTTATGATTAAGAATTTTTAAATTATAGGTATGTGTAGATTCTATATTTTAATTTTAAACTAACATGCCTTGTATGACTGACATGTCATAAATGGCCAATAGATGATCTGAATTTCTATTACGAACGCATACAAATTGCTCCTCGATGTTTTTTTTCTCTGATGTGAATTAGTACAGTATTTGGCTAGATTTATTTCGACGTTAAGGTAAATAACGCATTTATTTAAAAAAATAAAAAAGCACTAACTCACCAATTAAACAAGTGGTATCAAAGTGCTTCCGGGCGACAATAGAAATGATTATGCATTTGACACGCTTATACACAGTTCCAAGTAGCAATGACAACGTCAATTGTAAACATAGGTTTTAGGGATCTTTGTAATATTTCACTGGTCAACAAAACCTCAAATGTTTCGTGTCACACGAACTTTTTTAGTATGTTATTGAATGCATTATACTCTATAAAATTTTACTTGATCTCTGCGACAGTGACATTGACATAGAAGATTGACATTTTTAGAGTTGAGATAGTGGTGGAAAACATCGATTTTCAAACAATGTTGTAATGAAATCGAATGAGTAGTTGAAGGTGAGAAATTGGATTTTATTTACTTACTATTAATTAAGATCAAGTATGTACACATGTAATAATGTTATAATTTTAATTAAATACTCATAATAATGTAACGATAGTATTTATCGACGTTTTTCACTATTATCGATGCTATTATCTTGTATTGGAAAAAACTAAAAAAAATAAAAAAGTAATGTAACATATAATTAGGTTTTATTTAATTACACATGTAAAAAATGTTATGATATTAAAAAATACAATAAAATTATTGATAAATTAAGTTTTATTTAAAATATCGTCAGTATAAACTATCAATATTTTAATTGAAACTCTATCTAAAACTCTGTGGTCACGATCATTCGTCGCCCATCACTAATCGGCATGCCCATAAAGTATGACATTGACAGGTACTGTCTGTACTATTAACAAATTCAGGACTTCACAGTCGTGATTTTTCTGACAGCTGTCGCAGAGATCAAGTTAATTTTTATAGAGTATAGATTATCAGCCGATTTTGACAATAATTGCTTGGCAAAACCGTTTAATATTCAGATCCAACCAAGATTTGCGAGTGTGAAGGAAAAAATCCGTCAAGAACGAGTCGATATAATACGTATGAAGATTCAGTCGATCAGATGCGAGGTCTACTGCTCGGAGAACTAATAGTTTTTATTTGGCTCTACGTCAAACGATGGTACGTGCCACCAAAGATGAGACATGAGAAACCACTTTGATTGTAATAAATATACAAATTCTGGATTATAGATAAACAAACGTTTAATATATATACAAATTCAGGATATTTCGTTTGTACGAGACTGTATCTGCGCAACTTTAATACTCTAAGCTGCGCAAGATCCCCCACCGCTGACGCTCGTCAAGTCTTATCTTTGGTGGCACGCACTACACCTACATTAAATAAATAAATTTATATGGACACGGAACCCTTCCTAAGATGTGACTTACTTTTAGCCGGATTTTTTAATAAATGCTTAGACTGAAACGATAAACGACACGTGCATAAATAAGTGGTTTCAAGTTCGGCAATTTTACTATTTAATCGGTATGATTAGTAAACTTTGGCCATTATTTTAATAGAAAAGTGCAAATTACTAGTCGAAAATAGTAGATTGTATCATATGGGAGCAAAATAATATTTTTAGGGCGAGGGCGCTTTTTGAATCCAGAGCGAAATAAGGGAATCTAGAGTAGAATCCCGAGCGTAGCGAGTTTTCATTTGTTTTATTGTTAATTTGTTATAGATAGGTAAAACAAATGAAAACTTATATTTACATTCTTTCATTCATTTTCTTGACGCTGAACACTAACATTACAAATACTTCTAAATTCAAAAAGTGCGCGGCAAAGATCATTCCGGCGCACTTATAAAGTTTCTTCTAGAAAAACCTCCTTTGGGCGCACTTAAAGGCGAACCAAATAGTCCTTTTCGAATCGATGTGATGATATAGTAGGTTGTATCATATGGGAGCAAAATAATATTTTTACGGCGAGGGCGCTTTTTTGAATCCAGAGCGAAGTGAGGGATTCTAGAGTAGAATACCGAGCGTAGCGAGGGATTCTTTAGTAGAATCCTGAACGTAGCGAGGGATTCAAAGTACGTCGCCCGAGCCAAAAATATATTTTGCGCCCGAGTGGTACACTCTACTTTTCATCACCTCTATGAGAAAATAAAAGGCGCTTCATATTTTATTGTAATATTATTATTCAATAAAACGTAGAGTAACAACTAAATTGAAATTAAATGGTATCTGATAATAAAACAAATAAAAACTTATATTTACATTCTTTTCAGTCATTTTCTTGGCGCTGAACACTAACATTACAAATACTTCTAAATTCAAAAAGTGCGCGGCAAAGATCATTTCGTCGCACTTATTTGTTCCAAATTCAAAAAATGCGCGACAAAGATAATTCCGGCGCACTTCTAAAGTTTCTTAAAGAAAACACTACCTTTGGGCGCACTTAAAGGTGAACCAAGTAGTCCTTTTCGAATAGATGTAATGGAAAAAGCTTTGCGTAGCCGTATAGTCTGAATCAATCATCTTGGCGGCTGTGATGTTAGCTACGAGCTGCGGATAACCGAACCCTAACTGAAGCTCACTTAACAGCTGCGTGAGGTTTGGGTTGTCCGCAACTTGTGGCTAACATCACAGCCGCCAAGATGTTAGATTCCGCTAACACTTATCTTCAATTCGGTATGTAAAGATAGGGTTCTGTCAAAGAAGATATAATAATACTACGTATAGAACGGCCACTCGTTACCCCCCACCCGTTTGAGTCTTCCTCACTTCCACCCCGCGTCAGGACACGATTGACTACTCTGCGCGCGGGCTGCACAGGCCGCTGCAAATACCCGTGTAGCGTTCGTGCGTATGTGTAGTGTCTGTGAATAAATATAGTGTTGTGTGCGTAAGACAGCAGATTTTGTATGAAGAAACGCGGAGTGTCCGGGCTGTGGTTCTGTAGTAAATCAAGGAAATCCTAAAAAGATCTTTGGACGGGCGTCCGTCCTAATGTTTCAAAGCCCCCCACAAACTTCTACATACTAAGAACCAATTTGTTTGAAATTCCACATTCATTCATTTCGTGTCAATGGCTAGACATTTTGTTTTTGTTTTTACATATATCAAAGTAATTCTGATAGTATATACAATATTTACATGGGTTTATGGACTTTAGATATTTTGGGACCAGAAACTGGCGACCTCTATGGCGTCCTCGGTAGCCAGGTTCAAGTCTTTTTGTGCGCATTGTTTTGGACAAAGCAAGCAGGCTAAAAGGTGTGCCATGGTTTGAACGGCAGCACCACATGCACAATGGTCTTGATCTGTAAAGTCCCACCTGACCATGTTCTCTTTGCTGCGGCCAATCCCGGCACGAAATTCCTTGAAAGTCCACAATGTATTAGTTCCACAATGTAACAGTAGTGAGTCTACCCGTGACCACGATCGATGCAACTCGGTCGAAACGTCGGGATGAAGAGGTATTTATTTATCTCGTAATTTTAGTGCGCGATTAGTCCCGTAGGTAGTACATAATAATAATGTAATAGTTCTAGAAAATATCATAATTTCTAAATAAAATGTGTATTTTCTAAAAAAACTTTTATTAATTTCACCTGTAGGTATGTTTGCTTGCTAGTAACCAACCCCTTTGAGCTCGATTTCGAACTACATTGAGCGATCAGATTTTCTCACCTATCATAGAAAGATGACAATGTATTTTTATAAAAAATTGATTACTCCTGTGCGTGTTTTTTTAGTTTTTTATAAGCTATATGTATTATTTTTTAAATAATTTTCAAATTGGACATTTCATTGGTAGTCCACTTCCACGCAAAGTAGGGCTGAAACATTTATATTCACCCCTACTGTAATGAGTATCGTTAAATAAACAGAGTTTGTGACATAGAATCTTTTCACACTGAGTTATATATTAGAGCTTATCAGAAAATATCCTCTAAAAATATTTGTATAGCGCTGTGGTTCTACAATATTTTAAGTTAGATTTGGGGAAATAAACGTTATATAAAGATTTATTCGCCACTTATGTTTATTAGTCAACTATTTAACGAAGTCAAAATTAAATAATCATCATCTACGGAAGCATCTGTGACGGAAGCCTATCAAACGCCTATGCAATCTTGTCAAATATTATAATCGAACTCCGTGGCTGACGGTCACGCGACATGAAATGGATGGACGAAAAAATTTGAGGCGACGTAATAAAAGTTTCACTTTAAAAAAATCATAAACCTTTGTATCAAACCTTTCTTTCGTGTAAATTCATTTTACTTTATTATTATTCATAACTTATTTTTGTAGTTAATATGTAACTAATATTCTGTGAATATTTCAAGCATTTACCTGTCACCGTTATTATAAGCAAAAAAATGGCAAAAAGTACAGGTTTGTTGTATGGGAACTTAACTTAAATATTGATTTTTTCTGTTTTTAGTATTTGTTATTAAATCGGCAACTGAAATACGTCACCTGTGAAAATTTTAGCGTTTTAGCTATCACAGTTCATGAGATACAGCCTGGTGACAGACAGACAGACGGGCGGACAGCGAAGTCTTAGTAATAGGGTCCTGTTTTTACCCTTTAGGTACGGAACCCTAAAAATCAACAATAATTTAAAAATGGCGGAGGTAGGTACTAGGGTGGGTCACTGAAGTATGGAGAAAAAAAAGTTGTAGTTTTTCTTCGGGCACAGTGGAAATATGGTGCCAAACCATAAGTATAAGCAAACCGTGAAGTTTAGTAATAATCAGAATCCATCTACTGCCTCCAGTTCCATGACGAAATTTCAAAAAAATGTGGATAGTACGGTATTAGCTGATTGGCAAAAAAAGTGCACAGATCATAATTATTTATGAAAGATAAGCTTAAATCAATAGTAGTTAAGTTTATTAAGGGGAATAACATAGCAAATAATTAATAAAACATTTGAAAATATAAAATCTCGCTTTTGCCCGCGGCTCCGCCCGCGTGGTATTTTCACTTTTATGTTATCCCACAGGAACCTTTTATTTTTTCGGAATAAAAGTAGCCTATGTCATTTTCCGTTCTTTGAACTATATCCATGCCAAAAATCAAGTCAATCCGTTGATCCATTTATGCGTGAAACAGGAACAAACCAACAAACTTTTCAGATTTATAATATTAGTATGATATACTAATGAAAGTGAAGGAGTTAATATGTGGCAAATTCCTTTTTGTTGTCAAATATGGGTATTGATTTTCTCGCATCTATCTAGATTTTTTTGCATTGTTTTTTTGTTTCTACATAAAGTAGTGAAAATTTGAGTAAGTAACTGCTTTTATTACTCTTTCTTCCGCTTGGATGTGCCAAAAGAGATATAATTAATTTAGTTTTCCTTCTCCTTTTAATTCTACAAATAATTAGATATTTTTTCAGTTACAGATTTTACAATTGATGGCTCAGTGAAAATTTCTTGCTGATTTAAACGGAAATTCAACATCTACATTCAATTTTTCCTTTGATAGCTCAAATTGTTTTGTTGTTATCTATTTAGTTGTGCCAAAGTCAAAAACACGTGAATACCATCATTTTGCCTAGCTATTTGTTGATCTTTGAAGTTGATCTTGCAGGCATTTTTTTTTGTTATGATAAGCACATTTGATTAACTTTTGACTCTTGCAAGCTGAAATGTCGAAATATCAAATAAAACTTTACTTCCAAGACGAAACTATACTAACTTTTATTCAGATAATGTTTGGTGAGATTTGCAAAAGGTCTCTCACTCTAAATAATAAATTATCATGATTTTATTAATTTTTTAGTATTATTTGACAACTAAAGGATTTGTTTAACGATTTTTTTATAACGATGGCTTCGATTTAGTGTTTATGTTGGCTTTTTGTTTAGTTTTTATTCGTATTTTAACTTTTATCAGAATTACTCTTAAAATTCATCATGGTTTCATAGTTTGGCAAAATATTGCCTTTTAAATCCCATAAATCAATCATAAGGAACTTACTATGATATGTAGTGGTATTTCAATCTTAGAATAAGTAAAACCAATAACTTCACTCTATTTACGCATCGCGCTACTTAAAAGTTTGTAAGATCAACTTTGCGCCAATTGTTTCTTAAAAAATCCCACCTCTACCCCATTCCTTACTTCTGTTCTTAAGCTCAACCTAACAAACGTTTTTATTTATCGTTATTAAGTGCTATTACATATATAATCGGATATCAATAGCTTGAAAAAAGTATCTGAAACTCGACATAAAAAATCTACTTTTTCGGAAATTTCGTTAACAATCTGGAGGCAAATTTTGGATAAAATAATGAAATCAAACATTATCTATAAATTAATTTAACCATTTGGCACCTTTTTATTTCTGAGCCTCTTGGAAAATAAAGAAAAAAAATTTTTGACCCACCCTAGTAGGTACATCGATTCGAGCGAAGTATTACAATTTTGAACGTAGATTGCAATGATTGAAGTCAGTTGTGCTATTTTTGCCGAAAAATTATAATTATTCCCTGGAGTCTTCAAATGAAATGATTGTTTTATTTTCCAGCATATGCTGTCCTATTTCTGGGCAAAGATCTCCCCCACTTCCTTCTATTTATCGCGTTGTGTTGCCAAATCCCGCCCACTTTACCGAAAAGTGTCGAGATCGTCACGCCACCGTTTTTTAGGATTTCCCTGCCTTCGTCTGCCCTCTGGTACTCGTACCCAGTGTGTGACGAGTTTAGCAGCTTTTTGGCCTACATCTACACCTAGAACTAGAAATACTTGTAACTCATCTAATTTTATACCGTAGGTACTAACAGAAGTTTTGGTGGCGATTACTTAGTAAAAATAAATTAAAATACAATGAATTACGTACGAAGTGACAATGCTTAAATAACATTAAGTTCCTACCTAATGTTCCGGAATACTATATTTTGAATACGTATATTCATGGGAACAAAGTCGTTTTTATTACGGACCTGCTAGTTTAGCATGCGACGACGAAAAGAGTTTAGTCTACGTGTGAAAAAATGACAGATATATACTTCACTATAACTCTGTCTCGTTCTGATACGTCGAAAGAATTATTTTTATGGTAGGTATCGTATACTAGCCGGCTGGAATGTCTTCATACAACTATCAGCCGTAAGACGTATATCCTATGGATTTCCAATAAGCCCAGTCGGGATTTACCTGCATCTATCGAGTACCTGCTGGGCTAGGATACGCAACACGTGATATTTCTTCCGCCGTGTCAGAACGAGACAGCAGCGGTGTGGCAAATAATATATCTGTCACTTTTTCACACGTCGAAAAGAGTTCTTTTCGTGGCTTTTCGTGGTCGCATGCTAGACAAGCTGCGGTGTTATTTATATCGTCAGTCCAATAATCGGTGTAATCTCTCAACATTGTTGAGCAAAGGCCTTGTTACCCTCTTTCATTTATCTATTTGTTTTTCGGATAAACTATCTCAGCCTTCTGGTGTCTGTCAAAGTTGATCAAGCCTCGACGGACGGAGGAGAGTGAAAACTCCCCAAGTTTTCTCAGTTATCTATTTGTTTTTTCGGATAAAGTATCTCAGCCTTCTGGTGTCTGTCGAAGTTGATCAAGCCCCGACGGACGGAGGAGAGTGGAAACTCCCCAGGTTTTCTCAGTTATATATTTGTTTTTTCGGATAAAGTATCTCAGCCTTCTGGTGTCTGTCAAAGTTGATCAAGCCCCGACGGACGGAGGAGAGTGGAAACTCCCAAGGTTTTCTCAGTTATCTATTTGTTTTTTCGGATAAAGTATCTCAGCCTTCTGGTGTCTGTCAAAGTTGATCAAGCCTCGACGGACGGAGGAGAGTGAAAACTCCCCAGGTTTTCTCAGTTATCTATTTGTTTTTTCGGATAAAGTATCTCAGCCTTCTGGTGTCTGTCAAAGTTGATCAAGCCCCGACGGACGGAGGAGAGTGGAAACTCCCCAGGTTTTCTCAGTTATCTATTTGTTTTTCGGATAAAGTATCTCAGCCTTCTGGTGTCTGTCGAAGTTGATCAAGCCCCGACGGACGGAGGAGAGTGGAAACTCCCCAGGTTTTCAGTAGGTACCGTACTGTACTGTACCGGCATTTTAACAGGACTTAGGCGTACCCACAAAGGATGATTGAGCCACAATGATAGTTCGCGCTAAAAAGCCTTGGTGGCCTAGTAGTAGTGACACCCGTCTTATAATCGTAAAGTCGTGCGTTCAAGCCCCGGTCCCGTGCCAATGAGTTCTTTGGAATCTATGTACGGAATTTCACACCACTGGATTTTCGGTGAAGGAAAACATCGCGAGGCAACATGCTTACGCCCGTAGAAGAAATTCAATGGCATATGTGAATCCACCAACCCGCACCGGGCCAGCAGGTGGATATGGCCCAATGATTCGGTGTCTCCTAGGTCTACTTACCCCATTTTCGGCAACAACTTCGCTTTCCGTCAGACGAGTTGGTGGCCAAATGTAGCCTTATTATGAATGAAAAAAACACCTTTCGTAGGTAGCCCTACGTCATGCATTGGACTAAAAAAAGTCTGGTACAGTACAGTACATATTTTTTTTACACACGGCCTTTGACCCCAAACTAAGCAAAGCTTGTGATATGGATGCCAGAGACTGACATACTACATATACTTATTTTAAATACATACTTATATAGATAGTAACTAAATAACACCCAAACACAGAGCAAA
Source organism: Hypomecis punctinalis (assembly GCA_949316475.1). NCBI lineage: Eukaryota > Metazoa > Arthropoda > Insecta > Lepidoptera > Geometridae > Hypomecis > Hypomecis punctinalis. The sequence continues at coordinate 3,658,265 of OX438795.1, forward strand.
CACTTATGTTCATCACACAAAAATATTTGCCCTGGTGGGGATCAAACCCACGCCTCTTTGATCCAGAAGTCAGGGTCACTAACCACTGAGACACCGAGGCAGTCAATTATAGTTATACTATAAAATATAGTCAATTATAGTTCGCGCTGAGACCCCTATAGGACTAAAAGTAAGTAAGTTCGTATAGGCCGGGTGTCAGAGTTTATATGCTGCCTAAAGGCCTATCTATATGCCCATAGGGCTGTAGGAAATACGATTTGACGAGATTCTTTTGGTGAAACCAGGTATCAAAGGCTAGGCCAAAAAAATATTTTTTTTGACCTACCGCGGTTTGAATTTTCCCAAAGCAGCTCTGATTCGTTACATACAAATACACTCATCACATTCTAGCAGAATTACACAATTTATTAGCAGAATGTTAGCATTCCATAAAAAAACCTAATCTAAGATACAACTCTCACAACCCACCAAAAGCAGCTCAATATGAGCCAAAATATAGCTAAATATACAATTAAAACTCCGTAATTTGCTATTTTTAGCCACTTCTGCTTTGTTATAGCTTTTTCAGTGTCCTTTAGACCATCTTTGAAGATATATTTCCTGACTCCTAAGCACCACATCATGGCATGGTGAACCCAGTCAATGGAATCCATGTCAAAATTGAAGATCGTTCTGTCAGTGGTAGACATCCTCTGCCAGAGGCTTTGAAGGTTCGTGTCGTCGAAATTCCATTCGTTGGTGAGGAAGTAGGCGAAAACTTGAGACAGTTTGTTGTATTTTTCGTAGATGTGCATGAATCTGAAAAAGAAGACAATATCTATATACATATTTATATATACAAAAATTAATCGTAGTTGTTAGTCTCGCTAAAACTCGAGAACGGCTGGACTGACTTAGCTAAATTTGATCTTAAAATGTCTGTGGAAGTTAAGGAAAGGTTTAAACGGTGAAAAAATATAAAAATGTAGGGATTAAAAAGTAAAAATGCAGCGTGAATTTAATTTTCACATACAAAATATTCGTGTATGTAAAAGTTGTCATTGACAGTTGACAGATGGTGAGATGAAGTTCACCGGGTCAGCTAGTAAACATTAAATAAACATTAAAAACATTAAATTAAAACGGATCAGTCTACCCGTGACCACGGTCGATGCAACTCGGTCGAAACGTCGGGATGAGGAGGTATTTATTTATCTCGTAATTTTAGTGCGCGTTTAGTCCCGTAGTATAAAATAATAATGTGTTCAAATCGCGAAAGTTTAAAAACAACATTTACATTAAATAATTCACAATTACCCGTACCGAATCTCGACGTTATGTCACCTAATTCGATTCGATGCTTGTAACCGAGTACTTTGGCATCGCGCGGCGTTGTAGTTGGCTTGCAATAGCTTTAACCCTAGAAGCCCAATCATATTTTTAAAGCCATAAAGCCCAATCATACGTCAAATTGACGTGTAATATTAAACGTCGTTATATTTGTTTGTTTTATATTGTATATATCAATTTTTTAAATTATTTAGCTTAAATATAGTTTAATAAAATATAAAAACGTAAATTTAAATCCAATAGTTATTTATTGATACTTTTATAATCAAATGTTATATACTATAGTAAAATTACACAAAAATTGTTATCGTCTTAGTTATTTCTTGATACTAATAATATAAATGCAAAAATCAATCTTATTTAAACAATTTTCAGAAAACAAATTACTTCTCTTTGATATAAAAAAAGTTAAAAACAATCATTCAGTAATTATATACAGTTTTGACGTATGTCAATATCGTGTTCTCCGCATATTGCTTTTTTTACATTTGAAGCACAGTGTTTTTGTCATCCACCATTTTTACAGGTACAGCACCCACAGTAGCGTCCTTTTTTTGTTCTGAATCATCACATGTAATTGCTGCTGATGTTTCTGGCACGGTTTTCAGCACAAATGCTATGTTTTCAAGTAAAGTTTTCTCAAAGTTGGTGTTTCCAGACGTTTTTGCATCCGAGTCGATTCTGTGCTCAATTTTTGCACTCTCTACGGCTCAAGGTCAACATATTGTTGCAGTGACTTATGAATTCACATAAACTATGTTTAGCATCCCTTACAATACTGCCTAATCGAATAGAAGCCTGATGCAACGTGATGATTGTGAAGACTTCACTTCACAACTGTGAAGTGAAGTCGATGGTGTTTCTTCAAGATTTGCTGACTGGAGACGGGATAGGGCTTTCAATGTTCTCATTTCTAGTTGCCGAACGTGCATTTCCAATAAAGTCCAACATTTTTTCTTCACTATCACTCCTTATATCATCTTGAAGAACAAAATCTTGAGGGGTCACATCAGCGGGAGAAAAATCATCTTCAAGTTCCAAGCGACGCAATTTCGTCTGGATTTAGGTATCTAGAAGACGCCATTAGCATTTAATTTCCTAAAAATAACATATTTAGTAATAACATCAAATGCTACAGCAAAAAAAAGAACAATACCACAAACTTATAATAATTCCAAAACTTACACAAAGCCCAATCATACGTCAGATTGACGTGCATCATTGTGATTACAATTAATTGGAGGCACTTACCGAAGCGACACAGCCTTCTCTTGTAAGGTTTTGACGGGCACTAGATTGGTTTGGAAGGACGTGACGATTCAACAAAGTTTGCAAAAGATATAGCGATTTTTTGTTGGCGTGTACGTTTAAACGACGTACATTGGGCTTCTAGGGTTAAGGCTATCTAAAACGCCTGCCCACTACTTTGCTTGGGCAGGGTTTTGGCTCGGACACTTTTTTGCACGATTGTGACTCTTTAGATATTTGCTCGAAGATTACGCCACTATTTTTACCTAGCCCAGCAAATAGTTGCTACGTATTATGTCGTTAATACCATCCCTAAATAGTTGACATACTTACCTACCAGCGTTTCACTTCTTCCTTCATAATACAGACCACCACACCGCCAGGCATTGGAATTCCCTGCCTCCATTGTTGCTTCCTGACAATTACAATCTGAATATCTTCGAATAGTCTTCTAGGTGTACATACTCCATCTTCGGCTACAACATCGCTTTCCATCAGGCGAATTAAATGGGCCACATTATTTTTTTTTCAAAATTAATAATAATGTGGTCGTTATTCGAAAAACAATCCTCATCACAATCCAAAACCCAGAGGAATAAAAACAATTACGTACGATTTCAATTCACGGGGTTTTTTGATTTTAAAGACATTCATGGCCGCATCGATGATGTACGCCGGTATGAAGTGGAGAAGCCAGGACAGGAGAACGAAGACGGAGCGATACTTGACTTCCAAAGCGAAAGCGTACCACAAGGATACTGGAGTGGCCAAATTACGGCCTGTGCTCTTCATTGGAGCGGATATATGCTCTGAAACAATATTATTTATTGTCATTTTACTAGAAAAGCTATTGTTACAAAAATTAACAGTAGATTGCTATGAAAAACATAATAAGCAATTGGATTATCAGAGCATGTAAGGTATAGCTAACTGTACCAGCCTTTTTAATAGTCCACAGCCGGACGTAGGCCTACCCACGGAGTGTGATATGAATGATCTTATTTGCCTTACAGGGCCATTGCCATCACCCAAATTCCAATTGAGCTCAAAATGGCCATGCAATCTATATATCTTTATCTCTGAATTCTCTAACTGAACAATTACAGTCTGTTTTTATCAGAGACTAGATGTTCATCCCGGCTTTGCCCGGATACGAATGCATTATAGCTATATACCTTCCGAAAAAATATTGAAAAAAGATAGCGAAAACCACGTTGAAATCTGTTGTATAGTTTAGAAGATACTCGTATCAGTGAATACACAGACAGACACACGGAAACAACGATTTTGTTTTTCTTGTATGTAGTGGAAGTGATTTATAAATCCGTATTACTTTGTAGTAGAGAAGAATAGTCGCAGGAGAGTTTAACATCGTCATCATTTTGGCCGAACGTTCACTGTCTAGACATAACCTTATTCTATAGATTTGTAACAGGATCGACAGACAGCAGCTTGCAATCAATGCAAAACTTCGATTTTAATCAGTTAATATGTCCACCTTGTTAATGTGGCATGGGAGTTGCTAGCTCTTAAATATAGATGGCACTAAAACAGACTCATTCAAAATGACGCCACAATCAGTAGTACTGAAGTTGTATAATATCAAAGGTTTCTGCAGTTCTCTGATATCGATTTGCCAGCCCACCACTATAGTGGTGTTGTTGACCACAGGCACAAGATAGTTGCTAGTCAAAGAAAGAAACTTTTAAATTTAGTTAGCGCTTAGATAGAAACACAAAATAGACTTACTGAAAGTGACACAACAACTAGTACTACTGACATGGTTCTGCAATCTTTGCCTACCACCTGCTATAGTGGAATTGTTTACGTAGTCCACAGGCACTAGTGATAGGGTCTAAGGAAGTTTCTAATTCTTAAATCTAGATGGCGCCAAAACAGATTTATTGAAACTGAGACTACAACCAGTAGTATTGACATGGTATATTAAAACTTTAACTAAGCTTTTGCGGTCCTCTGAGTCCCGTTGGCCAACTAGCTGCTATGTTGGCGTTGTTGACGTAATCAACAGACACTAGTGATAGTGTCCAAGAAAGCTGCTAATTCTTAAATCTAGATGGGGCTAAAACAGACTTCCTGAAAGTGACACCACAACTAGTAATACTAACGTGGTATTTTAAAGCAATCCTACAAAAGTAATCATGTAATCCGTTTACCTTACAAACATTCATTTAAGTGTCAATTTGTCCTAGTAGACTCCAGAAGACCTCGTTTCGCTCGTTCCAATTATAAGATTTTTCTAATGCCAAATGATATTCCCCTGTCATGATTCCGCCAGTTGGTGGCAATTAATGTTTTGTTTTACAATGTGACAAGAAAGTTGCTAGCACTTAATTATAGATGGCGCTAAAACAGACTTACTGAAAGTGACACCACAACCAGTAGTACTGACGTGGTATATCAACGGCTTCTGTAGTCCTCTGAGCCCGGTCTGCCAGCCAGCCGCTATGGTGGCGTTGTTAACGTAGTCCACAGGAACTAGCGCAAGTTTTAATTCGTTGTTGACATACACAACTCTTACGATTCCTATTGCAGTGCCGACAATCAACTAAAATAAAGCAAAGTAGTAGTCTCTATTATAAAAAAATAAAAGCTAAAATCAGAACACAATTCATTACATTACAATTGTTACATAAGCACTAAACATAGTACGTAGCAATTGATGCAGCCAAGAATCAATTTTAGGGGGCAGGGGTTAATTTCGTAATGAGCCTACTCAAGAGTACATATTTATCCGCTAGTGACATTCTTTTTTCAATAAAAAGAAAACCAAAGAAACACTAGTTTCGAAAGGCGCGAGCATAGCGAGTGCAAAAAATTTACATAATACAGCACAATTACAATAGGCATGACGAATGTATAAAATATGTATAATTTTTTCAAGTATTTTGAATAAATCAAGTTCTTTATGAGTATTTTGATAATCCGTGCGTCAGTTAGATTACAAGAAAGCATTGGATAAGTATGTATTTTTTACGGTATGGAGGCACGTGACGTCACTATATGGTAAAAGCCTACCGACGCGTGATGTCACGCGGACCTTTAACGGGCTATATTTTCATATTTTTTTATTTAACTGACAATAGTTTTTACAAGTTATATTTTATATTGATATTTTGATAAAACTGATAGACTGGTTTTATTTTTAAATGTCTTGCTAAGTTGCTACTACACAAAGATAAGTACTTACATAATAAACAACATAAACTTGAAGGTCTTAAGTCAATCTAAATACTCAAGCCCACTGCCAGTTGGCAGCGTGCCCAGCATGCTGGCATTGCTGGCAGCATTGCCACGCTGAATGGCAATGCTTATACGTTGAGCAAAATACGATTAAACACCAGCATTTTGGTAACGTGTCGCGTCCACCAGACGCTTAAAAAGATTATATTGTAAATGTTAATTGGCTCGAGTGACAGCAGGGTTATTCCTCTGACACCTCTGTGAGTTACTAATTCTACAGAATGGACAAAGATACTGCTACTTACTCCAGTGGGCCCGTACACACAACTCATGTCTAACCACCCCGGTACAGGTTCCCGGTAGCTGTTTATTACTGAAATCAATCAAAGAGCAATGGTTATGTAGGTGACATGTGAGAAATGTTAAGAAAATACCTACAGGGTGGAGTGATGATGTCGACATTAATTTGCACCACAAGTAGTAAATTGATCCGCGCGAACTATTCGAATTTTGTACACGGTTGAAGTCGGTTATACCATTTTTGACCAAAATAAATTATTATTAAAAAATAATAATACAAGTATACCCAATGCCCGCCCGCAATACTCCACCGCCAATAATTATACGATAGGGATATCTATTATGGGGGGCCCATTTAGTCATTAAGTACCTAACCAAAAGGAGTCGACACGCCTAAGCACCGAAGTCTGCCAAGTCAGTGGGGGCGAAGAAATGCACACAAACCAAAATATAAGCAAGTTTACACGCACACAAATGTAATTAATTACTAGCTGAAAATGAACGCAACACAAGCGCAACCAGACCGATATATTTATATAAAGAGCATGACCGCCGGTCGCGTAATTTTGGCAGAGGTACCCCTCTGCCAAAATTACGCGACCGACCGCTTTGCAGTATCGACTCCTTTTGATTAGGTACTTAATGCATTTAGTGGATGGCTAGTCACCACCTGCTTGAATATTTGAAATGAGGCATTATTTGGCGGGTGCCGCACCTCATTCCAAAGCCCATCTTTTTAGTTCATCAATCAGCACATCACATAGCCCGAAATACTTTAAGCCACAACTAGCAATAGTTATTTTCATTATAATCTATGCACACAACATTTTATTTTATTTTTATAAAAAAATAAGCAAAAGGGCCTCTAAGTGTTGGCTTCGGTCCCACTGATGCCTACCAAAATACCAAGCTTTGTTTGTGAGTTTATGTGAATACAAGTCTCCCGCTTTGCAATCTCGGCCTCTCTTCCGTAGGCACCGTCCTAGCTCGCCGACGAATTTTACCGCGTACGAACTTATTAAGATATAAGAATTAAAATACAATAAAAATATTATAACACTTTGACTACGCACCTATAGAAGGCCTGACAATGCACACAGGCAGGTTGCCACTTTCAGCTTGCACCAGTTCTTCGGCTACTGCTTTTGTGAATGAGTATGTGTTGGGCCATCCACTGATCAAACTGAAACAAGGCATGATTTACCTTTTTTAGATATTTCGTATTATTAACATCGTTATTTCCATTTTGAAGTACCTATTGGCGCTTTAACACACGTTTCACAAACCATATAAGAATATCACTATTCCTTTATTTTAAAATGGGGCTAAAACCCTAAAAATGTGTCACTGCAATATTAGTAGGACCACGAGCACGAACTTTTTTTCCCGTAGTCCTACTAGAGTGCTTGGTAGGACCACGGGAAAAAAATTCTTGCCCGTGGTCTTGCTAGCAGTACATTTGGTAAGACCACGGGCAACAAACGACAGTGACAGTTTTGTTCTGGCTACGACTACGAGTTTTTAAAACGGCGGGAGCTAGAAAGTCAAAGGAGGTTCTGAGTGGAGCAAGTGGAGGAAGTGTACGCTACGGAGGTCGCCGTATTTAGTACTTAGATTTAAGCCCGTCAGGCTGATATTTCTATCAACTTTTAGTCTACCTACGCCCCTCAAGCATGTAACTTTTGAAGCTTCGGATTGTGGAAATAAAACAATCACTCTTACATAACTACAACCTTTTATTTCAATCCATACTTACCCCACCGTTTATAAGCGTTACATTGTTGTAGTTTATAAAGGCACTTACCTGTTAAAAAAAGCCGGGAAAACGAGTGACAAAAATGTTAGCTTTTTCTAAGTCTTTTGGTATTACGTTGCTATGGCAGTATACCTACAACAATACTCCACAGTCAGCCAGCCTAGATTGAATTGAAAGGCCGAATTAAAAAACTTGGCGGCTGTATGTTAGTTACACGATCACCCAACCCTGCTTACTTAGCAGCTGCTGCGATGATTGGGTTATCCGCAGCTTGTGGTTTACATCAAGATGATATATACATTCTACGTCGCTAAAGTAAACATACGGGAAGAAGTATACATACGGGAGTAGTACCATCAATGGAAGTAATCAATCGTACTACTGATAGAAAACCCCTATTTTTCTGATGTCATTATCATCATCATCATTTCAGCCACAGGACGTCCACTGCTGGACATAGGCCTCCCCTAATGATTTCCAATAAGACCGGTTGATAGCGGCTTGCATCCAGCGCGATCCTGCGGTCCTAATAAGGTCATCCGTCCACCTTGTGGGATTTTTCTGATGTAGAAGAGATAAATATTAACCTCTGTGTCACAGTATCCAGCCTGTCTTGACTGACAGTGTCAACCATTGTCAACAGTGTGTCAGCCGGTAGCGGACTTCTGTAGAACTGCTCACGGACTTCGTTCCCCACACGATCACAAGTTGTATGGCAATACGCTGTGGACACGTGGACGAAAGACCTGTGGAGAAAGATATAATAAAAAGATTTATCTTTGTGATAAGCATTTCAAAAATCTGAAGCGAACGCAGGATTTGAACCTGCCCCTTCGGATCACTAGCCCGACGCTCTAACTAACTGAGCCAGCCCGTCTCCTAAGCAAGCGTCAGATCTTTGAAGTGCTTACATTACACCAACTTATAGAGTTGGTGGCGCCACCTGTGATACCCGTATTAGACAGGTTATCACTCAACTAGAAGTTATTAGAACTTCTAAAGATTGACAAAAGATGACGCACTGCTAAATCAATGTTATGATTTTTTATTTTGAGTGCTTTCCACACTAGATTTTATCACAAAGATAACTCTTTGAGATGAAATCTAGTGTGGAAAGCACTTAAAATAAAAAATCATAACAAGGATATAATAATACAAGTGTGTAATGTTGGTAATTACCTTGAGGCCATTGAGGTCTGTCTTAAGATAGCCGATGACGGTAATCATCAATACACACGTGTAGCATACGACGTTTTTCAACACACTAGTGAATAAAATAATACTGAAAAAATATTTATACTACACCTGCTCGGAAAGTACCTTGATACTTTATCAAATTTACGGTAGAAAGTACGTCATTGCATATCAAACAAATATGCGGCGAGAAAACGCATCTGAGCGGGAGAGAAAAGTGTATGAAAATCCATTTCTTACGTGGTTTTTCTTTTTTAATTTTGGGTAAGACTATGCACTGGTAACCTAAATATCAAAAGCCAAAAAGTTTTTACAGTGAGTTTTTATCTCCAAGTTCGCGAAATGACACTGGCTACTAGCTGTGTGTTGGATGGTGTCAAACAATTTGAAAAAAGAACATGTGAAAATTGCAGACGCCATTGGCGCCATTTTCAATTTGTGTGTTGTTTGAGGATTCAGTTTAGGATTCAGTTTTTTTTCAATTAGTAAAGATTTAGTTTTTTATTTTCCTCGTAGTTGTAGTATAAAGCACTATGTATCACTCGAGAGAAAGTGCGATTCCCGATCTCGGGTGTTTTAAAGCCCTCGCCTACGGTTCGGGCTTCAAACGACACCCTCGACGGTAATCGGTCACTTTCTCCTCTCGGTGAACAATGTACTATTTCAATAGTGAAAACGTGTTGGGTAAAATGTTTCGAAATGGCGGGAAAAAGTAATCAGTATTCCTATGCGCGCGCAATGGCAATCGGCCGGAGACTAAAAGAATGAGGTCTTATAGGTACATTAATTTATTTGTACCTGCTATTGAACACGATCTTTTTTGCATCGATTTTTTTAAGAACAAAGCAACTCAACCAATAAATTTAAAAAAACTCTTTAGCTCACTTGTGAATAATAGCAAAACACAAGTCACAGTTTGATTACTGATGTCATTATGTGCCTAAATGCGGTGAAATTAGAGCCACTTTCATAAAGTGTGTTGAAAAGTAAATAAATACGAAAATGCTGGCTATAACCCTGATTATTTTTTTTTGTATGTTCGTCAAAGTTTCCTCTGATAGTTTTGTATTCTCTTTGCTCAGAGAAAAAAAAAATCCAGAAGGAACGTCGTTGAACAGTCAAGTGAAGCCGGTTTTTATACATGTGTGAGTGCGTCGCTATTGCGCCGCCATAGTTTGACTGACAAGCCAAGACGTAGATTTATAGTTACCTGGATCTGTGGGTAATTGTTTGTACACGGCGAGGCGTAATTTTGGTTGGCTTCACTTGTTTGTTCACAACATTCTCTCTTGATTTTTTTATTTGCTCTGAGTCTCTTTGAGCCAGAGATTTTATAATAATAAACATAATTCCATCTGTATTTCGATTGAATAGAATTTTACTGTATTTTGAAGACTATACATTATACAGACGTCAGTAAATATAATACTCTTAAAGCAGCTAGGCATAAGAATACGCTTTGTAATATAACAGCCAGAACCCAACTTTACAGTAAGAGTATTTTTTGCATGGGTGTACAAATATATAACAAGCTTCCACAAGTTATTAAAGATTCTAGCTCTTATCATGTATTTAACAGTAAACTAAAAGGGTTCCTTATAGAAAGGCTTACTACAATATTCAGGAATATTTAGATGACAAAATGTTAAAACGCTAAAATGGAAGGCAAACTTTAATTTGTATAGTAGTAAAACTAGGTACATCTATGAAACGGCTGCAACCCTATCCATGGCTGTCTGTGTTAATGTGTGTGTTATTTGTTTAAATTTTGACATTTGTATTTATATTTTGTGACTTATATTAAATTCTGTAATTATTATTATGACAATACATATTTGCATGTCCAAGACGGATAGAAAGGAATATTGTCTAAATCATTAAAAAAGTATGTATGTATAATCTTAAAGAGCACGGCCCCGGTGTTTGTGGAGTGATGGTTAATATGCTCCTTGGTGGAGTGTAACAAATCAATAAAAAAACGGATAGAATACAGGTTTATTTCTAATCAATTAGCATCCTTCTAGGGGCTTATTCTGTACATAAAACTAACAACTTTTGATCTACTACTTTCGTCAAAACTAAAAAAAAAATCAGCTGTTCCATGTCGCGGGTGAACTATATTTTTCTATGGAACAACAAATTTTTTTTTTGAGTTTTGACGTAAGTCGTAGAACAAAAGTTGTTAGTTTTGATGTTCTGTACATCAAAAAAAAGCCCCTAAAAGGATGCTAATTGATTAGAAATAACCCTGAATAGTGAAACATTTAAAATTTTAAGACCTGTACTATGTGTATACCTATGTTCTGGCAAATAATTAACTTTGACTCTGACTTTGAGATAAACACTCATCAAATAAAGTGGGTTAAAAGGAAATAAATACCATGAGGCGAGATACAGGATGTATTTTCTTTTCTTTTTTGAAGTGAAACTTCTAATGCGACTTTCTTTTCTTTTTTGAAGTGAAACTTCTAACAAGGTAGCGTTAAACGTTTAACACTATCATGGAGGGGTATGAAAGCACTGTTGCGTCAAAGTTTCACTTCTTCCGCGCGGAGGGACTCCACGCACTATTTTTTTTCTTTTTGTTTCTTACATAATTTATTTAGTTTCTTCGTTTTTTTCGCGTTTTTCTTTCATTTTTTCATTTGTTTATTTAAAGGCACTATACACGTTACGTTTACAACTTAATTATACAGAGTTACAGGCTAAGTAGACCTATTCCCGTTAAGCGTGTGTAGTTTACTACGTTTCTGACTGATTTGACTATGAAACACTATATCCTAAATCTCACAGTTTTCGAGATATTTGAATTCAAATCTATTATATAAAAGGCTTCCCTGAGTGACTGACTGACAGACTGCCTACAGCCCAAACCGCTTAAGATATGAGCTTGAAATTTGGAACATATGTACATTGAACGACGCAATGGAGCACTAAGGACGAAAATTTTGAACTTTCGACCTCTAAGGGGGTAAAACGGGCCCTTTTCGTTTGTATTTAACTTTTTATTCCCTGTACCGATTGATTTGAAACTTTGTATACATGCTTTTCAAACAAAATAAAAGTTACGTTTTTTCCTGTTTTTCCGAATTTTCTTCATCTAAGGGGTCAAATAAGGTCCCAAAGTTGGTGAAAAAAGCGTCAATTACATCGAACCAGCTGAACGGTTATGGTTGAAAATTGGTATGAAGGAGGCACACAGCATGTTTTAATACAGGAACTAATAAAATCCAGGAAAATCTATAAGGTTCCTTAGGGATACGCAAAATTAATAAGTTTAGGCTACAGCCCAAACCGCTGAAGATATGAGCTTGAAATTTGGAATATACGTACATCGTACGACATAATGAAGCTCACTAAGGATGAAAAACGTACCCAACTCTAACTTACGGGGTAAAACGGGCCCTTTTTGTTTGCATGTAACTTTTTATTCCCTGTACCGATTGACATGAAACTTTGTATAGATGCTTTTGAGACTAAATAAAAAATTACCTGTCTTCTGAATTTTCCTTTCAAAAATTCCTAAGGGGTCAAATACGTCCCAAAACTCCAATGCGCTTTTTTAAATATTGTAGTATCTAGAAAAGGATTAAGGTAATGATTTATCCTTAAATGGGGCAAAATGGGTCCCCAATAGTTTACGATTTTTTTATTTTGTGAGCCAATAGTTTTAAACTTAGGGCACATACGGATCGTACGTATACGTATTTTACTATAGGATCAATCCTGACAAGCGAAAATTACCTACATTTTTCATACATTTGTCGCAGGTCGATGAACTTTTTGTGTCGAACAGCTGATTTTATTCATTGATTTTGGGGTTGATACCATTGTAAAAGTTAATCAAATGATGAGTATAATAGCATCTTAGAACATGCCTGACGAGTGACGTCTAGATTTACACTATGTGTTTCTCAAATAAAATAAGATATGGATAAGGAAAATTAAATTTCTAATGACTTAATGAAACATGTCGAATACCTGAACCGGCCTTAATTAATAGTGCACTACTGAACATAGGCCTACCCGCGAAGGGTGATTAGGCCATATCCATCACGCCGACCGAGCGCGGGTTGCTGAATCCACAAACGACATTGATTTTTTCTCTACGGACGTACCTATACAGGTTGCCTCAATGTTTTCCATCAATGAAAAGCCAGTAGTGTGAAATTCCTTACATAGTTACTCATACAATTATTATTATTGGCTCCTCGGTGGCTCAGTGATTTGGGACCCTGACTCCTGGGTCCAAGAGGCGTGGGTTCGATTCCTACCCAGGGCAAATATTTATGTGATGATCATATGTGTTTGCTCTGTGTCTGGGTGTAATTAATGTATTTTTATTTATTTAATACTTTCTTGCGCACCATTTGTACAAAAGGAGGACTTAACGCTAAATATCATTATCAGCCAGTCAACTTACAGGTATATGTATATGTAGTATATCAGTCTCTGCCAGCCAAATCACAAGCTTTGCTTACTTTGGGGTCAGAAACCGTGTGTGAGATGTCCCCCAATATTTATTTTATATATTTATTTATTATTGAAAGACAGAAATTCGGCAATTTATCATCCAAAAATTCACGTACTCTGTAATAAGCTTTAGATACAAGTAAATTAAATAACCAAATACTGAGACAATGCAGGCCAATCCGTGGGCTATTATCATTTTAGGCAAATACTGATACAATTCAGGCTAAACCGTAGGCATTATCCTTGCAAGTAATACGATAATATGCTCAATTATGAAAGCGCCATGGTAAACGTTAAACATAAAAAGTGTTCTCTCTATCGAATACTCAAAGTGAAAAAGAAACAACAATAATTAGCTATTATAATTACGATGGCGTCTTCATAATCGAGCCTAATGCGGGCTTTACCACGACCTACTATTATTATAAATAAGTGCCAAGAAAACGCTGGCCAAACTGTGGGTTTTTATCATTTTAAGCAATTACGAAAATAACGCGGGCCAGACCGTGGGCTATTATCATTGCAAGTAATACAACAACGCAGGCTAACGGCACGCTATTATAATTTTAAGGATTTATTAAGACAACGCAACAGACCGCGAACTATTAGATATTATTATAAGCAAATGCCAAGATAACGCGGGTTGAACCGCGGTCTGTTATTTTAATCAAGTAAGTACTAAAACAACGTGGGCCAAACTGTGGTTTATTATCATTTTAAGTACCAAATTACGCGGGCTATTATCATTTTGAGCAAGTGCTAAGACAACAAGGGCCAGACCATGGGCTATTATCATTGTAATTAATACGACAATGCAGGCCAAACGGCAAGCTTTTATAATTTTAAGCAAGTATTATTAAGACATCGCAGTCCATGCTGCGTGCTATAAATAATCATCATAAGCAAGTACTAATAATACGCAGGCCAAACCGTGACCTATTATCATTAAGACAAATACTGTTACAATTTTGGCCAAACCGTGGGCGCTATCCTTGCAAGTAATTTTAAGCAAGTATTAAGACAACGCGGGCCAAATCGTGGACTATTAGATATTATTAATCATAGTCATAATCAATTTATTGATAACAATAGTTACAGGTCATTACATTGAATTTCTAATTAGATACATAAAAAAAGGGTACGGTATTGTGCCTGTAATAATTATCGTAAAAATTGGTCTTTCAATAAAAATTACATTTCTGAGTAAGTATACATAATGCATCAAAAATAATCACAATCAAATTATCAAATATTTAATCAATAATATAATCAATGTCAAAAATATAATCAAATGTCAAAAAGGTAGGTACATAATTAAGATCTATGAATTGAATGTTACAATACAATACAATATAACTTTATTGTACACCAGAAAAACAGCTTAAATAACAAAGTATAAATTTGCTTAAAATTAGGTGGTACAACGGCGGCCTTATCGCCTTAAGCGATTTCTTCCAGGCTACCTTTGGATGGACAGAAAATCAAAAGTACAAATATGTGGTTGGTGGTGTATAATAAAAGTAAAATGTGGAAAGGAAAAAAAAATACTTACAAACTAAAATACAATAATTACATATTAAGTATAATAATATACTACATCTTCAATAAGATAAATATACATACATAAACAATTACATAAATATATAATAAATACAATACATATTTATATACCATAAATATCATATATAGTTGTTATTTAACATAATGAAAGAAAGTGTTTGAAAACTAGGTTATTGAATATATGGAGAGACTTAGCCTGCCTGATAGCTACAGGCAGCTCATTCCAAAGCAGGACAGATTGTACTGAGAAAGATTTCATATAGGAAAGATTGGTATGGGAAGAGGAGTGGATTTTGAGTTTCAAGGCACGGGAAGGTCTCAAAGTACCAGAATGACCTTGAATAAATTCGAAGCGTTCTTTGAGATACAAAGGAGTGGAAGGAAAGAACAGAATTGTTAATGTAATGTTAATGTAATGTTATATTATAAGCAAGTACAAAGACAACGTAGATAAAACCGCGGGCTATTTTCATTTTAAGTAAGTACCTAGGTACTAAGACAACGCGGGCGAAGCCGCGGGTTTTAAGCTAGTACTTTTTATAAAAGGTTAATTTTACGGACAATATTACCCAATATTGAGGTTATAAAACATAATTTTACATGTAAAAATCAAATAAAAATAATAATACGACTTACACGTTTCAAAATATCTGAGCTGATAGCCGAAAATTGGAAATTTTATTAATACCAATTTCAAATATCTGTTTTTTTTTAATATAGGATAGTTTCATAGTCAAATTAGTCAAAAACAAAGTAAACTACACACCCTTAACGGGAATAGGTCAATTTACCCTGTAACCCTGTATACATTAATTGTATGGTTACTCTTAATATGACTATCATATACTAAATTTAGCCCTTATCTGCTATTATTTATTCTTTTTTACTACTTTTAGTACCATCATCGCACAGAAGAGAGTACTATCGAACAAAAATTAAGAAAAATGTTTGCTAAATTATTGTTAATTATTTGTAGGTACACCTAATTCTATTTCTAAATCACCATGATGTTTAAGTTCCGCTACTTCGGGTGTTTTAGAGGGTATTTTTATCAGGTCTAATTTTATTAGAGCTCCCACATATCCACCTACGCTACGCCTGCCCCCGACGTGGGCAATCCTTAAAAGAATTTCCCTGAACAGAAAAAGGGTGTCAAAGTCCTTAATTTGAGTTAATTTTCTTAAAACCCGAATTCACCAACGCTTGTTTAAGTTAAACGTGTTATTTCTATCTTTAAATTCAACATCTGCTGGTGAACTAGGGCCTAATTTCTTAAGCTGCCTAATGACATAAATTATGACAAAGTCATTGAAATATATATATATTTATATAAATGCTTAATATGAAATTAAACATTTACCGCCTTAACGCCTATGCGATTTAAACACTGGTCAACCGTGTAATTTCGTGTTAAACATTGTCTAAACCGTGCATAAAACTTTTGTGTTAAGACGATTAATGTTTATTTTACTCTGCGCATCTTATAACCATATTTTAAGGTTTTTTTTTAGCTACTGCACTTAATTGGTTCCCACTTTTCAAGATTTTTATGTCTATTTTTCGGTTCGGACCGCGGGGCGAATCGCCCAAGACTCTTTTGGAAGGCCATTCGCCCCGCAATGTTTGGAGTGGGGCGAAAAGTGATATTCAAAAAGAGTCTTGGGCTTCGCCCCGCGATTCACTTTTTTATCTGTACACATTTATAAGTAGAAACGTAGTTAATGGAAAAAATAAACAATTGCATTATATCGAGGGCATCATTCCATGACAGGGGTGCAGGTTTACTCACCTGAGTTTCTTGCAAGCCCTCCCCAGCGCCAGGACCTCCCTGGTCCCTCGCACGTTGGTTATCGCTGCTGTGCGGATATCCTCGTCGAACCTGACGGTGGCTGCCACGTGGAATATCACATCTACCTGAAAAGTATGATAGCAGATGTTATAGAACATCCGATTACATCATCGTCATATCCTGTAATGGAAGTAAGTAATGTAAGCCGTGGTGATCTAGTGGTAGTGACACTCTCGCCTTATTATCGTGAGATGGTCAATTCAAATTCCGGTCCCGTACCAATGAGTTATTTGGAATTTAGGTACAGATTTTCACGCCACTGACTTTTCGGTGAAGGAAAACATCGTAAGGAAACTTCCATACGCAGCGCAATTACAACTGAGCGCTACGTGGCTCAGATGACACGTTAAACTGTAGGTACCGGTTTTAATAACAACTTAGCCATATCAGAGGCCTTCAAGCGGTTTAAAAACTCTGAAATCAAGGCTCGCCAGGGTCACTCGGCATATACAAACTTACCTACTTTACCACCACGATTTAGTTTAGTCATATCTTCTGAGCTTCTGACTAACCTCTTCAACAATAACGTTCCAGTCGTCATTGCTGATGCCGAGCTGAAGACTGGTCACGTCTCCTTCTAGAACCACGATCCTGGACTCCAGGTCTGGCTTCTTCTTACGGACTGGCTCGAACACCTGGAGATTAAATAAGCTTTCAATATTTGGGTACTGAGCGTCGCTCTGTATGAAGTTAATATTAGCCGCGAGATAGCGTATAAAATAATTAAGAGCATACTTTTTATACTATATATAACGGGACTGAACTCACGTGTGGGGATAGTCGTAACGACTATAGTTTCGGTCGCATTCGGCGACCTTTCTCAAGTTGGCGAGTGCTAGCACGCGGAGCCGTCTCGCAATGCACATCAATGCAAATTCAGTGCATTGCGAGACGGCTCCGCGTGCTAGCACTCGCCAACTTGAGAAAGGTCGCCGAATGCGACCGAAACTATAGTCGTTACGACTATCCCCACACGTGAGTTCAGTCCCGTTATATATAGTATAAAATGTGTGAAAACCACGTTAATTTTTATAGTAAAATAAGAGCATACTTCTGCCGTTTTCTAAATTTAAATTAAATTTGATATTTATAGAGAGTTTTTTTTGTTTAAGCGATTTAAAAGGTAATAAACATTCTTAATTATTTTATACGCTATCCGTAGGCGCAGTATTACTTTGTGTCCATCGTAAAGTAAAGTAAATTTTATTGCTTTAAACTGTGTCATTACAAAGATGTTACAAGTACATTATTGGTTTCAACAGTTTGTCCTAGCGGACAATAACGTTATGCAATATGCAATATGGGAGCCATCCTAGCGGACATGCAATATGCAATATGGTAGCCATCCAAGGTCGTTGAGACTGGTTTGGGTTGGCCTCGGCCTCCAAATATTGATTTGAAATTAGGCAACGGATGAGAAAAAAAAAACGGCGACTCCCACTCCGGTTGTTTTTTGTTTTTTGACATTGACATTCAGTACGTAATGGAAACCTTTGCTCCGAAGACAATCAGATGGAATGGATGGATGGAAACGACCCGACACCAAACCCTGTGTCAGAACACTCTAAGGTTTTTAGTGGATATACTGACCAGTCGGTTGGACTCTCACGTACCCATCCATGCTTGCTTATCCCCGAGGCCGTGTTTTAATATTGATAACGGATTTTCACTGGACAAATAAAATATACTCACAGGATCGTTGAGCATATCCTGGACTCTTTCTTTAATTTCTCTGCCTTTTTTCGGCCTAACCAGGACAAATGCTTTCTTTATCTCGCAGGATCTGAAACGTATCACATTATAATGTAATTTATGTACCTAATATCTTTCATATTATTGGCACTATGTAAATATGTACTACTTAACTACGTGTTCATGATCATAGACCTTCGAAGTATGCTTATCGGCTCAGAAGTACCCACTTTTGCACCCTATCATGGTAAATAGACAATTTGTCCTTCCTCCAATTTATCACTTCGATCAGGAAAAAAAGTATGTATTGACAACTGATATTAAAAGATGATGTACTAGGTATCCTCTATTCGTACTAGTAGTACGAAAACCATTGTTTGGTTTTCGTCTTCATCAACTACTAAGCTACTAGGAGAACACGACTACTGTGTTGCACTATGTTGTATCATACTTGAACAGGGTCTCGAACAGCTATTTCCCGATGAAGCCGGTGCCGCCCGCGAGGAAGACCACAGCGCCCCGGTAGAAACGCTGTACATCGGAGTCACCGCATTCTATCACACGCTCTAACGGCTGCAGCTTCTACAAGCTACTAGGGAAACATGACTACTGTGTAGCACTATGTTGTATCGTACCGGAAAAGTCTCTCGAGCAGCTGTTTTCCTATGAAGCTGGTGCTGCCCTTGATGTGTTCTGTCGCAATCTACCGGCTTCACCAATTACTATGCTACTCGTACTAGGGGAACATATGACTACTCTGTAGCACTATGTTGTTTCGTACCGGAACAGTTTCTCGAGCAGCTGTTTCCCGATGAAGCCGGTGCCGCCCGTGAGGAAGACCACAGCGCCCCGGTAGAACAGCTGGATATCAGAGTCACCACGCTCCGTCGCACTCTCTATCGGCTTTACCAGCTCCATCGCTTCCTGTTCTAGCTTTTGTGCTGGATCCATTTTCTGATTTCTGTAAACTATGATATTCTTTTCTTATTTTTTGACACAAATGGGTCAAGAGCGAGTCGAGATATAGGTTTATGAATATTCAGAGATGTGATGCGTAATTAAACGTTTACGTGCATTACGTGCATATTATTCATTTTTGAGAACAGATTCTAGAATAAGTGGCGCAAAATGAGACTACAAACTACGTAGTCAACCTACTCAGTAAACGCTTTTTACGGTTCCGTAGTAAAACGAGGAAAACTTCGTTGTGTCCGTCTGTCCCACTAATACAAAGCCTTATAAGTTCCACATTTATCAACCAAATTGCAAGAAATTTGATGTTATGATAGTTTAAGCATAGACCTCAATTTCCAAAAAAAAAAACAAAACTGTGTAGTTTAGGGGCAGCTCCCTTACATGTAAAGATGTAGATGGATGTAGAATTTTTTTTTTTATTTAAATGACAATACTACACTACTACTACTACTACATAGAAAGCAATTGGATCATCCACAGACCCTTGAAGGTCTAAAGATAATCCAAGTGCTCAAGCCCACTGCCAGTTGGCAGCGTGCCCAGCGTGCTGGCAGCATTGCCACGCTGAATGACAATGCTTATACGTTGAGCCAAATAAACACCAGCATTTTGGTCACGCGTCGCGTCCACCAGACGCTCAGAAAGACTTTTGAAAACGAGATGAGCTCCCGGCCCCCACGGACCCAAAGTCTCAACTCCAAATGGCTCAAATATGTAACCACTACCGAGGTTAGCATATTTGCGCCGCTTGTGCTGCTCAGCCGAATTGGCCGCCGCTCCAGCCCTACTCTGAGTCTTAGGAAGATGTGACGGTGCCAAAGTATCGATGCAAGTTGCGTCCCATACTAAGGGCCGTCCACACTTCCATGGGACCAGCGTCATGCCGTCAGGCCTTTTGCCACCACCACGCGCCAACCCACTCGGTTCGAGTACGGCTGCGATATTGGCGGTGACAAAGGCCCTGCGTATGACATCGTTAAGGCTGGCGTGGCGTCCAACCCGACCAGCGCTTCTTGAGCAAGAGAGACCGTGGTGACGGAGCTGGTAAACTGCAGTACCACACTGACAGCGATGGGCCTCACAACACCTTGCACCCAACAGCTAGACGAAATGCAGTTGGGTCTAAAAGGTTACCAGTATTGAAAGAGGGCAATGCTTGCAACCAAAGACCGGACTCCCATACAGAGACTGCAAGGATACGAGCGCGACCCGCGACGCTAGGACACGTATCTAGAAGAGATTTCCGTGCTAGTTCGCAGATCGGCCGATCTCACAGTCCCTGCGACGATAAAGTCTTTGGAAGCTCGGTATTTGGGCAAGCGACTCTCCAAGCATTCGTTGCCTCATTCAAATGAGCTACATCTACGCCAGAGTGGCCTAAAGAAGGTGCGAGTATTTTTTCAATCAAGTTCTGAGTACTATGAATGGAGGACAAGAAAGCTGGTAAAGCAACACTTGAAATTTGGCGGACCCCTAGCCCTCCAAGCCTAACAGGCAAGGAAGCTTGTAGCCACGCCCTTTCACTCATGTCAATATTCAAAACCGATACTAGGGACTGCTTTACAACATCGTCTAAGCTCAAAAGGAGCTCATTGTGTTTCCACAATGGACTACATCGTAAAGCGTACATAAATTTTGGAACAAACAGACAACATCTTATAATGGTAAAAGCCATGTGGGCGTTAATTTTGAGTAGCCTCAAAGTGCCACAGAGGCACTCAAAAAATTTTGAATGTTTTCTTGAACGAAAGGCGGAAAAGACTCATCTAATATCGGCGAACCTAGAAGGCGAAGAGAACACTTGTCTACCAATTTGATGTTAGGTGCCAAATCATTAAATTTGTTAAGTATCAAATCTTTATCCGGACATGAGTCGCAAACGAAAAGTTCGCATTTCGAAAAATTTAGCTCCAAAGCAATTTGACGAAACTAGTCAATAAGAATTTCCAAATCACGTAGGACTGTGCTCGCATCGCCACCCAAAGTCCCGTCATCCAGATACCAAACGTTGAGTTTAGATTGGAGACGTTGAACAATTGGATGAATGACCAGGCTGAAAATGGCTGGTCCCAGAGGGTCACCTTGTTGACAGCCAACGGAAGATAGCAAAACATCATTTTTGTAAATTAATTTAGTGGGTTTGCCGTAGCATTGCCAAAGAAAATTGAAAAGATCGGGAATTTTGTCTTTGACATGCGCCAACAAGGCGTCTGAAAAAAAAAATTGTTACATGTACCGTTGGTGAAATATAAGTCGACAAAGTTGAAAAAAAGAGTGCCTCCCCCCTACATTTCTAAAGTATGCAAAATAGAATGTTCAAATTTTGAATAAACCACATAAGAAACTTTCCCTGAAAATTATTTGAGCACTGTGGAATCATAACTTTTTGAGTTATAAAGGAAAATCGAAATTCCTATACATGCACATACCTGAGAGGTCTTTGACCTGAAAATCTATATTTCATACTCAATTACGTTTTTTCACCTTCTATTGACATCCCAAAAATTGGTTTTATCACCATCATAATCATCTTCACCGTTTACGTGTGTGTCGAGACACGCACTTGACAACTTATTTATAAACTTATTCTATCCTTACATATATGTACTGTACCAGCCTTTTTAATAGTCCACTGGAGGACGTAGGCCTACCCACGAAGGGTGATTGGGCCATATCCACCACGCTGGCCCAGTGCGGGTTGGTGGATTCACATACGCCATCGAATTTCTTCTACTGACGTATGCAGGTTGCCTCACGATGTTTTCCTTCACCTAAAAACCAATGATGTGAAATTTTGTACATAAGTTCCAAAGAAACTCATTGGTACGGGATCGGGATTTGAACCCACGACCTCACGATTGCAGGTCGGGTGTTACTACCACTAGACCACCACGGCTTCTAACATATATAATTATCTATATTAATAATTTCGTCAAGGGCTACGGTAGACTCGATTGAAACCTTTGCTAAATGATAAAACATAAAAAAATAACGATTTCGAGTCGACAACATATATCCGGAAAATTCGGATTATCGAGTATTTTAATAAATTATAACGGTTCTGACAAACAAATCGCAGTCTCCATATTGTCAGGTACATGACATATCTTGAGCAGTCATTCTTCTTCTTCTTTTATGTTTTGGCGTCGCATTGTTGTGCATTTGCCAGTGTCAAGTATTAAGTTATAATAATTTTTGATAATATTTTATCAACAACCATTCGATTATAGAAGGGTATAACCCATAAATATGGAATGTAAGAAAAAATGCCAAGTCGATGGTATAACCATTGGTACCAACGTGCTATGGAGAGGGCTATGCTCGGTGTCTCTCTGCGGGATCGAATCATAGATAAACCAAAGTTACCGGCATAGCCCAGCGGATTAGCAAATTAAAGTGGCAGTGGGCAGGGCACATTGTTCGAAGAACGGATGGCTGATGGGGCCGTAAAGTTCTCGAATGGACCACGGACCAGCAAGCGCAGCGTAGGATGTCCACCGACTAGGTGGATTAACGATATAATAAAAATCACAGGAACACGATGGATGCAGGCAGCTTCCAACCGGCCTTATTGGAAATCCATGGGAGAGACCTATGTCCAGCAGTGGATGTCCTACGGCTGATCTGTCTAGATAGATAACCATGTAAAAAATAATACTGGTTAAAATCTTTACAGTTGAAGTTGACTTTCTTTACATAATATAAGAATGTAAATTTTCAGTAGGGACCTACTTAATCATTTATTTGTGAGTAATTTTAATTTTGAGCAAAACATTTTACTTTGGGATATTGTATTAACACAAACGTAAAAAATCGTGAGTACCTATTTCTTAAAATGAATGTCTTTCATTGGTCTTTCATCATTGTTTTGCTTGATGATACCTACATCATTTAGTTAACAGCTGAATCTCTTTGCATTTGGTAAACATTCTCATAATTGTGGAAAATGGATGCAGCGAAGGGCTCTTCGTTAAGATGGTGATCGAATAACAGCAAAATTATTATCAGTGTGTGTAATATGAGTCACATTTCACCCGAGCGAAGCCGGGTTGTCATCTAGTATATTGTAAATTCAAAGTGTTGTTGGTTCGTGTTACACTTTTACACGGCAGTTTGAATGAATCAACTTTTCACCCTTACTCGAACGTGGCGTAGCGTTTTTATGCCACATATTTTGTGAACATTTTTCTAAATATATATTTGCTAATTTTGATTATTAATTATTACAAATGTAGACAAGAAGACAACCGTTGAGAGTATTTGCAGATGGGTAGTAAATCAAAGCAAAAGTAGGGAAAAAAAATAATTTAAAAATTATGTGAGCGTAGTCAAGAAAGCGAGAATTAGCAAAATAAACGTAATATGAGTGGACATGAATGACAATATGCTGCTACTTGATAACAAAAAGGGATTTGAAATGTTTTTGTAAAAGAACATTAAAAAAAAATTGGGAAATAATTCAATTTAAACTGGCAAAATGCAACTAAATAGCAAAAAAAGTTTCTTGATAAAGTAAACTGTCTGCCTAATTTTAATAACTTAATTAACGATTTCTTAAAAATAATTAACAATTAGGTATATTTAAATTAACATAAATAATAACATCAGAAATATAAATTTGTCAGTTTTATAACGATTTTAACCCACTGTACGTTAATGAGCTATGAAAAGGGCTATGCTTGAAGTCTATCTGCGAGATCGAATCAGAAAGGTTTGGCAAGTTGAAATGGCAGTGGAGACACATAGAACGAAGGACTGATGAACGAATCGACCCCATTGAATGGGATCGAAAAGTTCTCGATACGAAACCACGTACCAGCACCCGCAGCGTAGGATGTCTGCCCATGACCTCAACAAGACTGCAGAATCGCTCTAGATACACGCTGCTTCCATCCAGTCTTATTGGGCATCTTTATGGGAGGCCTATGTCCATCAATGAACATCCTATGGCTAATAGGTGGATGGATGAAATTGGTGTAGTACTTATTTAATAAACGCTTTAAAAAGAACAAAAAAATATAGTGTAAGTACTTACAAGGATACGTCAAACGTATTGCAAGTCAAGAAGCAATTATAAATCAATTGAAAAACCTTTAAATAGGTATTAATAGTATTAGTCTTGGAATAATTATTGTGAAGTACAGCTTAGAGAGTGTCGGAGCTACGGATCGCGTGTTCCGTAGCTAGATAATACCTATAATTATTAGATAACGCATCTAGAGATCGATGTCGTGTCTTATGTCAAGGGTGACATATTGGACCCTGAGCGTAGCGAGGGACTCTAAAGTTAACTCCTGAGTGTAACGAGGGTACTAAAATTTGAGTTATTTAGAGTCCTGGGTGAAGCGAGGGGTTGAAGTCGCCCAAGACAAAGACAGGCCTTGTTTTAGTGGTACATACTCTACTGTCCATACCTCCTGCGAGAAAATAAAAATCTAGGAATTTGAATAATACTAAACACCGTCATAAGTATTGTTTACAATAAATCAAATAAATTAGAATGTTCTTATGTACAATACCTACGAATTTTCATACAAAAGCACCAAATCCGAAATGTCCGACCAAATCCGAAATATATAATGCTTGGGAGCACATTAGTAAATATTAATATTCATATTATTTATTGGTATCAAATATATAAAAGACGTGTAGGTATCTTTTATATTTTTTAATACCAATAACTTATAATACTTACATTTGTTATTATTAAAATAATAATATCACTTATAATAATAAATAATTTATGCTATGTAGCAAATGATTAAATTGTACTGACTTAAATAAAATTGTACAAAATTAAAATAAAGAATTAAATTGTACTAACCTGAAAGTATTACAAAAAGTTGTGTTGGTAGGTACATACAATATTTCGATATACGAGATAATTAAAAACGGCATTAGAACGGCGTCTACTGCCGTGCAGTCATCATAATGATTTCTTTGCGTTTTTTTTTTCACGGAACCTTAATTACTTAACCAATAGAAAATAATGAATAAATAGGATCATACCTACATAAGGATAAACAAATAAAGGTTAATTTACACTTGAGCTATTATAATTCTCCATCGACTTCCATTGGGTCGTAAGGCTCTCGAATGGAGACCACGTACCAGCAAGCGAAGCGAAGGACGTCTACCACAGAGGCGAGGATATCAAGACCACAGGAACATGCTGAATACAAGCCGCTCTTAAAATATTTTAGGGACCTCTTATTGAAAACTAGCTCTTACAGCGCGATTTATTGATTTTTATGACATCCCACAGTAATTGAACAAGCAAACGAAGTGAGTGAAGTCTCAGTTTTACAATAAAGAAGAAACGTTTATTTCAAGCACACAACCCATAAATACAAAACAAAAATAACCTGTACTTGTATCAGCCTTTTAATAGTCCATTGCAGGACGTAGGCCTATTCACGAAGGGTGATTGGGCCATATCCACCACGCTGGCCCAGTGCGGGTTGGTAGATTCACATACGCCATCAAATTACTTTTACTACGACGGTACGTGTGTATCGACTATTTTATCGATATTGAGCACAGAGCAAATAAAAAAATCAAGAGAGAATGTTGTGAACAAACAAGTGAAGCCAACCAAAACTACGCCTCGCCGTGTACAGACAATTACACACACATCCACGTACAAGGAAACTACGCCTTGGCTTGTCAGTCGAACTATGGCGGCGCAACACCGGCGCACTCACACATGTACCTATATAAAAAACCGGCCTCACTTGACGGTTCAACGACGTTCTCTCTTGATTTCTTTATTTGCTCTGAGATATTGAGTTGTCATTTTGTTTGGAGACCTATTTTTTTCATGTATTTTGGTCTGACCTTAGAGCAAAGCGCAGCCAGTCCACCGACTGGGTGGACTGTCGATATAATTTAGACCACAGCAACGTGCTGGATGCAGGCCGCTTCCAACCAGCCTTATTGGAAATTTATAGAGGAGGCCTATGTTCCGAAATGGACATCCTACGGCTGATAGATAGATGCATTGTATGGTCTGACTCTACAGTAAAAATTGTTCATAATCTGCATGATAACATCTGAATCCTCCTCTTTCGACTTAGTAAACCCTTATATATCTTAATATATATAAATCTCGTGTCACAATGTTTGTCCTCAATGGACTCCTAAACCACTTAACCGATTATAATAAAATTCGCACACCATGTGCAGTTCGATCCAACTTGAGAGATAGGATAGTTTAAATCTCAAATTATAGTCGCAATTTTAATTTATTTAGCCACAGCAACGCGTGGCCGGGTCAGCTAGTATTACATATAATAGCCTGCTTATATAATAGAATTTCCAGTCCGGTCATTATCGTTATCATATCAGTCGTAGGAAAAATCGACATAGGCCTAACCTAAGCTTTCCTCGAAACAAAGAAACTTCTCCAAACGAACTATGGAGAAGGCTATAAGCTCGGATTGTTGCAAGATCGAATCAGATATCAAGAGCCTTCGTCATGGTTTACCTACTGACAAATACAATGTAAATATCTTCAAGACAAGAGTAAATAGGTATCTTCTAGTTCTACATACTCCATCTTTCTAAATAAATTAATATGAATATTAGGGGACATCTTAAACACGGTTTCTGACACCAAACTAAGCAAAGCTTGTCATATGGATGCCAGAGACTGGTATACTACATATAACTACATATGTGTATATCTATATATATATCTATATCTATTATATTATATATATATATAAAAGAAAGTCGTGTTAGTTACTTCACTTATAACTCAAGAACGGCTGAACCGATTTAGCTGAAAATTGGCAGGGAGGTAGTTTAGAGCCAGGAGAAGGACATAGGATACTTTTTATCCCTTTCCTTTATTTTTTATTTTTTAATAGTTATTCATCTTATCTTTTTCATATAATCTTTTCCCTTAAAAAATCGTTAGCGAAACTGTCACCTATCACCAATAATGTTTAATGTCCTTCAATGCCTATCACAACGACACTAATAGGCCCAATTTTGAAAGCATCATCGTAATTATAACAGCTAATTATAATATTTCTGTTTCTTTTTCACTTTAGGCATTCGATAGAGAGAACACTTTTTACATTCCTATTAAATTTACGATAGCGCGTTCATAATTGGGCCAGATATGGGTTGACGAAACGTAATAAGATGACAGGTGACATACATTGACTGCAAACTTTTTATAAATGTCACGCTTAGCATATCAAAGAGACAAATTGTCTTTTCACCATCATAGCTCCTCGAAGAGGAAATATAGTATGGATTGACAATGACAACCGACATTAAAATTGGACTAAATGGTTTTTCCCTATGCCATGCTATATATTACAGTGACGTTTAATACTGGGCCGTCATTTTGTCTGACATTAAAAATATTCTTAAATATTCCACCGTTAGAGGTTAATCACGTTTCTTAATTCTACCTTTATGGTACAGAATCCATACTAATATACG
Organism: Hypomecis punctinalis; assembly: GCA_949316475.1. Lineage (NCBI taxonomy): Eukaryota > Metazoa > Arthropoda > Insecta > Lepidoptera > Geometridae > Hypomecis > Hypomecis punctinalis. The sequence goes on from OX438795.1 coordinate 3,686,299, forward strand.
AAGAAACGGATCGACTTGATTTTTAGGAGTAGTATGGCATGAGTATAAGTATCTTGACTCTAAGGTTATTATCTAACCTTGACTGTGAACTGTGACCTTGACACGAACATACATTTCTGTTGGTTTGGTTAGGATTCAACAGTGACAAAAGTGCAGCCCGCCTCAGTTGCGGCACTCCTCATGAGGCACGCAACTTACCGTCCAGCCTCTCAGCTGCTATAGTTAAAAAGCCCAGAAAACGGCCCAACCACGAGTGCAAACTTCTAAGCTGCCAAGCGAGAAAAGACCAAAAAAATCGGGAGACCTCGAGCGCCGCCTTCTCAGCCGTCTCAGAAGAAACCCAGAGAAGCGGCTCTATCTGGGATTCCCGCGCCGCCCATAAGCCTCGGCTACTAAGTTTCCCCGCCACGACAAGGCGGGAACCCGTACACTCTAACCTTATCTTAATCAACAGGAGCATTTATAGCTATAAGGTATCATAATACCTTAGGTAGGTAGGTCAGGTTAGGTTAGGACAGTGGCAAGGTGCAAGGGTACTTGACTTTTTTTATAGAGCAAGTGCCTTTATTAACTACCACTAAATACAAGACTTATAATGTAAAATTTCATAAACTACTACTACATAACAAGCAATTGGATCATCCACAGACCCTTGAAGGTCTAAAGATAATCCAAATACTCAAGCCCACTGCCAGTTAGCAGCGTGCCCAGCATGCTGGCAGCATTGCCACGCTGATTGGCAATGCTTATACGTTAGCCAAGTAAACACCAGCATTTTGGTCACACGTCGGGTACACCAAACGCTCAGTCAGAAAGACTTTTAAAAACAAGACCGGCCACCACGGGCACAATGTCTCAATTTCAAACGGCTCAAATATGTAACCACTGCCGAGGTTAGCATATTTGCGCCGTTTGTGCTGCTCCGAATCGGCCAACGCTCCAGTCCTTCTCTGAGTCTCAGAAAGATGTGACGGCAACAAAGTATCGACGCAAGTCGCCTCTCATACTAAGGGCCGTCTACACTTCCACGGGACCAGCTTCATACCGTCAGGCCTTTAGCCATCACCAAGCGCAAACCCATTCGGTTCGAGTACGGCTGCTATATTGGCGGTCGCAAAAGCCCTGCGTATGACATCGTTAACACTGGCGTGGCAACCAATTTGACCAGCGCTTCTTGAGCAAGAAAGACCGAGCTGGTCAACTAGGGTACTTGAATAGGTGAGAGCGCTCAGCTATGTGCGACGCGACAGCAAAATGGGTCGATTATCTCGACGATATCATCAATACCGCCGGTCGAGTCTGGTCACGACCGACAAAGAGCCGAGGTAGATGTCACAGAAAGAGAGAGACCCAGCAGTGGGACAAAGAAAGCTGCGGATGATAACTATAACGAAACAAATTAGTTGAGATTGACTGTTTCTTGGGTTTGAAATGATTGTTTGCTACAATATTTGTGTACCGTTTCACATTGAATTGGGGCTAAGATTTTTGTGGCGCACTTACTATTACTTACTTCGTATCTATCGATTTTAGACCATTACTGTCTTTACAAAAGTGAGATAGCTCAACCAGATCTACATTTTGTATGACAGCTGTCGAACTTAATAGTGGTTTATCTTCGTATCTGCCGATTTAGACCATTACTGTCTTTACAAAAGTGATATAGCTCAACCAGATCTACATTTTGTATGACAGATGTCGAACTTAAAAGTAGTTTATCTCCGTGACTGTCAAATTTTGATCAATGCTATCTTTACGAAAGTGAGATAGCTATACCAGATCTACATTTTGGATGACAGCTATCGAACTTAAACGTGGTTTATCTTCGTATCTGCCGATTTTAGACCATTACTGTCTTTACAAAAGTGATATAGCTCAACCAGATCTACATTTTGTATGACAGCTGTCGAACTTAAAAGTAGTTTATCTCCGTAACTGTCAACTTTTGATCAATGCTATCTTCACGAAAGTGAGATAGCTGAACCAGATCTACATTTTGGATGACAGCTGTCGAACTTAATAGTGGTTTATCTTCGTATCTGCCGATTTAGACCATTACTGTCTCTACAAAAGTGAGATAGCTAAACCAGATCTACATTTTGGATGACAGCTGTCGAACTTAAAAGTGGTTTATCTCCGCAAATGTCAACTTTTGATCAATGCTATTTTCACAAAAGTGAGATAGCTTAATGAGATCTACATTTTGGATGACAGCCATTAAACTTAAAATATCTTAATGTAGGTATCTCCGTAAGGTTAGCTACTTACATTCATTAACTTTCGCGGTACGAAGTTCGCCGGGTCCGCTAGTACTTATATAAATAAATGTACTTAAATGACACCAAGACACAGAGTAAACACCTATGTTCATCATATAATTGCGTGCCCTGGGTGGGGATCGAACACACGCCTCTTTGATCCAGAAGTCAGGGTCACTAACCACTGAGCCACCGAAGCAGTCGTCTTTGGCAACAACTTCGCTTTCTTTCAGGCTATTTTGTGGTCAAACGTAGCTCTATTTTGCTTAAAAAATAAATTTGAGAAGGCGATTTTCTTTGATTTGATTTTTTTCTGATTTCCGGTCGGCCCTATTACAAATTTGGTCATAACGATTCTCTGAATCACTTTCTTTCGGCTTTGTACTTATTTTTGAGTATCTCTATATAGAGCAGGCCTATGTCCAAGAGAGGACGACGACGGCCAGGTGTGATATTATTATTAGTCTACCCGGAAACCTAGTCTATAATATGACCATGACATGTACGTGGCACATTGTGTGTAAATTAGATTTTCTAGGGTTAAGAACTCAAAAGGAATCGTTTAAATACCTACTTCAGAAGGGAATTAGTCTTCAACTAGGCACGAGAGGTATAAGGAGTAAAACAATATTTGCAAAAAATCTACAAAACAGTTACAATGATTACTGTGCCTTACTGTACATTACCTCGAAAATAAAATATGATGTAAAAAGCCTTTTCGTTTTAAAGTATTTGGGTTCATATACCTATTAGCCAAAAGGGCAATTTCATATTTCTTTTTCAATGTTGATGTATTTTTGAAAATACATCAAAAGTTTATACGTAGGTGATGGTTTTTTTTTACTTCACCAGGTAGGTACTAATTTAACTTATGAACTTAGATTATTCGTTTTTACTGCTTGTACCTACTATTGATTTACCTGCTTGCGGGTCGCCGCCGGTCTGCTCTTGGCATTCACGCAAATCACCAACTAACTTAGGCTAAAATTTCAAGTACCTACCTACTAACTCTCTTTGTACAGTATAATCCCTGGAGTCTGTGGTTTGTAAAATTTTACAATTAAAAAAAAACCTTACTTTAATGATTGGTCTCGCTACGCTTGATTAGATAGCGCCGTCAATCGTCGAAAGTGAAAAATGCGGCATTTTACAGTGTGCCAGAACCACCTGTCAAATGTATGTATTGGAATTTGACAAGAATTTGACACTATCAGGACAAAAACACTGCAACTAGCTGCTGAATCGAGATATTTTTCAGGTCTTTTTTTAACTCATGGCATATTAAATCAATGCATCTCTTTCTTTCTTTTTTCGATCGACCACATTATCCTCTGGCACCCCTGTGCAATTCAACAACGAGTTGTAGCATTCACGGAGGTGTTGTATTCAAATAGTGCGGTATCTAGTGAAGCGTAGCGAGACCAATGATTAATCTAAGTTATGAACCTTCAAAGATAACGATGCAACTATAGCCACGTCAGTTGCATTTTGTTTTTAATTTTTAATTGTAGACTAGTATATTTATCAATTTTTGGTAGTGGGTTGAGCATTTGGATTATATTTAGACCTTCAAAGGTATTTGGATGATCCGATTGCTTTTTATTTATTCGAAGTTTGAATTAAAATGACTATACTTTTACGCTTTATACTCGTACGCTTTCTGTTTCTGAGTAAAATAAAAACAGCAAATCAAAAAATGTTTTATTTGTGAGTAATAGTTACCTATTGTCAGTTTGATTTTGGCGACATTGGTTTCAACATAATGCATAATAATTTTGCATTCTACCTGTTTCCTGAATTCCATTGAAATACAAGGTGTTGTTTTACAAAGTGCAGGGACTTTCAAAGTTGTACAGGGTTATTTCTAATCAATTAGCATCCTTTTAAGGGCTTATTCTTTACATCAAAACTAATAACTTTTATTCTGCGACTTTTGACAAAACTAAAAAAAATGGTGTTCCATAGAAAAATATCGTTAACCCGCGACCAAATGCATGGAACAGCTGATTTTTTTTAGTTTTGACAATATTCGCACAACAAACGTTGTTATAGTTTTGATGTACAGAATAAGCCCCTTTAGGATGCTAATTGATTAATAACCCTGTACCTATAATTAGGCCTTCCACTAAGACTAAAATTAAATAACCTATCTATCTATCTATCAGCCGTAGGATGTCCACTGCTGGACATAGGCCTCCCCCATGGATTTCCAATAAGGCCGGTTGGAAGCGGCCTGCATCCAGCGCGTTCCTGCGATTTTTATTATGTCGTCAGTCCACCTAGTCGGTGGACGTCCTACGCTGCGCTTGCTGGTCCGTGGTCTCCATTCGAGAACCTTCCGGCCCCATCGACCATCCGTTCTTCGAACAATGTGTCCTGCCCATTGCCACTTCAATTTGCTAATCCGCTGGGCTATGTCGGTAACTTTGGTTCGTCTGCGGATCTCCTCATTTCTGATTCGATCCCGCAGAGAGACACCGAGCATAGCCCTCTCCATAGCACGTTGGGCTATCTTGAGCTTATTCATAAGGCGCACATTAAAAGACCACGTTTAAGTTCCATATGTCATCACTGGCAACACACAACTATCGAAAACTCTCGTCTTGAGGCACTGAGGTATATCGGATGAAAAGATGTCACGCAATTTTCCGAACGCTGCACAGCCGAGTCGAATTCGGCGATCGACCTCTATCTTAAAGTTGGTCCTACCTAGCTGGACTACTTGTCCTAGGTAGACGTACGAGTCAACAACTTCAAGAACCGAGCTCTCAACAAATATTGGGGTGGGTACAACATGGGCATTACACATGACCTTCGTTTTATCCATGTTCATTTTAAGACCCACCTGTCGACAAACTCGATTGAGGCCTTCGAGCATCGTGCTGAGTTCTTCCATCGACTTCACCATGACCACAATATCGTCAGCAAACCGAAGGTGAGTGATGTATTCGCCATTGATGTTGATGCCAAATCCTTTCCATTCCAGGAGCTTAAAGGCGTTCTCCAAAGTATAGATAAGTAGTAGTAAACAGTTTCGGAGATATCACATCTCCCTGTCTGACCCCTCTTTTTAAACCTACTTATACTTAAACAAAAAAGAAAAGAATACCTACTAAACATTAAACTAAAAAATAAACACAAAATAAAACCTAGTATATTGGTCTTTGGACTATTTTTTTTTTCAAAAATTTATTTTGGTATTTTTTGAATCGTGTGACGTCACAATGTTACACCTTACTACCGTAAAATGTACCATTGTCACGTGACACGCTCGTTTGGGTCAATTTTTAATGTACCTAGTATAACTTTGTAATTTTAAGGAAAAATAAAAATAGTTTTGTATTGATACTTTTATAATGGCCGTGGGGCGCCGGCAGAGTAGAATAGCACCCCCCTCTTGTACCAGGTGTCGTAAGAGCCGACTGAGGTACTACGGAACCGACTGTTGGCGGTATACCCATCCAGAACAGCGTAGCTCAAGTGCAACAGGACGGGGATGGGCAGCAGCATCCCCGTCGCGAGAGCTACGCCCTGCGATTGCCAACACGCTTGCCCAGCGCGGCAATTATGGGCAAACCCCCCCCTTATGATTGTACAAAATAGAACCAAACCCCCAGTCCCCGGCAGCTCCGCTAGTCCTGGTTCCGGCAGCGACCACGGTAACGGCGGAGCAAGGGGTGCTAAGAATCCCCGGCAAAGATCCGGCTGCCACCCCAACCGACGACGACTGGCCCTGGCAACATATAACGTGCGCACTATGAGGACTGATGAGAAGATTGCGGAACTGGAAGAAGAGTTGGGTAGGTTGCGATGGGATATTATGGGGTTATGTGAAGTCTGTAGAGAGGGCGAGGACACGATAACCCTGAAATCCGGCAACCTACTGTACTACCGGGAAGGTGACCAACGGTCCCAAGGTGGTGTCGGCTTTCTCGTTCACAGGTCTCTCGTTAACAACATCATTACCATCGAAAGTGTGTCGAGCAGGGTTGTATACCTGATACTCAGAATATCCAAACGATATTCGTTGAAGGTCATCCAGATATACGCACCGACCTCGTCACACCCCGATGATGAAGTGGAGGCTATGTATGAGGACGTAAGTCGGGCCATACATACGTCTAAGACCCGCTTCACGGTTGTTATGGGAGACTTCAACGCGAAGTTGGGCAAGAAAAGCGATGATGAGTTGAGAGTGGGGCAATTTGGATATGGGCAACGGAACCCCAGGGGCCACATGCTGGCAGACTTTCTGGAGAAAGAGGAACTCTTCATGATGAACTCTTTCTTCCAGAAGCCACCTCGCAGGAAATGGACCTGGATGAGTCTCGACGGTACCACGAGAAATGAGATAGACTTCATCATGACTAGCGAGAAACGGATATTTAACGACGTCTCCGTGATTCACAGGGTAAAAACCGGCAGTGATCACAGAATCGTGCGAGGCAAACTGAATATCAACGTTAAAGTCGAAAGGTCCCGCCTGATGAAGTCTACGCTCCGACCTACTCGTGCCCACATACAAAACCCCGAAAACTTTCAGCTCGAGCTCTCGAATCGCTTTGCTTGCCTGGATAACTTTGCGTCGGTGGATGAGATCAATAACGGGCTCGTAGAAACTGTCCAAACGGTGGGTTCTAAGTTCTTTAGACACCGCCGTTCAGATAGATCTCAGAAATTCTCCGATCATACTCTAAATCTCATGGCCGAACGACGCTCGCTAAGACTGCAGTCTTCCGATGATGCAAAGTCATACAGGCGGCTCAATAGACAGATTTCAAAATCGGTGCGGTGCGACATTCGTCTCTTTAATACTAAACATGTTAAACAGACAATAGAGCGGAACAAAGGCTCCAAAGTGTTCGCAAGGCATTTGTCTATTGGGCAAAGCCAGTTGACAAAGCTGAAGAGAGAAGATGGCAGTATAGCGTCAACCAAGGCAGAAGTATTGCAGGAGATCGAAAGGTTTTACGGACAGTTATACGCCTCGGTAGCAAAGCCTGTAAACAGCGCGGCCAAAGACCCAAGAGCCAAGCTAACCCGACACTTCACCGAAGACATCCCGGACATTAGCCTGTACGAGATTAGGATGGCCCTGAACCAACTTAAGAACAATAAGGCACCGGGTGACGACGGAATTACTTCAGAGCTTCTGAAAGCGGGTGGAACGCCGGTACTAAAAGTCCTTCAGAAGCTATTTAACACCGTCGTCCTCGAGGGCATAACGCCAGAAGCGTGGAACAGAAGCGTGGTGGTGTTGTTCTTCAAAAAAGGTGACAACACCTTATTGAAAAACTACGGACCCATCTCGCTTCTGAGCCATGTTTATAAGTTGTTTTCAAGGGTCATTACGAATCGTCTCGAACGCAGGCTTGATGACTTCCAGCCTCCCGAACAAGCCGGTTTCCGGAAGGGCTTTGGCACCATGGACCACATACATACGCTGCGGCAGGTTATACAGAAGACCGAGGAGTATAACCTGCCACTTTGCTTGGCGTTTGTGGACTATGAGAAAGCCTTTGATTCGGTTGAGACATGGGCTGTGCTTGAGTCTCTTCAACGATGCCGTATTGACTATCGGTACATTGAAGTGCTGAAGTGTTTGTATAATAACGCCACTATGTCGGTTCGAGTACAGGAAGATAGCTCCAAGGCGATCCCTTTGAAGAGAGGCGTAAGACAGGGAGACGTAATATCTTCGAAACTGTTTACTACTACTCTGGAGAACGCCTTTAAGCTCCTGGAATGGAAAGGACTCGGCATCAACATCAATGGCGAATACATCACTCACCTTCGATTTTCCGACGATATCATGGTCATGGCAAAGTCGATGGAAGAACTCAGCACGATGCTCGAAGGCCTTAATCAAGTCTCTCAACAGGTGGGTCTTAAAATGAACATGGATAAGACAAAGGTCATGTGTAATTCTCATGTTGTACCCACCCCTATTTCAGTTGGGAACTCGGTTCTTGAAGTCGTTGACTCGTACGTCTACCTGGGACAAGTAGTCCAGTTAGGTAGGTCCGACTTCAAGAAAGAGGCCAATCGCCGAATCCAACTCGGTTGGGCAGCGTTTGGAAAATTGCGTAACGTCTTCTCGTCCGACATACCTCAGTGCCTCAAGTCGAAAGTTTTCGACCAGTGTGTGTTGCCAGTGATGACTTATGGCACAGAAACGTGGTCTCTCACTATGGGCCTTATTAGTAAGCTCCAAGTAGCCCAAAGAGCCATGGAGAGGGCTATGCTCGGAGTTTCTCTGCGAGATCGAATCAGGAATGAGGAGATCCGAAGAAGAACCAAGGTTACCGACATAGCCCAGCGGATTGGCAAGTTGAAGTGGCAATGGGCAGGGCACATAGCGCGGAGAACTGATGACCGATGGGGTCGAAAAGTTCTTGAGTGGAGACCACGTACCGGCAAGCGCAGCGTAGGACGTCCACCCACAAGGTGGACGGATGACCTTATTAGGACCGCAGGATTGCGCTGGATGCAAACCGCTATCAACCGGTCTTATTGGAAATCATTAGGGGAGGCCTATGTCCAGCAGTGGACGTTCTATGGCTGATATGATGATGATGATGATGATGACTTTTATAATTATGATCTTTTCATTTATCACAAAAACATGATTCATAAGCCCAATTTTACACATCATTGATGAACAATTTTTACTATGACACCACCTGCGAAATCAGGGAAAAAACTGGACTAGTGCGAGTCAGGCTCGCCTACCGAGGGTTCGGAACAAAACCCAAAAATTGCAATAAACCGGGAACTAAGCTGTTAAAAAACCTTAGAGCGAAGCGAGTCATCGGTAAAAGGGGAAAATTAAATTTTTTCTTACATTTCATGCAATTTAAATCATTTCATTTCAGCATTTTATCAAATTTAATTTTCATGCAATCAAATCATAGAAATTGTTTTTATAATTATCATGACGCGTGTCTCTACGCGCACTTGACAACTTTTTCTCGATTTCGCATTTAGTCACACAGTAAAAGTTGTTCATAATGATGAGCTTATGATGAGATACTTTGTATAAGAATACAGATAAAAATAATAAAGAAGGTCTTGGGTGACCCTTGGGTCTTTTTATGTAGTAGTAGTTTCAGTATGTACCTAATATAGCATTTGAGGTATGATTCCGAACTCCGCTGCAGGCAGCAGGAACACTGCAGCAGGGCTGCCGCAGCACTACTGGTCCCCATAGTATATATGAGATTACGTTCCGAGCTAAGCAGCATTGTCGCGGCAGCAATATGAAGAAAAGTAGTGCTGCGGCAGGCGGCAGCACTGCTACCTGCTGCTGCTGACTGTCATCATAATCAGAATCATACCTTTATCATAAAATTACATTGATGAAGTATTATTATAATATACTACGGGAAAAATCGCGCACTAAAATTACGAGATAAATAAATACCACAGTCTACCCGTGACCACGGTCGATGCAACTCGGCCGAAACGTCGGGATAAGGAGGTTTTTATTTATCTCGTAATTTTAGTGCGCGATTAGTCCCGTAGTATATAATAATGATGTGTTTAAATCGCGAAAGTTTAAAAACAACATGGATGAAGTAGATCGAAGAAAACCAAAAGAACTGTTTTTTGACGTGATAACGTCATATAAATCGATGAACGCTGGCTGCGCGCACGAAAAAACATCATTATCCCTTTCCGCCTGAGCCGAGCATGCCAACGAGAGCGAGGAACAAGCAATAGAGAGGCATGATCGGTCTAAACATTCGGCTTGTGACGCATATGACGTTATCACGTAAAATTATCTAAATCGACTTAACAGACAAACAACCTTTTATAAGTTTTGTGCAGCCCAAGTAGTCAAACAAAATCGCAAGTAGTTTCTCAAGAACTCTTGTCGCAAGTACATGAATCACGTCAGGATCTAAGCTAGTAACACCTAGTAGATTATATACCAAGAGAACCAAGTCGTATCTTACGTCGCGGACGACATATTGGACCCTAAGAGTAACAAAATAATTATTTAGAGTCCCGAGCGAAGCGAGGGGTTCAAGTCGCCCAAGACGAAGACAGACTTGGCTCTAGTGGTGCATACTCTACTTATCATATCTCTTGCGAGAAAATGAAACCCCCCAGGAATATGTGTAATACTCACTAAGTGTAGGTACTCACTTAGGCAACTCAGTAGGTATTGTTCACAATAAAATAAAACAAATTAGAATTTACCTAGAAAACTTCATAGAATCACACACAAATCCGCAATATGAATTTACAAACTATGCCATCAAAAACATCAGACGACGGCAAGCGTGATTATCATGGCCTAACACGGGCATTTGCAATAAAAAAATCTATAAAATCGAACTGATACGGGCACCAAGGAGAATAAAACCTCCTTACAATACCCGTTGCCGTGCAATGTAAAGAGGTTTTATTCGATTTACAAAATAAAATCTCTTTATGAGGTCCTTAAATTTTCTAAGTTAAGAAATTTTCATACGAATTTGACGTTCCAAATTTAAATCACTTTACTCCCTAGGGAGTTTCATACAATATTATTGTTATTGACCTGCCATTGCCCTCGAGATTGTGTTAAGATAATAATGACTGGTTTTAAGTTGAGATTATATGACATATACCTAATTGGACATATTTGAGCAGGTGATATGAAAAACCACTTACGATTTACGTCTCTTTCTTCTTTCCCTTTTCGTTTACTGTGGATTTTCCGCTGATCCACAGGCAAAGGTTTCCTAATTTCGTCACTGGTAAACGCCGACACACAAATCCTTTTTAAAGTGGTTTCACTACAGGTCAGCACGCAAAAATATTTTTTTTGATAAAACTATGCTATTCACAAACACTAACTATTCATGTCCTCTAAATTTGTTTTCGTAGACCTAAAATGAGTAGTTTATCTATTTATTAGTAGTAGTCTTGTAGTTATTATTATATACTACGGGTCTAATCGCGCACTAAAATTACGAGATAAATAAATACCTCCTCATCCCGATGTTTCGGTCAGTATACCTGTGACCACGGTCGATGCAACTCGGCCGAAACGTCGGGATGAGGAGGTATTTATTTATCTCGTAATTTTAGTGCGCGATTAGTCCCGTAGTATATAATAATAATGTGTTCAAATCGCGAAAGTTTAAAAACAACATTAGTCTAGTAGTATTTTGCACGTAGGACAGCAACTCATCTATTCTCTCTCTCTCATTTATTCTACATTTTTAACCTTTTTACACATCTTTAACCTGTTTTTTGTATATGTATGTTACGCGATTACTCCGCCATATATGAACCTATTTTAATGATGTTTTCTGTTTAGTAGATCATACTTTAGAGGTCCCATTTAAATTTTACTAAAATCGGCTGAACCATTTGGATAATTCAACAATAATTTGTAAATATCAATGACACATTGATCCGTGCAAACTATTCGAATTCTCTACAGGGTTGAAGTCGGTTATGCTATTTTACGCGAAAAATATGATTATTTTCGATTTATTTCGTAAACGCACCCTTACTACAGGGGCGCGGACGCAGCAACAACAAAAACAGTAGACCTTGACCGCGGAGCGCGGGCAACTGAATAATAAAATAATTAAGGTGGTTTCAATAGGTCAGCGCGAGATATTTTTTTTTTGTTTTTAGCCATTTACACACAGTGTTACCGGTAATCAATTAGCATAATTTTAGAACCATCGACTCCGGACCCAAGTTGGCCGCTGCAAGTCTAATACTGCCAAGTGGGGGTTCACTGACGCGGACTCTGTGAGGTGTGACTGTGGAGAAGTCCAAACAATGAATCACCTTTTGTCCTGCCCCCAGTGTCCAACCACCTGCACACTGGGTGACCTCATGGAAGCCTCCCCTTCTGGGGTGGCAGTGGCTACCTACTGGGCAAAACTTGTATAGTTGGAAACTATTAGAACCATCGACACGACGAAGAAGAAGAAGCATAATTTTAGGGGCTCATTCTGTACATCAAAACTTCTATTCTGCTAGTTTTGTCAAAACTAAAAAAACCGGACAAGTGCAAGTCAGGCTTTCACATCGAGGGTCACATACAAACACATTGTTAAAATAATTCAAAACCTGTTTTAGCATGTGCTAATGAAGTTCTTTTACATGATACCTTACATGACACGATTTACTCACATTGAATTTTGAACCCATATTTTGTGAATTTTGAGGCCCTATTTTTTATCATTTAAATGAAAGTGTACAGATTTCAGATTTATTCCTATATGTGTACTCTAACACAATGCTTCTCGCCAAATTTCATAGTTCTGTGTCAACGGGAAGTACCCTGTAGGTTTTGATTTTTGCGAGTGTCGAAATATGCGGTTTTTTACGACATAAACGGCTCTAACTTTTTTACACGATAACCGAGAAGTTTTTCTTTTACACAACTGCAAGAGTCTATAGATATACGTATACAGTTTAAATTTCAACTCGATATCTTTACGCGTTCCTGAGATAAAGAATCTTGACATGCACACAGACGGACAGACGAACAACAAAGTGATCCTATAAGGGTTCCGTTTTTTCCGTTTTAGCTATTATGCTAACTAATTACCAATAACCCTGTGTAAACTGCTTATTGTAAGTCTACGAAAATTTATTTAGCCGCCATGAATAGGTAGTGTTTACGAGATACATACACCTAAAAACTAAATTAGTGGTCAGTCTGTCATCTGTAATAGGGAAAAAAATATTTAAAAAAAAAAAAATTTTGCGCGCTGTCCGAGACTACCAGCCTTAAAACAATTTCCGTAGACTACTGTTACAGGAAGTACATTACTATTCAGAGTATACAAATAATTTACCCATTTTAGCCGCCTCATTAATAAACACAATGTTAATTTGGAATAGTTAGTCTCATGTCTCTTTCTTTCTTTGACAATTTTAATTCAGTTGTAAAAGACACAAGATGGATTATCCACTCCAACCATAAAGGCCAATTCAGACATATCAGTGAAGACACTACCGTCCGCAACACAGTGAAAAATATTGGATGATACAATCTCTGAACGCATCCCACTTAGTCTTGATAGTGTCAATCAACAACAGCATTATCAATCTGTTATTATTAGATAGGTATCAGTACCTTCTCGTCACGGACACTGACAAATGGGGTTGCGAACATAGAGAATGTATCAAAGAAGATTTTAAGAGGCTATTGTTAGGTCGACCTGTATGTAACTACATATGTAATGGATCTAAGGTAACTATACTCTATAAAATTTAACTTGATCTCTGCGACAGTGACATTGATTGAAATTTTTAGAGTTGAGATAGTGGTGGAAAAAATCGATTTTCAAACAATGTTGTAATGAAATCGAATGAGTAGTTGAAGGTGAGAAATTGGATTTCATTTACTTACTATTATTTAAGTTCAAGTATGTACACATGTAAATAATGTTATGATATTAATTATATACTCATAATAATGTACTCGTAACGATAGTATTTATCGACGTTTTTCACTATTATCGATGCTAATGTAGCATATAATTGGGTTTAATTTAATTACACATGTAAAAAATGTTATGATATTAAAATATACAATAAAATTAATGATTAATGAAGTTTTATTTAAAATATCGTCAGTATAAACTATCGATATTTTGATTAAAACTCTATCTAAAACTCTGTGGTCACGATCATTCGTCGCCCATCACTAATCGGCATGTCCACAAAGTATGACATTGACAGGTACTGTCTGTACTTTTAGGAATTCAGGACTTTATAGGCGTGATTTTTCTGACAGCTGTCGCAGAGATCAAGTTAAATTTTATAGAGTATCATTTAACCATCTTCCAAGGGTCGTAGTGTAATGACAATTGGCAGCTGTGTGTAGTTCTGATGACAATACAATAATATGGTACTGTCGAACTGATCTGATGTTGGAGCCGGAAAATATGAACTGGAACTTCATGATGGAAAATCGTATCACAGCTATTTTGGATTTCTTAGTCTAAGATACTTAGAAAAGTCTTTTGATGAAGTTTGACCACGATTAGGTTTTAAGATCTGATGATGAAGGCGGAAGATAGGCACTGGCATCCCATGATAGAATATCGTATCATAGCCGTGTTTGCACTTGTGAGAAAGGCCACGTAATGGACTAAGCGTGTTTTTTAAATTATTCATTAATTCACTGTGACTGCATTTTGCCGGTACTGTGTCGGAACTGTGGATTGTCTATTAAGTGTGAATCGGCCTTTACTCAGCGTTTATTAATAAGTCTGCAAGTGATGTTCTTTTTTTATTACACTGTTGTGTCCCCACGGTGTTAATAGTCTCTTCAAATGGTTCTAATGACCTAAATTTATTTCTCGAAAATTTAACTTCTTTTAATATACAATCCTTTTGTCTGAAAGAGATCGCTCTTAAACGGTAAGACCGATTTTAATATCAAGAAGTGTTAAAAATGTGTTCTAATTGTTCTTTTTATTATTATTTTTTATTAGATATGTTAATAAAGGCTGGTGACATCTAAAAATGTATCATCTGTACATAAATATATTAAGATAAATTCTTTATAAAACCATACAACTAAATCACAAATCGTGCAAAATGTGAATTATAATGACGATAGAAGGTCAGAGATGCGTTTGTATGAATTTTCCATCCATTGGATCCGTCAGCTACAGGACGTCCACTGCTCCCCTATGGATCTATAATAAGGGCGGTTGAGAGTGGCTTGCATCCAGGGTGATCCTGCAGTCCAGCCCACCTTGATCGTGGATGTTCTACGCTGCGCTTATCGATACGTGATTTCCACTCGAGAACTTTCGACCCCATTAATGGTCAGTCCTCCGTGCTATGTGCCCTGCCCACTACCAACCTACCCACTGCCCACTACCTACCGACATAACGCAGCGGATTGGCAAGTTCAAACTTGCCAATCCGCTGCGCTATGTCGGTTACTTCGGTTCTGCTACGGATCTCCTCATTTCTGATTGGATCTCGCAGAGAGACTGCAACCATAGCCTTCACCATACCTAGGTCGATGGGGTATTTGGAGCTTATTAATAAGGCTCATAGAAAACTTAAAAAAATATCTAAATTAATACTACATACTATTTTTTGTATATGTATCTAAATTTATGTATTTCAACGCAGCCATGATTTTTAGTCATATTTCTAAAGTTATATTATTATGACGGGGTAAAAATAATTATTTTTCGCTAAAAATGGCATTACCGAGTATTACCAACTTCAATCGCTCAAAATTCGAATAGTTTGCTCAATTCCATGTATGTCAGTTTTAGACTGTTGTTGATTTTTAAAAAAACAACTATACCGATATCTATAAAATTTAAATAAAATTATTTCGGAAATATGATCTACCTTACCAAAAAAAGAATCAGCAGAGTAGGTTCATAACCGGCGCAGTAATTGCGTAACATGTTTGGTTGTTTCCCATACGACATCGAATTTATTCTATGGACGTATGCAGGTTTATTAATTTATTTTTTTAACACTTTATTGCGCGCCATTTGTACAAAAGGAGGACTTAACGCTAAATAGCATTATCTGCCAGTCAACCTACAGGTAGAAGACATTGGAAAGTAGGCATGAATAAATAGGTAAGCAAAGAGATAAATTAACTAGAATCAACTCAAATCAAAACTAAAAAATAATATATACCAAATAATAATACAATTTCAATTTAAATGAAATACATAAACTTACATAAACTATTATAATTCATAATAAAATGATAAGTAAAAGATAAAATAGCTTATCCTGTCTGTTCGAGATTTTGGACTATTTCAAGTAATACTCCCACAAGGCGCCTTCGAAGGCGCTTGCCGAATAGTGGATGGAAGCTTGAAGCAGGTTGTGGTGTCCGTAAATAAATTCCAAACAATTCATTGGTAGGATACCAGGATTTAAACACACGACCTCACGGTTGTAAGGCAGGTGTCACTACCAATAGACCACCACGGCTTCTCGTTTCAAATATTCACGGCTTTCTTCTGATTTATATTGGCATGGATTGGCTTGGCACAGGAAGCAAGGTAACTAACCTGGTTTTTATATATTATTGTATTATTTAACAGGAAAAATTCAACCCAGTATATAACCGAAGATGGGTTTATACGAAATGGATCCAGCAGAAATAGTAGAACTTGAAGCGAAGGAGATGATGAAGCCGATAGAGAGTGCCATAGAACGCGGGGATTCCGACGTGCAGCTGTTCTACCGGGGCGCTGTGGTCTTCCTCACGGGCGGCACCGGCTTCATCGGGAAACAGCTGCTCGAGAAACTGTTCCGGTACGATATAACATAGTGCTACTCAGTATTCATGTTCCCCTAGTAGCCTATTGTAAGCCCTAGTAGCCTAGTTGGTGAAGTTTATGGAGAGTGCGACATCGCGCGCGGAGATTTCGACGTCCATCGTTTCTACCGGGGCGCCGTGGTCTTTCTCATGGAGTATCCACATTACATGCCTAAATAATCTAGTTTCCATTCAGTTCATCAGTCGTTTTTGAAAGATCTTCATTATCAAAAAAAAAAAATTATACACTTCGATTCGAACGAACTATTTGAATTTTGTACCTATGATTGAAATCGGGTGTGCCATTTTTGATTCTAAGGAAGGTTTTTTATTATAGTTAAGCGTACTTGTTGTTTTGTTTTTTAGTTGACTCAATTTAATATTTTATTACTAATGTAATTAAAGAGTACCAAGTGGTGAATTTAATAAGGCACCTAGACAAACCGAAAGGTTTTTTGGTGTTTTTACATGTATATGTATATTGTTAATGTGTGAGTTGCAAAAAAAAATATGGTGAAAAATCAACTATGTAATGGCGGCCATATTGAGTACTATCCACCGTACGCCCTAATTTGTGGGTATTTCTAGTCTACTTATTTATTTATCTATGGTTAAAATGTGCCTCCCTTAAGACCGAGATTAGAACCCACGACCTTAAGATTGAAAGGCGGGTGTCACTACAGCTAGACCACCACAGCTTTTCAGATATACCTACCTAATTGTTAAATTGCTACTAAGACATTTTGTATTGTACCTAACACAATCGTGAGCTGCGCGGGTGAAACCGCGGGGCGCAGCTAGTTATGTTATAAAAGCCCTTGCTATTCGATTTTTCAGGCATAACTAAATGTTTCTACAATCTTTTAAACTTAACCACTGGATCAATGTAAATTATATTTTAGGGAATTTTGCCAAAATATCTAAATTATTTTGGCAAAATTCCTTAAAATATAATTTAACTATGGCAGGCTATGACAAAGTATAATTTACTAGTTTTACCCGCGGCTTCGCCCGCATGATATTTTGATTTTGTGCTATCCCATGGGAACCCTTTATTTATCCAGGATAAAAAGTAGACTATGTCACTTTTCTTCTTTCAAACCCGAGGCCTTACCTTACCACCCTTAATAAAGGAGGTGGAAAATAAAAAAAAAATAAAAAAAAAGATTTGACGGTTGTTCGATTCGACAGTTGTTTTTATGACATTTTTTAAAGCGCACTCTAGAATAGCTCGCAGGTAGCAGAATTTTTCCTACTTAACACCTATCGTTATATTATGGAACATACAAAAAAATACAACAAAATACAAAATAATTTACTACCACAACAAATATACATTAGTTACAATTGCCAGGGGGTCTCAAACTCGGTTAAGCCTGTATCTTGAGGTCCGGTGTAGAATTGAGCAAGTAGACTTTGTTGCGCGCGCTTTTCAAGTAATATTTAGAAATGAACTACAGAAAAACTAATTAAAAATATAAACCACCACTAAGTTTATTACGCAATATCAATACAAATTATAGCCTATGTGTTATTCTGATATATAAGCTATATTATTGCAAAGTTTCATCTCAATCCGTTTAGTAGTTTTTGCGTGAAAGAGTAACAAACATCCATCCATCCTCACAAACTTTCGCGTTTATAATAATACTAGTTTTTACCCGCGGCTTCGCCCGCATACGCAATATATCATTATAATTTATAGCCTATGTATTATTCTGATATATAAGCTGTATTATTGCAAAGTTTCATTTCAATCCGTTCAGTAGTTTTTGCGTGAAAAAGTAACAAACATCCATCCATCCATCCATCCGTGAGGATGGATAATAAACGCGATGGATAATAATTTATTATATTAAGTAGGATAAGTAGGATGGCAGGCTATGACGTCACTGCTCGTAAGTGTCATACATTCGCCATACTATGTTATGCTTTGTGGGAAAGGGACAAGGCATCCCCTCAATATCCCTACCTTTACATGTTCTATATATCTGAAATAGATTAGCCAATTTTAATTATTTTTTCAGTTTATGAATCATAATTAATTTCAGAATTGAACTAAATCTAATACTTATAATTAATTCAATACCAGTCAACTACCATATTACGTACGGAATTAGAGTGGCAAACTACGATAGAAGCAAGGTCAAAGTTTAAAGCGTTTATTCGCAATCATTTATCGTAAAATTCATTGTAATTTAAATACTTCTGTCTTTTTAAAGTTATGTGCATATTTTTAATCCGGAAACTAGCGTAGTATTTTTTTTATACGTGCCACCTATTCCCCTTGTGTATATATAATTATATTTCAGGGTATTTTTATAATTATTATTTAAATTTTTACTACAAACTCAATGTTACAAATGAACTAGCGTAGTTATATTTACGAGTCAAGACAAATATTGATACTTACAGTATAAATACGGCATAAATGTAAAAATAAACTCTAAAATATATTTGAAGTTGGGAACTATTGACATATTTATTTTATGACAATTTAAGATAAGAATACTTACTAAATGTATAAAATTAAAATTAGACTAAAATTGTAACTTGATCATTTGTAACATTGAGATATGAGTTTGTAGTAAAAATTTAAATAATAATTGCAAAAAGACGCAAGAAGAGTTGCAGTTTTGTATGAACAGCTGATTTTTTTTAGAACTTTGAATTGGCCCCTTTGTAAAAGTTGTTCATTATTATGGTCTTAATCACCCCCTTTCGGCTTAGTACAGGACACGCAGATAACCCTGTTAGTTAAAGTTATCTACAAGTTGCGCAAAACCCAATCTTTACTGAAGCTCACTTAACAGCTGCTGTGCGAGGATTGGGTTTTGCGCAGCTTGTAGCTAACTTCACAACCGCCAAGAAGTTTGATTCGGGTTATAGGCCGATAGTATAGTACCATACCATAACCCGATACGCTCTCATAGAAAACAACACGATACGCTCCCTACTATCCCCACTACGTTCGTCAACAACAGTCTTCGAAAAAATTAATTGGTTATCCGGTGCCGAATCACTATGCATGACATGCGACGGTGCTGTCAGTGACGGAACGGTCTAGTTACCTTGTAGAAAAAACCGGACAAGTGCGAGTCAGGCTCGCACACCGAGGGTTTCGTACCAATCCAGAAAATTTCACAAAATTGGGAAGGAAGTTGTTAAAATCTCTATACTATAACCATCGACAAAAAAGTTTTTTTTTTTTCACTTTTCTCGTCACACATTAAAAATTAAACATTGTAAAAATAATTTAAAATCTGTTTTAGCATGTGCTAATGAGGCTTTTTTATATGATACCTTACATGATACGATTTAGTCACTTTGAATTTTCAACCCATATTTTGTGCATCTAGGCCCTATCATAAAAATGTACAGTTTTTAGATTTATTCCTCTACCTATGTGTATTCTGAGACAATGCTTCTCGCCAAATTTCATAGTTCTATGTCAACGGGAAGTACCCTGTAGGTTTTGATTTTTGTGAGTATCCAAATTTGCGATTTTTGACGACATAAACGGCTCCAACTTTTTATACGATAACTGAGATTTTTTTCTTTTACACTGCAAAAGACCATAGATCTACGTATATAGTAAATTTCAACTCAATATCTTTAAGCGTTCCCGAGATAACGAGTCTTGTTATACGGACAGACGGACAGACGGACAACAAAGTGATCCTATAAGGGTTCCGTATTTTCCTATTGAGTTACGGAACCCTAATAAGGGAAAATACGCTAAAAAAAAGATAAGTAAAATATTATAAAAATAAAAATTTAAAATGGGAAAAGAATGTCAAAAAACAGAATAAAACTAGCTCACGTCTTTTATTTGGCTGTCACCCCACGAAAATTGCATACACGTTTATAACATCATGTATCGCTCGACTGATATCATAGTGAATTTGTATCAATCGCAGGATGATGTAAAAGTGTTTTTTGCTAAGGTCTCCGACTTGTGTTGGAGAAGTCTGAGAACATACAAAAAAGAAGTCATCTAGTAAGCATAGTCTCATACTTTTCAATACAAAGAATATTTTATCGCCTGAAACATCACGGTATTGGTCATTTAAGGTAATGGTCATTCATATTTTATCGCCTGACACATCACGGAAATGGTCATTTAAGGTAAAATCATTTAAGGTGTCTGCCGACTACAACGTATGGTACGTTGTAGTCGGCAGACACCTTAAATGATTAGGTTAAAAAGTAAGTTGACGTTTCATATAATAGAAACAATATAGTCATATTTTAACACTAGTAGTTTTTGTAACACTTACGTGGTAATTAGGTACTTTGAAATGGGCTTTTAGGAATTTTGTCGACAATTGAACATGCAACTGGCTGGCCCAGTGCAGTGTATATGACACTAGTTAATTCATTCGTATAGGCCGGGTGGCTAGCTGGTGTCAGAGGTTTTAAACCGCCTGAAGGCTTCTGACATGCATAACGATTAAAACAACCAGGCTTATCACAATAAGTGTATTAACATCCCGGAAAATGTCCGTAGTTCCTCCAAACAATCTAACTCCCAACATCTCCAAAATTACACTGAAATTGAATGAATTTCAGAAAGACAGACACAGTGTTATTCACTTAACTTTCTTGTTCTTTGCATCAACATAAGTTTGCTTTAATTTATTTTGTTTCAGATCATGCGAAATAAAGAAGGCATTTGTCCTGATTCGAACAAAAAAAGGAAGGACAATGCAAGACAGACTAAAAGACATGTTAAATGACCCTGTAAGTACTGGTATTTGATCTGTCCATTTGCTCTCCGTCTTGCTCCCTCGCGTGATGTGAGTAATTGGCTCGAGCAAGACAAAGCATGAACTCTAATGCCCGCTCCAGACTCTTACGAGGAGCCTCCTTGAGGCTCTCGGCACAAGTCTTGCTGAGTGGAGGCGGCACTAGTAGTAGACAAGCCACCATACACCGTACACCAAACGGAGCGACAGCGAGGGAAGATGAGGTAACACAAGTGCACCGTCACGGTAATGATATCTTATTACCGTGGCACCGTCCTAACTCTCGTACTTGTGTTCCCTCGTGTAGCCTCGTGGAGAGTCTGAGTGAGGCATAATTATAGCCACCGCGCATACACAATATTGGAGCTGAATAAAATAGTTTGATTGAAGACATTTTTGGCGTGTTCACCAGGTGTTCGAGCCCGTCCGCCAGAAGAAGCCGGATCTGGAGTCCAGAATTGTAGGCGTTGAAGGAGACGTGGCCTGCCTCCAGCTCGGCATCAGCAATGATGATCGGAACGCTATTACCCAAGAGGTCAGTTTGCTTTCCTAAGCGACTTCCGAAAAGGAGGTGCTCTATTCGACAAAATGTTTTTGTATGTCCATCCATTCATCAGCCATAGGACGTCCACTGTTGGAAATAGGCACAGAACAGCGAACGAATAGGCTTCTCCTATCCTCAATAAGACCAGTTGGTAGCTGTTTGCATCCAGCGCGATTCTACGGTTTTAATGAGGTCATCCGTCCACCTTGTCTGTGGACTCCTACGCTCCGCCTGCCGGTACGTCGTCTCCACTCGGGAACTTTTCGATCCCATCGGTCATCAATCTGCTGCGCTATGTACCCTGCCTACTGCCATTGCAACTTGCCAATCCGTTGAACTATGTCGGTAACTTTGGTTCTACGGATCACCTCATTTCTGATTCGATCTGGCAGAGAGACTCTGAGCATAGCCCTCTCCATAGCTAGTTGTGCTACTTGGAGCTTATTATTAAGGCCCATAGTGATAGACCACGTTTCTGTGCCATAAGTCATTACTGGCAACACGCACTGATGAAAACTTTCGACGTGAGGTACTGAGGTATGTCGGACGAGAAGACATTACGCAAGTTTCCGAATGCTGCCCAGCCGAGTTGGATTCGACGATTAGCGCTCTTTCTTGATATCGGACTTACTTAACTGAACGGAAACTTTGTTTCTAGAGATGTCCTCATTTCTCATTCGATCTCTCAAATAGGGATGTCATCATAAAGCATAAAAACAAGCCACTAAATCCCTCTCAGTGACTTGCCTTTATACTCCCTTGAAAGCTCCGGGATGTCCAAGGGAATGCACCGGAGCTCTCAACACTTTACTTTTATCATACTGTCATTTACGAGAACGTGACTCCACAGCGTTGTCGTTAACCCCGACCGCGATTTAATAGATGAATCTCCAACTACCCGCGAGCCCAGAAGCTCCCTTTAATAAGCTTTTAATAAAGACAGATAATTATAAAAGTCATTTTATAACGTTTCAACAATCATGTCAATCCAACACTCCGTCGTTTCGTGATACAGAAATGAACCAATAATCGCACTTGTAAGGATTGATATTTTCAGGTAGATGTGATATTTCACGTAGCAGCCACCGTCAGGTTCGACGAGGAGATCCGGACAGCAGCGATCACTAACGTGCGAGGGACCAGGGAGGTCCTGGCGCTGGGTAGGACTTGTAAGAAACTCAGGTGAGGGAATCTGCCAGATCAGACTCTGATCAAAGACAACATTATTTATTTTCTTGATCATAGGTGGTATGCCAACATGCACGCTACACACACACATTACGCAATCGAAAAATGGAAATTACTTGTACTCGTATTTAAGTAAATTACTAAGAACTCATTGTTAAGTCACTCTTTTCATTACATTAGGTAATAATTATGAGATGTCTTATCTAAAAGCGGAAGAGACTAAATCTCACGACACAGGACCACCCTAGTGTGAATTTTGGGTTCCGCTCTGGAAGTTTGTAAATTTAATCTAAATACCTACCTACTAACATTACTTTAAGCATCATCAAGATTTACTAACTCCAAAACCTGTAACTTTTTGAGCAAAAATAAACGTTATCTTATCTTATCTTATCTATGCACAGAGTTCAGTGGCCATATTGCGTACGCATTCTGACCATAGTAAAAGTTATTCATAATGATGATCTTAATCACGCCCTTTCGACTTGGCACAGGGCAAGCAGAAGAACCCGTACATATTATTTTTTGATTATGTTTTTGTCACATTAAATATCTAACATCAAGGCTAGCGATCCGGCTTTTATAAACTTATTTTTTATCAAGAGAAGCTCTTGCAGTTTATTTGTACTTTCATCTCCAGGTCGTTCGTCCATGTGTCGACAGCCTACAGCCACGCCACCTACGCCCGTGCCAGTGACAAAGTGTTAGAGCAGTTTCACGAGAGTCCAATGCCAGCGGAAACCCTACTGAAGCTGGTCGACACCGTTGATAGAACACGACTGGACACACTCACAAAGAGGTCAGGATTTACTGACCTAGGAAAGCCTCCCGACCATACCATTATTTTCACTAAGTCCAAGCGCAAGCTAAAGCCCAAACATGCTCCAGAATCTTGTCATTAGCATGGCCAAGACTTGTTTCCTCTTAAGGAATAAGATTTTGACCAAATTTTTCTTGACACATACGAAGCCTCTGACGAGTATGCTTCGCTTTCTCTATATGCCACGTATCTTGCGATGGCGCGTGCCAATAGCGGTCTGTTCACAGATAATTGTTTCCCTGATCTGTGTCTCTGTTCAACTCAAGCATTTTTAAAGTTGAGGAAGTTAATCTGAGCAGACAACTCGCAATCCATTCGCGACTTTTAGTGTTTAAACAATGCAGTAACATTGGGCTTTAGCTTTCGCATGGACTTAGAGAAAATAATGGAAGATTCTGCCGGCTTTTCTGTTTCCTGAGAGATAATTTAAATTCTATCAAAAAGCAGTGTGAGTAGGTATCCTTCAAAGCTTCGTACTTCATATTCAGTCACAACGTCACTTACCATCAGGCGAGGTGGTAGTCAAGCACGGTCTTATTCGCGATAAATAACTTAGTCTTCGATTAATTTTATTGCAGTTTGATCAGCGGCTGGCCCAACACCTACACTTTCACGAAGGCAATTGCTGAGGAGCTGGTGGAAGCTGAAAGTGGCAAGCTTCCGATATGCATCGTCAGGCCTTCCATAGGTATATATAAATCACCTACTTACATACGAATTTCTAAAATGAAATTCTGCAATGGCCAACAATTCTTCCCGCTCTTCGATATAGAGCAGATTGCAGAGCAAGCTGGAAGCATTACCATGCTAAATGGCAATGATGGTCTAAAGATAATCCAAATGCTCAAGCCCACTCCCAATTGGCAGCGTGTCCAGCATGCTGGCAGTATTGCCACGCTGAACGGTGTCTTATTTTCAATAAATCACTTACATCTGGAATCTTCCCCGAGAAGTGGAAAAAAGCCTTAGTTGTACCGATATATAAAAACGGGGACAAGAATGTCGTCAGCAACCTACCCATTTATAGACCCATTTCTATTCTGTCTGTCTTCTCTAAAGTCTTCGAAAAGTTAGTTCTTCCCATTATTTCCAGTCATTTCAAAAACCTAATAATTACGGAACAACACGGTCTCACCAAATCTAGGTCCACAAGCACAAATCTTGTCTCATTTGTTAATGAAGTGTCTTGCGTCCTCGATCGGGGTTCAACAGTCAACAATTTATATCGATTTCAGTAAGGCATTCGACAAAGTCAACCATCAAATTCTTCTCGGGAAGTTCGCTAAGAACGGTATCGCAGATCCTCTGTTGACTTGGTGTGGATCATATCTTGGAAACAGATCTTCAGTCGTGGTTGTCAATGGTGATTCTTCGGATCCATTTGAGGTATGCTCGGGTGTACCACAGGGTTCTCATTTTGGACCAGTATTTTTCAACTATTTCATCAATGACATAGACCAGTGCTTCAAACGTACTTAGTTCCTCCTCTTCGCCGATGATTTGAAATTCTTCCGCATTATGGACTCGAGTAATGATGTCGATTTGATACAAGATGATATCAATCGTTTGGACGCATGGTGCGACGTTAACAAAATGAGTCTGAACGTGTCGAAATGCTTCGCTATGCGGTTTACTAGGAAGACCAAAATTATGGATCAACCACAATTTTTGATTAAAGATACTGCACTTTCTAACGTTGATCGCATTAGGGACTTGGGCGTAACGCTAAATAGCAAACTGCGATTCCATCTGCACTTTGACAATATCGATTCTTGGAAAGAGCTATGTGGCAAGACTCAAACACTTCAAAATGGAAACGCTCTCACATCGTAGACATACGATTGACGTTTATTCTTTTTTAAACTCGTTAATGGTATCTTGAATACACCAGACTTACTTTTCGAGCTATCCCTGACGAATCCACAAACTTTGCCCAGAATATCAAGTTTTAATATCTTTTCTTGTTCTGGTTCCCGTACCAACCTGGGACTTAATTCTCCTATCGCTAGGATGACGGGTCAGTAACACACTATTTCAAAGAAAACTGATATTGTCATTTTTAGTGACAGCATTAACAAGTTTAAAACTACTCTAAGGTCTCTGACAATCTGAGCATTAGGGTAATAATTTTACAATAATTATATTTTTTCAGTTGTTTGTTTTTCTTTTGATGTTAAATATAATTTTTGTATTTCGAATTTGTAATTATGTTATTTTTTTAAGATGTTTTTGTTCAATTATTTTTGCAAGTTGTCTTCGCCTTTAAGTACTGTGACATTTGACTCTGTTTTGTTTGCTATGTTAAGTTATTTTTTATGTGAATTTGATAATGTACATAGTGTAGGCGGACTAAATAAATAATAAATAAACGGTGAGCCAAATAAACGCTAGTATTTTGGACACTCGTCGCGTCCACCAGACGCACAGAAAGATTTTTGAAAACCAGATAAACGGTCCCCACGAACCCAATGTCTTTACACAGCTGAGGTTAGCATGCCTGCGCCGCTTGTGTTGTTCCGCCGAATCAGCCGCCGTTTCGGTCTTAGTGTTTCAGAAATATGTAACAGCACCATAGTAATAAAATAATTTGTTTATTTCAGTGATTAACAGTTACCAGGAGCCCCTTCCCGGGTGGTTGGACGCGAGTTGTGTGTACGGACCGTGTGGAGTGAGTACTTACTATATCTTCCGTCGATTAAAACTAATGAATTGAATGGATTAAAACTCTATTAGTTCTCCAAACAGTAGATCTCGTGACACATATCTTTAACGGAATCTGCATTAGTCTATATCTCGACTCGCTCTTGATTGAATTGTTATGACACTAAACAATCTTGCCAATTATTATCAAAATCGACAATAGCACGTCAGTAAGTTTTTACTATTTTTTTACTACCTAAATACCCCTCTACAAAAAAACAACGACGACAAAAAAAATAATATACATAATAAAACATGTGTACCAAGTTTCGTCGAGATTCGTTGAAAAATGTGACCTGTAGACAAAAACCAACATCTGGACAGACGAAAGTAAAATCGTCGTGTATTAAAACGGAGGTCTTCGCTGTGGCTTGATCAATATTGTATATTGTCATTGGAAGTCAACGATATAGCCCAGCAGATTAGCAACTTGAAATGACCGTGGGCAGGACACAGCTTGTAGAACAGATGGCCAATGGCGTCGAAAAGTTCTTGAACAGACCACGTAACGGCAAGCGAAGAGTAAGATATGTCCATCAACAACGTGGACTGATAATCTAATCAAGGCTGCAGGCACACACTAGATACAAAGCGCTTCCGTCTTATTGGGGATACCTATATCCAGCAGATTTTCTAAAGCTGATAAAGCCGACTAATTGTTGATATCTTCCTATTCTATCTAATTCTGTTTCCGACTGCACGCAGAAGAAATCATGTCAGACGATTTCATACTTAGTTAAATGCACTTTAGTTGAACCCCTCTGACGCAGTCTTGGTAGCAAGTAAGAACGTGCTGAACGTTGCTTAGCTTCAAAAATCGCTAACGAACACCTAGTCAAACTACGCTATGAGTATAACCAAATGATATGTTATCTCAGTTAATTTTAGGCGGCGGCACCGGTATCGTCAGGGTTGTGAAAGTCGACAACACTGTCAAACTATCGATAGTGCCTGTAGACTTGGTGAACAATGCTACCATAGCCGCCGGCTGGCGGACCGGACTCCGGGGCCTACAGACTCCAGTCATATACAACGTTACTTCTGATCATACCACATTTGGTAAGTGTACCTTTAACGTGACTGTAAAAAAATCCTAAGCGTGGGTCGTCCGGCAGCAAGGTAGGTCGATGACATGATCAATATCGAGGGTCTAACCGAGACACGATTAGAAAAAGACCGAGGCAGATGGCACTATAAGAGAGAGACCTATACCCAGCAAATATCTGTAAAGAAGGCTGCAGACGATGATGATGATGTTGATGAAAGATATACTCTAATATTTTTGTAGAAAAAACGTTTCTGATGACTGCCTCAGTGGCCCAGTGGTTAGCGACCCTAACTCCTGGGTCAAAGAAGCGTAGGTTTGATTCTCACCCAGAGCTAGCATTTATGTGAAGAACATATTAGGTGTTTGCTCTGTGTCTGGATGTAAATATTTTTATATGTAGGTATGTATTTGAAATATATTTAGATAGTATATCAGCCTCTGGCAGCCATATCACTAGGTTTGCTAGTTTAGGGTCAGAGATTTTGTGGAAAATGTCACCGATTATTTTTTATTGCGGATGAGTCTGCGCTTGACTACCAACCCGCCTGATAAGCAACTTTGTAGTCGACGACGAAAGCACGCAGACTTAGAAGATTTCTATTCACTCTGAATAAGGAAAGCTTCAGATTCGATTCAGAGTTATCAGGTGAAGAAAAATGATGAGAAATCTGTTCTATTCCCTGGTCGTGCAGATCAGAGACGTGGGTCAAACCGATCTATATCAATCGTGTTCCTCAAGTCGTTTGCTCAATGCTAAACGTTGCGATGGTCCCGACTCTGTAGTACTTGGTAATATATCTGTCTCCATATCTGACGTAATTTCGTCTGGTGTATGCCATGGGGCAGAGTAGAATATCACCCCTCTCCTCCACCAGCCCTCCTTGCCCAACACGGCGATTATGGGCAATTCCCATGATGCAGACCGCTTTTAACCGGTCGTTTAGAATATCCATAAGAGAGGCCTATATCCAGGAGTGGACGTCCTACGGCTTATAGATAGACGGATGGATGCTAACCTAACTAGGGGCTTGCAAATCAATTTGAGAGCTCGAGGTCAAAGTTCGTATTCCGTATAGGTTTGCTTTTGACTACATGCTGCCTGATGTTGAGCGGATATGCGATCTAGGGTGTAGCACGCTTACCTAGAAGATACCTATTTACTCGGGATTTGAAGACAGGGAAGACAGACCCAGGCAAAGGGTTCCCCATTCTGGCTGTTCATATGAGGAATGAGGATTCGAAACGCTCGGTTCTAACGCGCGGCATGTCTACCATAACAGGGTGGCGCTTTGGTCGCGTCTGCCTAGCCGTACGATAGAAGAAAGGGGCAGGGGGGACCAGATTGTGCAACTCCTGGGCGCACTCTCCGAAGTGTATCCGGTAAAAGGCCGACAAACGCGCTACCTTGTGACGATGCTCAAGACTTTGCAGCTGCGTCTTAGTCAAGGTGTCGTTGTCAATCAGCCTCCTGGCGACGACGATTAAGAGGCGACTCTTAATCGACTCCAGAGCCTCCAGTTGATATTTGGCAAAGCCATCCCAAACGTGAAAGCAGTTGTCCATGCGAGACCTGACTTGTGCTTTATAAAGACTAAGTTGTTGCTCAGGTGTGAAATACCGTCTCACCTTAGAGACAACACCAAGTTTTTTGGAGATGAATTGGGCTTTTGACTCTATGTAAGAGCCAAAGTTAAGAGTCGATGAGAGTGAAACGCCTAATAGTTCCAAGCTGTCAGTTACCGGAACGGAGACACCGCGGAAAGCGGGAGACAATTAGAAGGGTCTTTTTTTGGACGAAAACAAACAGCCTTGAGTCTTCGTGACATTAAACTTGGCCTGGTTAGCATCAACCCTGTTAGATACCGCCTCCAGACTCAAGTTGAGCCGTTTGGCCATAGCCTCTGTGAGTGACTCGATCTATGGCCCGCTGGTTCTTGCATCGAAAGTGTAGCTCTTTACGACTGTACTGTCTTCTGCGTACCCAAAGATCCTGCGCTTTAGCAGATCATTGATATGCAGTAGGAAGAGGGTCACAGAGAGCACTGATCCCTGTGGAACACCGGCATTGGTAGCCATTTAGTCTGACGAGCAACCATCTACAACCACTCGTATCGACCGATTCCTCAAGAAATCTGATATCCATGCGCAGAAATCAGCAGGCAGGCCGTGAGATGGAAGCTTGACAATAAGGATCTTGTGCCATACTCTGTCAAAAGCTTTGGAGATGTCCAAGCCAGCCAAGCCAAGGACAGCCAGCGCCTCCCCGTGCTTTTCGATGACCTCACTCCAAATGTGTGTAGTGTACGCCAGAAGGTCTCCAGTAGACCGGTATCGGCGAAAGCCGTACTGGCGGTCACTGAGTCGGTCATTCGCTTCCAGATAGGCCAGGAGCCTGTTCTTAAGAACACGTTTCATACTCTTACAGAGTATAGACGTGATCGAAATCGGTCTGTAGTTGGTAGGGTCAGCACGGGTACCCTTCTTGTGAAAAGGCTGCACGTTAGCAAGCTTCCGAGATTTGGGCACTTGACCTGTCTTCAAAGATAGGTGAAAGAAGCGTGTCAGCACAGGCGAGAGCTCAGGCGCACAAGTCCTCAGTACAATGGCCGGAATACCATCAGGGCCACTGGCCTTGTTCACATCTAGACTGCGGAGAAATTTGAGACCTCCTTTTGCCGGGTATATATTTCACTCATTACAGTACCACAGTTTGCCAAATTGCCACTGAATAACGGTCAGGATCGGTAGTTAGCAGAAGGTCCAAGCAGAAGGCTACTGTGTGTGTGAGTCAACGTCAGGTACCCGTGTGGCGCCTTGAGCTAGCAGGGTGAGATCAAGTGTCAAGGCAAGCTTGCGCATCTCAAGCCCAGCATGGTTTGTGTCCAGTGTGTGAAGCCACTCCTTGTGGTGGCCATTGAAGCCCCCCAAGGCCCAACTAATAAGGCTGAAGGGTAGCTGAGCTGAGCAGCATCCGCCGCCTCACTGAGGTATTCGGTAAGTTTGGTCATCTCCTGGTCCCCGCTATGTGAACGGTATACACAGGTGTAGATAATTTTCTCTAAGCCAGTGTCTGCCAAAGCCCAGAGCACTACGAAAGAGGGGTCTTCAAACCTGTGAAGGCGCAGAAAGGAAATATCATCCCAGGCGTACACGCATCATACACCCGCACGTGGTTTGAAACGGTGCTCCAGGGAGCACCCTGAGTAGGAGATATACGACCCATAAATTCCGAAAATCTCATTGGTACGGGATCGGGATTTAAACCCACGATTGTAAGGCCGGCTTTTTAATAAGAACAGTAGCCAGAAAGTATCGTCAATCATATTTTTTTTTTCAGAGCACACCTATGATACAATGACTCCCATGGCGCGCAAGCTTATGACTCCAACCTCTTTATGGTACTTTTATTTTGTACTAGTGAAAAACTACTACATATTCTGGCTTTTGTCCTGGATGCTTCACTACATACCTGCATATATCATCGATACGGCTATGACTGTCTTCAGAATTAAGAAACCAAATGGACTAAAATCGTACGTAACGTTTATAATTGTAAGGATTGCTACACACATAAGCGGGCCAGTCGGTTCGGCAAAATACGGTGAACAATAAAGCCGACCCATAACAATTAGGTACTACATTTCGGCATTATTCGCCTTGTGCCGGTCGGGTAGTTCCTTCAGGTCTAAACGGCACGGTTCTCATTCCGTCTCAGAATAAGTTCTTATTCTAAGCATTCCGTCGTCTACTGCCTTCTTTTTTTGTTTGTTTGCGTTTGACTACATACTGCCTGATGTTGAGTAGAAATGCGGTCTACGCTTATCTAGTCTTTCTCCGTCGCGGCATAGCAGGCCGATCGGCGTTAGTTGGAAGTTGCTCATGAACGATTTTGCGCGGCAGAAGAGCGACTCTTTTCTGAACATTCGTCTAGACAAATCCGATTTAACGCTCGACGGTGTTGATTTATGCTGGCCCAGTTATGTGTGTAACAAGTCTGACTAATATGTATTTTTATGTTTGACAGCTGATACTTTAACACTTTTCATGTCTAAGCTTTCATGCAACTATATCTTTTTTTTTATTCCTTATAGGTTTGCGATTGACCACATACTGCCTGATGTTGAGGAGATATGCGGTCTCCGTCTATCTTCTTCTTCTTTTATGTTTTGGCGTCGCATTGTAATGCATTTGCCAGTCAAATAGTCAGTCGTAATCACGTGCTAGTCCAATAAAGTCGCAGTCAAGTCCAAATATAGTTCAAGTCATACCTCAGTAAAGCAGTGGAGACTTTAGTAGAGGCGTATATGGAGTTTTGGTAACAACACGGAACAACATGATGCGTCACATTATATCACTTGCCTAAACTCATGCACGTAAATCAGCTCATAATCAACGAAATACCACATTTGTTCATTAATTATCACTGATAAAAACACAAGTATAACAAAATAATACAATGAGGCGACATGATTTTTCCGCGTTCCCGCCAAAACTCACTATAAATTCTACATAATTATTATGACAGCCGCCACTTTGACATTTGTCATATTTGACTGCTGTCACTTTGACATCTGTCCTATATGACAGCGGGGCGTTCGTTCGGACGTTCTAGAACCTCTTTCGATTTTTTGACAGTTTTGAGCTGTCAGACCAGTCAGAAAAACGAGAGAGGTTCAAGAACGTATCACTTCAGTAAAGAGATCGGTTAACAGAATTGTCCCGTAGGTATTTGGAAGCACAATTTCCGTCATATTTTGTTTGTTTTTGTTGTTTTAATTTATGTTACTAACACGGGTAATTGTTATTGCTGTAATAACAACTTTCAACTGTGGTAGTAAGAACGGTGATTCATTTACCGGTTAATAAACCTTGACTGGGAAGCATTAGAAATAAAATGGTTCCATTTTCAAATATTTCTTTTTTAATTTCAGGTTTGTGCAACTCTACGCAAAATATGACAAGCTAAGTGGGGTTTTATCATACTTCCTAAGTCATGAGTGGCATTTTGGAAAGAGTAATATCCAAGATCTCTGGCAAAACCTGTCTGACACTGACAAGAAAATCTACTTTTTCGACACAAGTTCCGTTGACTGGCAACATCAAGTAACCATGTGGATCATTGGCACTAGAAAATATTTAATAAAAGATGGACTGAAAGGCACAAAAGCCGCTATAGCCAAGCAGAAATGGTTTAAATTGGCGAACTATACAGTTCTGATGGTCTACTTGGTTGCATTTTGGATGGTCCTGAGCTGGGTGTGGTCGATTGTCAAAATGTTTAACATGCGATTGATGCCTTCACCCATCGATTATACAAAGTGACTTTTAAATCACCACAAACCTCTCAAGAAAAATAAACATAAATAAATATTAGGGGACATCTTCCGCACGGTCTCTGACCCCAAACTAAGCAAAGCTTGTGATATGGCTACCGGAGATTGATATACTGTACTGTACCAGCCTTTTTAATAGTCTACTGCAGGACGTAGGCCTACCCACGAAGGGTGATTGATATACTACATATCTTTAAATACATACTTATATAGATAATACCTAATAACACCCAGACGCAGAGCAAATACCTATGTCCCTCAGATAAATGCTTGCCCTGGATGGGAATTGAACCCACGCCTCTTTGGCCCAAGAGTCGGAGAGACGGATGGGTCAAGGGTCAGATACAGAAGGCAGTCATCCTAGACACGGCGAGCATCGTCAGGAGGTTCCTCTCGCTGCAGCCCCAACCACAGCGGTAGCTTGGGCCCTAACCCGCGGCGGCACTCTAGGCTTAGGTTTTTTTAAAGTATTTTATTTTTGTAAAAAATATTGTAAATAAACTTAAGAAAATTAATTCATATCTATAATTGTATATCAATAATAATATAAAAATATTACTGATAATCTAATATAATTAAATTCATAATATCTGTATTTTTCACTATTTATGATACTATTTATTTACATAAATATTGGGCCTGGGCTGTGAATTACATTTATGGAATAAATTATAATAAGGACCAATCTTACATTGTTTTTTTATTACTTTCCTGGGCTGGTACACATACGCTACCAAAACGTTCAATCAGATGATCAAATATTTTATTTTATTTATTTGGGATAACAAACAATAGCACAATTTACATTACAAGAAAACAATTAACCAAATACATTAATAAATGTGCCACCTACAAATATAACTTAGCTGTAAGTGTAGTTCGGTCCTTAATTATTATACAGCCTTCCTAAAGTAAAATGAGATACGTATTCGGGAATACTACAAGTAAATAAATCTCGGAAGATATGCTGTAGTAATTATATATATTACCTATAGTACAGGGTTTCCTAAACTAATAAGTCACGACCCACTGGTAGGCGAGAGCGAATAATGAGTGTTACTGAATTAAAGACTTATCAAACTATGAAGACTTATACAGATTGTTTTTTTTTTCAGTGCACATACTTTGTATACGGAAAGTATAACAAACAAACAATTAAACCCCTACATTGGTTTTACTCACTTTGATACAAAAATATTGAAATAACTTCAATAGAAAGTAGACAGATAAACGGAGTAATCAATGTCACCCTACGTCTGAGTACCTACGTGGCCGCGTCGTACCTACGCCCGAGACGTTTTTGGTAGGTAGTTATTAGAGTGCATGCAATATAATTTTCTTTGGAATAGTTTGACAAAAATTGATGAAAAAAAGTCGATCTTTTTATGAGCGAAATTATTGTGCGATAAAAATTTGTGCATTGAATAAAAAATCATGCTGTACCTATAAACTATGTGATTAAAAGTAACTCGAGTAAATGTAGATATCAAAACTGTAATGGAAAAACATAGGAAACGATTTCATCCCTCCCATTAAATAACTTTTTTGATGTAATTAGTTACAAAGTATCTTATTCGTTTAAGGCCCAATTATGAAGGCGCCATCTTAGTTATATTAGCAATTTGATATTTCTGTTTCTTTTTCACTTTAGGTATTCGATAGAGAGAACACTTTTTACGTTGCAATTAAATATACGCTGGTGCCTTCATAATTGGGCCTAATTTAATGTTAAATTATCTAGAAGTGGGTCGCTGGTTTGTTTTTTTTTTTAATTCAGATAGGGCTACATTTGGCCTCCAACTCGCCTGATGGAAAGCGAAGTTGTAGCCGAAGATGGAGTATGTAAACTTAGAAGATACCTATTCGCTCTTGACTCAGTCATTCATTCATATCGTATCAATGGCAAATTTTTTTATTTAAATTTTTACTCTAGACTGGAAGACGTGTATCTACGGCCCATTTACCGTAGTACAACTTTAGGAACCACTGCTCTAGGATATAATTGCGGGTATTGCGGCGTTTGGCCCCGCAAGCTGTTGGTCCCGCGGGGCGAATCGACCATGACTCTTTTTGAAGGCCCCCATTGGGCCCGCGGGGCCAAACGCCAATAACTATAAAAGAAGTGGTTGTTTGGGCCCACGTTGATAAAGATCAATTTCCCGCATCAGAATTACGTATTTCTTATGGTACAGCCACGCATAAAATTACATGACATAAAATAAAAATCCGACTACAAAAAATCAACAGATGTGCAACGCTATAAAAAGAATTGTTATACTCTATAAAATTTAACTTGATCTCTGCGACAGTTACATATTGACTTATTTAGAGTTGAGATAGTGGTAGAAAAAAACGATTTTCAAACAATGTTGTAATGAAATCGAAGGAGTAGTTGAAGGTGAGAAATTGGATTTTATTTACTTACTATTATTTAATATCAAGTATGTACACATGTAATGATATTAATTAAATACTCATAATAATGTAACGATAGTATTTTACCGACGTTTTTCACTATTATCGATGCTAATGTAACATATAATTGGGTTTAATTTAATTACACATGTAAAAAATCTTATGACATTCAAATAAATAATAAAATTAATGATAAATTAAGTTTTATTTAAAATATCGTCAGTATAAACTATCGATATTTTAATTAAAACTCTATCTAAAACTCTG
This sequence comes from Hypomecis punctinalis, assembly GCA_949316475.1. Classification (NCBI taxonomy): domain Eukaryota; kingdom Metazoa; phylum Arthropoda; class Insecta; order Lepidoptera; family Geometridae; genus Hypomecis; species Hypomecis punctinalis. The sequence goes on from OX438795.1 coordinate 3,721,901, forward strand.
TGGTCACGATCATTCGTCGCCCATCACTAATCGACATGCCCATAAAGTATGACATTGACAGGTACTGTCTGTACTATTAAGAAATTCAGGACTTCATAGGCGTGATTTTTCTGACAGCTGTCGCAGAGATCAAGTTAAATTTTATAGAGTATAGTATGTTTATGAGCCTTTATTATCACATTGTTGAACAAAGGCCTCCTCTCGAGATTTCCAGTTTTGTCGGTCTTGTGTTGATTCCTGTCAATTTGGATCAAAAGTGTTCAGTCACAGCCATGGGCACACGGGCGATGTTGCCGCGACATCGCACCGCGGCGTCACCGCGGCGACCAGTGTTGCCGGTAGCGATTTAGACATTAAATCTAGAGTATTCGAGTATTCTATGAATATTTAGCGGGAAAAAAAAGTTTTGACGACAACCGTTTAATCTTAAAATGAAGATGAGAAAAATCCCTCGTACACGTTAGAAATCGGATCGTGTAATTTGTCACGACTTATGTCACAGTAACAGCTGACCAAGTGACAGCTGTCAAACTTAAAAGTGATTTATCTCGGTCATTATCAATTCTAGACTACTGTTGTCTTCACAAAAGTGATAGAACTTGACGAGACCTACATTTCTGTTGACAGCTGTCAAACTTTAAAGTGATTTATCTCGGTTATTATTGATTCTAGACCATTAATGTCTTCACAAAAGTGATAGAGCTCAACGAGATCTACATTTCATATGACAGCTGTCAAAGTTAAAAGTGATTTATCTCGGTTATTATTGATTCTAGAATACTGCTATCTTCACAAAAGTGATAGAGCTCAATGAGATCTACATTTCAGATGACAGCTGTCAAACTTGAAAGTGATTTATCTCGGTAATTATTGATTCTAGACTACTGCTCTCTTCACAAAAGTGATAGAGCTCATCGAGATCTACAATTCGGATGACAGCTGTCAAACTTAAAAGTGATTTATCTCGGTTATTATTGATTCTAGACCATTGATGTCTTCACAAAAGTGATAGAGCTCGACGAAATCTACATTTCGGATGACAGCTGTCAAACTTAACGCAATTGAGTCTTTTTTTTAGTAATTTCGTGCTTCCGTTTCTATATAAACGCGCTATAAAGTTTTGTGATCTAAGCGGTAGTTCATTTTATGGCGCTAAAAAGAAAGTAAAGAAATGGCTTCTCACACTTGATTACGATGCTACTGAGTCTCTGTTTATCATACTTACTTAATACATACCTAATACTGACTAGCTAAAATAAATTAAATTCAAATTTAACAGAAACATGACCTTCACTACAATATCTGAAACTGCCCATACGCTCACACACACACACACACACACACACACACACACACACACACACACACACACATACACACACACACACACCTTTCGCTGTGTTGCCTTTCGTTGTCTATGAAATTCTAAATAAAATTGAAATCACGCAGTCTAAATAAAATTAATGTACAAGTTCTCTACCATATTTCGGTAATCGGCCTCAGTTTCCCGCGATACAGGCTAGCCCTAGTGCGGGGACTATTGTCAATCTGAATCTGTACATATTTTAAGGAAAATAAATATTTTTGTATTTTGTATTTTTGTATTGAATCAATTGTTGAATCAATAATTACCGAGATAAATCAATTTTAAGTTTGACAGCTGTCATCTGAAATGTAGATATCATTGAGCTCTATCCCTCTTGTGAAAACATCAATAGTCTAAAATTGACAGTTACAGAGATATACCTCTTTTAATTTTGACAGCTGTCATTTTTTATATGACAGGTAGCTGATGTTTTTAACAGACAACTGTCAGTTTTGACGGGCAGCTGTAATTTTATAATTTTTACAGCTGTCAAAGCAAAGTTCATGCAAACGGATTACTTTTGCACATAGAGCTTTTGCAGATAATAAGTAAAAGTAAAAAAATAAATTAAAAGGAACTGGAAAAAAGTATCCTCTATATCCTTTTCCTTGTTCTAAGCTATCTCTTCACCAATTTTCAGCCAAATCGGTTCAGCTGTTCTTAAGTTATAAATAGTGTAAATAATACGACTTTCTTTTATAAATATAGATAGAAGATAAATGATTTTCAAAAAATTTTGTGAGATATATATAGTGTGACAGATTTACCATAAAAATCTTTTTCTATCATGGCATCTGTGGGACACGGTTGGTAATCCCACAAACTTCTAAAGAGCCCCATGACAATTATATTTTTATTCTAGATAAAATTAAAAAGTATATTGTAGATAAAAAGACATGGAATGGTTCATTTGTTTGCTTCAAATGAAATATTTATGTTTACAAAACACGTGAAACCAATTTGGCACATTAGTTTCATGTGATGATCATTCAATCATCAATTGCATCATTCAAACAAATGCATTTTTGTTCATACACTCCCATAGGACTCATAGAATGACGCCCTCAAAATAATGCAATTGTTTATTTTTTCCATTGACTACTTTTCTACATAAATGTACAGATAAAAAAGTGAATCGCGGGGCGAATCGCCCAAGACTCTTTTTGAAGGTCCCCATTCGCCCCGTATTATTTGGAGCGGGCCGAATGGGGACCTTCAAAAAGAGTCTTGGTCGATTGGCCCCGCGGGACCAACCGCTTGCGGGGCCAAACGACGCAGGACTCATAATTGCACTAGTCATTATGACTACGTTTTACTGTGGGGCCTAGACAGGACTAGTAAGTCCTGCGTGGTTGTTGGTGATTAAGAAGCGACCTTGTATACTTTCCATACTTACTTACTTAGTATTTATTTACAATGTAATGCGCTATTGAAAATCTTAACTATGTTGCTTTATTTTGCGCAGTCATCCGTCCGCTATACGTACCTATTTATTATGTAGATACTTAATGACCACAGATCATGCACGATGGGATATGTCCTCGTGACTAACGGTGACGTAATTTCGCACCAAGCTCTGCTTAAAAATCACAATTACCTACGCATAACGCAAAAAATTACGAAATTTTACTGTTCACAGCGCACTACTAAGTATTATTACTACATTTTTATTGTTAATAATATTTTTTTAAAAAAAATAATGATGTACGGAAAATTCTTGTATGCATTGTAATAACAGATTTTAAAACAACATTACGCGAGCAGTTTCCTATGGCTGCGTTCTGGCGTTGTATAGAATGGAAAGACGCGGCCTCTACAGCTTACCGAGTATGGGCGAGCGCAGGAGACGGCTGAGCCCTAAGATAAGGTTATAGGGTGACTAGCGCAAGGGTACCTGAGAAGGTACGGACCTGACATACTCCAGAAAGGGTGTGTGCCCTAATGGGTTGAGCTGGTTGACTATTTGTAGAGAATCTAACCGACCAACCGTAAAATCGAATTATTAGTTATTTTTTATTGTGTTATTAAGTGTTCATAACATGCATTCACACCACGCTGGATTCTGCAATGTACATTTTCTATTATGCATTTTGCGGCGTTTACGTATTTGCTACATGTATATAAGTTAAGTATGCAAAAGTTAAGAGAAGGCTTATCTGTAGTTCTCTATGCTAATTACCATTTAATTAGTATAAGTCTAATTACTCGTATTAAAACTCAGTTTCCAATTCAATCGTGTTCTATACACTCCATATTTGGTGAACAAGCGGACCACATAACTCTGACACAAGGGCCGACTGACCGATCTGTCTGACTTCCTATTATTTGGTTATGAAAAGTAAGTACTATTTATTAATTTTGTGAAGTATATTATTGACCGAAGCGAAGCGAAGGTTTCTGCTTCAAATCGACGATTTTGCTTCCGTCTGTCCCGATCTTGATTTTCATTTACAGGCTGCATTTTTCAACGAATCTCGATGAATCTTGGTACACACACTTCTTCTTATTCGTCCTCTTCATTGCTGAAGGTCGTGCCCGTCTTGAAATGCCTTGACGGAATCGCAGTGACGAGTTGCTTCCACTCCGCCCTATCTTCGGCTTTCTTCAGAACAGTGGAAACTGGAAGCCCGGTTATCAACTTAATCTGATCAGACCAACGGGTAGGTGAGCGTCCACGTGGTCTTTTGCCATCTACTTTCCCAACTACAACCAGTTTCTCAAAATTATCGGGCTGCCTACGGGCGATGTGACCAAAGTAAGTTAAGACTCGTTGATAACAAATGGTAGAAAGTCTAGTCTTAATCTCTAACTGCTCAAGAACGCACTTATTGGTGCGTTTCGCTGTCCACGGTATGCGTAACATTCTCCTCCAACACCACATTTCAAAAGATTCGATCTTTTTGCGGTCTGCCGCGCGAATTGACCATGATTCGGGGCCATACAAGAATATCGAGAATACCAGCGTTTTTACAAGTCTCATTTTGGTTGCGTTGGAGATATTCCTGTTTCGCCAGATCTTCGTCATCTTGCCCATAGCGGCTTTTCCCATCTGTTATTTACCACAAGTTTCCCCATCTGTTATTTACCACAAGTGTTAGGTACACACACACAACTCTGCATATTTTTATATTATATTAATGGCTTTTTGTCGTCAGTGATTTTTGATTGTATCATGCGCTGTTCGATGCTATTATCAGTTATAGACTTAGCTGCTACGGACTTACTTTTCCAACATACCTACTTACAATTAATCCAAAATTTACAAATTAGAATTCTGAAAAGATTAGTTAGCAAAAGAACAAAGACATCATTGAATAAGGAATATAATAAATTATTCAAAATTTGTAAAATCCTACCAGTCAAAAAGAAAGTCGATTATCTATTATTATCACAACAATTTCAAAATAACATATTTAAACAATTAGAATATTTTGGAAAAGAACCCGTAAAGCGGCAAAGTCCCAGCTGGAATTGCAATACAAACATAAAAACGATTATGGTGAGCGTGCTAGGCAGTGGATTATACCTAGATTATGCAATACTTACCAGAAAATTTCGAGAAATCATTTCAAACAAGATTTGGCTTTAAAAAATGAAGAAACTGATGTTTGATAAATTAAACGATGAAGATTAACACATTAGAATGCAAACATTTGTTTAAAAAAAAAATATAAAAACAAAATATGTTAATGGATAATAATTATCCATTAACATATTTTGTTTTTATATTTTTTTTTTAAACAAATGTTTGCATTCTAATGTGTTAATCTTCATCGTTTAATTTATCAAACATCAGTTTCTTCATTTTTTAAAGCCAAATCTTGTTTGAAATGATTTCTCGAAATTTTCTGGTAAGTATTTGATAATGACATTACATTGCCCACATGTACATATAATAAATAACACGGGAATGTATTTCTATCCGCTTGTACATAGTTACTAAGTGAAGTAGGTACCTAATGTGAGAGCTAGGTATATCCTGCCTACAAACCGCTTCGCTGTTTGGCAGTACTTTTAATTGTACCTATGTTATATTCAGGACCAATAAATAAAAAAAACTAATAATTATTTTTTGCAAAAAATAGCATGACCGACTTCACCCGTATACAGAATCATTACATAGTTTAAAACAAAGTCGCTTTCCGCTGTCTGTCCCCATGTATGCTTATATCTTTAAAACTACGCAACGGATTTTGATGCAGTTTGTTTTAATAGATAGAGTAATTGAAGAGAAATGTTTATATGTGTAATACACCTGTGCGAAGCAGAGGCGCATCGCCAGAACGCAAATATTATGCACGGATCGATGTAACATTTCTCACATTATTGTTGATTTATCAAAAATGGCTAAGCCAATTTCGATAAAATTTAAATGGAACCAATTTCAAAGTATACTCTTTCCAATAAAAAAAGAATTATTAAAATCGGACTACTATTAAAAAAGTTATGCATGGTTATACATAAAATAAAAATGTATTTACTCGTCGAATTGTATACCTCCTCCGGTGGTTCGTCGGTCAAAAAAGATTGGGGGGATATTTTCTAAAGGGGGAAATTTTTTTATCAGCCGATTTCGATAATTTGTGAGAAGATTGTTAGGTATCTAACTCCTAATAAGATTTGCGAGTATGCAGCAATTTGGTCACGAGCTAGTCGAGATATAGGCGCTTATTGTAATAACTGTTCAGAAAGATTACTCCTAAAATCCTTCCTACTATAATAATATTATTTATGCGAAAGTTTGTGAGTAGGATGTTTGTTACTCTTTCACGCAAAAACTACTGAACATATTGAGATGAAACTTTGCAATAATAATGCTTATACATCAGAATAACACATAGGCTATAATTTATAAAGATATTGCGTGAAACGAAGTTCACCGGGTCAGCTCGTAAAATATAAATAAAACCGGCCAAATTCATCTTGTTTTCAAAAGGCTTTTTGAGCGTTTGGTGGACGCGACGCGTGACCAAAATGCTGACGTTTATTTGGCGTTCATTGCTATTCAGCGTGGCATTGCTGCCAGCATGCTGGGCACGCTGCCAACTAGCAGTGGGCACGAGCATTTGGATTATCTTTGGACATTCAAGGGTCTGTGGATAATCCAATTGCTTTTTTATGCAGTAGTAGTGTATGCAGTTTTAGTTTATATTTAGTTGTACTTAATAAAGGCACTTTTGCCGCTATTTACTATCGACATCCTTGCACCAAGAATAATGAGGGGCAACTAATTAGAATAATACATTGTATTTCAATTGATTACTAATTACATAGTATAATAATCTGCCAAGTGCGAGTCGGACTCGCGCACGTAGGAAGGAATAATTAGAAGGAAGAATAAATAAAGGAGGCTTCTTACAGTTACACCGTATGAAAGCCCTCCTGTAATTTAATTATTTATTTTTGAAGGGATTTTACAACTTAATATTCTGTGAATATTACAAGCAACAGCCGTGGTGGTCTAGAGGTAGTGACACCCGCCTTACAATCGTGGGTCGTGGGTTCAAATCCCCGGTCCCGTACCAATGAGTTCTTTGGAATTTATGTACGGAATTTCACACCACGGCTTTTCGGTGAAGGAAAATATCGTGAGGCAACCTGCATACGTCTGTAGAAGAAATTCGATGGCGTATGTGAATCCACCAACCCGCACTGGGCCAGCGTGGTGGATATGGCCCAAACACCCTTCGTGGGTAGGCCTACGTCCTGCAGTGGACTATTAAAAAAAAAAGCTGGTACAGTACAGTACAAGCATCTTCCTGTTGCCGTTTTTAAAATCGAGCAATAAAACACGTTTCTTTTATGGGAGCTACCCTTAAATTACTGAGTATTTGAATTAAATTTTATATTCGCAAATATAAGCACCTATATGTCACCGTTATTAATATTTACCGTTTGTTGTAAGGGAGACATCTTAAATATTTTTTTTCTGTTTTTAGAATTTGTAGTTATAGCGGCAACAGAAATACGTCATCTGTGAAAATTTTAACGTTTTAGCTATCACCGTTCATAAGATACAGGCTGGTGACAGACAGACAGACGGACGGACAGCGAAGTCTTAGTAATAAGATCCCGTTTTTACCCTTTGGGTACGCAACCCTTAAAATAATATTCTATTGCGTCCACCACTTTATGTCAGGGCCCTGAGACCTAAAACCTATTTACATTTTGCTTAGTGCAAGTGTTAAGTGACTCATGACTCGTGAGAGTCTGTCACACACTCGCACTAATCAATTGGTGTCCACAAATGTTCACCAATAATCACTCAATACTTGCACTAATCATCTGCATTAAGCACTAATCAAAGTGTTATCAGGCCTAACACTTTTATTAGTAAAGTAAAGTGTAAACTCATATTAAGAGTTTACACAGTAAACGAAAACTATGATAAGTTTCGTGTGGCTCCGTGCATTTTTGCCAGTTCTTCCTCGTTTCCACCAGGGGCGCTCTACTAAAATGTATCCAGCAACAAAACAGAAATCCCAGAGAGATAATGTGGTCGAACCTGAAAGAGATCGGCACAAGTTAGAAATAGACATAAAATATATCAAGGTTAAAAACAAACGTACGTACTTCATTAAAACTAGCGTGAGGATTAATTACTAAAGTTTAAATGAAAACCGGATACAACTCACGATCATATTGTAACGGTCGAGCCGCTATGCGCCCGACTGGTTTCAGAGTAGTTAGTACTCCTTTGTCAGGGAATACGTGCGCCCCCGACGACGGACGCACGCGCACTAATACAGTACGCGGGCGTCAGTCGTCGGGGGTTTTCATATAAATTTTCGTACGTACTTAACTGGTGGGGGTGGCGTTAACTTTACAGATGCTTGAAATGGATCCAGCAGCCAAATATGAAGAGGAACGGCTAGAGTTGGTGAAGCCGATAGAGATTGCGACGGCACGTGGTGATTCCGACGTGCAGAGGTTCTACTGCGGTGCTGTGGTCTTCCTCACGGGCGGCACCGGCTTCATCGGGAAACAGCTGCTCGAGAAACTGTTCCGGTACGATACAACATAGTGCTACTCAGTAGTCATGTTTCCCTAGTAGCCTAGCTAGTAGTTGGTGAAGTCAACTTCCTCTCGAGTTGCACCGGCTTCATCAGGAAACAGCTACTCAAGAAACTGTGCAGGTACGACACAACATAGTACTGTACAGTAGTCATGTTTCCCTAGTAACTGGCGAAGCAAATGGAGAATGAACGCAGTGAGTCCAACATGCTGCATCTGTTACGCTACATTAACATCTAATATGGCCATAATATCAATTAATATGGCCCTTAGTATTAGACACAATTGGCGTCTTCGTCGGTACCGTCCCTTCTATCTGAGACTAAGAGTATCGCAGCAGAAACGGCCAATTCGGCGCAACAGCACAAAAAACATGCAGTTGTGATTTGAACTCTTTGCTGTTGAGATATTGGGTACGTAGGAGTTGGGAGCTCTTCTTGTTTTCGATAATATAATCTGCAAATTTACTACCATGACCCCAATTTCATAACATTGCCTAGTATCTTCTTACTTTCAGATCGTGCGACATAAAGAAAGCGTATATTCTGGTCCGATCGAAAAGAGGGAAATCGACTGCGGAACGACTTCAAGACATGCTTGGTGATCCCGTAAGTATATATTTTGGACGACTGTTATATTAATCTCAGTAATACACGTTACTTTACGTTTCTGTAGCTTTTAACAATTTGTTCGGATGAAGCGTCCTGCAGACTGACCGCAAACTGCTGCGGTTGCATTCTAGAGTTCGACCTATCACTAAGCCCGAAATTTTAAATCAAGATCTGTAATTGGTGGATGGCTAGGCCGCCACAGCTGTCTGGGGGACGCTTGATGAAGGATTGCGCGTTTTGATAATCTCCAAGTGTTGTAATTATTACCTATACGCGACGCGATTTGTTACCATCGGAACGCCCCGCAACCTGTTTGCTACTCTACTCGTATTCGGTCGTTTCAACCATAGGACGTCCACTGCTGGACATAGGCCTTCCCTAAAGATCTCCAATAAGACTGGTAGGAAGCGGCTTGCATCCAGCGCGATCATGCAGTGTTAATGAGGTCATCCGTCCACCTTGTGAGTAGGCATCCTACACTGCGCTTGCCGGTACGTGGTCTCCACTCGAGAACATTTCGACCCCATCGGTCATCAGTTCTCCGTGCTATGTGCCCTGCCCACTGTCATTTCAACTTGTCAATCCGCTGGGCTATGTCGGTAACTTTGGTTTTTCTATGGATCTCCTCATTTCTGATTCGATCTCGCAGAGAAACTCTGAGCATAGCCCTCTTCATGCCCTCTCGTTTGGCTACTTGGATTTTACTAATAAGGCCCGTGGGCTACTCGTATTATGTAAAAATAAGTGTTTTCTTTATTACCAGGTGTTCAAGCCAGTTCTCAAGAAGAGGCCGGACTTGGAGTCCAGGATCGTAGTTGTAGAAGGAGACGTGGCCAACCTTCAACTCGGCATCAGCAATGATGACTGGAGCACGATAGTTGAAGAGGTTTGTTCTATGAGACTTTGAGAAAACGAAGAGGTACTATGTTTCGTCTGTATGTGTTTTTTTTGGGTAGGTATGTTCATCGATATTTTCGCCAATTGTGAAAAACAATTTTTTTTTTAACTTGAGGTGGTCTCGTTTAAAATTTATCGAAATCGGCTAAGCCGTTTTTAATAAATGATTAATAATGTAAATGGTATCACATCGATTCGTGCAAACTATTAGAATTACATTTTATACTACATATAACGGGACTGAACTCACGTGTGGGGACAGTCGTAACGACTATAGTTTCGGTCGCATTCGGCATTCAGTGCATTGCGAGACGGCTCCGCGTGCTAGCACTCGCCAAATTGAGAAAGGTCGCCGAATGCGACCGAAACTATAGTCGTTACGACTATCCCCACACGTGAGTTCAGTCCCGTTATATATAGTATAAAATGTGTGAAAACCACGTTAATTTCCTTATTAGAATTATGTACAAGGTGGAAGTCGATGGTGCTAGTTTTTGCGAAAAATAACCTTTCTTGCGATGTTTTAGCAGTTGTTTTGGAAGACCCCCGTTTGGCACTCTTGCAAGGTCATTGGTAATGTTCAGAGCTCTGGTTCTGTCGTGACATGGGTAACATAGGGGGATCATAAAATGCCTCTCGACATTTAATGATAGAAAAAAATAGCTGGCCCTACTAGGTACCTAGGTATATTATAGTCAGGATATTATAAAGTATTGTCAGATTTTTATTTACCCGACTACCAAGGAAGAGTATTTTCCACGCGTATCTTGTATGTTTGTTTGTAAATTTCTTTATTCCCTCGTATCTTCCAAAAGGCTAGATGGATTTCGAGGATCAAGGTATCGAGAATTAGATGTGTATTAAAAACCCGAGTACCCTTTTTTCGGCGCCAAATTGTAAGCAATTAAATTTTTAACCAAAAATATACGTATGTAAAATTGCAAAAATATACGAATGTAAATTTCTGTTTAAGTGCGTTTCTTAGCAGTCGGTTTTTTTTGACTAATTTTAACTTACGTTTCACTTATTAATTTACTTTTCTTCATATCTATCTTCATATACTTCACTTTTTGATTTATTTGAAGAACAATCTTGTCTTTAACATTATTATTTGCCTGGCAGAGATCGCTATCAGCGATAAGGCCACCCATTGTTATACTGTTTATGTATCTTTGTTTCTTCTTTTTGTTTATTTCTTGGTGTGCAATAATGAGTTAATCTATCTATCTATTCTATCTCATAAAATATAGCAAGAATGCAACTTCCATTATTTCGTGCTATTTTACAGGTAGACATAATATTTCATGTGGCGGCTACCATCAGGTTCGATGAGAACCTTCGCACAGCAGCGATGATCAACGTCCGAGGCACCAGGGAAGCGCTGGCGCTAGGCAGGGCGTGTAAGAAACTTAGGTACCTAAGAATAATGACTAGAAATTCCTTAAGCAGTAGACCTTTCGGTATAATATTGTAGCGACTAACTTCGCAACATGCGGCGCCACCACACGCGCGCCTCAAGGAACTAACGTCAGCCAATATCCCTCTCCCCGGGTCATGTCTTTAACTGATTTTTCATATGGCTATATCTCGACACGCTCTTGACGGATTTCGCATTCTCGCAAATCTTGTAAGGAAAGATACTAAACGATCTTACCAAATATTATCGAAAGCGGCTGATAAATAGGGTGACACCAAATACCTCCTTTTTTAAAAGAAATCCCCTGGGCAAGGGCATTGCCAATCTGCTGGTTTTTTGGATCTTCTACTAATCTCCTCTTTTCTGATTCGATCTCTTAGGGCAGGGTTGGCGAACCTTTATGTATCAACGTGCCATTTTTTCTAAAGTACTGTTAAATGAGGTCATAGACATGCCATCACATAATTTTGACTGTGATTACTGGGAAAATAATAATAATAATCATCATCATCATCAGATTATAATAGCCCACTGCTGGACATAGCCCTCCTCTAAGGAGCGCCATAGTGCCCACCCACCATCTCACCTAGTCGGAGGGCGTCCTACACTATGTTTGCCGAGCCACGGTCTCCACTCAAGAACACGTTTACCCCTTCGGTTGTCGGTTCTTCGCCAACGCCTAACGGACTTCATGAAATAGAATATCTGTACCTGTACTGTACTGTATCAGCCTTTTTATAGTCCACTGCAGGACGTAGGCCTACCCACGAAGGGTGATTGGGCCATATCCACCACGCTGGCCCAGCGTGGGTTGGTGGATTCGCATACGCCATCGACTTTCATCTACGGAAGTATGCAGGTTGCCTCACGATGTTTTCCTTCTCCGAAAAGCCAGTGGTGTGAAATTCCATACATAAATTCCAAAAAACTCATTGGTACGGGACCGGGTTTTGAACCCACGACCTCACGATTGTAAGGCGGGTGTCACTACCTCTAAGCCACCACGGCTTCTGTACCTACTTCATACTTTTTTATAAGTGCATTATGAGTTTTTATGAGTTTAGAATAGCTTTTTAACAAGTACAAAAAACAGATCGGTTTTTCTACTTCCAGGTCATTTGTCCACGTCTCAACAGCATACAGCCACGCCACGCCAGACCATGCAGGGGTAGAAATGAGGGAGCAGTTCTATCCCACCCCTATGACAGCTGACGACCTACTGACGCTTGTGGACAATGTCAATACGGAACAACTGGATTACGTCAAGCACAGGTTGGATTTTACAAAGGTCCAGTGTTTGCGAAACCAAAAAAATTAAGAAAGCAGACAAAATGTATTAAATGCACTAGAGTGGAGTTAGATACAATTTGTCCGCAAAACAGTAATAATAATAATAAATATTTTGGGACATCTAACACACGGCCTCTGACCCCAAACTAAGCAAAGCTTGTGATATGGCTGCCAGAGACTGATATATTACATATACTTATTTTTAAATACATACTTCTATAGATAGTAACTAAATAACACCCAGACACAGAGCAAACACTTATGTTTATCACATAAATTTTTGCCCTGGGTGGGGATCGAACCCACGCCTCTTTGATCCAGAAGTTAGGGTCACTAACCACCGAGCCACCGAGGCAGTCATACCATCAGACAGTGATACCATCCTTACTAATATTATAAATTCGAAGGTATATTTGACTGTTAATATTTCACTCAGCAACAGAAGAAGCCTAAATAAGCAACAAAACAGAAAGGAAAGAAAAGATTTCCATGGGATAGTACGAAGACCAAAATATTACGTGGGCGACGCCGCAGGCAAAAGCTATTCAACAATATGGGAATTAAATTGGAACTGGAATGTGAAACAGTTTTCAGTGCTGCAAATAGCAACTTCAGATCACTTCCGAAAACCACATAAAAGGCAAAATTATTAGCTACCTTGTTGAAATGACAATGGTCAAGTCTTTCCCATTTTGTAGGCAAAATTTCCTGTTGGCAGCTTTTATTTTGCGAAGCTCTATTTTATTTATTTTGGATTTTTGCGAATAGGCTTTACTGGGACCACGCTGGATATAAAGAGCATATTAAAATAAACAATTATTTTACTAAGTTTTGGTAGCGAATAGTATTTTACTAAGTTAGGGTAGGTAGCTAATAGCAAAGGCCATACTGGTCTTTGCTAATAGTTATTTTATTTATATGTATTATTTTTCCTTTTTTGCTCTTATTTAGCCAGAAACACAGATCTGTGTGACAAAATGTGTGTACGTGTGTTCTTTATTAATATGTTTTTGCTTTTTATATGTAGTAATTATGGCATTGGTGTTTTTAAATTAATTATTTTTATTTTATTTTTATCCATTATAAAAATAATTTATCCTTTTGAAAATCTCCTATGAGAGGCCTATGTCCAGCACTGGACTAACTGCTTCTGAAATAATGAACATCTTTCGATGAGTAACTTGCTTTATGATTTATTTCAGTGTACTAAGTGGCTGGCCCAATACCTACACTTTTACCAAGGCAATTGCAGAAGGAATGGTAAAATCTGAAGGTGGAAAATTGCCCATTTGTGTCTTCAGACCTACTATAGGTGCGTATAGCTTTCGCTGCCCATGTGGTTCCCTTAAGAGGGCTGTCACATAATTATTTTTTGCCAAAAATGACATAACCAACTTCAACCCAGTAGGTACAGAATCAAACAGTTCGCACGGGTCGATAGATCATCGAAACTTTCACATTATTTTTTATTTTTTAAAAGCAACTCGGCCAATCTCGACAATATTTAAATGGAACCACCTCTGAATAATAATCTACCAAACAAAAATAGAATCATCAAAATCGATACATCATATTGTATTATTATTTTATACTTCGGGACTAATCGCGCACAAAAATTACGAGATGAATAAATACCTCATCATCCCGACGTTTACCAGTTTACCCTTGACCACGATCGATACAACTCGGTCGAAACGTCGGGATGATGGGGTATTTAATTCTTCTTCTTCTTTTCAACCATAGGACGTCCACTGCTGGACATAGGCCTTCCCTAACGATCTCCAATAAGACCGGTTGGCTTTAGGTCTTCATTTTAGTGCGCGATTACTACCATAGTATAGGTAGGTATAATAATAATGTATTCAAATCGCGAAAGTTTAAAAACAACGATACATACAAAGCGGAGTAATCATGATAATTTAGAACCTCGTTTTTTGCAGTCTGTTGAAATTATGTAGTCGACGAAATAATAAACGTTTCTATTTTTTGCATGTTTCAGTGGTACAAGCCTATCGGGAACCCTTGCCTGGCTGGGTCGATACAAGTTGCTTGTATGGACCAAATGGAGTAAGTACGAATATGCTGGATAGCTAAAAATATATAGGTAGTAATAATATTACTAGAGTCTGAATAACGAAAGTTGATACTCGAATTTATCGCCAACTTTTTAAATGACAGCACAAGGTGCTACTACCATCGCGGATTTACCTTTGAATTGGGGTATTTTACCTTGTATTAAAAACATTTTTGTCCAACCTACGTCATGTACTAAACTAAATAAAATAATTCATAATATAGTCTTCATCGTAATGAAGTAGATAGGTACGCGTTGAAATCATTTGTATCATTTGGAGAGCAATGCAAATCCTCAGTTTGGCGTAATAATTACGTCAAAATACAGAAAATAATTAACGTAATGACCTCATCTTACATAAAACCACTACGCGACAAGTTAAAGCTTGAAAAGAAAACATTAGTTTGCGATTCCCCCAAAGATTTGGAAGAATCAGAATCGCAGTATGGTAACAATGGTACAACGTGTGAGTGTGATAAAGTGTTTCCCTCTCAGTTTAGGGCTGCCATACTGATATTTTTTTAAAGCCGCGCTTTTTCAGTATCAACTTTCGTTAGCCAGACTCTATAATAATTATATATTTACCTATCCAGCATATTCAAGTCCTCAAATAAGAATAAGTAGATCTCAAAAAATATTGGTTATCCGTAAAGTAAGGATGGATAATATTACGTGATAACGTCATAATAGCCCGGAAGGTAAGCGCAAAAAATTGCAACTACTTTCTGAAAGCTAAATTTTTAATAGGTATTACGTTGTCATGGTGGCGTACAACAATACCCCGGATTCAGTCAAAGCCAAGCAAAATGTCAAGCAAAGTCAAGCATAATGAATCTGCGAAATGTATGTAAGCGCATAACTTCATAACAGCTGGACCGATTTCGCTAATTCTTTTTTTTTGTGTTAGTTATAAGGGCAAGGTTTGTATAAAAAAAAGAATCAATCAATTAAATAAAATTACTAAAGTGATCCGTTTGCACGAACTTCGCTTTGACAGCTGTAAAAATTATAAAATGACAGCTGTCTGCTCAAAACTGACAACTGACTGTCAAAAACATTAATTACAGCTGTCAAAATTAAAAATTACATCTGTTGAAATTAAAAGGGGTTTATCTCCGTAACTGTCAATTTTATACTATTTATGTCTTCACACTATACACTATACTTATGTCTTTTGTGTGGTTTATCTCCGTATAATTATGGCGATTTAGACCATTACTGTCTTTTCAAAAGTGAGATAGCTCAACGAGATCTACATTTCGGATAAAGCTCTAAAATTTAAAATAAGTTAAGCTACATTCATTAACTTTCGCGGTGCGAAGTTCGCCGGGTCCCCTAGTAAGCATATAGTTTAAGGGTCCTATAAATTCAAACTTGAAATAAATTAATGTGAAATCTGAAAGAATATTGATAAGTAATCTGAAACAAAATGAAAGAATTAATCCTAAAACTGAAATATTTCAAATAATTATGAATAAATTCAGATTTCACAATAATTTAGTTCAAGTTTGAATGGGACCCTTAAACGTATCATTGAAAATATAGCTCGTTAAAGACGTTTTTATGTAGTTATATTACATAAAAACGTCTTTAATACCCTTGTTTCAGACGTTTCTCGGTGCAGGCACGGGCCTCCTTAGGGTAGCGTTTGTCAACAACAACTTGAAACTTTCCTACGTGCCAGTGGATTTTGTCAACAATGCTATCATTGCTGCTGGTTGGGACACGGGCATAAGAAAGCTACAAGAGCCTTTGATATACACCATCAGTACTACCCGGTGTGGACTCACTTATAGTAAGTTTTAGTCATCGGATGCCTATGTATAATAGTAGACGTCCTATCGTTGATATGGTAGCCGTAAGACGTCCTCAGAATGAACTATCAGCAGCCGTTGACATTGGCCTCTCCAAGGGGTTCCAATAAGACCAACGGCTTGCACGCAGCGTGTGCGGTTCTGACTAGATTATCGATCCACTTAATTTTTGCATAGATAATTATAGCCAGCGTCACCAATGCCCATTTCCCATGTTCCCCAAAAGCCATGGTTAAATCCCACATTGGGAAGAAAATTTATCTTTGACTCAAATCATTAAACAAAAAAGAACTCAAATGTTTTTCGCCAAATTGCAATCCTATTTAAAGCTACTTATTGAATAAAAGAAAAGGTGTCGGAGTTTATTTAAGCTGCCCGAAGGCCTCGATATGGCTTAAATATTAAAAACAAGCGGGATCTACAATTTAACGTGTCATCCGAGCCACGGTACAGGGCTCAGTTGTAAATGCCTTCAGCGGTCAGCCATCCGAAGAGTGACCGTGCTGAACGTTGCCTAACTAGCTGTCTTAAGATAGTTGATTGAATCAGGCGTCACTCTGCGGAAACTCATCCCCAAATCCACGCCTTGAACCAATACTTAGTGCATTTCCGCTATCTTGTTGTAGGCAAATAAGTTTAAGGGCATTAAGTGCATTAAGGACATTTATGGAAAAAAAAAATTACTAATATTACAATAATTATACATTTAAAAACTTAATTTTACAAAATAGATAAAATAATAATAAATATCACTTATTTTCACTACACTCTATATTATATATATTTTTAAAAATAGTACAATAATAATCCGTTAACAACTAATAAATATTATAAAAATCTTTTAAAAATAATATGACAAAATATTGAAAACACTTCACTAATAAATAACACCCTTATTCTCACTGCACTACACTCTGTTCGACACGTGTTTCGCCTCTCAACGAGGCATCTTCAGGACGTGTTGACTCTTCGAGGTCGCTCGCAAGAATGGCTCCGCGCCGCGCCGTCACCCCTTATATACTACCGCCCGCTGCCTGTGTACGGTGCGTCATCACGTGATTGCGTCATACTTGACTCACCCATGAAGCATCGCAGCAACGGGGATGTGACGGTAGTTTGATCGTTCAGCAGCTCGTTGTCTCTGTTTTGATGTTTCATTATCTCTTAATGCTCCAAAACGTTTAGGCGAAAACCTTTTTCACATACATGTAAAATTTGGAAAGTGTGGTTGTTTTCCAAAGTGTGGCTTGTTTCCAGTAAATGTTTTGCAAAATTTGATTTCTCTGGGTGATTGTTTCTACATGCAGCTAAGTGTTCTTTGTAACGGGTATCAAAACTTCTTCCAGTTTGTCCCACGTAAACCGCGTCACATGTATCGCAGGTTAACTTGTATACTCCAGATTTTTTGCTTTTCTCTAAGGAGTCTTTTCCGTTGCACATTCGTCTCGTGTTGTGATTAGTTCGAAATGCCACATGTACATCATTTTTCCGTAGTATTTTTGCAATTTTTTCTGACGTAGTTCCCAAATATGTCAAACTCCCGACGTATTTTGTTATTCTTTCGGGTGGGCATGGGTACAGCATAGATCTCGCTATGTTTCTATTCTTCTTTCTGATTAAACTGTCTATCATTTGCTTGCTGTACCCATTCGTCACTGCTATTTGATATATTATGTTGAGTTCCTTGTTGTAGGCTTCTGGAGATAGTGGAACTACCATTATTCTATGTACATAGCTTCTAAAAGCTGCTAATTTGTCCTGCATGGGGTGATTTGAAGACTCCGGTATTGCTATATCTGTATGTGTGGGTTTTCGATAAATTTGGAAGTCCAGTTTGTTATTTTTTCTTGTAATGGTAAGGTCCAGAAATTTCAATGACTGATCGTCTTCCTTCTCTATCTTGAACCTTATCTTTGGGTGAATTTGGTTTATTCTATTCACATATATGTCCAGTTGACGTTGCGTACCAGTCCAACACATTATAATATCATCCACGTATCTGTAATAAAACAAAATATTAGGCTCATTAACCATATGTGTGCACTCAAACTTGTCCATGAAGTATTCTGCCATTAATGGGCTTAATGGTGACCCCATTGCCAGTTTTTGTTGCCTAACTAATTCATTTTAATTATTATATTTTAGAACACGCTACGGTTCCCCTGAAGAGTTCCAGAGGCCGAGCGTTTATGACCCCCGCAGCTATATGGTACTGCTTCCTGATCGAGACCCACAGCCGACTGGCGTACTGGTTCCTTTCCTGGGCCCTACACTACATCCCTGCGTATATTGTTGATACGGTCATGGCGGTTTTCAACATAAAAAAACCGGCGGGATTAAAGTCGTAAGTTTTTTTTAATGGGGCTACATTTGGCCATCAACTGGCCTGATAAAAAGGTAAATTGTAGTTTAGGATGGAATATGTAGACCTAAAAGATACCTATTCACTCTTGTCTTAAAGATATTCAGAAAGTAATTGTCAGGAAACAATGACGGATATAGGGCATTCCAATCCCTGGCGGTGCAAGATGCGATTTAAAAAAATGTAATGTGGAAATTGCTAGATTGACGATTAATACGATAATTGATCTATTCACTGTTGCACTTAATAATTATGTAGAATTATCAAGAAGTTGCCTATGCTATTTTTTGGCGTAAAATAATTATTCTCAAATTCCGTATTGGTTTTCTAGTAAAAATTGTTCATGACGATTTTGTCCATTCTTTCTGGGTAGGTAACTCTGAATATTTGTTTTGTTACAGTTTCATCCAACTCTACAATAAATACGACAAACTGAGCGATGTTTACTCCTACTTTGTCGTTCGAGAGTGGAAATTCGACGATAGCAACCTTCGAACTCTTTGGCAGAAGCTGTCTGACACTGACAAAATTATCTACAACTTTGACGTTGACAGCATCAATTGGGAAGAGTTTGTCATGGTTGGCATCATCGGTGGAAGGAGGTACATCATCAAAGATGGCCTAAAGGGCACTGTAGGAGCCGTCGCCAGACAGAAGTGGCTCAAAATAGCCAACTATGCCGTGTTAGTTTGCTACTTCATCATCGTTTGGATGGCTTTGAGATGGTTCTGGTGGTTGCTTTTGAAAATGTTTTAGATTTTATGGATTTAAATCTGAATATAATGACTGACTTTATTGCAATCTTGATGTTTGATTTCTGAATTAATTACGATACGATGACTACGATAGTTTTATTCCTTCTTCCCACCACTCTTCTTCTCATGTTATGAATTAGTTTGGGTAAATTTAATGGCATCGAATTTCAAAAAGTCGTATGTGACTTAATTCAATGTAATAAGGTTTTGTTTGGTTTGATATTAGTTTCACCCACCTCTGCAATGAATAAGACAAACTGAGAAATGTTTACTGCAACTTTGGTAAATTCATCGACAGTAACTCTTAAGGAGAAACTCTCTGACACGGACAAAACAATCTACAACTTTGACGTCGACAGCATCGATTGGGAAGAGTTTGTCATGGTCGGCATCATCGGTGGAAGGAGGTACATCATCAAAGATGGCTTAAAGGGTTCTGCAGAAGCCGTCGCCAGACAGAAGTGGCTCAAAATAGCCAACTATGCCGTGTTAGTTTGCTACTTTATCATCTTTTGGATGGCTTTGAGATGTTTCTGGTGGTTGCTTTTGAAAATGTTTTAGATATTTTGGATTTATATCTGAATATATTGACTGATTAGGTATATGGCAATATTAATGTTTTATTTCCGAATAAACTTTTTCGAATGAAATTCTTCAACTGTCCTGCAATCGTGTCAATCTATAATACGCTTTTTTAAAACATATTTAGTCGTAGTCACAAGACATGGACGGGGTGCTCTGATTCGGATCTCTGACTAATTTTGAACCTAAATGATCCGTGTCGGATTTGTGTAGTGGTTCTTCGAACGGGCTACCGTCAGAAACAGCAGTCAATCCTGAGTGTCGTTGCTTCAGAACTAATTTTAACCAATATTAGGTAGCATTAGTTAACTCTAGTTGTAAAGAGGTGTTCCTCGTTGACCAACGCACAACTAGTTGTGCGATCAGAAATATTATTTTAAAATCTTTTCCGAAGGCTTAGTTAAATAAATGTCATAAATTTCAGTTCCCGATGCGCGATGGCACAACGATTCTTACTTAAGTAAAACCGTGTGTAACTTTTCAAATGATGACCTACTCCACGTCACACTAGTATTTCTATTACTCTCATATTACACCGCTATTTTGAGTAAAGTACAGTAGTTAGAATAATATATTTAACTCTAAAAAAATTAAATTTGTTTTTTAAGTGATGTTTTATAAGTTTGTTGCACGTAGTAGTTTGTATATGTTATTCTTAAAAAATAGATTTTTTTCTGGACATGGTCTTTAGTTTCATAAATGACAGGTGTCAAAGTGACAGCTGCCATATTCTAGAATAATACTAAAGTCGCATGACAGGTGTCAAAGTGACGATTGTCAAACTTTAAAATGACCTATCTCCGTAACTATCGACTCTAGATCTTTGCTGTGTACATAAAAGTGATTGAGCTCTATGAGAACTATATTTCAGATGACAGCTGTCAAACTTAAAAGTGAATTGTATCCGTAATGGATGCTAGACCATTGGTGTCTATACAAAAGTGATAGAGCTCAACGAGATCTTCATTTCAAATGACAGTTGTTAAAAAAAAGTGGATTATCTCCGTAAAATTTGACAACTGTAATCTGAAATGTAGATCTCGTTTAGCTTTATAACTTTTGTGAAGACAGCAGTGGTCTAGATTTCATAGTTACGGAGATAATCCACTTTTAAGTTTGACAGCAGCTGTCATCCGATATGTAGATCTTATTGAGCTCTATCACTTTTGTCAAGATAGCAATATTGTAGGATCTATAGTAACGAAGATAATCCACTTTTGAGTTTGACAGCTGTCATCCGAAATATAGATCTCGTTAAGCTCTATCACTTCTGTGACGACAGCAATGGTTAATACATCGATAGTTCAAAACACTAAAAAACGCATTGTCTGCCGTTAAACGTCAAAATTACAAGTTGGAATGTCATAATGGTTGAAATGTACTTTGTCTTTTACGATATGTTCGGAAATTTGAACCTTCTAGTTCTATCAGAAGGTTCAAATCTCTGATCATATTACATTCCTACTTTCTACCTTTCTGAATTTGGACAGCCTAGATAGCTCAATTCTAGTTTGTGAAACCCTTCGAAAATACGTAAGTTCGGGTGAATGTGCATCTTTTTCTAACACCTTTTAAATTTTATATTTAAAATGGAACAATGTAATGTATACCGACATCTCTTGTTATTTTATTACAATTTCTATTACTTTACTTATTCTAAGGTTGAAAACGCATGAATGTATTACATAATAAAGGTAAAAAATCCTTGGGGAAACGCGTCATGGGGTGTTCAAAATGGCTGACTTGAAAGCGTCGACAGCTTCTTCATCGGACTGGAAACTTTGACCACGACGACTTTTCTTAATTTTAGCAAATGTAAAGAATTAGTTATGGCTTAGGTCAGGACTGTATGGAGGATGGTCTAGAATGTCTACTTTTTCCTGCTTCAAATACTCAATCCTTTGACGAGCGCTGTGTGAGCTTGCGTTGTCGTGGTGCAGGAAGATGCGTCGCTTTGAGTTAGATTTTCGAAGTTCGGTGATGACTTGTGGTAAACAAACTGTGGTATACTACTGTGCGTTAACCGTTCTACGATCTTTAAGTGCAACAGTCGCAACATGACCGGTTTTCCAACAAACGTGGCCACCATCTTCATTGAAGTGCTTCGAGAACGAACAACTTTAGTCGGCTTTGGCTCGTCTTGAAAGACACAGATTGTATATTCTTGCTTGGATTCAGGATCGTAGGTATAGATCCAAGATTCGTCACCACTGATGATGACGTAGACGTGATTTGACTCTCCTCAGTTGAACCTTTGCAGAGATTTCTTACACCATCTGACGCGGCTTCTGAGCTGGGTTGCGTCTTTTCGTCCGACATACCTCAATGCCTCAAGTCGAGAGTTTTCGACAGTTGTGTGTTGCCAGTGATGACATATGTAACTGAAACGTGGTCTTTTACTATGGGCCTTATGAATAAGCTCAAGGTAGCCTAACGCGCTATGGAGAAGGCTATGCTCGGAGCCTCTCTGCTGCAGGCAGCTTCCAATCGGCCTTATTGGAAATCCATGGGGGAGGCTTATCCTGAGTCCAGCAGTGGGCTGATGATGATGATGATCTGACGCGGGCCGCCTTGTGATCGTCGGAAAGCAGATGCGGTATCCAATGGCAAACTAGCTTTCTCAGTCTCAAGTAGCTTCAGTAACGGCGGATTTTGGGCGTCCTTCGCAAGATTTGTCACTAACACTAGTATGTCCGCGCTGGAATTCTAAATACCAGCGTTCGACAATCCGCAAACATGGGGCTTCTTCACTGAACACAGATGTTAGCTCTTCAAAACACTGAAGCCGTGTCAGGCCTCTTCTAAAGTTGTAGAAAATTATTGCACGAACATTTTTCTTAGAAAGATTCATTTTCATACGAGACCTGACAGTTTCCAATTGGCGCTGTGACTAAACCATATCATTAATTTTAATACTTTCAACTGTTTTGAGATTCAAAATTTAAACACATTTGAATATAGAATAGTTCCAAATTCAAATTGGCCGGGAAATATGAAAACAACAGAACTTAGGCAGTGGTCCGACCGCCGGCGAGAAAACGACTAACTATCGGCGATTTTCTCGCTCAAGAAAGGCACAGTAAATGTACTTTCCGTGTAAACGAAAGAGATGCATATATTAAAAGTTGCTCTCTGACTGTTCACACTGCCGGCGACGACTTAATTTATTTGTCGCTGAGCGACGAGCTTTCAAAAATAAACTCGCTCAGCGATAATCGTTCAGCGATTCTCGCTTGCCGGCATTGAATGGTTTGCACAGGACTGAGCGACCGCGGGCGAGTGGCGCGAGTAATTCGCTCGTCGCACTTGCACACTCGCTGATAGCCCAGCAACAAAACTATCGAAACTACACATTCGCTTCCCACTGATCGCCAACTCGTTTATATAGTTTCGAGTTCTATTTGTTTCTAGAGTCTGGCTAACGAAAGTTGATACTGGAATTTTTCGCAAACTTTTTAAATGACAACACACGGTGCTACTACCATCGCGGATTTACCCTTAAATTGGGGTATTTTACCTTGTATATAAAACTTTTTCAAACTTCATGTACTAAACTGAACAAAATGATTCATTATCTTAATATATATAAATCTCGTGTCACAATGTTTGTCCTCAATGGACTCCTAAACCGATTATAATAAAATTCGCACACCATGTGCAGTTCGATCCAACTTGAGAGATAGGATAGTTTAAATCTCAAATTATAGTCGCAATTTTAATTTATTTAGCCACAGCAACGCGTGGCCGGGCAGCTAGTATTATTATAATCTTCATCGTAATGAAGTAGATAGGTACGCGTTGAAATCATTTGGATCATTTGGAGAGCAATGCAAAGCCTCAGTTTGGCAAAATAATAACATCAAACAACAGAAAATAATTAATGTGATGAATATAAAACTCCTACACGACAAGTTAAAGCTTGAAAAAAATTTTTTTTTTCTATTCCCCCAAAGATTTGGAAGAATCAAAATCGCAGTATGGTAACAATGCTACATCGTGTGAGTGAGAGAAAGTGTTTCCCTCTCAGTTAAGAGCTGCCATACTGTTTTTTTTTTAATTTGCCGTGCTTTGTCAGTATCAACTTTCGTTAGCCAGACTCTAGTTCATAGTCGGCGGTCGGACCACTGCCTTAAAAGGCATATACCCACAAAGGTAATTCGGCGTCGTCTCGTAATACAGTCTGTATTGTGCAATGAATCAGTGATTCCTTATTATTCAACGCAGTCATGCTAGCCGAAATTAATAATAATTAACTAATTTGCATAATTCAATACGATTGGAACAGTTTTCGAATGTAATTTTATTGCTACAGTACGAACTTTATTAAGGTTTTTTTTTTATATTTCTACAACGTTCCCAAAGTTAATCTAGGTATTTGCCAAAATTTATACGCGTAAAATACCTGTTTTATCTGGTTTATTTTAGCTAAAATAAAGTATTTGGGGCATTTCACGCGAAGCGGACAGCGAACAATAGCGAGGTCGTGAATTTTGTTTATATTCTGATTAGTTACGTTATTATTTACGTACTTTCCGGCGATTAGTTACGTACTTTCCGGCGTTCGGCTGAGTCCGGCGTTCGGCTGAGATCCGGCGTTCGGCTGAGCTGCAGGCAACCGGAGGGGTCCACGGGTGGCGGATAGTGGAACAGCCGCCAGATATGGCGGTTAGCTGCGAATACCAAATAAGCAGTCCCCGACCAAGCAGCGGCAGAAACAACAGGATGTGGTGGGTAGCCTGGTGGAACAGACTAACCTACAAAATGCCACATGTGTCCTAAGACGATTCTGTGACATGGCGATCCAGCGCCGCCATCAAATAAGCGTTTCCCCGATGTTGAGCAGCAGCGACATCGGTACTGGCAAGAGGCCGAAGAGGAAGGCTCCGGAAGGGCTCTTGACTGGACATCAATGGATGGCTACCAATCATTGAACTGCGGTGCGGAAGGCAAAAGGGGAAACCACCGCACTATTATCCCTATTTATGGAGCAATGAAAAATGTCGAATAAAAGAGTAAACGTTCTTGACAACGGGCTTCCACGTTGTAACATGCCGTGGCGGTCTGAGTCCGGCAGGGGTAGGAGCAGGGCTACCCGGGTCGTCATCAGGCGAAATCCCTGTGTAATAGGCACATGGAACGTGAGGACAATGCTACAACCAGGGAAACTTGAAAAATTGTTAATAGAAATGGAAAGATGTAAATTAGATATAGTAGGATTAAGTGAAATAAGGTGGGAGGGAAGCGGAGATTATTGGAACGGGAACTATAGGATAATATATACTGGAAACAAACAAGGGGAGAACGGAACAGCAATAGTCTTGAACAAAAAGTGGGCAGAACAAGTAGAAAATACCATACATCATAGTGACCGCCTCACAGCAGTGAAAATTAG
This sequence comes from Hypomecis punctinalis, assembly GCA_949316475.1. Classification (NCBI taxonomy): domain Eukaryota; kingdom Metazoa; phylum Arthropoda; class Insecta; order Lepidoptera; family Geometridae; genus Hypomecis; species Hypomecis punctinalis. The sequence continues at coordinate 3,747,475 of OX438795.1, forward strand.
AACTACTACATCAGATCTACTGATTATACAAGTATACATGCCCACGGGTAGCCACCCAGATGAAGAAATTGAAGATTTTTACAACGACATAGATACAATAATAGACACAATTAAAGAAAACGACAATTTGATAGTCATGGGTGATTTTAATGCAGTAATAGGTGAAGGAAAAGAAGGGAAGGCAGTAGGAAAACATGGGTTAGGAAATAGAAATAAAAGAGGAGAACGACTTGTGCAATTTTGTAACGAACAAGATCTCACAGTACTAAATACTCGCTACAAACAACATAAAAGGAGGCTATACACTTGGAAAATGCCAGGCGACATAGGAAGATACCAGATAGATTATATTCTAATCAAAAACAAACATAAAGAAACAGTAACTAATTGCAAAACTCTGCCAGGCGCCGATATAGACTCTGATCATAATCTCCTAATAAGCACCCACGACATAAAGCCTCAAATAAAAAAAAGGAAAAATAGACCAAAGATAATGGATCTCACTAGTCTTAAGGATAAAAGTAACAATATATGTGTGAAATATAGTAATAAGTTAGGAATCAAATTAGAAACATATAAAAACAACTTACATAATCCTAGTCAAATAGATATAGAAAATAAATGGAAAAACATAAAGCAAATAATACAAACCAGTGCAAATGAATGTTTAGAAAAAATTAAATTAGTACCTAGAAAAAAATTGATAACAGATGAAATAGTAGACTTGATGCTAGAACGAAGAAAACTGCGAAATAAAAACGACGAACACAGTATTCGAAAATACAAAATCCTTACAAACAAAATAACTCTAAAATGTACAGAAGCAAAACAGAAACAGATAGAAGAAGATTGTAACATTATAGAAAAATATTTAAATGAAGGCAAGATGGAAAAGGCTTACAATACCATAAAGAAACTAGACACTAAACATAAATCTAAAAGCACAGCCATTCTAGATGAAAACGGAAAAATATTATTAGACGGAAATAAAATAGCAAAACGCTGGAAAACATACATAGAGCAGTTATACGACGGAGAAGGACTTTCAGAAGAAGACTTAGAAAAAGAAACCTCAATAGATAAAGATAATCTAGGCCCACCAATACTAAGAGAAGAATTTGATAAAGCGTTAAAAAATATAAAAAGTGGAAAAGCAGCCGGACCAGATAAGTTAAACATAGAGCTTATTAAATATGCGGTGTGCGACCCTTTACTTGATGAAATATTTCATTTAACTCAACAAATGTATCTAACAGGAATCATCCCAAGCGACTTCAAAACAACCAAAACAGTTATGCTACCCAAAAAACCAAATACACGAAAATGTGAAGAACATAGAACCCTCAGCTTAATATCTCACGCATCGAAAATCCTCATACAAATAATACACAACAGAATAAGATCCATAGCAGAACTCAATATAAGCGAAGATCAATATGGATTCAGGAGAGGTAAAGGAACGCGGGAAGCAATTTTAGCGTTAAGAATGATTAGTAACAAAAGAATTGATTTAGGATTAGAAACACACGTAGCGTTCGTAGATCTCGAAAAAGCATTCGATAACATTAACTGGAAACAAATGATGACCACTCTAAAAAACATAGGAATAGACTACAGAGATAGAAGAATAATACACAAACTATACCAGAATCAAAACACAGTAATAGAAGTAGGAAATGAAACAGAAAAGGCCAAAATAAAACGAGGAGTAAGGCAAGGATGCCCCCTTTCACCAACGATCTTTAACAATCTTATCGAAAACGCCATAAGAAAAATAAAAGAGTCAGAAAATGGGGGTGTGAAATGCAATGGCGAACGCATCTTCTTCATACGATACGCAGACGACATTGCAGCACTAGCAGAAACCCAAGAAGAACTCCAAAAACTTATAGTAACCATGGACCGCGCTTTCAAAGAAATAGGACTTAAAATAAACGTAAATAAAACCAAAATAATGACAATTACAAGAAATACTCCACCATATAATCCAATCGAGCTAAATAATGTCGAAATAAAACAGGTAACATCATTTAAATACTTAGGGAGCACCATCACCAATGACGCGAAATGCACCACCGACATCAAAATTAGAATATCAATAGCCAAACAAGCGTTTAACAACAAAAAACACCTCTTCAAATCTAAAATAGCAAGACATATCAAAAAAAGACTGATCAAAACCTATATATGGAGCATTGCACTTTACGCAAGCGAAACATGGATATTAACACAGAAAGATAGGGAACGGCTAGAGGCATTCGAGATGCGGTATTGGAGAAGAATGGAAAAAATCAGTTGGACTGAAAAGAAAACAAACCAAGAGGTGCTCGACATGGTAAAAGAGAAAAGAAAAATTTTGACAACAGTTGAAAATAGAAGGGGAAAGATGTTTGGCCACCTTGTACGACATGACAATCTAATGAAAACCATAATAGAAGGAAAAGTAGAAGGAAAGAGAGGGAGAGGAAGACCACGGAGAGCGTTCCTAGATCAGATCAAAGAGAAGGTAGAGGTCATGTCGTACAGGGAGGTGAAGACACTGGCGGAAGACCGCAAGACGTGGAAGTTGCTCCACCGACAAGAGCAATGCTCTTAAATCCGAAGTAAGTTACGTTATACCTACTTCTAGTAGACGTGGATGTGTACACGCATTTTTTTTTCGTGTGATGCCTTTTTGCTAAGTTATGACTTATGAGGTTTTTAAAATTTCTAAGTATAAAGTCATGGATTTTTGAATGCTTACTATGTGTATCAAAAAAATTGTGAAAAAAAATTTAAAACTATAGATTCTTAACAAAATCATTACCTCACTTTTTTTTGCTGACCGCTTCGCGTGAAATGCCCCATTTATAATTTTTTAGGGTTCCGCATTAAAACGAGGAACCCTTATAACTTCGTTGTGTCTATCCGTCTGTCCGTCTGTGTGTATGTCAAGACTCTTTATCTCGGGAACGCGTAAAGATATCGAATTGAAATTTAAACTGTATACGTATATCTATGGTCTCTTGCAGTTGTGTAAAAGAAAAACTTCTCAGTTATCGTTTAAAAAAGTTAGCGCCGTCGTAAAAAACCTATGAAATTTGGTAAGAAGCATTATCTCAGAGTACACATATAGAAATAAATCTGAAAACTGTACATTTTTATTTAAATCACAAAAAAACACGGCCTCTAAATTCACAAAATATGGGTTCAAAATTCAAACTGAATAAATCGTATCATGTAAGGTATCATATAAAAGAACTTCTAGCACATGCTAAAACAGGTTTTTAATTATTTTAATAAAGTGTTTGTACGGAATCCACGATGTGCGAGCCTGACTTGCACTTGTCCGGTTTTTCTCCCTATTATGGTTCACCGTCAGTCATTGAGCCAAAGCCCCGTACAAAAAAGAAAACGTCCTTTAACATTCTCATCGTCGCACTCTACGGAATACGCGTGTCTCAACCACAGGTCTCAACACACACTTGACAACTTATTTTTCATATCATAGTGAGACCGTCACTAAAGTGCTTTGATCATGTTGGTAACCGCTCGGTCGCGAAATCGGGCTTTAACGGCAGCGGCAACGTCGTGGCAACATTGAAACATTTTAGTACATTGGTTCTTTAAAGGTGGTGGAGTGCCACCTTTAAAGAACCAACGAACGAATCGGAGACGAGCCGAGCGGAGAGAAAGTTTTTTAAACAACCCATAGAATTGTGTTATTGACACATCTCCTCTCCGCTCAGCTTCAGTGGAGATGGCTGTGCGGAGATTGGTAATATTTGTATGGCGCGATGGAAGAAAGAGAAACATCTCTTCTCGCACAGCACACAGCACACCGCACACCGCACACATCTCCGCTTTGGTTGAGTCCCTCGAGCTGAAAAACATCTCTTCTCGCACAGCACACAACACACCGCTCACATCTCCGCTTTGGTGGAGTCCCCCAAGCTGAAAATCATCTCTTCTCGCACAGCACACAGCACACCGCACACATCTCCGCTTCGGTGGAGTCCCGCCCTAATGCTCGCCGCCCCGCGCCCCGCTACCGCTTATAAAGCGCGCTCGAGGCCGAGCGGTAAAAGAGCACCCTATATAAAAAAAACTGCAAACACGGTGACAACTTGACAAATAGGTATACTGTATTACCTGTTATATATTTACTGTATTGCCTGATGTTTGTTTACTCGACACTTTACAGTAATTTTCTACCTCAGCTGTCCCGTGCTTGCTAGTGCAGCTTCAATATTTTGCAAGTATTTTTTATATTGTTGTAATTTTACGTTTCTGTTTACATTGATCTCTATCTATCCTGTCCATTAGCCGTGGGATTTCCTATAGGGTTTGGGTCCCGGGACGTCTCGGGTTTAGTCCCGGGAATTTTCGTAATTTTAGAGGTCTCCAGTGCCGAGGTCTCAACTTTTGGGTCGAGACTCGAGACGAGACAAGATTGTCGAAATTGTTATGTAGAGTTCGTGCAAAAAGAGAAACGTCGTGGCGTTACGGTGAACTAACAATAAGATTTTAATCAGCAGCCAAGGTACCGACTTCTTGGTAGACGCAAGTACTGATGAAAACCGAATTGGTGTCTACCAAGTATCAAACACTTTTAGTTGTATTATCATAATATTAGTTTGCTGTTCTGTGATCATAATAATGATAGACCAGTGTTGTCAACGTAGCAAAATTAGTAAATTGGCACACGGGCGACCTCAATTCCTACGACGCTTCTCTTTTTGCACAAACTCTACGCACGTTACGCACGGTACGTTTTAGTGGGCAGACATTTTTTTTAATAAGTCGTAGTGGCTTAATGGGAGGGGGGTCCTCTTACAAGCCTGAGGCGTAAGTTCAAACCCGGTCCCGTCCAATGAGTTCTTTGGAATTTATGTATGGATTTACTTACACACCACTGGCTTACCGGCGAAGGAAACATTGTGAGGCAACCTGCTTACTCAGGCTTTTTTTTCCAAACATTGTCTGAATAACTGTCTCGTTTTCAAAATTGCTGATATTGATTTTGGTGTTTAAAGTTTTAGTTTCTTTTTTCTTAATTGGTTCTCTTCAGCTGTGTATATATTTGTCATGCAAATATTTTTATTAACGGGTAATAGTGCCTTTATTAACTACAATATGATATAATACTACTTTATATGCTAAAACTACCTACATACTACTGCATAGAAAGCAATAGGATCATCCACAGACCATTGAAAATCTAAAGATAATCCAAGAATTTGATAATCGCAGAGACTATGGGATCGGCCGATCTGCGAACTGGCACGGAAATCCAAGGTTATCCAGAACTGGTATACGATGATTGTACAAAAGGAGGTAATTCAGGCCATTATTATGAACAACTTTTACTATGGAGCCAACCCGGAATTAAAAAAAAAACGTCAGCTGTTTCACACATTTTGCCGCTTCAGAATTGTAATTTTGCATGGAACAGCTGATTTTTTTTTCAAAGGACATGTCCACAAAATGTATGGAGGCTGGTATAATAATAATCAAAAATTCTAACCACAGCACTCGTTACATTTCGGTGAAGTTCATATTTTTCTGAGTCTATTACAACAGTTAAAAACAAAAAAAAGCCCTCCGATTTTTTTTAAATTTATTTTGATTTTATTAGAAAAAATAAATATATTTGGCTCAATAGGAAGTGTATCACTAGCAGCCCTGATTAACTAACCTCTAAAGTGTTAAATAAAAGCACTTTTACCAATTAGACACACTTTTTAAGTGATTTTTTTGTCAGATTGTACCTACTAGCGGTCACACTGGTAGGTTATAATTTTTAATTTTAGCAAATTACGAGATGAATTTGGAAGAATCAGCTACGAATGCAAGTAAAATAATTATAGAAGCACTTTATTACTGCTAAACTAGAAAAAATAATAAGCTGTATTGTTATTTTTCATACAATTTATTTTTCGCATATAAAAAATCGGAGGAGTGAAAAAATCTAAATTAAATATTTTTAGGAAGCCCATAAAACAAGCTTTCAAATGATGTATATACAAATCATCTCGGTTCGATTTTTCTCTGAATAATATACCACTCGTGGACGTCACCTTTCGGGTTGTCTCCATAGTAAAAAAAAACATAGTGATGGTCTAAATCAACCCCTTTCGGCTTAGTTCACGGTAAGCAGATAACCTTGTATAATATCTGTTGATCTTCTTTCGTTACATACGAAACGGTTTGACTCTTGCCACAAAACATTTGAACACGCTTTGAACACTGTTTAATCGTGCAATTTGTACTGTTTGTCTAAAACGTGTGTAAAACTTTTGTGGTAAGACGGTAAGTTTCTATTCCTTAAAAGGTAAGGGAATGGAACAGACTGCCGGCTTTCTTGTTTCCTGTGAAGCATAAAAGTTTGTAAAAAGTACTTTTAAAGACAAGCTTGAGAACCTGGATATTATGTAGCAGCAGCATGCTAGCCAAGACAAGTAAAACGAGCTCAAACACGACGGGTCTATCTTGTTTAGTACAGAAGTTTCTATGGCCACCTTCCGATTGCATCATCAAATCAGCTCCATGGTATCATATTATTGTATTGTCACGCGATATGCATATTCGTGCAAAATTTCAGCTCAATCGGAAACCGGGAAGTTGGTCAAATTTAACTTGTAAGATTCCACCCGCACTTACATACATACATATCATAGGTACATCCATTGCAAGTTAAATAAACGCTTGTAAAAAAATACAGTCGAATTGAGAACCTCTTTTTTTGAAGTCGGTCAAAAAATACTGCGTAATTTTCGAAACGCCACTGAACTCCTAAGGTAGGTCAGGCATATAAGGCCCACCTTTATTAAAATTAAAATATTTTTAACCATTGATGAGGTAATAAACAAAAGACTCTCCATATTAATTATAAATGTATTTAAGTTCCGTCATGAAATAAAAAAACATAAAATTATAACGTTATTTTTGAAATATGAAGTGTTTTTTAAAACCATCACTTCGGGCCTTATTGAACACTATGAGTATAAAAAGGCCCTAAATAGAAATTAACATTCTAAGAAAATTAACAAGTATAAACGATATTAAACTATAATAGTAAACATTAAACAACATTTGGTCCTTTTAAAACATGAGTATTTTCTTAATTATTAGAAATAAAAGACCTTGGGCCTTATTAAACTATAGGTATTAAAAATGTCCTACGTTCCTTTAGAATATGTTGCTAAACACAAATTTGAACATTAGGTAAGTATAATCTTACTAAATTAAAGTTACTTATTCAAAAAACAACAACAAAATCGCTAACACTTTGATTTCTAACAAAACTTCTGTGGGCCTTATTACACTAAAGACTTTTCAAATACTGAAGATTCAACGAATATAAAGGTAAATTTTACAACTTTAAATTAAGAACAGTTAATAAAAAAGCAATAAATAATATTAAGGTACTCTTTGGATTTCAAATCAGTCGTAATGCTCGTACTTAAATTAAATTGAGGTTCATCTAAAGGTAATAAGGCCCGGGCCTTATTACCTGCGCAAGGGCCGGGCCTTTTTAGCCGTAGAGCAAGCTTTACAATCAGTGTCATATATTTAGTAAAAAAATAGCAATTAGAATGTGTACTTATGTCTCTCCGGGGGCAATACAAGAATAGTTCACATTGAAATGGGAAAAACTCGGATTAAAACAAAAAACTCGATGAAAACTGAACCTCTTTACGCTCGAAAAATATTACGTACGGCAGCCGCGACCTCTCTCTGTGGCTGTGTGGACGGTACTGACGAAATGGAGGGCCGCGCGGACGAGCGCGTTGTTGCCAGCTCGCTGTATATGCGACTTCTATGTATGCGTGAGTTTTAAGCGAATAGATTTTTATGCAACTGTTATTTCTACAAACTGGGCCTAGTTTGCAACCGGGCCTTATATGCCTGACCTACTACCTACAAAGAAATAACCTAATTCCGTAACCGATTTTCACAATAATCGATAGCATTGAACACATTATAATTTATTCAGTAGGTAAAATGACTGGTCATTTGCAACTGATTAATAAATTAAAGATTTATTTCACGCAATTAGTAAGTGCTCCTAATTACTAGGGCTGTGCTCGGAGTGTCTCGGCGGGATTGAATCAGAAAAGAGGTGAACCATAGTAGAACCAGGCTTAGCTATAGACATAAGCCGGGTACAGACTGCTGTAACGTAGCAGGCAGCGTAACATTAAGACGCTCCAACAGTAAACTTTTAGGTACCTATTTTATAATATTGTCTTGCAGTAGGTATACCAAAAGAGTCTATACAATCGCGTGTCGTTTGTTTTTAGACGAAACTCGAGATGAGAAATCGATAATTTTTCGCAGTTTTAGTTCGTTTAAAAAGAAATGAAGCAGTGTTGGCAATAAAGTATATAATTATGTCTTTAGTTTAGTAAATTTCCTATTTTATGATTACAAAAAATATAGTAGGTAGTTATCGATAACTACTATATTTTTTGTTCGCGTTCTGGCCGAGACTATCAGCCTTAATTGAGTAAAGATATTTTATGGTCACACCAGAGTTTGTTCTGAATTTGTGTTCCTACTAAAACAGTACATAAGACCTACCTTTTAATACCAAGTATACTGAGTTCCATTGCTCTTTGGCAAACCTAAAGGCGAGACTTCTGAACATTGGTGAGCGACCACGTTTGTGCACCGTACGGGCAGGATACACGTGTCGATGAGTTTTCGTTTCAGGGAGTTTTTTTTTTAGGTTTTTAGAGGTTTTATTATTTATAGTCATGTTAAATTAAATGTTTTGTAACCTATGCTATTATTGACATAAGTGACCACTCTCACTCAAACATGCTGACAAGGCCCATGCTGAACTTTGTACCTAAACTTTGTTATTAACATCCTGTACTGTAGGAAAGCATGAATAAATGAAATGAAAACATTTATTTGCTCTGTATGATATTATATTAATTACTAACAGTGAAATAAGAAATAATAGGAGTGAATGTTGGAATATGATACAAAAACTAATCTATCTCACTCTAACATGTAATGTATGTGAGTGTTTCTCTTTCCTTCACGACGTTTACATTATAGTAAAATACCCCTTTGTGCTTAGCCTACTTTTTATGAATTCCTCACCACTGTTCTCATAGAGCTGTGCTGGACCGCACTCGCACCTATCCTACCAAATATCGGTAAATAAATGATTTATATTTTAAACCGATTAACTAAATATTTTATTTCTGGCATCCAAACCCTTTTGTGAAATAGTACACGTTTTATTTATTTAATACATAATATATTACTTGTAACCAGCTGAATAATCAGATTTATTAGTATGGTATTACATTACTACTATTATACTATTATTCTTGGCAGTCATGTTTCAATAAGACAGCTGTGCTGAAGTGTGGGTCGGTTATCTATAGTTCAGGTATTTATTATATAATTTAATATTTATATAACCCTCTTATTTTCTTCTACACTAGGGTAGAAATAAACACACATGTGTTGTTTCTAAACGCGAAGAAACAACAATTAAAGTTTATTCTTCCTGCGCATCGCAAAACCTAAACAGCTGATTGTAGAGACCTGAAATCAATTTACAACTTTTATTATTACCGTGATGATCAGATAAAAAAAATCATAAGATACAGCATGACTTTATATTCAGTGCACAAATTTTTATCGCGCAATGGATATCATTAATACTTACATATTTCGCTCATAAAAACATCGACTTTTTTGTCATCATATTTTTTGTCTATCTATTCCAAAGAAAATTATATTGCATGCACCCTACACTCCAAAAAATAACCACAGTACAATAACTACCTACCAAAACGTCTCGAGCGTAGGTACGACGCGGTCACGTAGGTACTCAGACGTAGACAAACGTAGGGTGACATTGATTACTCTCTTTATCTGTACACTTTCTCTTGAAGTTATTTCAATATTTTTGTACTAAAGTGAGTAAAGCCAATGTAGGGGTTTAATTGTTTGTTTATTATACTTTCCGTATGCAAAGTATGTGCGCTGGAAAAAATAACACTCTGTATAAGGTAATGCTCAGACAAAAAGGTAAATTAATTCTAATGAAATTTTGTATGGAAGTAGACAATAACACAAATTAGCTCATGAGGTACCACTATCGACTTAGTTTTTTTGTTTGTTTTAAAGGTAGGTACTACTAACCCAGAAAATGCGAGTAAGGTTATGATATCAACTTTTGTAATATCAAAAAAATCTTTGAAATGTAATTTTGTTTAATCTGAGTTCATAATAATATTAAGACACCAACGAAGTTTGAAGTATCGATTTCCCGGGAAATATGAATAACTAGTTTAAAGCCCGCGCCTTACTGTAGGTAATTACTATAAATATTTTATAGAACTGTAACTAAAACGTCAAATAAACCGCGAGCTAGTACATAATATATGCTAAGACAACGCGGGCCAAACCGCAGGTTATTATAGTTGTTAAGTAAGTGCCTACTAAGACAACGCGAGCCAAACTGCGGGCTATAATGATTTTAAGGAAGCGCAAAACAATTCGGACCAAACCGCGAGTTATATCTAATCATTAGAAGTGCAAAACAATGCAGGCCAAATCGCGGGCCATTCTCATTTTAAGTAAGTACTAAGATAACACGAACCACACACACCGCAGGCTATAATATTTTAAAGAAAATACAGAACAACGAGGACCAAACTATGACTTATAATTATTTTAAGGAAGTACAAAACAACGCGGGCCAAACTGCAGGCTAATATCACATGTAAACTTACAAATTATATTAGCCTGCAGGTATTTAGACAACAAGGGACGAATCGTGGGCTATTATCATTTTAAGCAAGTACTAAGACAACTCGGGCGAAGCCGCGGGTATTAAGCTTCATGCAATAAAATCCGTACTACTTTTAATATTATAAATCTGAAAGTGTGTTTGATATTCTTTCACGGAGCAAGAGATTAGCGGGTGGACTTGATTTTTGGCATGAATATCCTAGTTCAAATGTTAGAAAGTAACATAGGCTACTTATCTTACTAATATCGACTGCTAAGTTTTCTGGGTGGGCAAAAGTAGGCAATTACCTCCTCCTAGAGAAAATATGTAGCGACGTCAATGATTACAGGTTTCCAAAATGGACCCAGCAGAAAAAATAGAGCAGGAGCTGTTGCAGTTAGTTAAGCCGATAGATGAGGCAAGCGCGCGCGGAGACTCTGATATACAGCGGTTCTACCGGGGCGCTGTGGTCTTCCTCACGGGCAGCACCGGATTCATCGGGAAACAGCTGCTCGAGAAACTGTTCCGGTACGACACAACATAGTGCTACACAGTAGCCATGTTCCCCTAGTACCTAGTTGGTGAAGCTCATAGAAGAAGCGAGGGAAAGTGGTGACTCCGTCGTGCAGCAGTTTTACCGGGCCACTGTGGTCTTCCTCATGAGTGGTACCGGTTTTATCGGAAAACAGCTGATCGAGAAACTGATCCGATACTATACAACATATTGCTACTCAGTAGTCATGTTCTCTTAGTAGCCTGGTAGCTGATGAAGCAGTACGTACGTACGTAGTCTCTAGTCTCTACTCGAGAGCTTTTCAGCCCCAGCGGACATCGATTTCCCGTACTATTTGCTCTGCCCAGTGTCATTTCAAGTTGCCAATATTCTGGGCAGCTAGGCTACGTTACCCTGGTTCTTCTACGGATTTCCTAAAGATTGAGGATAGTCCTAAGTATGCTTCATAAGGATGTTGTTTTACAAGGTTTAGGTATTCACTAATTTATTACTGCTTCCAGGTCATGCGAAATAGAGAAAGCTTACTTGCTGATTCGGTCGAAAAAAGGCAAATCCATTAAAGAGAGACTCCAAGAAATGCTTAAGGACCCGGTAAGTTATTGCTAATTGTATTAATGCTATACACAGTCAGGTCATAAATTCTGTCACATGTTTAGGTAATATAAAATAATTGAAACAAGTTTATTCATTATGTAACCATTTATATACCAAAATGAACTTAACAAAACATAGATTCTTATGACAATAAAGTTCAAAATGACCTCCGTGATTTTGAATACAGGCCTTCAATCTGCGCGGCCAGTCGTCTATCGCAGCACGAACGAGGTCCATGTCAATATCGGCGGCTGCCTTAATCAAGGATGTCTTGAGTGACTCCAAATTGGGATGAGGCTTTGAGCACGCCTTTTCCTCCAAGTGTTGCCATATCTTGTAATCTAACGGACTCAAATCTGGACTGGAGGAGAGCCAGTCTTCGTGCCGGATGAAGTCGATTTTACGCGCCGCCAGCCAGTCTTGTGTGCTCTTCGCTCTATGAGCTGGCGCCGAATCTTGTTGGAATACCCAGTGCCTGTTATTGAACATGGTATGAGAAACAGGTTCCACAAGGTTCGTCAGGACTGTATTTTGATACACAACTGCATTCGTTTTTACACCTTTCTCACAAAAATGTACCTCTGTAAGAAACTCCCAACCACATGAGCGAGGATAGAAAATGACCTCGTTGGACACGCGGAATACGGTTGCTCGCTTCTTCACTAATGTGTGCATACACCTTATCATTTTGTTTGTTGTAGCTCTCTTCTACGGTAAAATTTTTTTCATCAGAAAAAAGAATTTCCCGATATTTTTTTCCCGCGTACCGCTTCAACAAAGCGCGGCATCTCTTCAGTATCAGGTGCATTAGACGAGCATTTAAACGATGTCCTGTTTTTCTTCGATATGCCCGAAGCCCTAAGTCTTCATTTAACACCATTTTCACCGTGGTTCTGCTTAACCCCATCTGAAAGGCCAACAGTTTCTGCTTACGTTTGGGATTTCTTTGAATTCGTGCCTTCACAGCTTTTATCACTGCTGGAGTCCTAACAGACCGAGGGCGACCACTTCTTGACCTGTCATCTACACTAGAGTCTTCATTGTATCCTTTGATGGTACGATAAATGAATCTTTTGATTATATTCAAATTTTTCAGTATGTCAAAAATTTGAATTGGCGCGTAACCGCAACGATGCAACGCAATAACTGCAACACGGTCTTCTTTAACCCTTTAGTTCGCAGGAGAAAATAAGTTGAAAAATTAGTTTTTTTTCTATTTTATGGCATAGTACTGGTTATAATGAACCACCAAAAATATAAAAAAAAAATATATGTACATAAAATTAGTAAATAACATACGTTGTTTAAAAACAACATTGCGAAACATGCTGGAAATTTTATTTCATAAAATATGTTGTAAAAATCCAACACTGCGCTTTGGCTATATAGCTAAGTTTGTAAGAAAAAAAACGTTTGAAAATCACAAATTTTATTTACAGAAAGGGTAATAAGGTGACAACGTCAGAGTTTCTTGCCATTTCTTAGATCTTTAAGCCTAATAATATCTACATACAGTTCTAGAACTAATCTGAACACTGAAAACTGAACAGATCTTATTCCTGAGAGACATGGTAATTATAGAAGCAGTTCCTCTTTTCGACCATACACAACCGCAGGTTGCATTTATTGCATAAAACAGTTGTATAGCCTTTTTTGCAATATTTGCACCGGCCTTGTTTTGTTATTATTGGGAAGTGGCCCACGTTATCAAAACGCACAGCGTCCGGTGGTCTTACTGCCACAGGTGCTTTTATCTTGACCGCTAGATCTTCTTGTGGCCTTGCTTGATTTGCGCCAATTCTACTTTTTTGAAGCAGTTCTGTTGCTATCTGAATTCGAAATTTTTTTAGGGGTAGTATCTTTTTCTTGTCTTTCAAATCCCGTTTATATAGTAGCCAAGCATTATTGACGCAAATATCTAATGCTTGGCCAAATAAGGCCATATACCACCTTTTTGTTTTGAAGCTTGAGCGATACAAAGACACCAACATGTCGGCCAAGTCAACTCCGCCCATGTGCGCATTGTATTCTTTAACGATTTGTGGGCAGTCTACATCTATTCTAGATTTACATTCTTTGGAGTAACGCTTGATCTTTCCTTTGGGGTTCGAGTCAACAAAGGAACTTGCTAAGGTTACCACTTTATTGTCACACCATTTCACGATAGCCACCTTTTGCTTATTGCACACGACCTGTTGGCTGGCACCTCTACCTTTTTTTGCGAGATCTTTATCACTAGGTAGCATCGCTTGGCAACCTTTCAGACGGTTAGATCTAATCGTCCCTAGGCTAAAAATCCCGTACTCGTGCCTTAGGTAGTGGATAAGTTCCAGCGAAGTGAAAAAGTTGTCAAAATAGACAGTTGCTGGCTTCTCCGTAATTGTTTTGCATAAAGCTATGACAACTTTAGCTCCGAGGCCCAAACTATTTTCGTACTGGCTAAATTGTCGATTGCGGAAAGTGTCTTCTCCGCCGTAAGGGATGAAGTCGTATATCAATCCGCTTACTCCTGCTCGAACAAATATTTTGAAACCCCATTTTTTTGGTTTTTTAGGGAGGTATTGGCGCCTACTGCCTGCTCTAGTTCCTTTGTAGGGCACCATCATCTCATCAATACTGAAGCGCCGTTCTTCTTCCAGTGAAAGACAATTTTTGCGGATTTCTTCCAGAACAGGCCTAACTTTGAAATAACGATCGTTATCAGCAATGGAGTTGTCAGCGAAATGAAGGTATTTCCTTATTTTTTCGTATTGTTTTAGAGTCATAACATCGGCAATTTTCGGGAATCTAAGTTGCAAACTCCAGTAGTCACGGTAGGCTGGCATTTGCACAACCCCCATAAGTAGAGTTATTGCAATAAAGTCCCTTATGTCATTTACAGAGATATTGATGCTTCTTGTATTGATTTGCACAGAGTAAAGATTAGTATTATTAGTGATTAAATCAATTATTTCAGGAGTGAAAAACTGTTCAAAATAGTCTGAAGGACTTTTCACTTCTGCGTCAAAAGGAGGGTTGTCAATAGGTATCTCAAAAACTGCAGTATGTTTAAATTTTCCCTTTTTGAATTCAAAGTTGATGGGTTTCCTGACATACTTCTTAATTTTTTTTGTGGGTAGGGTTGGTACATTGGCTGCTTTTCGTTTTGACCGAGTTCTGGGTGTTGATGAGCCCGGTTTCGGTGAGTTAGTCATGGGTGATAGAACGGAAGACACGGAGTTAAGTGCAAATGGCAGTGGTTCTTGTGTTTGACCGGAAGGAAACATTTTATGTATTACAGGTGTAAGTGGAACAGTTTCTTCGTCAGATAGATTGCAGTCCAATTGAGCTGGCTGATGTTCCTCTATGTCCGAATAAATGTCTATGTCATCTAGCATGGATGGATATGATCCTGGATCGGAACTGCAGTATGTGATATCATCTTCGTCGTCAAGTCGATTTGGATTTTGTATAATGACTTCATCATCAGATTCACTACTACTACCATCCGACGAAGGTGCATTTTCAGGAGGTACAAGTGCCATTATCAATTGTGTACGCTGCCATTTTGATTTAAGCTGAAGCAAGCAGAAAAAAAAACATGCAAACAAATCCCAACACCAAGTAAAATGAATAACACATATAAACAGCATATAAAGAAATATATTGATACGATGCATCAGAGGAAGCCAAGTATTCCAAATAAGTCAAGGTTAACAGCGTTTATAACAAGTAACATTAGAGTAAGCACAAACGGTGGCGTGAAAGATACGTGTGTACTATCTCAATCCTTCTTAGTAAAAACATCAATTATTTTACTTTCGGTGTTAAAATAGAACAACACAATCTATTCAAATAATATGGATGTTACGTTGCCATATCGTGAAATAAAATTGCCTAGTTTTGAAAAAATTAACAAAAAACATAACTATCTATTAAAAGAGCAGCGTTGTCTATAAACCACACTTAAAATGTGTCATACATTTCCGACCACTTCGCAGTGATGGTTTAGTACAACATTAGAAATGTCCGTTACTTTTTCGACAATGTCACAGTGATGGTTTTAAGCAACATAACATTTCAACTGGTAGTATATCTAAATATAGCGGCTTACTTGGTGTTATTTATGCGTAAATCGAAAGAAAATATATGTTTTAAGAATTGTATTATGCTCAAATCCCGTAAAAATATCAAAATATTATAAAAAAAATACATTTCTTACCTTTGATCTGTCCATCTTTGGTAGCCTCGACGCCATCTTTGATTTGTAGTAAAATGCGTTTAAAAACTAGTAACGTATATTTTTTATTGAATTGCGTTTCGTTTATGCCACAATTTAATTCAAAAATCACCGCGATACAATTTGTAGAATGTGAGCAGATTTTTTTTGTTTACTATGTCGTTTTAAACCAACTCTGCGAATTAAAGGGTTAAGCGTCCACTCCATATTTAAAAATGAATAAAATTCTAAAAAGCATACATTTTTATTTTCATGAACGATTCGAAATTCGAATTCAATAAACTTTTTTATTGACAATAGACAATATTTTATTGACGAAAACAAAACACAGAAAATACAGCAACAAAGATTGTAACTGCACTAAAAACGAACTAAACTACCTAGTGTTTTATTTTCGTCACCAGCCAGTCCCATCTCAGCATGATGCCGGTTATATTATACAACCGGCGCTGGTCTTCCGTCAAGACCGTGCATATATTGTGTGTGAGAAAAGATTTTACTATGTGACAATACTTATGACCTGACTAGGTACATTAACTAATGGCAGTGGAGTTGTCACCCGAGAGATTAGTGAAAACATAGAAGCAGATTTCTAGCCCAATGGTCAGATAATAATCAAACATGTCGGAACGCAATGGATGAGGCTGGCACGGGGCCGGAAAGAAAACGAGAAAAAAGGAGAAAGGAGAGAGGATTTTTTTACAAAAATTAGCATGACTGACTTCACCCGTGTACAAAATTCGCGAATATTTCGCACGGATCGATGGATCATTATTCACATTATTGTTGATTTATCAAAAATGGCTCAGCCGATTTCGATAAAATTTAAATGGGACCAATTTCGAAAATTTCTTATAAATAATAATAAAAAAAGAATTACTGAAATCGGACCACTATGAAAAAAGTTATGCGTGGTTATACATAAATATATATATATATATATCTACGCGTCGAATTGTATACCTCCTCCGGTGGTTAGTCGGTCAAAAAGAAGCCCTTGAGTGTGGTAGTCGAAGGCAAAGAAATGGAACATGTAACGGATACGACGTTTCTGGGTTTTCATATTGACAGTGCTCTGATTTGGGAGGGCCATGTGGATGGACTGTGCTTAAAAATCGGGCGAGCATGCTTTGCTCTATGGCGCTTGTGAGCCATACTACCAAAAAGCATGGTCCGGAATTGCTACTTCTCATCTGTGCACTCTCTCTTACAATATGGCATAGAGTTTTGGGCACAATCTGCGGAGTGTAGATTAGACTATTTTATAATTATTTATTTAATTTTTTAATTGATATATATATCTTTTTTTTAATTGATGTGATTATGAACTGTAAGATTAGTTAAGTTGACATGTAACACTTATCTGTTATAAATAAAAAGTATATGAGTATATATGATGACCTCTTATTATTGCAGGATCTCGCTGGATGCAAGCCACTTCCAACCAATCTTATTAACAGTGTCGAACGTTGTTTAACTTTGATGATCGCTGACAGACTAGTCAAACTAAGCTAGCTATAAGCGCTGATAATACTTGTAATCTTATGTCTCCAGGTATTTGAACCAGTCCGTAAGAAGAAGCCAGATCTGGAGTCCAGGATCGTGGCCGTGGAAGGGGATGTGGCCAGCCTGCAGCTCGGCATTGGCAATGATGACTGGAGCACGATTGTTGAAGAGGTTTGCTATATTTTTGACCGAAGCGACAGCGATTTTGCTTTGGTCTGTCCAGTCATATTAGTTTTCCTATACTGGTCGCATTTTTCAACAAATTTCGTCGAAAGTTGGTACATAGGTTCTATTTATATTCATGGACTTTTTTGTCGTCGGCAATTTTTGACTCGCGGATATTCCCTTCAAAACTACAGCAAATTTTTACGCTATTTATCAGCCGATTTCGATCGTATTTGGCAAGATTTCAAAACGTCTAACCTCTTTCTGTGAAAAATTCAATTTATTCGATAATTCTCAATACGGTTTTCGCAAAAATCGATCTACTACCCTGGCTATTACTTTAAAATTTGCGGCTTACAAGTATGTCCAGGAAATTTTAAATATAATTGACAGGAAAAAATACGCGATCGGCCTAATATTAGATTGGCGAAAGCCTATGATAATATTAAATAGAATATATTATTCAATTTAATGTATGACATTGGAATACGCGGCATTGCTAATGATTGGTTTAAATCTTATCTAGAAAATCGTGATCAATACGTAGAAATTGAAAATGTTGATTACGACTCCAAAACAATAAAAACGGTAAGATCGACTTGCGAAAAATAAAACCATGCTATCCCTCAAGGAAGCGTCCTTGGTTGCATCCAGTTTCTCTTTTACATAAACGAACTACCAAAAATTATTAACGATATTTGTATCTTATTCGCGGATGATATAACTATACTAATTTCTAGCTCAAATGATTTATATCTAAACAATACCCTTAAAGAAATATTTGACAAAATAACTAATTGTATGAGCGAACATAATCTAGAATTAATTTTTAAAAACAAAATATTACAGTTTAGACCCTACCAAAAAGCTTATCTTGATATACGAGTAAGAATAATAAAATTGAATGCGTCAACTCAGCAACATTGCTAGGTATATAACTAGACTCGCACGTAAATTGGAAAGCACACATTAAAAAACTTAAGACTAAACTAAGTAGCTATACTTACGCTCTTAAAGAACTCAGACTTGCTACAGACTTACCGACAGCCAAAAGTACTTATCATGACTTTGCGTCCTCGTGTAGCAGTAAATGTTCTATAGCTGAAAAGACGACGACAACGATTTACAACTACGTTGATTTTCTCTTCACATGTAGCACCTGTCCTCAAATGTTCACCTCTAAAACATTAGTCATATAAGTGACAATTACCGTTCGCGTGTATGCCTACGTCCTGCAGTGGTCTATTTAAATGGCTGGTACCATGCAGTACAGTACCTGTTTACTCGAGATTTGAAGACAGCTACGAGTATCTTGTACTTTAGCGGAAAGTCAGACTCAGGCAATACCTCTCATTTTTCAGGTTAATGTAATATTCCACGTGGCAGCCACTATCAGGTTCGATGAGAATCTTCGTACGGCAGCCATCATCAACGTCCGAGGCACCAGGGAAGCTCTGGCGTTAGGCAGGGCCTGCAAGAAGCTCAGGTGAGAAGAACGGATGTCTCTAATCACAAAATCTGACCTAAAAATAATTTTAAGCAATAGGGCTGAACTACCCTACCTCCATCGTTGCCTCCTGACACTTCCAATCTGGATATCTTTAAGGCAAGAGTAATAGGTACCTATTTAGTATAAAATATTTTTTTTAAATTTTTTATTTTATTTTTTCTTATTTTTTTATTGTTATGCAATTTGAAATTTGCCAATAAATGAGTATGAGTATCTTCTAGGTATACGTACTCCACCCTCGGATACGACATCGCTTTCCATCAGGCGAGTTAGTGGCCAAATGTGGCACTATTATGTATAAAAAAGTTTTACTATTCGCAGAACTACCTACTACTATTAATATTAAATATTTCTCTTGCTTGCAGAGCTTACATCCACGTGTCGACAGCCTTCACCCACGCCACCCTGACCCGCGCAGAGGGAGTGGTAAGGGAGGAGTTTTATACCACCCCAATGGCACCCAATGACCTCCTGGACCTCGTGGAGACCAGCTCTAAAGAGAAACTGGACCGCATCACGCAGAGGTTAGTTAGCTGAGACGGAATCACCATTTCCATCCATTAGCCATAGGACGTCCACTGCTGGACTTAGGCCTCTCCTATGGATCTCCATTAAGACCGGTAAGAAGCGGCTTGTGTCCAAAGCGATCCTGCGGTCTTAATGAGGTCATCCGTCTACCTCGCATCACCACAATTAAGTAAATTACTTTTTTTTGGAAAATTGATTTTCAAACATAATTTTAAAAATAAGTCCAAAATGCTGCTAAACTAAAATAGAATTGGGTGGTTATTATGCACCCCAAGAGATAAGCCAGGATTGTCACACAGTGGGTACCTGAAAGAAAAAAAAGCCAGGGCAAGCCTAAAAACGCTGGCAGGACGATCTTGACGCTTTCCGGAAAGGTTGGTAGGATTTGACTGCGGAGCGTGAGAAATGGAAGGAAATTAGGGAAGAAGAAAATTTTTCAAACTTCCTACTTTACGCCTGTGTGCGTGTCTGATGTTAGATTAGGGTTATCAGGCGATTACTTTATCTATTATTTTCTATCAAAATATCATTGTCAGGATGGAAATCTTACTTGAAACTAATGCAACAACCCTGATTCTAACAAAATATATTAATAAATATTGATCGTGACTTATCCAATGTTCAGGATTCTATGTATGTATTAGTAAAGGAAACAAGTAAGTAAGTATTCTTTGTTTATTCATATAACTCATAGAGCCCGAGAGGGTCCTTCCATGTATTGCAATAACTTTAAGCAACATTCGTAAGGCCCTAGTAGACGTTTTAGAAGAAGTGGCAAGAAACGCAGGCACCATCAAAATAATCTTTTAATCCTTTGATAATAATGTACAACGATCAGAATGTAGCCTTTTCAGTTTGGGTGCGACAAGTTTATTGTCTCCGATTAGCCGCAAATGCATATGCATGCCATTAGTTTGAAATGATTATGAAAAACATCCTGACGTAACCTGCAATATCTGAATGAGATTCGTGGTAAAAGAGACGTCCACAAGTGGTATATCATTGAGAGAAAAATCTAACCAAGGTGATAAATACATCATTTAACTTTGAAACCTTGTTTTATGGCCTTGTCAAAAATATTTTTATACCTCATTTTTTTTCTTCATGTGAAAAATAAATTGTATGAAAAATGGCAATCCAACTTACCAATATTTCTCTTTTAGCAATAATAATTAACTTATTGTTCGTTTATTTGCATTCCCTGATTCTTCTACATTCATCGTATACTTTGGTAAAATAATTAAATGCATAAGAAATGTTTGCCCAGTTAGAACACGGAACAAAATTTTACGGAAATCATTTAGAATTGGTCCAATTGATTAAAATGCTTTCATTTTAGCTATTTGAAGGTTATTTAATCAGTTTTGCCAGCCTAGTGTGTCAAATATATTTAGTTATCCAAAGAAATTGAAAATTAATTTATATAATCGGCCAAGTGCGAGTCAGACTCGCGCATGAAGGGTTCCGTGCCATTTGGAAGCCCCTTAATATATTTTATTTTAATTTAAATATTATTTTTTATTTATTTTTAAAGAAAATATTTAACTACTTATAAATATTGTGTGAATATATCAAGCATCTACCTGTCACCGTTATTAAGATCGAGCGAAAAAAGGCAAAAAAATCAGGTTTGTTAAATGGGAGCCCTTATGTATTTTTTTTTCTGTTTATAGTATTTTTTGTTCTGTTTATAGTATTTTTTGTTATAGCGGCAACAGAAATACATCATCTGTGAAAATTTCAAAGTTCTAACTATCACCGTTCGTGAGATACAGCCTAGTGACTGACAGACAGATGGACGGACAGCGGAGTCTTAGTAAAAGGGTCCCGTTTCCCTAAAAAGTTTCCCCTTTGGGTATGAAACCCTAAAAAGTAACTTGGCTCTTTTTTATTTTTAACTGATGTAATAGACTCAGAATAACATGACATGTACTTTTTCGAGATGTGACGAGTATTGTGGTTAGATATTTTGATTATTATTAGGTATACCAGCCTCCATACATTTTGTGGACGTGTCCTTTGGTTTGTTGCAGTGTACTGAGGGGGTGGCCCAATACCTACACATTTACCAAGGCAGTGGCAGAAGACTTGCTGAGGGCTGAAGGAGAAAACTTCCCCATATGCCTTTTCAGGCCTCCCATAGGTTTGCATGAACTAGTAGTTATACAGGGTAACTGGAAATCAATTAGCATCCTTTTAATGGCATTTTCTGTACATCAAAACAAACATATTTTGTTCTACGACTTCTAAAAATTCGTATCTATTTTCTTTCATACAAAATTAATAAAATATTTGACCGATCTAAACATAATTAATTCTATGTAAAAAGCGCGCGAGACTTGGACCTCATAGGAGATGCTGTGTAAATATATGTAAACAAGTAAAGGTATGTGAAAAACCATTATTTGTACAAGTGCTGATTCTACTCAGTAGTTTCGAAAGAAAAAATGCTAAATCGGTAGAACTACCAAGAAAAATCGATATATTGATACCAAAAATTGGTATGAAAAAACGTCATTTTTATATATAGCCTGAATGAAATGATCAAATCCTGGAGTGGGGTTCCAAATGGAGTATCAGCGGAGTCTGATCACCACACAGACCGCCAATATAGTCATAGCCTTTATTTCGTCTCTCAAAAGACTACTTCACAGGTGCCAAATCGGTAGAAATACCGTAAAATCGGTAGGTTTAAGCAAAGAAAATATTTACTCCTAGCGGAGAGCGGAGGGTTTGAGACATTAAGGTTTTAATAGAGGCCAAACAGCGCAATTCAACAGGTTATTTTGAAGAAACTACAAATCGCACCAATATAAAAAAAATAAGAGACACAAGTTTAATATGTCTTAATTATTATATTAGGTGCTTAATAGTTTGAGACCACTTATTCTACTTTTTAAAACAATTTTTGGGTAATTTGTTGCGATTTGGAAAAGTTGTTGTTAAAAGGATGCTAATTGATTATTAATTTATTACCAATAACCCTTAATTTGTTTTCCTTTCATTTTTTTTCAATGGGTTTCGTGTGCTCTGTTCTGTGGATTTCATCCTACTATTTTTTTTTTTCACCCTGGTCTTGAATTGTGTTTCAGTGATACAAGCGTACATTGAGCCCTTGCCTGGGTGGATCGACGTCAGTGCCATGTTTGGACCGACCGGGGTAAGCACAAGCATAATACCTACCCTTAATAAATACTATTGGAAGTTGAAGGATATAGCCACGGGAGCAGGGCTGCCGAATTCCCCAAAGTTGTGGGGAATTCAACGTCCAGTGAGGATTAGTGTGAAGATTGATTGTATGTGGGGAATGTGCCGGAAATGGAAAAATCCAATGGAATCCGGACAAGTGCGAGTCGGGCTTGCGCATCAAGGATTCCGTACCCATTAATATATTTTATTCTAATTTAATTATTTATTTTTGAAGGAACATACAATTTAAAATTCTGTGAATATTTCAGACATCTTCCTGTTGCCGTTATTAACACCGACTTCTCTATGGATTTCTAAAACGACCATTTGGTTTGGCTTGCATCCAGCTTTTTCACATCCTGTTTGTTTTTTCCACGGTACATTGACGTTGTCACAGAGGGCCGAGTTTGTGACTATATATTTGAAACCTGCTCGATCGCGTTAATGTTTGTTGTATTTCTATAGAAATGGCACAGCACCATCTTGTGTCACGTACAGAAAACTGAGTTGCTAAGAGAGTGAGTTGACTGTGAGTTTTTTATACTGTGATGTAGCATGCGACAAACCGATCGAACACAAGCGCGGCAACGTCTGTGATTGGCTATCTTAAGCGTGTGCGTCAATGTGCTCGAGTGTGTGCTCGACGCGTTCCGTCAACGCAACATACTTAAAAGTAATTCGATTTGATTTGCAAAACTCCTACTCGGCACTCATTTCACATAATTATATTATCTCCCTCAGAGGTAGGTATTCCTATCATCACATGCCAAAAAGATTTATCTCCTTTGACCATATTATGGTAAATTACCTATATTCTATTTTAAAAGTATGCAGGGTTACTGTTAATCAATTAGCATCCTTTTAGGGGCTACTCTGTACATCAAAAGATGGTAAAGTTTTTTGTATTTATGAATGTGTCTATCAGTTTTTTAAGTTAATGTTTAGTTATTGTAATGTTTTGTGTTTTGACATCAACTTTTTTTTCTCTTTTCATTATGACTTTTTTTTCTGACATTTCATTTTGTTTTGTACGAATTGTGATAAATTATTTTTACTTTACTTTGACATTTTATAACTATTGACATGATTTAATTTTTTTTTTGTTTTACAACACACGGGTTGCCCGGATCTTTAAAGGGCATTGATGGGGCCGAAACCAACACCAAGAGGCCCTTTTACAATCATTAAATAAAAAAATACAGTTTTTGGGTGATAGGAAGAGGGAAACTATTGTAAAGACGGGGAATAGGTACTTCTTAGGCTATTATAATACATTATGATGATGATTATGATGATGATAACATGATTATAGGCTGCTCTATGGAATGAGGTGCGGCACCCGCCAAGTGATGCCTCATTTCAAAATATTTAGGCGGGTGGTGACTTGCCATCCACTAATGGGCCCCCCATAAAGGCTACCGTAATTTGGCGTCGGAGGGGCAACATTGGTGTGGACGGCTTAGGGTGTCGAGAGGTGTGCTGCGCGTTCACTAAGAGCTACTAGCGGCGTTATGCCCTTTAACACTTCCACCCTGAAGCTTAGGTTCTTAGCTCTTGCTGTTTCCACTCCAAACCGGCCGGTTAAGGCAAGAGAGGAGTCAGGGGTCTCATTTAGCCCCAGGGAATCAGGGTTCGCGGTGTCGCCA
Organism: Hypomecis punctinalis; assembly: GCA_949316475.1. Taxonomy (NCBI): domain Eukaryota; kingdom Metazoa; phylum Arthropoda; class Insecta; order Lepidoptera; family Geometridae; genus Hypomecis; species Hypomecis punctinalis. Next base: position 3,772,090 of record OX438795.1, read on the forward strand.
CTCACCGGCGACTCGCCACAAAGTCGCCCCTGCGATATAATTATTTTATATATATATATATATATACATCTCTCGGGCCAAGCCCGGTTATTTGATGGGCATCAGTGGAGCCGAAGCCAACACTGAGAGGCCCTTTTTAAACATCATTTAGCTATGTTGTAGGGGTGAAGGTACAAGGAGCCTATTGTTAGTAATGAATTGAAAAAATAATGGGTTATTGTGGTGAACTTCTGGGTGTTATACAAAACTGGATTATGGAATGAGGTACGGCACCCACCAAATAATGCCTCATTTTCAAATATTCAGGCGGGTGGTGACTTGCCATCTACTAAATGGGCCCCTCATAATAGCTACCGTATTTTGGCGCCGGAGGGGCAACATTGGTGTGGACGGCTTAGGGTGTCGAGAGGTGTGCTGCGCGTTCACTAAGAGCTACTAGCGGCGTTATGCCCTTTAACACTTCCACCCTGGAGCTTGGGTTCTTAGCTCTTGCGGTTTCCACTCCAAACCGGCCAGTTAAGGCAAGAGAGGAGTCAGGGGTCTCATTTAGCCCCAGGGAATCAGGGTTCGCGGTGTCGCCACTCACCGACGACTCGCCACAAAGTCGCCCCTGCGATAATTATTTTTATTATTGTATGTTTTATTTTATTCTTTGAATTGTTTAATGTAGAATGTTGGAATTGTAGTATAAATCAATTGTTTTCCCATATTTATACCAACACCTTAGGCAATTTGTATCAGATCACCAGCACGGATTCCTTAAGAAGAGATCCACATGTACAAACTTAGTTACTTTTGTGGAAACTCTCGCTGAAGCGGTGGACAAAAACAAGCAAGTCGACGTTGTATATACCGACTTTAGCAGGGCGTTCGACAAAATTTCGCACAGCGTTCTTTTTTTTAAGCTTTCTGCATATGGTCTTTCCGGCTCTATGCTGAATTGGAAACGTTCATATCTATGCAATCGTAACTTTTACGTCGTAGCAGCGGGTTTCAAGTCCACTATCAAACCAATAATAAATTCAGGAGTTCCTCAAGGTTCTCATTTTGCTCCAGTCTTATTTAATTTTCTGATAAATGATCTTCCAAATTGTTTAACCCACTGCACTCCTTTTATGTTTGCTGATGACCTTAAAATTTTAAAAGTAATAGATACAGTTCAGGATTGTCACAAACTACAAGAGGATCTAAATAATTTAAATCACTGGTGTCAATTGAATGGAATGACGTTAAATACCGACAAGTGTTATCAAATAACGTTTAGTAGGAAAGTCTCCAATATCAAGGTCAACTACAAAATTGGTTCATCTATTCTAAAATCTGTTAAATCCATTAAGGACCTCGGTGTCACGTTCGATGAAAAACTAACTTTTATTCCCCACATAGATAATATTACTAAAAAGGCTTCGAAAATGTTAGGATTTTTAATTCGAAATACAAAGGATTTTCATAGACCTAGCACCAAGATTCTACTCTACAACTGCCTAGTCCGTAGTATACTCGAATATTGTAGTCCAGTCTGGAGACCACATTACGCAGTACATTCTCTAAGACTTGAAAGAGTACAAAAACGATTCTTGTGGCATTTGGCTTACTCTACAAAGAAGGCTAAGGTATTAAAATCTTATAAAAAGAGACTAACTCATTTTAATATGCTAACACTATCTGATCGTCGCGACAAATTAGACATTACTTTTCTGTATAATCTACTCCACAACTACATAGACTGTCCAAACCTATTAATGAAATTTAAATTTAGAATTCCTTTCAGATATCCTCGCATGCCAATAACACCATTTGCTCCAGTGTTTCGCAGAACCGTGCTAGGTGCAAATTCACCTGTCCCCAGACTTAGTAGATTAATAAATAAATACCAGCAACATAATTTGTTTGATATTTTTGGAGACACAGTAAGAAAGTTCAAAATTAATTTAAACTCAATTATGGCAGAAAGTGCCAACCCATTCTCTAACTCTTCTCATGGTACACAATAATAATTTTTCTAACAATCTTTATTATTTATATAATTGTAATTTTAAGTTAGCTTAGTAACATTTTTACTACTTTGTAAAATTTTTGCATGTGGTGCTTCCTTAAAAAGATGACGCATTTAGTCTAAGCTAGTATGTAAGTAATTGATGTTTTTTTCTGATGTAGTTGTCAATGTGAAGCCTAATAAATAAATAAATAATAAATAAATAAATAGCTAGCTTGTCGCATGCCTTGGCGGTTTGATAAATGTCGTTGAACAAAAGTTGTTAGTTTTGATGTACAGAATAAGCCCCTGAATAAAAGGATGCTAATTGATTGAGTAGCCCTGTATAGTCGTTAATAGTTATAATACATTCAAAATATTGTTCTAGTCTATAATCGGCGCGGGTTTAGGCGTCCTTCGGGTAGTTTACGTCGACAGTTCTGTAAAACTGTCCTACATACCCGTGGACTTAGTGAATAACGCAATGATAGCAGCTGGATGGAGCACCGGCACTAGAGGACTGAAGGAACCCTTGGTATACACCATAAGCACTACTCGGTGTGAGCTCACTTACAGTAAGTACCAGTTGTGACAACTATTGCGTTTAAATTAAAGACTGTTTCTTCTGTCGTTGGTTTATATTAATTTACAATAATTGCAGATTCTAGAATGTTACACAATTATTTGGGCGGGGAACGGACTTACATCACAATTAAATTATTACACTTTCTTTGTTCTTCTTACATGTTAGTTTTTACGGCGTTACTCGACAACTTCCAAAAATCCAAAGTCATTCTAAATATCTTGTCTATGTGGACCTTGTCTATGTGTTGCCAGAAGGGCCTGTCGATATAAAGTACTCCTTAAACATTATTTATTTATTTGTTTATAGGCGAGCAGTGTATACTGATGTGCCTATATCAAACAGTGTCGAATAAAATTAGTATTTATCTGTCAAGGTTTTTTTTCCTTCTTTATCCAAAGGTCCAGTCTATTCTTAAACGTGTTTATAGTTCTTATTTATTATTTATTTTATTTATTTATTTATTTAATAACTAAAACGGCACATAAGGTACCACTTACATTAGTTACAAACATTCAATATAACACAAATTTTACAAGAATAATAATTACATAATGTCAAATAAATAACAATTAAAGATAAAATTAGGTACTGTACATATTCATAATTAGAACTAAATCATACATATATAAATATATATACCTCATTCAAAGTCATCTTCCACTACAGTCACCTTACACGTCTTCTTCTCGCAGTAATTCAGGCACACAGACAGAATATGCTTCCATTCATCCGCAAACAGATCACAGTCGGGTGACATAGTCAAAAGATTGTTGAAGGCACTCAGAACATGTGGAATGGGAGAAGTGGCACGTGCTTTAGTTCGGCAAGGCGGGACAGAAAACAACCGGGAACACTTGCGACGTGGGACAGTTACCGAGATCGGGAACCTTAAAACGCGCTAGCTCGTTAAATAGATTTGGTGCATCGACTTTGCCATGGAGGACCTTGGCCATCATCATCATTTGATTTTTTTCCCGCCGAACTTCCAGGGAGTTAAAACCCAAACAACCCAGAAGAAAACCGGTGGGATACATGTAAGGATAATGGCCATAAGTTTGTTTGTAAAGAAAGCGAAGAAATGCTTTTTGCACCCTCTCTAGAAGAAGGGCGTAGAAATTTTTGTGTGGATTCCACACGCACGAACTTGCCTCAAGCTTACTTCGAACGAGGGCTTCAAAGATCAATCTGATGACATGAGTCCTCTTAAAATCCTTGGCGTTTCTCATTACAAACCCTAACCTTCTGTACGAGTCCCTGGCTACGTTAGCAATGTGATCATTAAACGTCAATTTCCTATCGAAGGTAACACCCAGATCTCTCACAGAGGTGGATCTAGTGAGTTCTTGAGCGTCTAACTTATATTGATACCCTATAGTTCGACTACGAGTGAAAGATATAACGCAGCACTTCGATGGATTGAACTCCATTTTGTTAGCGATACTCCATTCATAAATGGCATCAACGTCCTGCTGAAGTCTCCGACAATCTTCTATGGAGTTAATTTCCATGATGAGCTTTAAATCATCGGCATAGAGAAGACATTTAGCAAATTTGACGATATCCGGAAGGTCGTTGATCATCAGAACAAAAAGAAGAGGTCCAAAAATAGAGCCCTGACTCACGCCCGAACGTGTGTGATAAGGCTCTGAGTCATACTTGCCCAGTCTAACAAACTGCTGACGATCTCTTTGAAGATCAGCAATGAATTTAAGTAATCCGGGAGCGAATCCTATTCGACTCAACTTCTTCAGTAGTTCATCATTATTAACTCGATCGAAAGCCTTCTTAAAATAGTTAAGTTCTTGCTGAGATGACATCCTCAGGCAACCTATTCCAATTGTAGACAACTCTATTGCAGAGGATGTGGTGTGCAGTGTTGGTTTGTGATGGTGTAGGCTGTAAGAGGATTGTATGGCGTCTGCTATCGCGCATATTTTCCTTCAAGGTGTACATGTCGTGGATATCCGGAAGATTATAGAAGCCATTGAGAATTTTGAAGGCCTCAATCAAGTCTCCACGCAATTGTCGTTCTTTGAGGGTCGTGAGACGAAGAGCTTTTAACCTATCTTCATAGGTCTTGTGGCGCAGAACATATGCTAAACTAGAAAAAATAAATAACTGTATTATTATTTATCATACAACTTATATTTCACATTTTAAAAAAATGGAGGTTTAAAAAAATCTAAATTAAATATTTTTGAGAAGCCCATAAAACAAGCTTTCAAATGATGTTAACTGTTAACTAATGCATAGTAATTAGTGTAATTGGTTTAATGCCGTACTAATGAAATAAATAAATAAATGATGTATATATCATGTTGGTCAGATTTTTCTCTGAATAATATACCAATTGTGGACGTCACCTTTCGCTGACTAGCGTTTTATCTTTTACCTTTTCTTCTAGGACACGTGACAGGGACTCTGAGAAGAGCTAAATGCCGAGCGCTAGCCTCCCCAGTAGCAATATGGTACTGCTATCTCATCGAGACCAACAACCGATTTGTGTACTGGTTGCTGTCTTGGATCCTGCACTACATCCCTGCGTATATTATCGACTTGGCTATCAAGATATTCAAGTTAAAAAAGCCTAAGGGTTTGAAATCGTAAGTTTAACTTAGACAGACAGACAGACAAAACTCTTTATTTACAACCACAATTTGAAAAATAAACACTATTTACATATATACGACAAAAAATATGATTATAAAGTGGCGGCCTTATCACCCATGGCGATTTCTTCCAGGAGACCGTTTAATTCATTTAAGCTCTCATAGGTGCATCAATGCACACTTGCTAGATGACTAAAGAAATATAATTAGTCTGTCAGATAACTGGTTATCAAAGACTCGTATTTTTTGCTTTTGTCAATTAAACAATAAATGATTAAGATATTGCCCGTTGAAGTTCCGCGTAACGTCATGCACTTCTAATATGAAATGAAAAAAAAAATCTAATGTGAACAAGATTACATTTGCAAAAATTAGCATGACCGACTTCACCCGTGTACAGAATTCGCGAATATTTCGCACGGATCAATGGAGCATTTTTCACATTATTGTTGATTTATCAAAACTGGCTCAGTCGATTTCGATAAAATTTAAATGGGACTAATTCCAAAGTATACTCTTTCCAATAAAAAAATAATTATTGAAATCGGTTTGCTAGGAAAAAAGTTATGCGTGGTTATATATAAAAATATATTGTTGCTTGTGACTTCACTGCTTCGAGAAAAGTGACCATCGGAGGAGGTATATATATATATACGCTTCGAATTGTATACCTCCTCCGGTGGTCACTTTTCTCGAAGAAGTGAATTCACAAGCACTCCTGAAGTTTGACAAGGTTTATTTTTATCATTGGAGGAGCTGGCAAACAAAAGTGGACACGTACCATTAACCATTTTTTAAGAGTGGTAAAAAACTAAATGGAAAACAAGAGTTCAATTTTTTTACATACCTATATGCATCCTGCATCAATTTATAATCATATATTACCGCTTTCAGTTTAGACAAATTGGGGCCTACTATTTTTGTTTTTTTATTTTTTATTTTTTTTCTAGAACATGTCTGTTTCTGCTTGAAAATGCAGTTTTTGATGTTTAATTTGTACGTTTAGAACCAATTTCGAGCTCCAATTCCTTCAGCAATTGACGGGTACAATAAGAACTCGAAAACGCAAAAACAAAATCCCACTGTGGACACCCGCCTTTGTTCGCCAGCTCCTCATTTGTGCCATGTATTCACTGAGCGACATTTATTTATAAACTCTGTATTAGAGACAAAATCTACGTGTTTCCGAAACAATAAAATATAATGTTTCAGGTACATTTATTTTGTTTCTGTAAACACTACCATGTGGAACACGGAAACTAATCAGTTCCTGGAAATATCTACGTGATAAATGTTTTTTTCTGCAACAATGTTTCAGACACTGTGAAATCTGAAACATTGTTGCACAGAGATTACATGGCTTTATTGTTTGAAAAAAAATCGTAGCAAAGTAACTTTTTAAATCAATCCACTTGTTCCTATTTCAGTTTCGTCGAGCTGTACAGAAAATACGACAAGCTGTGTACAGTCCTGTCATTCTTCAACACCCACTTCTGGAACTTCGATGACAGCAACCTCCGGAGCCTCTGGAAACAGCTTTCTAGGAAAGACAAAACGATTTTCAACTTTAATGTCGATTCCATAGACTGGGAACAAATGGTAGTCGCAGGGTGTATCGGAGGGAGACGATATATCATGAAAGACGGCTTGAAAGGCACGGAAGCGGCTGTGACTAAACAGAAGTGGCTCAAACTGGCTAATTACGCAGTTTTGGCTGGCTATTTGGCTGTGGCTTGGTTGGTTTTGAGCTGGCTGTGGTACCTTGTTGGTATGATGATTTAGCATTGAAAGTATCGTTTGAGGTGTTTCTTTAAAATATATTTATAGTAATTATGAAAAACCGGACAAGTGCGAGTCAGGCTCACACATCGAGGGTTCCGTACAAATTCAGAGAATTTCACAAAATTGGGAAGTAAGTTGTTAAAATCTCAATACTATAACCATCGACAAAAACCTTTTTTTTTCACTTTTCTCGTCATACATCGAAAATTACACATTGTTAGAATAATTAAAAACCTGTTTTAGCATGTGCTAATGAAGTTCTTTTATATGATACCTTACATGATACGATTTACTCACTTTGAATTTTGAAGCCATATTTTGTGAATTTTGAGGCCCTATTTTGATGTGATTTACCTAAATAAAAATGTACAGTTTTCAGATTAATTCCTATACTAGATGACAACCCGGCTTCGCTCGGGTGAAATGTAATACATAATAATTTTGCTGTTACTCGATCACCATCTTAACGAAGAGCTGCATTCATTATCCACAATTATAACAATGTTTACCAAATGCAAGGAGATTTGTAGGTATCATCAAGCAAAACAATGATGAAAGACCAACGAAAGAATTCATTTTAAGAAATAGGTACTCACGATTTTCGGCATGAGGGGTGTAATACAATATCTCAAAGTAAAATGTTTTGCTCAAAATTAAAATTACTCAAAACTAAATGAATAAGTAGGTCCCTACCTACTGAAAATGTACATTCTTATATTACGAAAAGAAAGTCAACTTCAACTGTAAAGATTTTAACCAGTAATATTTTTTATGGTTATCTATCTCGATAGATCAGCCGTAGGACATCCACTGCTAGACATAGGTCTCTCCCATGGATTTTCAATAAGGCCGGTTGGATGCTGCCTGCATCCATCGCATTCCTGCGATTTTTATTATATCGTTAGTCCACCTAGTCGGTGGACGTCCTACGCTGCACTTCCTGGTCCTTGGTCCATTCCAGAACTTTACGACTCCATCGACCATCCGTTCTTCGAACAATGTGCCCTGCCCACTGCCACTTTAATTTGCTAATCCGTTGCGCTATGTCGGTAACTTTGGTTCATCTAGGAATCTCCTCATTTCTGATTCGATCCCGCAGAGAGACACCGAGCATAGCCCTCTCCATAGCACGTTTGTACCTATGGTTATACACAGAGAATGTGGGAGAGTTTTCCAATGTGACGTATCATGTCGTTCCGTGTTGTTACCAAAACTCCAAAGACGCCTCTAGTAAAGTCTCCACTGCTTTACTGAGGTATGCCTTGGACCATGTTGGGACGTGACCGCGACTTTATTGGACTGTGACTACGACTGACTATTTTGATAAAATATTATCAAAAATTATTATAACTTAATACTTGACACTGGCAAATGCACAACACTGCGACGCCAAAACATAAAATGAGAAGAAGAATGACTGCTCGACATATGTCATCCGGTGTCAGTGCTGACAACTTAGCACTTTCGGCGCCAGATCTATCGCTTTTTTTACCTAAAGCGCGTTTTAGAACCTAGCGTGAAATCTGGCGCGTTTTTGTAACAGTAAAGTAAAACAGAACATATTATTATTTTATATAAACAAAAACACTGAAATGCTCTTATTATGTATCGTAGCAACAAAAGTATGTTCATATTACCATACTCTGACGCTGACATAGAGTATGCCATGATTGTGGTTAGAAATAAGTAACAGTTTTTTTTGAGCTTGGACATCACAAATGTCATACTACATTTTCGATTCATTTTATTCATCTCGTGCCAATGGTATTTTTTTTATCACATGTCGATAAAAACTTAAAAAATGACACTATAAATAAATAAAATAAAATAGCCTTTATTAGCCCCTCATAATAATTATAAACATTTGGATTACATAATTTGAAAGTTACATGAAAAATAATATTAACAATAATTTATTCTTAAAATTAAATTTACTTATTTTAACTAGGACACCCAAATCTTGGTGTAGGCCTCCTTCATGTCTCGCCATACAGTTCGGTCTTGCGCTAGACGAGATGTAACGAATATAACAAGACCACATATTTGTCATTTGTTGATTATACCAAAGTTTTTGATTCAATTTCGCATAAAAGCCTCTGGGACAGTCTAGAAGAGCAAGGCATACAGCAAAAGTATATAGCTATTCTTCGAACGATTTATAGTAACTGCCAGGCAAAAATAAGAACTGAAAGAGTCGGACCAGCATTCGAAATCAACCGTGGAATTAAGCAAGGAGATCCAATTTCGCCCAAAATGTTTACAGCAATTCTAGAGTCCTTGTTTATGAAACTTGATTGGTCACACTACGGTCTAAATATCAACGGCGAGCGACTAACGCATCTACGCTTCGCAGATGATATCGTAATATTAGCAGAAAGTCACGAGGATCTACAAAATATGCTAATGTCTCTAGATCTGGAAAGTAGAAAAATAGGTCTCTACATGAATCAATAAAAAAAAATGACATTATACTATTTATAAAATTCCGAATCACGTTTTGAGGGTAATATACGACATTATCATTACGCTTTTATCATTGATTCGAGCCAATTAGAGCATTTTTTTTCGTAGTACCAGTCGTCGTAGGCGTATGTGCAATTTAGCGCTTTTGGCGCGTTTTTGACGTGCTGATAGCGCATTTTTGCCAAAAGGATTTGACAGCACTGGCGGACAATGTGGAAACTGCGATTTGTTTGTCAGCACCGTTATAATTTATTTAAATACCCGATAATCCGTATTTTTCGGATATATATTATGTTGTCGACTCGAAATTATTATTTTTTATGTTTTATCATTCAGGAAAGGTTTCAAATATGCAAATATTTGTCGAAATATGCGTTTTAAACGAATTATACTTTTTTAAACGATAACTGAGAAGTTTTTCTTTTACACAACTGCAAGAGACCGGTTTAAGCATAGATATACGTATACAGTTTAAATTTTAACTCGATATGTTTACGCGTTCCCGAGATAAAGAGTCTTGACATACACACAGACGGACCGACGGACAGACGGATAACAAAGTGATCCTATAAGGGTTCCGTTTTTTCCGTTTGCGGTACGGAACCCTAAAAAATAGATATAGTAGGTGTACAGGTCGAATCATACAACTTGGCGGCTGTGATGTTGGCTACAAGCTACGGACAGCCCAATCCTGTCACCGCAGCTTGTATAGACCGAATCTTGCAAGTTGGCGGATGTAAAGTTAGTTTCAAGCTGCGCAATATCCAATCCCAACTGAAGCTTACCTATACTCTATAAAATTTAACTTGATCTTTGCGACAGCTGTCAGAAAAATCACGCCTATGAAGTCCTGAATTTCTTAATAATACAGACAGTACCTGTCAATGTCATACTTGATGGGCATGCCGATTAGTGATGGGCGACGAATGATCGTGACCACAGAGTTTTAGATAGAGTTTTAATTAAAATATCGATAGTTTATACTGACGATATTTTAAATAAAACTTAATTTATCATTAATTTTGTTGTATATTTTAATATCATAACATTTTTTACATGTGTAATTAAATTAAACCCAATTATATGTTACATTAGCATCGATGATAGTGAAAAACGTCGATAGATACTATCGTTACATTATTATATGTATTTAATTAATATCATAACATTATTTACATGTGTACATACTTGATCTCAAATAATAGTAAGTAAATAAAATTTAATTTCTCACCTTCAACTACTCATTCGATTTCATTAGAACATTGTTTGAAAATCGATTTTTTCCACCACTATCTCAACTCTAAAAATGTCAATCTTCTATGTCAATGTCACTGTCGCAGAGATCAAGTTAAATTTTATAGAGTATAAAGCTGCGCGTTAATTGGGTTTCGCAGTTTGTAGCTAACTTCACATTCGTCGACAGCCGCCAAGTTGCAAGATGCTGCGAATATATTCTGCTTTATCACTTTGGCCATTGTGGAGTCTTTGGCCATTTGATATTTAAATTATTGCATAAGCAGACTAATCTTTAGCATTCTAGGTTATGGTGAAACTAAATAAAAGATTGTGAAGAAAACGCCATGTTTTTTTTATAATTCTTAATTCCTTAAAATAGCGGTATGATATAAGAGAACAAAAAATACTGGTGTGACGTGCTAGTCAAGCATGCAACCACGAAAAGCCACGAAAAGAACTCATTTCGACGTGTGAAATAGCGAAAGATATACTATGCATAAAGCTGTCTCGTTCTGACACTACGAACGAAATAATTCGTGGCGTATACTAGCCCGGCTGGAGTAGGTCATCATTTGAAGTTTTGGACACGGTTGTACTCAATTAAGCTTAGCTGTGCAATCGGGAACTGAAATTAATGGACATTTATTTAGTTGTGCCTTCGGGAAAGGTTTTTTAAATATTCCTTATCGCACAATCGCACAACTAGTTGTGCAAAAGCAGTTGGTCCACAAGGAATTCCCCATTCTATGAGGTAACGCCTGTTAGTATTTTCCTAGCAAAATAATATACCAACGAAAACAGACATTCTCAAAAAAACGTTTCGCGTTCGCGTGTGGCTCCATACATTTTGGTTAGTTCTTCCTCGTTTCCGCCAGGGGCGCTATACAAAAATATATAGAGCCCATAAAGCCCTACGGAAACAGCTGTAGTTTCAAATTACTTGTAGACCTGGACTAACTCCTCTCCTGTGTACACGGTTGAAGTGGTTATGCCATTTTTGGCGATAATAATTATTAATTATTATATGATAGACAGCGAAGGTCACTGAACGCTTATCATGATTTGAAATGCCGACATATTTTATTTAATGAATTATTGTAGCCATGACTTGCAGTGAAATAATGCGTAGGTAGGGACATGTCATTATCACTTATCGCAATTCAGAGAATATTTCCTGTCCCTATATCTATCTATCTCCGTACTCTCTGTACGAGTACTGTAGGCTGAGTGTGAGTTTTGTCGTAAACATGACGCGCTCTTCGGTAAGCGCATAAGCATGTAATTTGTATGAGCTTGTGGTTTCAAAAACGCGCCGCTGGTGGCGCTGTACATTTCTTCATACAAATTACATGCTTACGCGCTCACCGAGAGCGCGTCATGTTTACGACAAAACTCACACTCAGCATACAGTAGGCCGAATCAAAGTTATTGGCGGGAAACCCAATCCTTGCGTAGCTGTCAAGTGACGTCAGTCAAGATTGGGTTTCGCGCAGATTGTAGCTAACATCACAGCTGCCAAGAAGTTTGATTCAACCTATCTTTCTAATCCTCCTCTGCTGAATATAGGCCGAGATGAATGTACGCTGGCCCAAAGCGGGTTAGTGGATTTACATAGATTAATTTCTACTTCGGACGTATGCAAGCGATATTTTTCTTCACCGAAATGTCAGTGGTGTGGAATTGCCGAATTACAGAATTTTATTTCACCCTAGTTTCTTTGGTGTGGCACTGGGATTTGAAACCACGAACTCGCGATTAAAGTGGTTATGACGATGTTATGTGACACCCAAACCTGACTGAAGTCAGTGAGCAGAAACCACGAACTCACGATTATAGTGATTATTACGATGTTAAGAACCTTTTTTTTCTTTTTTTTTGTTGATCCAGGAAAATCCTTTATGGATACCACCAAACCTGGAGAGGCCGGTGGTTATGTTCCCACATAATTTGTAAGTCTCTTACATTTCCCACATTGTAAGTCTCCACCGCTAGTCAGTGGCATACCCACTAAAAACCTGGGGTGTTTCCGCCACTGCGCCATTATGTCGGGACTACGGGACGATGTTCAGAACCTACTTGGCTTTGTCTTTAGACTTTCTAGGGTCTGTGGATTATCCAATTGCTTTCTATGTAGTAGTAGTGTAGGTAGTTTTAGCATATTAAGTAGTATTGTATCATATTGTAGGTAATGAAGGCACTTTTGCCCGTTAAAAAAAAGAACATACTTATCCGCAGCTTGTAGTAACATGACAGACGCCAATAAGTTTGATTCAGTCTATAGCTTGTTGTCTCATATTATTGTTATCTTCCAAGCCTCTGTATGCTACGGTGTTTTTAATATCTTTACTAATATTATATACGAAGCCGTGGTGGTCTAGTGGTAATGACACCCGCCTTACAATCGTGAGGTCGTGGGTTCAAATCCCGGTCCAATGAGTTCTTTGGAATTTATGTACGGAATTTAACACCGCTGGCTTTTCGGTGAAGGAAAACATCGTGAGGCAACCTGCATATGTCAGTAGAAGAAATTCGATGGCGTATGTGAATCCACCAACCCGCACTGGGCCAGCGTAATGGATATGGCCCAAACACCCTTTGTGGGTAGGCTTACGTCCTGCAGGACTATTAAAAAGGCTGATACAGTACAGTACTAATATTAAAAATCCAAAAGTGTATTTGTTGGTTTGTTACTCTTTCACGCGGCAACGGAGCAACGGGTTGACTTGAAACTGACATAGTTTACTTTTTACGACAAAAAAATAAAAAGTTCCTAAGTTAGCACAAAAATCAAAATTTCACACGTGCGAAGCCGCGTACAAAAACTGGTTTTGAATAATTTTTGAATTGATTCGATTTCGCTGTGAGACTTACAGCATAGCTTTTGAGACTACTTGGAGGCTAAAATGATTATTTAATGCATTACAATAGAATAAAAATAGGTCTCTCACTATGGGCCTTATTAGTAAGCTCCAAGTAGCCCAACGAGCTATGGAGAGGGCTATGCTCGGAGTCTCTCTGCGAGATCGAATCAGAAATGAAGAGATCCGTAGACGAACCAAAGTTACCGACAGCCCAACGGATTGGCAAGTTGAAATGGCAATGGGCAGGGCACATAGCACGGAGGGCTGATGACCGATGGGGTCGAAAAGTTCTTGAGTGGAGACCACGTACCGGCAAGCGCAGCGTAGGACGTCCACCCACAAGATGGACGGATGACCTCATTAAGACCGCAGGATCGCGCTGGGTGCAAGCCGCTTCCAACCGGTCTTATTGGAGATCCATAGAGGAGGCCTATGTCCAGCAGTAGACGTCCTTCGGCTGATAGATGGATGGATGAAATAGAATAAAAATTATTTTAGCCTTCATTGTAGCGTACTCACAGCTATTGTTAATATTGCCAACGATAGATTGCCGCTTAAACAATTATTGTGCAAGCGAGCGGTCATAATCGTTTAAGCCAATACAACGAGCATAGATGTAATATAGGGAGATCGGACGTACGCACTAGGCGCTTTGCACGTAGAGCAACTGTTGCAGCAACTGGCAACTAGAGTTTGTGCGAAAAGAGAAGTGTCGTAGGTGAGGTCGCCCGTGTGCCTTTTTACTAAGGTGACGTCCACAAGTGGTATATTATTCAGAGAAAAATCGAACCAAGATGACAATCATTTAAAAGATTGTTTTATGGGCTTTCCGAAAATATTTAATTTAGATTTTTTTCACCCCTCCAATTTTTCTTAAATGCGAAAAATAAATTGTATGAAAAATAACAATACAGCTTATTTTTTTTTCTAGTTTAGCAATGATAAAGTGCTTCTATCGTTATTTTACTTGCATTTGTAGCTGATTCTTCCACATTCATCTCTTAATTTGCTAAAATGAAAAATTATAACCTCTGGTAGGTTACAACTCTGTGACAATGTGACAAAAAACATTAAAAAACTGTGTCTAATTGGTAAAAATGCTTCCATTTAACAATTTGGAGGTTACCTAATCAGGGTTGCTAGAGATAAACTACCTATTGAGCCAAATATATTTATTTATCCTAATAAATTCATAATTTATTTTTAAAAAATATAAGGGCTCTTTTTTGTTTTTAACTGTTGTTAATTGGTAATAGACTCAGAAAAATATGAATATTCTCGAAATGTAACGAGTGTTGTGGTTAGAATTTTTGATTATTATTATGCCAGCCTCCATATACATTTTGTGGACATGTCCTTTGGTACGTTGACAACACTGCTCTGTCATTGCTGGTACAACTAAGTCTTTGATACTTGGAAGACACCAATTCAATTTTTATCAGTAGACTCGCATCTACCAAGTAGTTGGTAGCTTGGTATCTTCTTGGCTGCTGATTAAAACCTTATTGTTAGTTCACGATAACACCACGACGTTTCTCTTTTTGCACAAACTCTAGCTGTTTACATACGAGACTGCGCACACATAGCAACTCGAATTTCGTGTTCTGGAAATCGTCAACAGTTTTCAGTTGTAATCGATGACTAAGTTTCTAGTTGCTGCAATTAGAGTTTGTGCAAAAAGAAAACCATTTTGGCGCTAAAGTGAACTAACAATAAGATTTTAATCAGCAGCCAAGGACTACTTGATAGACGCGAGTCTACTAACGAAAACCTAATGGTGTTTACCAAGTATCAAACACATTTAGTTGTACTAGCAATGGGGCAACGTAACAAAATTAGTAAAATGGCACACGGGCGACCTCTCCTACGACACTTCTCTTTTTGCACAAACTCTAGCAACTCTTAAATATATACCTACCGGTTTTTAAAGTTGCTGGTTTCCTCAACCGTCAATCGCAACGCGTCAGGCGATTTCACACCCACACCCTGTCCCCGGAAATGCCAGATTGAGCTACTCGGCTATGAAAGGACATCTCCACAAAATGTATGGAGGCTGGTATAATAATAATAATCAAAAATTCTAACCACAACACTCGTTACATTTTAAGAAAGTTCATATTTTTCTTAGTCTATTAAGTATATCAGTTAAAACCAAAAAAGAGTCCTCCGTTTTATTTAAAATTAATTTTTACTATATTCGGATAAATAAATATATTTGGCTCAATAGGCAGTTTATCTCTAGCAACCCTAATTAAGTAACCTCCAAATTGTTATTTAGAAGCATTTTTACCAATTATACACAGTTTTAAGTGTTTATTTGTCACATTGTACCTACTAACTGGTCACCCTGGTGAATATAATTTTTAATTTTAGCAAATTAAAAGATTAATGTGGAAGAATCAGCTACGAATGCAAGTAAAATAACGATATAAGCACTTTATTGTTGCTAAACTAGAAAAAAACATAACTGTATTATTGTTTTTCATACATTTTATATTTCACATTTAAAAAAAATGGAGGGATAAAAATATCCAAATTAAATATTTTTGGGAAGCCCATGTATCAAGCTTTCAAATTATGTATATATCATCTTGGTTCGATTTTTCTCTGAATAATATACCACTTATGGACGTCAACTTTGCTCACAGATTACTATAAAAGTGCGGCAACCGTAAACGTTATAGCAACTACCAACATTTTACAGGAAACTTTTAAAAAGTTGCCTCAACTTTAGTTGCTCCGTGTGCAAAACGCCTTAAGGTCATTCGGTAGGTCAGTTTTGAAGTTATCTGCTATTTTAGACACACACTTGCCTGACAATAGAAAAGCAAGTGCTTGATTGCTCGCCATTTGATTATAGATTTTATAAACAGTGTACCTAACACCTAAAATATGTGCCGTTTTAGTAATTAAATAAATATCATTAAAAATATTATTATAACACTACAACTGTCTACATAATCTTTAAAAGTCAAAGTGGCCAAAAATGACCCTAAGAATTAAGATGGCCACAACCATGTAGTAAAAACTTTGCTTTTAAGAATCGAACCCTTCTTATTCTTTCATCCATGGACATGTGAGCAAATATTTTGACAATTTCGAAAAGTGAATGTATCTTTTTATGGCGTACGACACGCAATGTGTATAATGTAAGTATATGAGAGGCGAATGTCAACTCCTTTTTTTATAATTATCGACCTATGTTGCGGTGCTTCAATAAGGCTTACTACTTAATTAGCTTAGAACCTACACTCTTACTCGTGAAAAGATTTATCAACACGTAGGTCTCCGAATTGTGATTCCACCTAAAATGTCTACGTGATATTCTGAAATCTGAACATCAAGTGGTCTGACCGCGTCAGGAACACAGATGTTCACAGGCGTGCGAATGTATGCGGAGCGGAGGCTTACTTGATGAGGCGGCAGCTGAGATGGTGTGGGCATGTCTTCAGAATGCCCATTGGATTGCAAAAAGCATATTCTACTCAGAACTTGTAAAAGGGAAGCGTAAAAGTGGAGGTCAGTTTCTCAAATATAAAGATGTCCTGAAGAGGCATATGAAGGGGTGTGGTATCGAACCCTCATCATGGGAATCTCAGGCTGTCCACCGTAGGTCATGAAGACAATAAGTACATACCAACGTGTACGCATTTGAGGACCAAAGGAGGCGTGATTTTGACTTAAAAAAAGACCATCTCAAAAGCCAACCGCCGTCCAACATTACATACAATTATATACCTAAATGAAGTCCTCAGATGTAGCCACTGTCCTAGGACATTCACCGCTAAAATTGGGTACCTCAGCCATGTGAGTACCCATCAGTAACCATACCCATGTACAGAAAATGGTCGCCGTAGCAGAAATCGGCTTGGAAGACATCATCATCAGGACATAACTACACCCTTACTTGTGAAAAGATTTATCAACAAGTAGTTCTCCGAACTGTGGTCAGAAATATAATATTAGATTGTGTATCAAAAGAACCAAATCGAGTCTTACGTCACGGGCGACATAATGGACCCAGAGCGCAGCGCGCGACTCTATAGTTAATTCCCGAGCGAAGCCAGGGAATTATTTAGAGTCCTGATTGAAGCGAGAGGTTCAAGTCGCCCACGACGAAGACAGACTTGGTTCTAGTGGTGCATACTCTACTTTTAATTTTCTCCTGCGAGAAAATAAAACTCCAGGAATATGAGCAATACTTGCGTCATAAACTCGCTAAGTGTTGGTAGTACTCAGTACCTACTCACTAGGCAACTCGGTATCATTCACAATAAAATAAAACCAATTAGAATGTACCTACGAATTTTCATAGAATCGTACATAAATCCGTAATAATACAAGAGAATGTAAATACTACGTGAACAACATAAGACCATGGCCAGCTCGATTATCATGGGCTAGCACAGGCATTGCAAAGAGGTTTTATTCTATAAAATCGTATATAACCTCCTTACAATGCCCGTTGCCGTGCCTTTACGATGCCGTAAAGAGGTTTTATTCACTTTTCCAAAATAAAATCGCCTTACAATGACCTTATATTATGTTCTAAGTTAAGAAATTTTCATACGAATTAAGCTCGAGACATACTATCGGACGCGGCTTACGGACGCGACTGACAGCCGCGACCTAGACTATGAAAGTACATTGAGCCGTGCACACTATCGGACATAAGTCGCGGACGTCTTCGGACGTCCGAGAGCGATCTGGCACACCGGATGTCTTTAGACTGTGCACATTGCAAAAGCTCGAAACATACTATCGGACGCGGCTTACGGACGCGACTGACAGCCGCGACCTAGACTATGAAAGTACACTGAGCCGTGCACACTATCGGACATAAGGGCTATGGCAATTTACTAATGTTGTATGAAACTCCCTAGAGAGTAAAGTGATTTGAATTTGCAACGCGTAAAGCCGGAAACAAACTATCGGACGCGGCTTACGGACGCGACTGACAGCCGCGACTAAAGCCGGAAACATACTATCGGACGCGGCTGACGGACGCGACTGACAGCCGCGACTTAGCAATGTGCACAGTCTTAAAACATCCGGTGTGCTAGATCGTTCTCGGACGTCCGAACGCTCTCGGACGTCCGAAGGTGACATCCGCGACTTATGTCCGATAGTGAGCACGGCTCAGTGTACTTTCATAGTCTAGTCTAGTCTAGTCGCGGCTGTCAGTCGCATCCGTAAGCCGCGTCCGATAATATGTTTCGAGCTTAAAGCGGTGGCTTATCAGTTAGGCGTTCTATGATATCGAAAAAGAATTCATGACGCTAAAAGTAACTACATACTGCTAGTATGAAGCTTAATAATAATTTCTATTTTCTGCAATTGTTGTAATGATGCGTATAATTTGATGTATTTAATTTTATTTTTAATTAGAATGAACATAATTTTGGATTATTTCAGAATTTATTTTGTATTAAAATTATTAAATTATTATTTGATGTAATTAAATGACGTGTACTAAGATGTACTTATCAATAAATGAGTATGAGAGTATCTATTGTACCAGCATTTTTAATAGTCCACCGCAGGACCTAGTGGTGACGTGAGTACAAAGATGATCGGGCCATATCCAACAAGCTGGCCCAGTGCGGGTTGGCAAATTCACATACGCCATCGAATTTCTTCTATGAACGTATGCAAGTTACCTCACGATGGTTTCCTTTGCCGAAAGGCCAGTGGTGTGAAATTTCGTACGTACATAAATTCCAAAGAAAATGTTGATTTTTTGAGTTTTGACAAAAGTTGTTAGATTTGATGTACAGAATAAGCCCCTAAAAGGATGTTTATTAATTAGAAATAACCCTGTATAACATGTAGGTATAGAACAGAATAAAGGTCTATTCAAAAAACGCCATAATTGCCACCGTTGCGTGTACAGATCTGTTCACTCACGAAGGCGCGCCCCTCCATATTTATTGAATGTAGTTGTAAGACAGTGTAACCGTCTAACCTAAGTGATCATATTTTATAAAAAAAAATTACTGTCTGTACTATTAGCCTCTATACGCACACTAAGGCGTTGTGTACAAACGAGGTCTACGCGTAAAAATGTAAACCAATAATTTACTGTGGAGGGGCGTGACTTCGTGAGTAAACCGGTCTGTACTAGGTACCTTATGTTACCATCCAGTGGCGTAGGACTGGTTTTTTTTTTCTCTACAGAATTCTGTTTCAGGGAGCTGCGTAGTGACTGCTAATCCTTGTAAAAATGAAAGCTCAGAGATACAATCGAAAAATCACAAGCAACCTTGCTGAAAGGAGTCATTTTATGCCATTAAATCCTGTATCATTAAAATGTAACAATTAAAAAATAAGGACTTCGTTTATTATCAGTTAAAAGGTAATAATATTCTTGACTTCATACATAAAGCCGTGGTGGTCTGACATAGTGGTATTGACACCGGCCTTAAAATTGTGAGGTCGTGTTCAAATCGGGTTCAAAATCCCGGTCCCGTACCAAATGAGTGCTTCGGAATTTATGTACGGAATTTCACATCACTGGCTTTTCGGTGAAGGAAAACATTGTGAGGCAACCTACATAATGTTTATAGAAGAAATTCGATGGCGTATGAGAATCCACCAACCCGCACTGGGCTAGCGTGGTGGATATGGCCCAATCAGCCTTCGTGGGTAGGCCTACGTCCTGCAGTGGATTATTAAAAAAGCTGGTACAAACATAAGGACGTATAGGCTGAACCACACAACTTGGCGGCTGTGACGTTCGCCACAAGCTATGAATAACCCAATCCTCAGTCAGGATTGTATTATCCGCAGCTTGTAGCTAACATCACAGCTCACAGCTGCCTAGTTATTAGATCCGGCCCATAACAAATTGCATTTAAGCAAAATTGAATATCACAAGCGCTAAAACCAAAGTATGTATCTTCTTTAGTTTATGTATTTATTAATAGCTAGCTTTACCCGCGGCTTCGCCCGCAGAATATTTTGATCTTTGTGCAATCCCTTAAATACGTTTTTTTTTCGGGATAAAAAGTAAAAGAAAATGACTTATGACATTTTTTCGCTTTCAAACTAAGTCCAATATGTCCATGCCAAAAATAAAGTCAATCAATTGCTGCGTGAAATAAACTAGTGCAACAAAGGGCAGCCTTATTGCTTATAGCAATCTCTTCCAGGCTGTATTTTAGACTGTATTTTATGGCTATAATGTGGCGCGCATCTCCCCAGGCCCTGACCCTAAATAAACACATTCACGCTACAATTGATTTTTAAATTATAAAATGGAATCAAACGTGTCAGTTACACAAGCTTATTGTAACCAGTCGCGTGGTTGCTCTACTACAGTGTCACTGATCGCTTGTGTCATTTTTAATTCGGTTATTTATTTTATTGAGCTCTATTCTTACTATAAACGTAACAAGCTATTGTGGCTAATATAGCCACAAAAAACCTCCTGGCGAAAATTAAAAATAAAATCTTTACTTAACCCTTATTCAAACGCGAGCCTATGGAAGGGTAAATGGAAAACTAAGATCGGTTTTAGGGTAAGTTTGGGTCATAGATTTCAAAAATCCATAAAAAAAGGGGGGAAATGGGGGGGAAGTGACTTTGTTTTGGTGGGAAGTAGAGCTCCCGTTGTCTGTTAATGCGCTCACCTAAATTGTGTAAGTGGGAACTATAACTCCCATTGTCTGGTATAGCATGGTGATATATTTTTTACTAGCTAGTTGCCCTGGCTTTACTTCTGATTTAATTTGTACGCAAAATTTAAAGTAAATAAAACAACTTTTCGTGTAACTAGAGTTTTATTTTAAGAAATTATGAAATCTTTTTAATCATACTATACTTATTTATTTCCTATATTATAATGTTTATTCATCACAATTCCAACATAATATTTGGTAACTTATGTAGCTACATAAATTATACTTATTTATTCATCACAATTTTTGGACTCTTTCATATCGCTGAGTGTGATTCTAGTTTGTTTTTGCTTTATGGAAGTTTTTGAAACAGCCCCTAATACACAGGGGTACATTGCAATAGGAGCATTTCATTCTCGTTCTCTTCTCTTCTTTTTTTGTACTGCAGAACCTGCATCTCTTATATGTGCTAGATTCTTCTGGCAGATGTTCACCAACATTTATCAGACGTACCTCGTCTGGTACGCCAAACACTCCACCTTTCTTACTTTTAAAAGGCACATTTATGGGCGCTTTTTTTTCAGAGTAATTGTCAATCAGCGCACGCGCCAGGCGCAACCTAAATTCCCGGTGTGAATGTGGTGTTACAGTATGAGTTTGGTTGTATGTGATGTATGCATTAATTATGGATGCGTCAAACATAAAAAAGAAAAGACGCATCCAAAATTTACGCGATTTTCTGCTGATTGGGTAAGAGGATCTATAGTGGTCAAATAGATCCACGCCACCCATGCTCAGTGTATATGAAGCGATCGCTTTTGGGCACAGAATTTCGGCTCTTGATCCATCACGTTGAGTTCTTTTTACATACATGATGTCAAGTGGTTGATGTGCTGTGGTGAGCAGTGTGACCTCTTTTGTATCAAGCCATTTAATTGCTGTGATTGGTTCGGCTGTCATAGCTGAAAATTCGTGCTTTTGTAGTCTTAAATTTTTGGGTTGCTTTTTCATCATTTCTGGGAGATCTTTTCGGTTTGATCTTACTGTTCCTACGGCATATATTGCTTTATCATATAGATCCTCTAGTAAGTTGCAACTTGTGAAGAAATTGTCGAAGGCAACCAGTGTGTTTATGGGCAGACTATTACAAAGTTTCATTACCACGTTATACCCAAGGCCTTCATTTTCGATACTATCTCCTTTTCCGGTATAGATTTCAAACTGGTATAAGTAGCCAGTCTTGGCGTCACATCTTGCCCATACTTTAAATCCCCTTTTAATAGGCTTTTGTGGCATATACTGCTTAAGAGAGCACCGCCCCTTAAATTTCACCATACATTCATCGATTGACTGTACACTTGAATTGTATACTTCTTCTTGATATACCTCATTCAATGTTGTTATCAAAGGTCTCAATTTGTATAACTTATCGTAATCTGGAGAATCTCTTGATGGTTCCATGGTATTGTCATTGAGGTGGAGATTTTCTGTTATTTTCTTGAATCTCTTTATAGGAAACACTCTGGAAATTTCTGAATTATTGTAGAAAGAATCGCTAGACCAGTAAAGTTCCATATCCGGTAGGGGATTTAATCCCATCATTATCAATATTCCTAAATAAGCTCTGATTCCATCATCAGTGACTGGAACCCAGTCTTTACTGTTTTTGTATATGGCGTATCTATTTGTTTGTGCGACAATCAATTGTACTAAATATTCCGGGAAGAACTTTTCGAAAATAGTTATCGGTTGTGTTTTGTGGTTGTATTCATTTTTAGGTTGTAAGCCTTTGTCGAAACTAGGAATGTCATGAGTCGTTCTCGACATTTTCCATTCCCTTGGTTTGGATCGGTCTCTGTGCATGACTAAATTCTGTGTCGTTTGATAGTCTTCTTCACCAGCAGGATATACTTGTATATTGTCCAATGGTTGCTCATCATGTTCACAAATTATTTCTTGCAGAAGTGGATTATCAGAAGTGGATACATTTAAATCTGCATCTTGCTCAATAAATTCTCGTATATATGGATTATTATCAAAATTGGCATTTTGGTCACCACTCTGCTCATCATAGATATCATCCGTTGCCATTGGTGTACTGCAAGCTGCCTCTTCTGTCGTGATACAATCAGAACCCAAAATATCTTGTACGGACTCTCTCGTTTGTAATGTGATGGTGGCTTCCTGTGCCTCTTCTTCTCTATCATTAATGTTGTCAATGCCAAACATCATTTCAAGTTTCCTTTCGATTCTATCATCTTCATTTTGGTGTAAGTAAGAGCTTGAGGGACTTATTACAGAATCACCATAAAAAAAATCATCTTCCGAATCATTTTCAGACAAATCGTCCAAATTCTCGATAATTTTTTCTAACGCTTTTGTATTTAGCTTCTTAGGTGGCATTTTTTTCTAAAACAACGGAAAAAAATACATAAATAAACGAAAAAATTAAATGTAAACCGATGAGTAAGGTTTCTTTGATCTACAAACACCAAGTAGGTATTAGTATTAGGAAATGCTATACAAAAATTGCTCTGAACACCCCTTAGACAATAGTTTTCTTTCCTTTATGTTCAAAGACAAACACTCATAATTTTATATAGATAAATTCACCCGTAATTTATGTTCCACGGACATTGGGATCATATATTCCCACTTAGAAGACCCAACTTTAGGCAAGACTACCAGGCTACATACCATACATACATACGCATACATACGGCATACATAGCTAAAGTCTGGAAGTTTCTCAGGTCAATGGGAGTAGGCAAAACTCCTCAAGATAGTATTTCTAATAACTTAAACATTGATTTGCTAAATCAACATTTTTCCTCGTCTTCAAATTTTGATGGACCAGCGAAAGCTGCCACCTTGAAACGTCTTTCATCCGTCAATCCTCCCGACCACGAAGCATTTACTTTCGACCAATTTTCCGCTTGTGACGTTAAGAAGAGTATCCAGTCCATTTCATCCAATGCTGTCGGTAGTGATAGTATAAGTCGCAAAATGATCATGCCAATACTTGATGAGATCACTCCTGTAATCCAATACCTCCTCAATTTCTCCATTTCTTCGGGTACCTTTCCATCAATGTGGAAAGAAGCTCAAATTACACCTCTTCCAAAAAAACCTAATCCCAATTCTTTTTCAGACTACCGCCCAATTTCTATCCTTCCTTTCTTGTCTAAAGTGTTGGAGCGGCTTGTTCACCAACAACTTTTATCCTTCTTAGTCAAAAACAATCTTCTCAACCCGTTTCAATCCGGATTCCGTCCTGGACACAGTACTGTGACAGCCCTAACTAAAATTACTGACGACATACGGGATGGCATTGGTCATTGTCAGCTAACGGTGCTATCACTACTTGATTTCAGCAACGCTTTTAATAATGTGGATTTTGATATTCTGTTGGAAATTCTACGCTCTCTTAACGTATCTCCAACGGCAATTGATTGGTTTCGTAGTTACCTGTTTGGACGCCGGCAGCGGGTTCGCATTGATGAGTCGTACTCATCCTAGTGCCGTGGGGTGCCGGCAGAGTAGAATAGCACCTCCCTCTAGTACCAGGTGTCGTAAGAGCCGACTGAGGTACAGCGGAACCGACTAATGGCGGTATAACCATTCAAATAAAAACGTAGCTAAAATGGCACAGGGCAGGGATGGGGAGCAGCATCTCTGTCGCGAAGCTACGTTTCTGCGATCGCCACCACGCCTGCCCAGCGCGGCGATTACGGGCAAATACCCAATATGGAACAACAAAAAAGACCAGGCCCCCAGTCCCCAGCAGCTCCGCTAGCCCGGGGCTACGGTAGCGGCCCCGGTAACGGCGGAGAAGGGGGTGCTAAGAATCGCTGGCAGACGCCCGGCTACCACTCCTGCAAAAGACGACTGGCCCTGGTAACACACAACGTACGCACGTTGAGGACTGACGAGAAGATTGCTGAGTTGGAAGAAGAGTTGAGTAGGTTGCGTTGGGATATTGTGGGGTTGTCTGAAGTCCGTAGAGAGGGGGAGGACACGATAACCTTAAAATCCGGCAACCTGCTTTACTACCGGGAAGGTGACCAACGGTCCCAAGGTGGTGTTGGCTTTCTCGTTCACAAGTCCCTCACCAACAACATTATTACCATCGAAAGTGTGTCGAACAGGGTGGTATACCTAATACTTAGAATATCCAAGAGGTATTCGTTGAAGGTCATTCAGGTATACGCACCGACCTCGGCACACCCAGATGATGAAGTGGAGACTATGTATGAGGACGTAAGTCGGGCCATTCATATGTCTAAGACCCACTTCACTGTTGTTATTGGGGAATTTTAACGCAAAGTTGGGCAGGAAAAACGATGATGAGCTGAGGGTGGGGCAATTTGGATATGGGCAACGGAACCCTAGGGGCCAGAGGCTGGCTGACTTTCTGGAGAGAGAGGAACTCTTTATGATGAACTCTTTCTTCCAGAAGCCGCCTCACAGGAAATGGACCTGGATGAGCCCTGATGGTTCCACGAGAAACGAGATAGATTTCATCATGACCACCGAGAGACATATATTTAATGATGTCTCTGTGATCCACAGGGTGAAAACCGGCAGCGATCACAGAATTGTACGAGGCACATTAAATATTAATGTTAAGCTCGAAAGGTCTCGCCTGATGAAGTCCACGCTCCGACCCACTCTTGAACATATCCAAAACCCCGAGGACTTTCAGCTCGAGCTATCAAACCGTTTTACTTGCCTAGAGAACATTGCGTCGGTGGATGAGATCAACAACGGGCTCGTAGAAACTGTCCAAACGGTGGGTGCTAAGTTCTTTAGACCCCGCCGTTCAAATAAACCTCAGAAATTCTCCGATCATACTCTAAATCTCATGGCCGAACGACGCTCGCTAAGACTGCAGTCTTCCGATGATGCAAAGTCATACAGGCGGCTTAATAGACAAATTTCAAAATCCTTGCGACACGACATCCGTCTTTTTAATACTAAACATATTAAAAAGACAATAGAGCGGAACAAAGGCTCCAAAGTGTTCGCAAGAGATTTGTCTATTGGACAAAGCCAATTGACAAAGCTGAAGAGAGAAGATGGCAGTGTAGCGTCGACCAAGGCAGAGGTATTAGAGGAGATCGAAAGGTTCTATGGACAGCTATATGCTTCGGTCGCTAAGCCTGTTAGCAGCGCGGCCAAAGATCCAAGAGCCAAGCTGACCCGACACTTCACCGAAGATATCCCGGACATCAGCCTGTACGAGATTAGAATGGCTCTGAATCAGCTTAAGAACAACAAGGCGCCGGGTGATGACGGTATCACATCAGAGCTGCTGAGAGCGGGTGGAACACCGGTACTAAAAGTCCTCCAGAAGCTTTTCAACACCGTCGTCCTCGAGGGCATCACGCCAGAAGCATGGAACAGAAGCGTGGTGGTGTTGTTTTTCAAGAAAGGCGATAACACCTTATTGAAGAACTACAGACCCATCTCACTTCTGAGCCATGTTTATAAGCTGTTTTCAAGGGTCATTACGAACCGTCTCGAGCGCAGGCTTGATGACTTCCAGCCTTGCGAACAAGCCGGTTTCCGAAAAGGCTTTAGCACCATGGACCACATTCATACGCTGCGGCAGGTTATACAGAAGACCGAAGAGTATAATCTGCCACTTTGCTTAGCGTTTGTGGACTATGAAAAAGCCTTTGATTCGGTCGAGACATGGGCTGTGCTCGAGTCTCTCCAACGATGCCGAATTGACTATCGGTATATTGAAGTGTTGAAGTGCTTGTATAATAAAGCCACTATGTCGGTCCGAGTACAGGAAGAGAGCTCCAAGGCAATCCCTTTAAAAAGAGGCGTAAGACAGGGAGACGTAATTTCTCCGAAACTGTTTACAACTACTTTGGAGAACGCCTTCAAGCTCCTAGAATGGAAAGGATTCGGCATCAATATCAATGGCGAATACCTCACTCACCTTCGGTTTGCCGACGATATAGTAGTCATGGCAAAATCGATGGAAGAGCTCAGCACGATGCTCGAAGGCCTCAATCGGGTTTCTCAACAGGTGGGTCTTAAGATGAACATGGACAAGACGAAAGTCATGTGTAATTCCCATGTTTTACCCACCTCGATTTCTGTTGGAAACTCGGTTCTTGAAGTCGTGGACTCGTACGTCTACCTAGGACAAGTAGTCCAGTTAGGTAGGTCCGACTTCAACAAAGAGGCCAATCGCCGAATCCAACTCGGCTGGGCAGCGTTCGGAAAATTGCGTAGTGTCTTCTCGTCCGACATACCTCAGTGCCTCAAGTCGAAAGTTTTCGACCAGTGTGTGTTGCCAGTGATGACTTATGGCACAGAAACGTGGTCTCTCACTATGGGCCTTATTAGTAAGCTCCAAGTAGCCCAACGAGCTATGGAGAGGGCTATGCTCGGAGTCTCTCTGCGAGATCGAATCAGAAATGAGGAGATCCGTAGACGAACCAAAGTTACCGACATAGCCCAACGGATTGGCAAGTTGAAATGGCAATGGGCGGGGCACATAGCGCGGAGGGCTGATGACCGATGGGGTCGAAAAGTTCTCGAGTGGAGACCACGTACCGGCAAGCGCAGCGTAGGACGTCCACCCACAAGGTGGACGGATGACCTCATCAAGACCGCAGGATCGCGCTGGATGCAAGCCGCTTCCAATCGGTCTTATTGGAGATCCATAGAGGAGGCCTATGTCCAGCAGTGGACGTCCTTCGGCTGATGGATGGACTCATCCTGGTGTGATATCACTGCTGGTGTTCCCCAGGGCGGCGTTCTATCTCCACTTCTTTTTGCAATTTTTATAAATTCTATCTCTCAACATTTATCTTCTTCCTATCACCTCTATGCAGACGATTTGCAGATATATAACCAAGCTCCTATAGGGCAGTTGCATGAGGCCATTGAGACCACAAATGCTGATCTCAGACGTATAGGGGACTGGAGTAGATCATATGGCTTGACAATTAATCCAACCAAAACTCAGACAATAATTATCGGAAGCTCCCGTATGATCTCTAAAATTGATTGGTTCCGTCTCCCGCAGGTAGTTTTCGAGGGAATCCCAATACCATTTAGCGAAACTGTAAAAAACCTAGGAATCATCATGGACCGCCAGTTTTCTTGGAATCCCCAAATATCTGAGGTTAGCCGGAAAATTTTTGGTTCTGCAGCATCACTTAAACGGTTGCGTAACTTCCTTCCGATTGCTACCAAAACTGCGCTTGTAAAATCTCTCCTATTCCCAATATTAGACTATGCTGACGCTTGCTATCTGGATTTAACCGAAGAGCAACTTGACAAGCTTGAACGTCTTCAAAATTTCTGCATTCGATTCATATTTGGCTTACGAAAATATGATCATATTTCTGAATTTCGAAAAAAGCTCAAATGGTTACCCATTCGTCTTCGCCGTAATACCCACATTCTCTCCTTCCTTTATAAAATTCTTTTCAATCCTACCATTCCTCTATATCTTAAGGAACGATTCGAATTCATAATTGGTCATTCCGGTTCCTTACGACCCTCACGAGCTCTTAAGCTTAGAATCCACACCTCTTCCCACGTCAATCTGTCCTACACTAAATCGTTCACTATACAAGCTGTCTGTCTCTGGAATGAGCTGCCTGTTGCCATCAGGCAGGCCAAGTCACTGCCTATTTTTAAAAATCTTATTTATAATCACTATCTATCTTTATGTTAATCTTTATGTTAATTATTTAGGTACTTATGTATTTGTGTATGTATATATTAAGTCTATGTATGTATTTAGTATATGTGTTATTATTACCATGTGTATATAAGTATTATGTTTTATAATATTTATTATTATTAATGCACCACCGACTATTCTGCCAATCCTTGAGGTTTTATTTTTTCTCTCCACGGGTTACCTGGAAGAAATCGCTATGAGCGATAAGGTCGCCCTTGTACCCTGTAAATTTACTTAGTCCTAAGAATGTTTGTATTTGTTTTTGTTTGGTGTACAATAAAGTATATATTATTATTATTATTATTATTATACCAACGATTCTATGTAAACTTTTAGGTCAAAACAACAGAAATATAGTCTACTTTCCATTTCTGGGACTTGCTTCTACGTACCTGATTTTTTTCGCAGCATAACACAAAAAACAAAACGTAAACACCGGCTTTTGAACAAAAAATCGCTTCATCAACCTTTGACGTTGACTTATGATGACAAATGACATTTCATAGAAGAGTGTTGCCATTAGAAATATTGCCTTGTATTTATTGTCTGCGTTCAGAAACAAGTGGATTAATTTGGTGTTACCGTATAAAAATAAATGACGATTTGAGAGGTGGGAAGTCTTCCTCCCAATGCTTTAATAAGGGTTAATAACAATATTCAATTATAAAAAAACCGCACTTGCTAAAACAAGAGTATTTGTTATTGATTTTAATGTATGTTGTTTTTAAACTTTCGCGATTTGATCACATTATTATTATATACTACGGGACTAATCGCGCACTAAAATTACGAGATAAATAGTGTCACACGACCGTGGTCCTGGTCACGGGTAGACTCAAGTAGTAGACGGGTAGTCTACCCGTGACCACGGTCGATGCAACTAGGCCGAAACGTCGGGATGAGGAGGTATTTAGTTATCTCGTAATTTTAGTGCGCGATTAGTCCCGTAGTATTTAATAATAATGATTTTAACGTATTTCGTAACAATACCCCTTCATTTAAATACTACAAAAATCCTACAAATAGATATACCTAAAACCCATGTAAGTTTTAAAAAATCCCATGGGACTTGACTTGTAGAGGACAAGCAACAATATGTTACATTTGTCTAGGCAAAAAAGTTTTAAAGATTTTAATGCGCTACGTCTCTAAATATGTGGCGCGCGTGTCCCCAGACCCTAACGATAAATAAACTCGATGGACAATGATGCTTCACACATTCACGCTACAATTGATTCTTAAATCATAAAATGGAATCAAACGCGTCAGTTACACAAGCTTATTGTAACCAGTCGCGTGTTTGCTCTACTGTAGTGCGAACTACTCGTGTCTGTGTACTTTATTCGGTGATTTTGTAAATCGAGATTTTTATTTGAGGTAAGTGGCCATGATATGTGATTGTTTTTGATCGATTTCAAAAAAAGTGTTCTCTTTTTTTTACGTGATTACTCCGCCAATTATGAACCAATTTGAATGATTCTTTTTTTTATTTGATATATACTACTTTTGAAGTAGTTCCATTTAAATTAATTAATTATCGGAATCATTTCAGTGGTTTTAGAAATATCAGACATAATCCTTTTTTACGACATCCAAAAAGGAGGAGGTTATATGTTCGTCTGCATCTTTTTTGTGTATATGTACATTGTTATATGTACATCAATAGTAATCTGAAGAAGATAGTAACGAAAGAGTACTTCCGAGGTGGTCCTATATAAATCGGCTGAGCCGTTTTTGATAAATCAACAATAATGTACATGGATGTCACATCGATTCGTGCATTCTATTCGAATTCTGTACACGGTGGAAGTCGGTGTTGCAATTTTTTGCAAAAAATAATAATCTTACTCTGACATTAATTGCTTTGTTCCTCTTTCACGCAGCAACGGAGCAACGGATTGACTTGATTTTTGGCTTGGACGTATTATGAAAGACGGAGAGTGACATAGGTTACTGTTTATCCTGAAAAAATAAAAGTTCCCATGGGATAGCACAAAAAACAAAACATCACGCGGGCGAAGCGGCGGGCAAAAACTAGTAATATAAAAACGGAATACGTGGATACGGATGAACTAAGTACATATTTGAATTATGTACAATTAAATTCGGATGTGTGTGTGTGTGTTGGATTTTTAGCAAAAAATTATTATTTTTGTTTCAATCTGAAAACTTTTGTTTTCATAAATACGTAACAGTGTAGTAAGTTCTGTTCTTTTTGTAAGTTGTTTTGTTTGTACAGTTGTTTAATACAATATTTACATTAAAATTATTTAATTAATAATTATATTTACATAATCAATATTCTTTATGCGTTAGAAAAATAAAGTGTTACGGAAAACGTTTTAGCGTGTGTTCTAAAGTCTGTGTGTTTTCAAAATGCAGATACTTTATTAGAAACTTTGCATTAAATTTATAAATATGTAAAAATTTGCTCACTTAGCACTAGTTACATATCCAACCCTGTAAGGCCGTCGCAAGTATAATTACTATACAATCAACGAGTTTTAAACTTAGAAGCTATAAAGCAAATAGGAACTTATAAGCCTTAACACTATAACCCTCATCATCTGCTTACTTCTGCGAGTAACTTCTATACTGTAGTAACATTTTTTAATCAGTATTTCTTAGAATTTTTCGTTTGATGTCAATACTCATCATTATGAACGTTATGAACAACTTTTAGTGTGGCACCAACTGCAAAAAATCAGCTGTAAAACAAAATTACTCCTGACAAAAGGTATAGAGCACCTGATTTTTGGGTACTAAACAGATTTGCTATTGTGAACCATATCGGTCAAGAGCGAGTCGAGATACACTTCATTGGCGTAACTATAAGGTGGCACGGCTGGCAAAATGGCACAAGCCCCCGAATCAAGAGGTCCCCGGCCCAAGAGGCCGTGAGCTCATAAATAACCTAACATTTTGAACAAAATTTTCAAATTTAACCATGGAAAATTTTCGCGCTCGCTGCTCTCGTTTCCTTTACTTGCATCTCATCTTAGCTTCCAATTATCTTTTTACTGAATAAAACATCCAATAATTTTCGCGCCTGCTGCGCTCGCGCTCCAACTAAATTATTTTCTGATACTTATCTGTCATCATAAGTTAAAATATATCGTTATAATATCGTTTATCATAAAATCACAAAAATTTAACCCGCTGCGCTTACGCCTATGAAAATTAGTGGCTCGTATAAAAACTATACGGATTAATTTTGAAATTAATTCCAAAAGTTGTATTCAAGTCTTTTTGTCCCGATGCTTGCTGTTGTAGAAACTAAAATGTGTACCATATATTTAACTAATATAGTACACACAACAATATTAAATTTATTTATCTTTAGACTTTCAAGGGTCTGTGGATGATCCAATTGCTTGTTATGTAGTGGTAGTTTAAGTAGTTTTAGATTACGTAAGTCTTGTATTTAGTGCCAATAAAGGCACTTGCTTATTAAAAAAAAACACAATATTAATAGTCTGGGAATCCTGATTCCGTAAAAATTAAATATCAACGCGACAATTTTTCTGAGAATTTGGTCTCAGGCCTCAGATGGTATAGTTTTTTTTATTTTTTTTTTCCCTGTTTCCCTCGCATATAGACAAGGTCTTTATTTAACAAAAATATTTTGATCCTCCATACATGTTTTAGATATATTTATTTTAATAGATGTCCATCCTGAGTATTATGTATCATATATCCTATCCTCCAATTTGCAGACTTTTCAGCCCAGTGTACATACTCATGGTTCAATAGAACCATGCGTTGTCCACTTCAAGCTCCCAAAAGCTCTTCTGTTTTCCTCTCATAGACAAGGTCTTTATTTAACAAAAATATTTTGATCCTCCATACATGTTTTAGATATATTTATTTTAATAGATGTCCATCCTGAGTATTATGTATCATATATCCTATCCTCCAATTTGCAGACTTTTCAGCCCAGTGTACATACTCATGGTTCAATAGAACCATGCGTTGTCCACTTCAAGCTCCCAAAAGCTCTTCTGTTTTCCTCCATCTAACCTTGTTATATCCACAGTGTATCTATATTTTCTTAACTTGTATGTATATTTACATATTATATCTTGTATATCGAGCCACGTGCTGATTAATTGATATAACTATATCATTAGATATAGATATTCAATTACATTTATTTATCTATTTGTTTCTATTTATTACTTTTTTAGCTATCTTTATACCAAACTCTAAAAAACTGTTTCTCATTTCATTATCCACCATTAACTCCTTCAGATGGTATAGTTACGCCACTGAGCCTAAGAAGATTCAGTTGCATAGGCTGAATCAAACTTCTTGGCGGCTGTAATGTTAACTACAAGCTGCGGATAACCCAATCCTGACTGAAGCTCCAGCAAGGATTGGGTTATCAGCAGCTTGGAGCTAACATCACAGCCCCAAGATGTATGATTTGGCGTCCACTGTTATTGAGAATATTTTTAACAATTAGAATATTTTTGCATTTTCGTGAACAGATTAACTGACAAATGCTGAAAAAGATAGGTCCACAAATGGTATATTATTATTGAGAGAAAAATCTAACCAAGATGGTACTTGGTCAGATTTTTCTCATGAAAATTTAAAAGTACCTATAAGTTTAATACATATTATTTGCATCATATGAAAGTTTGCTTTATGGGCTTCTTATAAATATTCAATTTATATTTTTTAAATGATCAAAATAAATTGTATGGAAATGCAGCATACATTTTTTTTTTGTTTCAGCCATATTAATGTGCTTCTATCGTTTGATTATTCCATAATATTTATGTCATATTTTGCTGAAATTATAGAATTCATAAAAAGTTAGTGCATCCAGTTACAGCAATATTCCAAGAAAATAATTAAGAATTGGGTCTAATTCATAAAATTTATTTGATTTTAGCTATTTCATTAATAAAATTGAAAAATAGTGCGTGAAGTCCCTCCGCGCGGAAGAAGTGAAACTTCGTAATGTGGAAATGAAAATATGAACGCAATAGTGCTTTCATACTCGTTTAACACAACCTTGTTGTAAGTCACATTAGAAGTTTCACCTTAAAAAAATTTAATGTAGCTCTCATAGCGTAGATTGACTAGGTGTCCGTTAGCGATCAGAATCAGAACATTTATTTGCACCAACAAGAGAGTATTTACATATAGAACTTAATATATATGCTTACGTCTACTTGAGGACCCTGTTTTATAGGGTGAAGCAAAACAAAGTAAATCTTATTAGCTAAATTTAAATCTAAATTATAGTGTGACAAAAAGTTGTATATTATCATCGATCATCGAAGTTAAGCAACGTTAGTACTGTCAGTCTTCAAATCGCGGGTGGAATTTTCAACTGAACGCTACCGTGGCTCGGAAAACACGTTAAATTGTAGGCCCCGGTTATTTTAACCATTTAGCCATGTCAGAGACCTTCAGGCGGCTTAATAAAAACTTTGTCACCAGGGCTTGCCTCCTGGCCTATATGAACTTAGGTACTTTCAGAATTGCAATGCAGTATTGACAGTAGACAAACTCTTGAAAAAGGAAGATTTATAACACAAGTTTATAACACATCTACACATAACATATATGCATTTTGCATACTACTAATTCTCCGAATAGTTGATCTCGCGACTTAGTATAAAGGACACGTCCACAAAATTTATAGAGGCTGGTATAATAATAAACAAAATATCTAACCACAACATGCGTTACATCTCAAAAAATACATTGTTTTCTGAATCTGTTACATCATGTTGTTTTTAAACTTTCGCGATTTGAACACATAATTATTATATACTACGGGACTAATCGTGCACTAAAATTACGAGATAAATAAATACCTCCTCATCCCGACGTTTCGGCCGAGTTGCATCGACCGTGGTCACGGGTAGACCGTGGTCAGTCTACCCGTATCGTCTATCTATTACATCAAAAAATAGCCCGCCGATTCTTGAAAAAAATTGAATTTCTTAGGATAAATAAATATATTTGACGGAATAAGTAGATTATTACTAGCAACCCTGACTAAGAAACCTTGAAATAGCTGAAACCAAACCATTTTTATCCATTAGACCCAATTCTTAATGATTTTATGAAATATTGCCCTAACTGGATGCACCAACTTTTTGTGAATTCTATAATTTTATCTCAAATATGTCATAAATATGGATGAATCAGGTAATGACGCAAATCAAAAACGATAGGTCATTAATAAGGCTCAACAGAAAAAAATGTGAACTGTATTTCTATTTTCCATATAAGTTATATCTATCATATAAAAAATGGAGTAAGTAATGAAAAAATAAAAATTAAATATTTTTGAGAAGCCCTTAAAGCAAGCTTTCAAACGATGCATTTATCATCTTGGTTAGATTTTTCTCTAAATATTATACCATTTGTGGACTTTTCTTTTATTCTTTTAATTTACTTATGTAGTAGTAGCTTAAGTAGTTACCTTACTTTCATTGTACCTAATTCTTTTGTTGTAGTTGATAATCATTTATTAACTACAACAAAAGAAGTAGGTATCTACGTACTTGCTTGTTAATTAAATATTTTCCATTTTAATAATAATAAATAATTCCAAAGGTGTAATATATTATCTGCTAATGATAACAATACAACTTACACGTGTGCAAATATTTCTTTTTTATTCCGTATAGGTTTGCGTTTGACTACATACCTACTGCCTGATGTTGAGCAGATATGCGGTGTAGGGTGTAGCACGCTTACCTAGAAGATACCTATTTACTCGGGATTTGAAGACACCCACGTTGTACTTAAGCGGGAAGACAGACCCAGGAATTAGCCATGTTAGAGGCCTTCAGGCGGCCTAAAAACTCTGACACCAGGGCTAGCCACCCGGCCTATACGAATTTACTTACTTTTAGACCCAGGAAAAGCGTTTCACATTCTGGCTGTTCGTATGAGGAATGAGGATTCGAAACGCTTGGTTCTAACGCGCGGAATGTCCACCATAAAAGGGTGGCGCTTTGGTCGCGTCTGTCTAGCTGTACGATAGAAGAAAGGGGCAGGGGGGACCAGATTGTGCAACTCCTGGGCGCACTCTCCGAAGTGTATCCGATCCGATAAAAGGCCGACAAACACGCTACGAGTACCTT
The DNA here is from genome assembly GCA_949316475.1 of Hypomecis punctinalis. NCBI lineage: Eukaryota > Metazoa > Arthropoda > Insecta > Lepidoptera > Geometridae > Hypomecis > Hypomecis punctinalis. The sequence continues at coordinate 3,808,053 of OX438795.1, forward strand.
TCGTCGATGCTCGAGACTTTGCAATGCGACTCAGTCAAGGTTTCGTTGTCAATCAGCCTCCTGGCTCGCCTCTCAATCGACTCTAGAGCCTCCAATTAATATTTGGCAGAGCCATCCCAAAGGTGAGAGCAGTATTCCATGCAAGACCTGACTTGCGCTTTATAAAGACTAAGCAGTTGCTCAGGTGTGAAATACCGTCTCACCTTAGAGAGAACACCAAGTTTTTTAGAGGCTAATTGGGCTTTTGACTCTATACAATACAACAACACTTTATTGACACCAACAAGAAAACATAACAAAAGAAATAAAGACAGAAAAGGCACAAAAGGCGGTCTTATCGCTAAAAGCGATTTCTTCCAGACAACCTTTCTTGGATGCGAGGAAACGTAAATACGACAAGGACGGTGTAAACGTAAAAACAAAATAATAATAATAAAATAATGAAAACCAAAAATTCCTAATCAACAATAAAATAAACTACATAATAATAGCTATACATAAATACTTCAAATAATACATACAATAAAAATAAACATACTTATACGTAAATATATTACAAACAAATTAATAACGAGGAGTGATATGTGGATCAGTCAGAGAGAGCTTTGCGAGATAATGTTGCTGAACCTGGGCCTTGAAAGATTCAACGCTCTGTGCACGTCTGATAGTCACAGGAAGGTCATTCCAGAGCGCTACTGCTCGGACACTAAAAGAAAAGTCATAAAAAATAGTATCTATGTAGGAGCCAAAGTTATTTTATTTTATACGTAGGTAATGTATACCTAATGAACAGTTCACATTAGTCTAGAATTAATCTTTTTTAGTTAATGATATTCTTGTATTATACGCTGAACTTCTTGGCGGCTGCGAAGTTAGCTAGAAGCTGCACAAAACCCAATCCTGACTGAAGCTCACTTAACAGCTGATGTGCGAGGATTGGGTTTCGCACAGCTTGTAGCTAACTTCACAGCCACCAAGAAGTTTGATTCGGCCTATACCAATAGTATTTGACTGCGTTTAGGAAATCTAAGCTAAGTTAACATCCTGATGGGTAAGTTAAACTTGTTGACCGAGCGATCGAAGTCTTAGTTTTGACTCGCCATTTTGCTTTCGTATGTCTGGGTGTTGATTTTCTTCTAAAGGTTTTAGTTAATTTTAACGAAACTTGTTTGTTTTGGTCATTTCGTCGGTGTTTTTTGTTTTCCCTCAAAAAGGAGGGAAATTTGCTGCTGCGCTATTTATCATCCGATTTCAATAAAAAAATTGTTTAAGAGGATCGTGAATCGACCAGTGTTTTTGCGTTTTCTGTAAAACATCGAGTACATTTTCAGTACAAATTTTTGATGATAAGGGGTTAAAAACCCCTTAAAATTATTTTTAGTTCTTCAATATCCTGTGGATAAGTAGTTGAAAAACAATAAAGGCTTTTAAACATTTTAGATATATCATAGGTTCATAGGTAAATACAATGAAACATGTTTAACTATTTAATCACTTGGGTAAATAATTATTGTAACTATCAGTAATAAAATATAATAGCCAAGTTATTTGTTTATGGCTTAAAATGACAAAATCGACCGAAAGACCGTGGCAGTATAGTGGAAGAGCGCTCACCTTGAAATTGGAAGGTCGTAGGTTAAAATCCCGAACCATGATCTCTTTAGAACTCATGTACGGATTTTCATGCCTAATGGCCTCTCATATAGAAAACATGTTTTAAAATGTCATGGTGGTCTACAGGCCATGATGGTCTTGTGGTGGTTGTGTGGTGCCTTACAATCGTGAGGTCGTGGGTTCAAATCTTGGTCCCGTACCAATGAATTCTTTGGAATTTATGAACCGAATTTCACACTACTGGCTTTTCGGTAAAGGAAAACATCGTGAGGCAACCTGCAAACGTCCGTAGAAGAAATTCGATGGCTTATGTGATTACATCAACCCGCACTGGGCCAGCGTGGTAGATATGGCCCAATCACCCTTAGTGGGTAGGCCTACGTCCTACAGTAGACTATTACTGATATAATAAAATATAGAAAAACCGGTTCTTTAAATGGGTCATAAATCATAAACGATAAGTTTTACAAAAAAGTTTACTGACAACAAAAGATGCAAAATTTTATTTTCTACAATAATAATCTGGATAACTTTTGCCCTAAAGTGCATAGTTTCCGAGATATCGGCCAAAAACGTTTTTTCAAGATGGCGCTTGAAGCTCCACCTGGATTTGTCAGCACTTTGTGATTTTAAGCTCAGTGTGTTACTAACCTTATTAAAAAAATTGGTTCAGTAATTTAGTACAAAGTTCTTCATTCTTTTTTCCTGAGGTAAATTATTGGTAACAATCATGAGTATAGGTACGTAGTGTGTTAGTTACAAGCTGCGGAGCTGCCCAATTCTGACTGAAGGTAAAGATAACTTCACAGCCGCCAAGAAGTTTGATTCGGACTACATATATATACAATTATGTCACACTAATATTATAAATCCGAAAAGTTTGTTGGTTTGTTCCTCTTTCACGCAGCAACGAAGCAACGGGTCGACTTGATTTTAGGCATGGATGTAGTTCAAGGGCCGGAAAATGACATAGGCTACTTTTTATCCCGAAAAAATAAATCGTTCCTGTGGGATAGCACAAAAGACAAATACCACGCGGGCGGACCCGCGAGCAAAAGCTAGTAATTATATATACAGCCTTGGCCAAAAGTATTAGGCACCTTTAAAAATCAAAATACATGTTTACTTCTTAACCAGTAACTGAGTGCTTATCTTAAATGACTTACCGGGGTCATAAATAACTTCTTAGAATTATTAAGCGGTTCTTTGTTAAGGTCATAAAACACCTGGTGACCGAAAACAAAGGACTCCGTTTTTATCGGTTCTTATCAGTCAATGTTTGGTCACTTGTGTTCTGGACTATAACAAGTAAACAAGTTTTCATTTCTGTTGATGTGATTAAATTGACACCTAATTGTGTTAAAAATGACAAAAAGGAGTGAAATAAGGAAAATACAGGGTGCCTAATACTTTTGGCCAAGGCTGTATCTACCTACAATAGGCATGATTACTAAAAAAAAATATAAATAGTCTGTCTGATAGACTATCAAAAAATATCACACACCCTTTTTTTCTTTTGCCAATTAAACAAAAACTGATGAAGATATAGCCCGTCAAAGTTCCGCGTGACGTCACAAGTGTCATACAATTGTAACAACCCCCACTCCCAAACTTTGACAAGGTTTATCTTTGTCATTTGTTGTTTGATTGACAAAAGAAAAAATACCTACCTACTTCGAAATGATCATTCATCTTTATTTAAATTACTTTATTTAGGCTTTTTTTTGGTAGTTCATTGTATTCTAATTGTTTTATTAGCAAAGCAATCTAATTTTCGTACTTCATTGTATTCTAAGTATTTGATTAACGTAAGTAGGTAAGTACCTAATCTCTTTGACTCAATAAACTTTGAAATTCTAAATTAGAAGAAAAAATTTCGACAACTTTTTCGTGTTTAAATTGTATTTAATATATTAGCATAGTTTAGCCTCGATTCCTTCTGGACTTTTAAAATTCTAAATTAGAACATGGAACAATAATAATTATTATTCGCAAAAAATGGCAACACCGACTTCCACCGTGTATAGAATTCGAATAGTTTGCACGAATCGATGTGACATCCATGTACATTATTGTTGATTTATCAAAAACGTATCAGCCGATTTCGATAAAATTTTAATTGTACCATTATATACTGTTTCGAATTTAATAAGATTTTTTTAAATGTGTTCACAGTTGGTGAAAATTCTCATAAGTAATTCTTACTCATTTATTGGCAAATTACAATTTACAAGTCATTTTACAGAAATGTTATTTTAAGCAAACATAAATATTGATGAGCATACACCAAACCTACTCTTTTTTTTCTCAAAAAAGAGTAAGTCTCTAGTCTAGCTTTATATACCTGCTATATGTATAATTTGTATTTTTAACCGACTTCAAAGGAGGTTCACAATTCGACTGTATAGTTTTTTGTGTTTGATTCGATGTTGGTATTTCTTTTTTGTTTGGTAGATCATAGTTAAATGGCCCCATTTATCGATTGTGATCAATCGATGTTTGAAATATTATATTTTCTTTTAAATATTTATGTAAGAATGTGATGATGTGTTCAACATTGTTATACATATTTACGTTAATTAGATGGTTGATCGATACCTACACGTACCAATCATAATGCCTCGGATGTTAAAATAAGTAATTTAACTTATATACATAATATAAACTTTTAATTTGTGAAATATCCTAATTGAAATGTTAAAAAATAAGTTTAAATAAAGAACAATCAAGTTTAAATCGTTTGAGTAGTATTTAAAAAGTGCGAGTTGTTTCGTATTTCATTATATCTAAAGTATTAGCGTAATCTAGCCTCGATTTAATATTATTTAAACTTTGAAATTCTTAATTAGGATTCCGACGAGTTTGAGGTCAATAGCGGACTTATTCGCGATCAAGGACTTTGTATACTATCTGGACTGCGCACAGACGAAATTTGGCTCAAAGTTAGTTTAGGAAAATTCAACCTTAATGCGTTGTAACAAAACATATATTCCTTTGAAATGGTATAAGAGAGACGCTGTGCCGAGTGAGACTTCCCAAAGTGATGAAGTTGTCCCGCTCACACTATTGCCATTTCGAAACGACACTTATAAATGGTAGAATTATTACCTGTAAAGCCGCGATTGTCTTAACCATTTCTTAGTTTTTTTAACAATGTAGTTTGATAAGATTTTAGTTAAAATTGCGAATCGATCACAATAAAATTGGGAGCGATCCCAATAAAACAGAGTCTGATATTTATTTTGTATGAATATCGTACGTCTTTATGATTAACGGTTATTTTTTATTTTTGACTAGAGTATCACCGTCGATTGCAAATGGCGTACTATGGTGTATACAAAGAAGTGTAGTAGGGTGACTATGCTGGACATATTTCTTAAACATGCTGGGTGTACAATTGGTGTATAGTCGTGGTTGTCATTTTTAATTTTTTTATCGTTTATTTAAGTCGTCATGGGTGTCGTTTAATAGGTTTTTGGGGGTGTAGATTTCAAAAATGGCATCCATTTTGAAATTAAAGATGGCGGACGTCACTATTTTGAAAAAGTCGTCATGGGTGTCGTTTAATAGGTTTTTGGGGGTGTAGATTTCAAAAATGGCATCCATTTTGAAATTAAAGATGGCGGACGTCACTATTTTGAAAAAGTCGTCATGGGTGTCGTTTAATAGGTTTTTGGGGGTGTAGATTTCAAAAATGGCATCCATTTTGAAATTAAAGATGGCGGGCGTCACTATTTTGAAAAAGTCGTCATGGGTGTCGTTTAATAGGTTTTTGGGGGTGTAGATTTCAAAAATGACATCTATTTTGGAATTAGAGATAGCAGATGTTGCTTTTTTGAAAAAGTCGTCATAAGTGCTATTTTTTGAGAATTCGGGGGTTTATATTTCAAAATTGACATTCATTTTGGAATTGAAGATGGCGAACGTTACTTCAAAATGGATGCCAATTTTGAAATATACACCCCCAAAAACCGCTAAAACTACACCCATGACGACTTTTTCAAAAAAGTGAGTCCGCTATGTTTTATTTCAAAATGGATGCCTTGTTTACTACGGAATCCTTAAAATTCTGTTAACTACGGAAGTCTATTCGTGGACAAGTTTTCGTGATTAAGATTTTTCGTGATAAGGTCTATTTGTGACAAAGTTTTCCGTGAAAAAGTTTTTGTGAAAAAATTTTTCGTGGTTAACTACTGACACAGGTTGCGTGATATGTGTCAAGATTACATCTATGAAATTTAAACGTTGTTCAACACCATAAATATGAATTCCAGACCATTACTGTCGTCACAAAAGTGAAGGAACTCATCGAGATCTACATTTCCGATGACAGCTGTCAAACTTAAAAGTGGTTTATCTAAGTCATTATCAATTCTAGACCATTGCTGTCTTAACAAAGGTGAAAGAACTCTTCAAGATCTACATTTCCGATAACAACTGTCAAACTTGAAACTGAATTATCTCCGTGTATATTAATTTTAGACCATTGTTTTTATGGGGATTGGTTTTATAGAGATCTTCAAGGAAGGCCTATGCCCAGCAGTAGGCGTCTTATTGCTAAAGCGACGACGATGACGAAGGACGACGAGTTAGGGGTAAGATAACTGCGATTCCTGCGTGCAGTAACATTCCAAAGAAAAATTATATCCCAAGATGATCGAGATGTTTTGGTCATCCTACTTGGAAAAGAGACACAATCATCTGATGTGGTATCCTTGTCGGCACGTTTTTCTTTGCCAGTACTCAATCCTGTTTATATGATAAATCCATGTTCGCGATAAAAAATAGAAGAAAAAAAATATAAGTTTTGGCCGTAATTAATGTATGTTATGCATTTACAAAGATCACCGAGATGTGTAGGTACACCAAGAATGTCCACATTGACATTCTTTGTCCAAAAATTCTTTGTTCTCTTATTGGAGATCGTTAGAGGAGGCCAGCAGTGAATGTATGGCTGTAACGACGACGACGACGATACATTTCTGTTTTACTATGAAGAGCGGTTGGTAGCGGTTGGTTCTACGCTGCGTTTGCCAGTACGTCGTCTCTACTCGAGAACTTTCCAGAACAGGCCTATCCACGAAGGGTGATTGGGCAATATTCACCACGCTGGCCCAGTACGGGTTGGTGAATTCACATGCACCATCGAATTTCTTACACGGACTTATACAGGTTGCCTCGCGAATCTCGCGATGTTTTCCTTCACCGAAAAGCCAGTGGTGTGAAATTCCTTATAAAAATTCCAAAGAATTCATTGGTACGGGACCGGGATTTGATACGATTTCACAAATGATAAGCGGGTGTTACTACCACAAAACCACCACGGTTTTGTTTTATTTTGCGTATCCATCGATCATAGGACGTCCACTGCTAGACATAGGCCTCCTTTATGGATCTCTAATAAGACCGGTTGGTAGCGGCTTGCATCCAGCGCGATCCTGCGGTCTTAATGAGGTTATCCGTCCACCTTGTGGGTGGACGCTCTACGCTGCGCTTGCCGGTACGTGGTCTCTACTAGAGTCATCGGTCATCAGTCCTCCGTGCTATGTACCCTGCCCATTGCCATTTCAACTTGCCAATCCGATGGGCTATGTCGGTAACTTTGGTTCTTCTACGGATCTCCTCATTCCTGATTTGATTTGTTTTGCGTAGTCCAATAAAAAGAAGGATGAACCTTACAGTATAATTACACAGGATACGAACAGTTCGTCTGTCTGTCGATTGCATTCATTCCCAACGGACACACTGATTGATTTAAATTAATATGTGTAAATGTAATCACTGCGTTTCACACTATCGACACGGCTTAGGGTTCAACGCTGGAAGAGGAAAATGGATCTGTCACTACATATTATAAAGCAGCATCTTTTTTGTGTGTCTGTACTAGATCTTATATAAACTACATTACAGATAGCTATACACTATCACTATCTTTTTGACCGACGAACTGGAGGAGGTACACAATTCGACGCGTTTATATATTTTTATGTAAAACCATGCATAACTACATATGTTCATGGTACAGAGTCCGATTTCAAAAATTCTTTTTTTATTGGAAATAATATACTTCGAATTTTAATTTTTTCGAAATCGGCTGAGCTATTTTTGATAAATCAACAATAATGTGAAAAAATGCTACATCGATCAATGCGATTTAATCGCGAATTCTGTACACGGGTGAAGTCGGTCATGGTATTTTTTGCAAAAAATAATCTTGTTCATACCTACTTGTATTTTTTTAATCGACTTCAAAAGGGGAGGTTCTCAATTCCACTGTATGTATCTTTGTATGTTTGTTACGCGTAACATACCTAAAAAAAAAGTACTCAATCGTGATCACACCGCCAACTATAAATTGCACTGTGCTAACTACGGTAACAGGTGGATGATTGAAATATTCACAGAATATTTAGTGAAATATCCTACTAATATTATAAACGTGAAAGTTTGTGAGGATGGATGGATGGATGGATGGATGTTTGTTACTCTTTCACGCAAAAACTACTGAACGGATTGAGATGAAACTTTGCAATAATATAGCTTATATATCAGAATAACACATAGGCTATAAAGTATAATAATATTTCGTATGCGGGCGAAGCCGCGGGTAAAAACTAGTTCACTATAATCCTACTATCCTACCTACTAATATTATAAACGCGAAAGTTTGTGAGGATGGATGGATGGATGTATGGATGTTTGTTACTCTTTCACGCAAAAACTACTGAACGGATTAAGATGAAACTTTGCAATAATATAGCTTATATATCAGAATAACACATAGGCTGTAAATTATAATGATATTTTGCGTATGCGGGCGAAGCTGCGGGTAAAAACTAGTAATAAATAATTAAACTAAATTTAAATATATAAAAGGGGTATACGGTATGGAACCGTTCGTGCGCGAGTCCGATTTGCACTTGACCGATTATTAGATTATAGTTGATTTTACAAAACTCAGCCGATTGCGATAAAATTGAAATGGGGCCTTCTGAATTATTTAGTAAGAAGTATACAGGGTTATTTCTAATCAATTAGCATCCTTCTAGGGACTTATTCTGTACATCAAAACTAACAACTTTTGTTCTAGGACGTTCGTCAAAACTCAAAAAAGATTTTTGTTGTTCCATAGAAAAATATCGTTCAACCGCGACAAAATGTATGGAACAGCTGATATTTTTTTTAGTTTTGACGAAAGTCGTAGAACAAATGTTAGTTTTGATATACAGAATAAGCCCCTAGAAGGAAGCTAATTGATTAGAAATAACCCTGTATACCTAGTAGGTACCAAACAACAAAAAAATCATCAAAAATCGATCCATATGGTAAAACGATCGCGTTACATACAAACAATCAAAAATATAAATCGAACTGAAAACCTCTTCTTTTGAACACGGTTAAAAAATCTCAACTTTTGCTATCGTATCGACGCGACTCTTACGGATGTTGTAATATTTTACCCCTAAAAATTTTAATAAAGCACTAATTTTATATATAGCTAACCCGGCGAACTTCGTTTCACGCAATATCTTTATAAATTATAGACTATGTGTTATTCTGATGTATACAGGGTTATTTCTAATCAATTAGCATCCTTCTACGGGCTTATTCTGTACATCAAAACTAACAACTTTTTAGTTTTGACGAAAATCGTAGCACAAAAGTTGTTAGTTTCAAAGAATGGTGCTAATTGATTAGAAATAACCCTGTATATATTACTATAGTAGCTATACTATACTGTAGCCGTGGTGGCTTAGAGGTAGTGACACCCGCCTTACAATCGTGAGGTCGTGGGTTCAAATCCCGGTATCAATGAGTTCTTTAGAATTTATACACATAATTTCACACCACTGGCTTTTCGGTGCAGGAAAACATCGTGAGGTAACCTGCATATGTCCGTAGAAGAAATTCGATGGCGTATGTGAATCCACCAACCCGCACCGGGCCAGCGTGGTGGATATGGCCCAATCACCCTTCGTGGGTAGGCCTACGTCCTGCAGTGGACTATTAAAAAGGCTGATACAGGATACATACATATTACTATTGCAAAGTTTCATCTCAATCCGTTCAGTAGATTTTGCGTGAAAAAGGAACATACATCCATAAATACAAATTTTCGCGTTTATAATATACCTACTAGCGACCCGCCCCGACTTCGCACAGGTAAGTTTATTATACATATAAACCTTCCTCTTGAATCACTCTATCTATTAAAAAAACCGCATCAAAATCCGTTGCGTAGTTTTAGTGTGGTGATAGAGATAGTAAAGTCAGATTTTTTTTTTAATTTTCTATACCTACAAAATCTACAGAACCCTTAGCGTATTCAACTAGCATTTACCGCTATATTGTGTTAAGTGTATAATTATCAGCTACTTACTGCAGCTATTATTTTCTGTTAGGCAATGTCCGTGTTTCAGGCCTTGTTGTTATTTCACTTATGAAACTGTAACAAGAAATAATATTTTGCATTATTTTATTTTTCTATTGTCTATAATGTAGGCGGTATTTATTTACAGAGAAAAACAAAAAAAAACTTGTATAACACATTCCACTATGACTAAAATTATTTAACGTAAGTAAAAGTACAAAGCACCAATATTATCATTACTGAAAAGGGTGAGAGGCAGCCAGAATAGCATTTTAAATATAATAAGTAATAAGTATGATTGTCCAATTATAAAGCATTGGATACAATCTATAATTCCCGATTTAAATAAAGCGTATCAAGTTAGGTAATTATATAAGTTCAATTAATAAAATAATTATTGTAAGTTGTGATCCAAGTTGTTAAGATGATTTTATAATTTACTAGCTGACCCGGCCACGCGTTGCTGTGGCTAAATAAATTAAAATTGCGACTATAATTTGAGATTTAAACTATCCTATCTCTCAATTTGGATCGAACTGCACATGGTGTGCGAATTTTATTATAATCGGTTAAGTGGTTTAGGAGTCCATTGAAGACAAACATTGTGACACGAGATTTATATATATTAAGATTTTGAGTAAGATTGTGATGGCATCGGTTCTGTTGTGTTACGTCAGGAATAGAGGCAGATTTGGTTACCTATTTTGGTGTTTGTAGAAGAGCGAAAGAAATTTTTTGTTAAGTACATAGAATGTTTTTGTTTTGTTAGCTTACTTTATTTTATTATTGATTTGAACAGTCAACACTACTGATGTCAGATTATATTATTTTTGTGTATATCTGTGAAATACTTTGTATGGATCTTAGTTATCTGAAAATAAAGATTTATTTAAAAGCCCCTCGGCAGAGGGTAACATGGCCAGAATGCTGGCAGCATTGCCTCGCTGAATAGCAATTGGCATCTGGTCTATTAGTTATTTTTCCAAACAGTAGATTTTGTGACTATTTTGTAGTATATTCAAGTTAACTGGTAAATTCGTTGGAAAATGCGACCTGTACACAAAAATCGACATCCGGACAGACGATAGCAAAATGTATTCATCAATTTTTTTAAATTAGTGCGTAGAGCATATAACGCTTACGTGCTAATAGAAAATCACCCCGCTGATCTAAACAAGTAATAATAAAAAAAATAGTATGTATAGATGACGATGAAAACCCTAGTTAATTCTTAATTTGTTTAGGTTTGTAAATCTCATCGCAATAATGTTGTATAAGTTTTGTGTAACTATATTTACATCCATACTTAAATACTAATTACCATAAAGTAACGACTTTACCAAAATTAAGTTAGCAATGTATACAAAAAGAAATATAATAACAAAATATTAGTATTCATTTCAATAACGAAATAAATACAAAGGGGAATTTTGTTCATTCACCCTATGGAATGATGCCCTCAATATAATAAATCAATTATTATTGAAATCAGTAGGAAATATCTAAATATTGGAGTTTAATCTAAAATCAAAGGTCCTTTGTCCCTGGAACAATAAGGGTCAAGAATAATCAATATATTAGTCGTGTTGTTGAACTATATTGTTTAAATTTTAACTTAGCCACCAAAAATACAGTCTGAAAAATGTAGGTATAGGCAGCATCACTTCTTGGCCTGTGTTAATTAAGACGAGGCATCGGGCAGAGAAATACGATTTTTTTTTTTTAAATTAATTTTGAATTTATTAGGATAAATAAATATATTTGACTCAATAGGTAGATTATCTCTAGCAACCCTGATTAAGTAACCTCCAAATTGTTAAATAAAAGCATTTTTACCAATTAGACGCACTTTTTAAGTGTTTTTTGTCTCATTGTACCTACTAACTGGTCACACTGGTAGGTTATACTTTTTAATTTTAGCAAATTAAGAGATTAATGTAGAAGAATCAGCTACGAATGCAATTAAAATAACGATAGAAGCACTTTATTAATGCTATACTAGAAAAAATAATAAGCTGTAGTGTTATTTTTCATACAATTTATTTTTCGCATTTGAAAAAAATTGGAGGGGTGAAAAAATCTATATTAAATATTTTTGGGAAGCTCATAAAACAAGCCTTCAAATGACGTATATATCATCTTGGTTCGATTTTTCTCTGAATAATATACCACTTGTGGACGTCACCTTTCTCACCAAAAATTTTTTTTAATAATTCGAATGCGCAGAGTTATCAGCGACAACACACCATTATTTTTTACGAATAAAATAGCCAAACCGCCATTCTATTTCATAGACCGAAAAGTTTTTTTTTTTTTTTGAATGTATATTATGAATAATTAATTAAAACTCACTGCTGCCCGCAGCTCTGCCGCGATCCTGTCGAGCACGACCGCGTAAAATTTGTCCGAGTGAAGGGAGAATTTTTGAAATAATAGTTAATCAATGCGTCACCTTAATTAAGTTAGCTACAATATGCGGATAACTCAATCCTGACTGAAGCTAACTTAACAGCTGCGTGAGGATTGGGTTTCTCGCAGCTTGTAGCTAACTTCACAGCCGCCAAGAACTTTGATTCGGACTCTACACGAGCCTTATGAATAAGCTCAAGGTAGCCCAACACGCTATCGAATCAGGAATGAGGAGATCTGCAGACGAACCAAAGTTGCCAACATAGCCCAGCGGATTAGAATTGAAATGGCAGTGGACAGGGCACATAGTTCGGAGAACTGATGAGGCAGTAAAGTTCTCTACTCTCTCTCTACCACAAAGCGCAAAGCGCAGCGTAAGACGTCGCCGACCGGGTGGATCGATGATTTAGGTAATTAAAACCGCAGGAACGCGCTGGATGCAGACCGCTTCCATTTCGAAATCCATAAGAGAGGCTTATGTCCAGCAGTGGATGTCCTACGGCTGATAATGACGATGATGATGATACACGAGCCGTTGCGCAGAATTAAACGTATATTGGCGATCAGGAGTACAAAGGGCATGTCCACAAAATGTAAGGAGGCTGGTATAATAATAATCAAAAATTCTAACCACAACACTCGTTACATTTCGAGAAAGTCCGTATTTTTGTGAGTCTATTACAACAGTTAATAACAAAAAAGTGCCCTCCGATTTTTTTTTAATTAATATTGAATTTTGTAGGATAAATAAATATATTTGGATTAATAGGTAGTTTATCTCTAGCGATCCTGATTAAGTAACCTCGAAATTGTTAAATAAAAGCATTTTTACCAATTAGATACACTTTTAAATGTTTTTTTGTCACATTGTACCTACTAACTGGTCACACTGGTAGGTTATAATTTTTAATTTTAGCAAATTAAGAGATGAATGTGGAAGAATAAGCTATGAATGCAAGTAAATTAACGATAGAAGCACTTTATTATTGCTAAATTAGAAAAAATAACAAGCTGTATTGTTATTTTTCATACAATTTACTTTTCGCATTTAAAAAAAATTGGAGGGGTGAAAAAATCAAAGTTAAATATTTTTGAGAAGCCCATAAAACAAGCTTTCAAATGATGTATATATCATCTTTGTTCGATTTTTCTCTGAATAATATACCACTTGTGGACATCACCTTTGCGCAGTTTGTAGGTAACTTCACAGACGCCATTAAGTTTGATTCGGCCTATAACCATATACATATTATATCTCCTCTCGGTCAGCGCGAAATTCAATTTACTTTGGGTTCGTTGCAGTCACAGATCCGATTACAGAGGCGCCAGCGTTAATAGCTACGTAAAAACCGTTCTCTCTATCGAATGCCTAAAGTGAAAAAGAAACAGAACTATGCTATTAAGCTATTGTAATCATAATTACGATAGCGCCTCTGTAATCGGGCTTCTTGTAAGTTTAAAAAATATTCATTTTATTAGTCCGAGATCCCACCGCAAGAACATCCCGCTCATAGCGTACACGGTTCAGACCAATTTTTTACGTTATTATAATATGAATAGGAGAATATATTTAAATAGGGTTGCCTTGCGAAATTTGGCAGCAAGTGTTTGAAATTTAATAATGTTTTATTAATTTATAGGGAAACATATCCTTTTTTTGTTTTTTTATTTAAATTTATTGAATAGGAGAATACCTATTTCTATTAATAACCAGATTGCCTTGCGAAATGCAAGGCAGCCAGTATTTTTAATTGAAAAAAGTTGACAAAACTTTTCATTCACTTGTTTTTAGATACATTACGAAGCTTGGAATACTTCTATACAAAGTGGCGAAATGTAGCTTCTAATTTTGGTCATTTCCTAACATTTCATTTTCTACATTTCTTTAGGCAACCTTGTATGTATATATTCTAAGTTTCGTTATGTATCTAAAAAACAAGTGAATTAAATGTTTTGTCAAAAAACAATTATTTTAATCAAAAATGTTGACGGCTACATTTCGCAAGGCAACCTGGTAATATATATTCTACTATTCAACACATTTATTTAAAAAACTAATGAAGAATATATTTTCCAACAAATTAATTAAACATCATTAATTTTTAGGAAAATATATCCTTAACTTCAAATACTTGCGGCCACATTTCGCAAGGCAACTCTATTTAAATATATTCTCTTCATGTAATTACGTTAAAAATTGGTTTGAACCGTGTGTACGCTTTGAGCGGGATGTTCTTGCGGTGGGATCTCGGGCTATATAGTGTTTACGAGGAAATATTCCGCCAGGTACAAAAGTACAACAAATAAGAAAAATAATTTCTCAAAAAAAAAAATAGATATGGTCAATCTATGCACAAAACAGCATCAAGTGATTTTCACCTTAGTTTTTAGTTAGTGGACTCTTGTGCATAAACTGGCCACCATTTTGGTTTCTATGTGTATGTATCTCGTTAACACTATTCATGGCCGCTCAATATCAATACGTTTTCGTAAACTTCGGATGCATCAATTAGAATGCTTAGAGTACGTACATATTTATATACTTAGTTATTAATTCTCTACTTCGATCTGCTCGAAGATTCTCTAAGATGGAATTTAAGAGAAAAAAATCCAAGTCGATGTTCGGATGAGTAGTTTGCCTATAAACGCCAAAATCCAAAAAAAAAAATAGAAATCCTAGCGCCATAGTTAAAACTTAAAAGTATGACTAGATTCCTTGTGTGCTATTGAAGAAAAAATATGTACTACGAGTATATACATACTTAGACAGTTATATTATATACACGTTGTTATAACTTTATCATATTTAGACTCTAGATGATAATAAAAACCTGCATAATTCTAATACTGGCTACTGATAGAAAATAGATAATCCTACTAATATTATAAACGCGAAAGTTTGTGAGGATGGATGGATGGATGGATGGATGTTTGTTACTCTTTCACGCCAAAACTACTGAACGGATTGAGATGAAACTTTGCAATAATATGGCTTATACTCGTATATCAGAATAACACATAGGCTAAAAATTATAATGATATTGCGTCAAAAATTAAAATATTATGCGGGCGAAGCCGCGGGTAAAAACTAGTAGGTCATAAATATGTTGATTCACTCAAAAATTCAACAGTAGTTTTTGGCGCGAAAAATTTGTCTGATTACGACGTCTAGGCCGTGCGTTGTAGTCAGACAAAAAAACGTATACGCAAACAGAGACAAGAGATATTAGTTTCGTCCTGTTCACACTTTCATAATTGCACATCACGCCCTCTTACTTTTGTTATCTATATTAATAATTTCGTCAAGGGGTACGGTAGACTCGATTGAAACCTTTCCTAAATGAAAAACATAAAAAAAATAATGATTTCAAGTCGACAACATATATCCGGAAAATTCGGATTATCGAGTATTTTAATAAATTATAACGGTTCTGACAAACAAATCGCAGTCTCCATATTGTCGGGCACATGACATATCTTGAGCAGTCATTCTTCTTCTTCTTTTATGTTTTGGCGTCGCATTGTTGTGCATTTGCCAGTGTCAAGTATTAAGTTATAATATTTTTTGATAATATTTTATCAATAACCATTAGATTATAGAAGGGTATAACCCATCAATATGGAATGTAAGAAAAAATGCCAAGTCGATGGTATAACCATAGGTTCCAGCGTGCTATGGAGAGGGCTATGCTCGGTGTCTCTCTGCGGGATCGAATCATAAATGAGGAGATCCCTAGATGAACCAAACTTACCGGCATAGCCCAGCGGATTAGCAAATTAAAGTGGCAGTGGGCAGGGCACATTGTTCGAAGAACGGATGGCCGGTGGGGCCGTAAAGTTCTCGAATGAACCACGGACCAGCAAGCGCAGCGTAGGATGTCCACCGACTAGGTGGATTAACGATATAATAAAAATCGCAGGAACACGATGGATGCAGGCAGCTTCCAATCGGCCTTATTGGAAATCCATGGGAGAGACCTATGTCCAGCAGTGGATGTCCTACGGCTGATCTATCTAATAAGCATATAAAAAATAATACTGGTTAAAATCTTTACAGTTGAAGTTGACTTTCTTTACGTAATATAAGACTGTACATTTTCGGTAGTAGGGACTTACTTAATCATTTATTTTTGAGTAATTTTAATTTTGAGCAAAACATTTTACTTTGGGATATTGTATTACACAAACATAAAAAATCGTGAGTACCTATTTCTTAAAATAAATGTCTTTCATTGATCTTTCATCATTGTTTTGCTTGATGATACCTACATCATTTAGTTAACAGCTGAATCTCTTTGCATTTGGTAAACATTCTCATAATTGTGGAAAATGGATGCAGCGAAGGGCTCTTCGTTAAGATGGTGATCGAGTAACAGCAAAATTATTATCAGTGTGTGTATTATGAGTCACATTTCACCCGAGCGAAGCCGGGTTGTCATCTAGTTATTTTTATTTTAGCGGCCAATCTAGCCTGGCGCTTACCGAAGGCAACAACCGTAAGGGCGACTTTAGTAAATCAAGACGAGCCACTTTTATTAATTTGTAAGTTCGTGTAGGCTGTGAGACTAGAGCTAGTGTCAAAGTTTCTGACATGGCTGAACGGTTAACACAACCAGAGCCTACAATTTAACATTTGTTTTTTTTTCACTTAGGTTTGCGTTTGACTACACACTGATGTTAAGCAGATGCATATCTGGTCTAAGGTGTAACACGATTACCTAGAAGATACCTATTTACTCGGGATTTGAAAACACCTACATTGTACTTTAGCGGGAAGACAGACTCAGGCAAAGCGTTCCACATTCGCGGTTCGTATGAGGAATGTGGACTCGAAACGTTTGGTTCCAACGCGCGGGAGTCCACCATAAAAGTCATCCGATCCACGATAGCGCTCAGTTGTAAAAGCCACCCACCGCGGTCACCCATTCTACGACTGACCGAACCGAACGTTGCTTAAGACGAGGCATCGGGCCGAGAAACACGAAAACGAGTACTTTTGAATGCGCGATGTGAGAGGACGAATGATATTGATTTAAATTTAAAAAATATCATAGATAAGGTAAAATCTTGAAAAATGAACCGGACAAAATTTCGAAAGTAACCGGCTTTATTAAAAAAAAACTTACACATTTCTCACCAAAAAAAAGTTAAATAATTCGAATGCTCTGAATTATCAGCGACAACACCCCATTATTATTTACGAATAAAATAGCCAGACTGCTAATAAATTTCATAGACCGAGAAGTTATTTTTTTTAATGTGTACATTATGAGTAATTAAAAACTCACTGCCGCCCGCCGCTCTGGCGCGATGCTGTCGAGCGCGACCGCGTAAAATTTATCCGAGTGAATGGAGAAGTTTTGAAATAATAGTTTATCAATGCGTCACCTTAACTTTGGTGATCGCTAACAAATACCTAGTCAAACGACGCTGTGAGTACTACTAGATGTACATTTATTTAGTATTTACAGGGCTGTCCAAACAGCGGCCCGCGGCTTGTTTCCATGCGGCCCGCGACTCACGTTTTAATCAGAAAGCAGTTTTTGGACATAAATAGTTTCGATAATAGAATTATTTGTCAAAACAATCAATATTTGGTATAATATATTTATCATTATTTTTGCAACATTCTATTCGCATGGCATCATTTTAAAGTGAATCTATCTTTTACTTAATAGCTCTGTGCTTTTACAGGAGAATTCCCGAAAAGTATTTTATTTTGTAGTGTGAGTTGCGAATTTAACTGATTTCCCGTCATATCTAGCAGATTTAGGTACGTCGAGAACGGTTTTTTTTTCTAATGGCTGACGAGTTATTCAACGGAAATAAAGACTACATATTTTCATCAATTATCTATTGCATTTTGGTTTTACTTGAAAACTGAAAATATTTTTTTCTGTTACCCTCCAGCTTTTGTTGTAAAGGACATGTCAACAAAATGTATGGAGGCTGGTATAATAATAATCAAAAAATCTAACCATAGCACTCATTACATTTTGAGAAAGTTCATATTTTTCTGAATTTATTACATCAGTTAAAAACAAAAAAGAACCCTGCAATTTTTTTAAAATTATTTTTTCTATTTATTAGGATAAATAAATATATTTGCCTCAATAGGTAGTTTATCTCTAGGAACACTGATTAAGTAATCTCCAAATTGTTAAAATAAAGCATTTTCACCAATTAGACACACTTTTTAAGTGTCTTTTTGTCACATTGAACCTACTAAATGGTCACACTAGTAGGTTAAAAATTTTAATTATAGCAAATTATGAGATGAATGTGGAAGAATCAGCTACAAATGCAAGAAAAATAAAGATATAAGCACTTTATTATTGTTAAACTAGAAAAAATAAAGAGCTGTATTATCATTTTTAATACAATTTATTTTTCACATATAAAAAAAATGCAGGGATGAAAATATCCAAATTAGATATTTTTGAGAAGCCCATAAAACAAGCTTTCAAATGATGTATATATCATCTTGGTTAGATTTTTCTCTGAATAATATACCAATTGTGGACGTCTCCTTTAATGGGCCCTCGAAGGTGTTTAGCTTAGACAGCCCTAGTTTAGTACATCAAGACGAGCAACTTTTACTGTATAGAACGACCGTATACACGAATCAAGGTCTGCTCATTACGCTACGAAAATTTCGTTAATTTCGTCAACTAACTTATGTAAAGGACATTTACATAATCTTGAGTAATTCTAGTGACTAAGAAGTATTGTTTATTCAACTACTTTGTTTCAGTACAAGGTTAATTGATGTGTCAATACAAATAATGTATAAAAAAAATTGGTTGGGTTAGGTTAGGTGTAGAGTCGGCTTACGGACGATAAAGATTATCGATGATAATTGATTACCAATACGAGTAAGTCCAATAACCCTGTATACCTAGCATTAAAGTTACATACGAAGTAGTTTATTAATGACGAATATTATAATAACCTAAGCTATCATTTATGAGTAACATTAAGTAATTATCTAAGATAAATGTACATTTAGTACCTAATAAATTATATACTTAGTAGCATTTTAAGTACGAACATAACATTATTACTAACTACATAGATACAATACAATACAATATTACTTTTTTTTCACACCACATATTACAGAACAAGCTTAAACTAGAAAAATAAACAATAATCCGGTAGAACAATGGGCGGCCTTTTCGCCTGCAGTGATTTCTTCCAGGCAACCTAAATGGAATAATTTTAAGATAATTATGTTGCGGTCGGTGCTGTTCAATAGCATAAACTACATACACAAAATACACAGATACAAAAACAAAATTATAATTAATACATACAAATAAATAAATAATTATATACCTACACTAGCTTAAAACCCGCGGCTTTGCCCGCGTTGTCTTAGTACATAGGTACTTACTTAAAATGAAAATAGCCCGCGGTCTGATCTACGTTGTCTTTGATTTGGCCCGCTTTGTCTTAATACTTGCCTAAAATTACTTGCAAGGATAATGTCCAAAGTTTGGCCAAAATTGTAACAGTATTTGCCTATAGTGATAATAGGTCACAGTTTGGCCTGCGTATTATTAGTACTTGCTTAAGATGGTTATTTGTAGCACGCAGCATGGACAGCGATGTCTTAGTACTTGCTTAAAATTATAAAAGCTTGCCGTTTGGCCTGAATTGTCGTATTACTTACAATGATAATAGCCTATGGTCTGGCCCGTGTTGTCTTAGTACTTGCTCAAAATGATAATAGCCCACGTTGTGTTAATAATTAGGTACTTGAAATGATAATAACCCACAGTTTGGCCCACGTTGTATTAGTACTTACTTGATTAAAATAACAGCCCGCGGTTCAACCCGCGTTATAACAATATCTAATAATTCGCAGTCTGAGTACTTAGTCCAGGTTTTGCGTAGTTTACTTAAACTTTCGCGTTCGCGTGTGGCTCCATACATTTTGGTTAGTTCTCCCTCGTTTCCGTCAGGGCGCTGTACAATAATATATAGAGCCAAACGAAAACAGCTGTAGTTTCAATTTACGTGTAAACCTGGACTAACCCCTCTGGCCCGCGTTGTCTTAATAAATCCTTAAAATTATAATAGCATGTCGTTAGCCTGCGTTGTTGTATTACTTGCAATGATAATAGCTTACGGTCTGGCCCTCGTTATTTTTGTAATTGCTTAAAATGATAAAAACCCACTGTTTGGCCCGCGTTATCTTGGCATTTACTTAAAATAACAGTAGCTCGTGGTTAAGCACGCATTAGGCTTGATTATAAATGCGCCATTGTAATTATAATAGCTAATTAGCATAATTATTTCTGTTTCTTTTTCACTTTAAGCATTCGATATAGAACACTTTTTTATGTTGCTATTATTACCATGGCGCCTTCATAATTGAGCCAATTATCGTATTACTTGCAAGGATAATGCCTACGGCTTAGCCTGAATTGTATCAGTATTTGCCTAAAACGATAATAGCCTACGGATTGGCCTGCATTGTCTCAGTATTTGGTTATTTCATTTACTTGTATCTAAAGCTTATTACGAAGTAGGTGTATTTTTTGATAATAAATTGCTGAATATTTGAGATTAGTTCAATAATAATAATAATTTTATTAGTACCTATGTAAGGAATTTCACAATAATTCCTTTTCATTAATGAAAAACATTGAGGCAACTTGTATAGGTACGTCCGTAGAGAAAAATCAATGTCGTATATGGATTCAGCAACCCGCGCTCGGCAGGCGTGATGGATATGGCACAATCACCCTTCTCGGGTAGGCCTACATTCAGTAGCGCACTATTAATTAAGACTGACAGGTATTCGACGTGTTTCATTAAGTCATTAGAAATTTAACTTCTATTATACTAAACTCATTTTTCCCGAGAGATATGACAATCTCGCCTAAAACCATTCACCCAGTCAAAAGTGATCGAGACACCTTGTAGGACTTGATCCTTGACCTTGTAGGATTTCATCTGCCTGGGGACAGACGTTGTCTGACCCCAGGCAGGTGCTATTATACACATCATTTGACTAACTTGCTATGGTAGGTACCAATACCGAAATCACGTCAATAAAATCAGCTGTTCAACACAAAAAGTTCATCGACCCGCGACAAAATGTATGGAATAGGTAGGTAATTTTTCTTTTCAGGGTAATTTACCTAAAACGATAATAGCCCACGAATTGGCCTGCATTGTCTCAGTATTTGGTTATATCATTTATTCATCTAAAGCTTATTACGGAGTACGTGAATTTTTGGGGACATCTCATACACAGTCTCTGACCCCAAACTAAGCAAAGCTTGTGATTTGGCTGGCAGAGACTGATATACTACATATACATGTACTTACCTGTAGGTTGACTGGCAGATAATGCTATTTAGCGTTAAGTCCTCCTTTTATACAAATGGTGTGCAAGAAAGTGTTAAATAAATAAATAAAAATACTTTAATAACACCCAGACACAGAGCAAACACATATGATTATCACATAAATATTTGCCCTGGGTGGGAATCGAACCCACGCCTTGATCCAGGAGTCAGGGTCACAAACCACTGAGCCACCGAGGAGCCAATAATAATTATTGTATGAGTAACTATGTAAGGAATTTCCCACTACTGGCTTTGTATTGATGAAAAACATTGACGCAACCTGTATAGATACGTCCGTAGAGAAAAAATCAATGTCGTTTTTGGATTCAGCAACCCGCGCTTGGTCGGCGTGATGTATATGGCCCAATCACCCTTCGCGGGTAGGCCTATGTTCAGTAGTGCACTATTAATTAAGGCCGGTACAGTTATTCGACATGTTTTATTAAGTCATTAGAAATTTAATTTTCCAGGCAAATGAAAAAATGGCACACAAGTAGTTACCTATATCATATTTTATTTGAGAAACACATAGTGTATATCTAGACGTCACTCGTCAGGCATGTTCTAGGATGCTATTATACTCATAATTTGATTAACTCCAAAATCACGTGAATAAAACCAGCTTTTGAACACAAAAAGTTCATCGACCCGCGACAAAATGTATGGAAAATGTAGGTCATTTTCGCTTGTCAGGGTTGATCTCAAAGTAAAATACGTATATTGATCCTTATGTGCATTAAATTTAAGACTATTGGCTCACAAAATAAAAAAAATGTAATCCATTGGGGACCCATTTGGCCCCATTTAAAGAAAAATAATTATCTTAATCATTTTAGATACTACATTATTTTAAAAATAAGCGCATAGAAGTTTTGGGACGTATATGACCCCTAAGGTTTATTTTAAGGAAAACAGGTATAGCCATATTTTTATTTAGTCTCAAAAGCATCTATACAAAATTTCATGTCAATCGGTACAGGGAATAAAAAGTTACATGCAAACAATGAGGGCCCATTTTACCCCCTAAGTTAGAGTTGGGTACGTTTTTCATCCTTTGTGCTTCATTATGTCGTACGATGTACTTATATTCCAAATTTCAAGTCTATATCTTCAGCGGTTTGGGTTGTAGCCTAAACTGATTAATTTTGGCTATCCCTTAGGGACCCTATAGATTTTCCTGGATATTATTAGTTCCCGTATTGAAACATACTGTATGCTTCCTTCATACCAGATTTCAACTGTAACTGTTCAGCTGGTTGGATGTAATTGACGCTTTTTTCACCAACTTTGGGACTTTATTTGACCCCTTAGATAAGGGAAATTTGGAAAAACAGGAAAAAACGTAACTTTTATTTTGATTGAAAAGCATTTATAAGAAGTTTCAAGTCAATCGGTACAGGGAATAAAAAGTTACATACAAATGAAAAGGGCCCGTTTTACCCTGTTAGAGATCAATTTTTCAAAATTTTCTTCCTTAGTGCTCCATTACGTTGTACAATGTACCTATGGTCCAAATGTCAAGTTTATATCTTAAGCGGTTTGGGCTGTAGGCTGTCTGTCAGTCAGTCACTCAGGGAAGCCTTTTATATAATAGATAAAATAAAATATATACATATATGTACCAAATTAACAAGTAGACAGATAGTGCTTAAAACAAGAGATTTAAAAATGTTAAATGATTGAAGATATACTCGTATACTATACAGGGTTATTTCTAATCAATTAGCGTCCTTTTAGGGGCTTAAAGGATGATAATTGATTAGGAATAACCCTGTATATATCCTTTTGACGTCATAACGTCTTATAAATCGATGAACACCGGCTGCACGCTCAAAAAAATGACTCATTGTCACGTTCTACCAGAGCCGAGCATGCAATCAAGAGATAAAGAGGCACGATCGGCCTAGCGTCCGGCTTGTGACGCTTAAGACGTTATCACAATTAAATAATAATGTTATGTTCGTACTTAAAATGCTACTAAGTATATAATTTATTAGGTACTAAACGTACATTTATCTTAGATAATTACTTAACGTTACTCATAAATGCTATCTTAGGTTATTATAACATTCGTCATTAATAAACTACTTAGAATGTAACGTTAATGTTAGTTATACAGGGTTATTGGACTTATTGGTAATCAATTATCATCCTTTTAGCTCAGACCAAATAAAAAGTTCCTTTTAGGGGCTTATTCTGTTCATCAAAACTAAAACTTTTGTTCAACGACTTTTATCAAATCTGAAAAATCCCCTAAAAGGATGCTAATTGACTACTTAGGTATAACCCTGTATAGTACGTACCAATATCAGTAGGTATCATCGTGGAGCTAGCTCAGTTGGGAGAGCATTTTGCTTGTGATCCGAGGGTGCAGGTTCAAATCCTGCGATCGTTTCAGATTTTTGAAATGCTTATCACAAAGGTAACTTTTATCATCACCATCTTGTCAAGTGACTGAGCGATCAGCATAGTATACTAAGCGCCACACAAATTAGCGGATGGGAAGTTATGCGTAGAACGCTGCGCAAAAGCCGAAATATGGGTATACGCGGGAGCCAGAGAGACGAGACGCCGGGGCACACCCGCCCGCCAACGCGAGTCTAATAGTATAGTATTAATACAGGGTTATTCCTAATCAATTAGCATCCTTTTAGGGGCTTATTCTGTACATCAAAACTAACAACTTTTGTTCTGCGACTTTGTAAAAAATAGAAATAAACTTGTTTGTTTCTCAACATTTGAGAAACAGTGAGGCCGACAAACTAAGTCACGGCCAAGGCACAGTTTTGTTGTAGGTACGAGTTTGTACACGCACCTACAACGAAACTATGCCTTGGCTCGTAAGTCGAACTATGGCGGCGGTACAACACCGACGCACTCACCACATGTATAAAAAACTGACCTCACTTGTCTGTTCACGACGTTCTGTCTTGATCTTTATTATTGGTCTGAGTCATATACATAACACCCTTCTTTTTACATTGGAATGGAAATGAATGACAAGTTTTTTCTAATAATGAACCTCTTCTACAGATCCACAGAGACATGGCTCCGACGGTGGCTGAGTTTTACACCGGGAAGTCAGTTTTCATCACTGGAGGCACAGGATTCGTTGGCAAGGTAACATTAAAAACAAAAGAAACTACCATTCACCGATAATCGCCGCGGCACCGGTCTAAAGTAGAGTGCAAAATGAGACCATCGCGTCGTGGCGTTACGGTGAACTAATAATAAGATTTTAATCAGCAGCCAAGGTACCAGCTGCTTGGTAGACGCGAGTCTACTGATGATGAACCGAATTGGTATCCCGAACCGAAAAAAAAAACGATTTGGTATCTACCAAATATCAAACACTTTTAGTTGTACTCTCAGATCAAATAAAAAATCAAGACAGAATGTCGTGAAGAGACAAGCGAGGCCAGTTTTTTATACATGTGGTGAGTGCGTCGGTGTTGCGCCGCCATAGTTCGACTGACGAGCCAAGGCGTAGTTTCGGTGTACGTGTTTGTGTCTGTACATGGCGAGGCGTAGTTTTGCCAGCTTCAAATCAAATCAAATCAAATCGTTTATTTGCTGAGAATACATGTACAATACAAGTCAGAATTGGTTAGTCTTATACTTACATTGCATTCAGTCTGCAAGCAGACGTGCAAATATTCACGTTCACTTGCTTGTTTCTCAAAATTATGTCTTGTTTTTTTATTTAGTTGAGGTTGTACTAGCAATGACAGATCAGTGTTGTCAACGTAACAAAGTTAGTAAAATGGCACACGGGCCACCTCACCTACGACGCGAACAGTACCGACCGTTGCTTAATTTAAAAACGAATTCTGAAAAGGACTTCGAGAAGAAAATCATCTGTTTTTGTTGAAGGTTTAAAAAGCTATTTATCTAATATATTTACTCATGGCTCCCTATAGGATCTTTAAATTTTTCCTGAACAAGATTATTTTTTGCAAAAAATAGCATGACCGACTTCACCCGTATACAGAATTCGCGAATATTTCGTACAAATCGAAGTAACATTTTTCACATTACTGTTGATTTATCAAAAATGGCTCAGCTGATTACGATAAAATTTAAATGGGACCAACTTCGAAGTATACTCTTTCAAATAAAAAAAGAATTATTGAAATCGGAGTACTGTAAAAAAAGTTATGCGTGGTTATACATAAAAAAAAAATATTCGCGTCTCCTCCGGTGGTTTGTCGGTCAATAACAATAAGAAGTACAATACGTTACTCTGCGTCCTTTGAACTACGTCCATGCCAAACAATAGAGCAATTCGTTGCTCTGTTGCTGCGTGAAAGAGTAAAAAAACCAACAAACTTACTTTCGGTTTAATAATATTAGTAAGGATTGGTGTATCTGTATATTTCAGGCACTACGCACTGGTAGAAAAGCTCCCATTGTACCCATCTTAAGTTGTGGTGGTCTAGTGATAGTGGTAGTAACACCTGCCTTACAATCGTGAGGTCGTGGGTTCAAATCCCGATCCGTACATTGAGTTCTTTGGAAATCAATTACGCAATGTCACACCACTGGCATGGTGAGGCAACCTGCATACGTCCGTAAAAAAACTGGGCTTGATGGAAGATGTGGCCTTCATCACCCTTCGTGGATAGGCCTACGTCCTGCAGTGGACTATGAAAAAATGAGGTCGTGGATATTGTGTGTTGCAGCAGTGTGTTGTACGTAAGCAAAATGACCGGCAATCCCCTCCACTTATTGAATTTAGGACGTAGATGTAAGACGATAGATGGCATTCTGGCCACGTTACCCTCTGCCCCGGGTCTTTTAGATTAGTTTTATTCTAGTGTAAGTTTTTATTTTAAGTAGGTTAATTTTAATAGTTATAGTTTATGAAATGTTTTTGAAGTTTTGTCAATATAATATTCTTCAGATGATAGATATGAAGCTAGGCTGCAACGCCAAACTATATCCCTCGATTTTCATTCGGTCATTCAGTCATTCGTTTTTTTTTTGACCTGCCACCTAATGTAGTAGCAATTTTAAAGACGTACTGTACTGTACTGTACCAGCCTTATTAAAATTCCACTGAAGAACGTAGGCCTACCCACATAGGGTGATTGGGCCATATCCACCACGCTGGCCCAGTCCGGGTTGGTGAATTTAAAGACGTATTCACGTCAAAGGGTAGGGTAGTCACGTCAAAGGTCAAAGGGAATAGGTATCTTATATCGGTGTATCTTTCAGGCATTGGTGGAAAAGCTCCTGCGAAGCTGTCCAGATGTGAAGGTGGTATACCTGCTGATGCGTCAGAAGAAAGGAGTCGCTGGTGAGGAGAGGCTGAAGGAATTGTGCGCTAATAAGGTAAAATATAGTCATTTCTTTTACCAAAAATGGCCTTCAACCGTGTATAGAAAATAGACGAATTCGAATTTTCGAATTCTAATCAATACGAATACGCAGTGGCGGCGTAAAGGGGGGGCGGCGGGGGCGGTCCGCCCCGGGTGCCAAGTACCAAGGGGTGACAACGGGGTGACCACTCACTCGCGCAGTTTAGTGTACAATCGCGGAAGTTGGCGCCTAGTTATTTAAGAAAATCTTTCTATGAATGGTTTGCCTCCGCCCACCTTTTTGTTTCCGTTGTGTTGCAATATTTATCGATAGTGCTATAAGTTTTCTTTTTACGTAAATGGTAAGTAAAAAAATAAAGGTCAAAGCTAGTTATAAAATTTGTTACAATTCTGGCACCATTGGTGCATCTGCACGGCAAGGACGGCGAGGGCGGAAAGGGCAAGTAATTTCGGGCTTTCACCCCACCCGCGTCGTCTCCGCCCGCGCCGCGCCCCGCACAATGTGTCAGTCAAAATAATCATAGTTGGTCAGTCAGTGTTATTGTTTATAATCGACGCGTCGCGTCACAGAAGTCAATAAATACTAAATTAGCTAAATAAAGGACTGAGTATTTGGCGGATGGCGGATAGTAGATCGAGGTCAAAAGGATTCTAATTGATGAGACAGATGATATAGAAAGACGGTGCCAAAATGAGTTGGATGGAGGAGACACTGGAAAGAGAGCCTGACATACAAGAAGAAAGACAATGTGGAGAAGATCTGCATCAAGAAGAATATGACCAAGAAATAGGACGGAATAGCGACAATGAAGAAGAATCACAGCAAATTGCAACCAATGAAGAAGAGCTGCATAAAGCCGGAAACTTACTATCGGACTCGGCTGACGGACGCGACTGACAGCCGCGACTTAGCAATGTGCATATCCGGGGTGCCAGATCGCTCTCGGACGTCCGAACGCTCAAGGTCGTCCGAAGGTGACGTCCGCGACTTATGTCCGATAGGGTGCACGGCTCAGTGTACTTTCATAGTCTAGGTCGCGGCTGTCAGTCGCGTCCGTAAGCCGCGTCCGATAGTATTTTTCGAGCTTAACACCACTCGTTTCGATGTTGCTACTTGGCCAACACCAATGCCTGATGATTTGAGAGTTGAAATTGTTAAGACGGGAAGTGAACCCTATCAAAATAGAAATGGCCCATTTCTAGATACTGTCCAAAGATCTGGAGACAAAATTAAAGGAAAGAGCCGAAATTTCAATTCAGAATGTTTTTATAAAGCGTTACCATATACTCAGAAAAGGTACTCAGAAAATGGATGGTATCGCTCCAACAAAAAACGGTTTATACTGTTTTTGCGCTTTTTCATGGTGCGTAAACAGTTTGTTTACGCACCATGAAAAAATATCAGAGTTTTGCCAACGGATTTAATTCAGGGTGGAAACTAAATCCTAAAGTGTCTGAACACGAGAATTCTGAGAGCCATCTCTCCTGTTTGAAAAAATGGAAAATCTTGGAAAATGGATTGAGGCTGCAAAAAACTATCGACCATGAACATCAAATGGTCTTAGACCAAGAAAAGAAGAAGTGGTGTGACATTTTAAGTCGCCTTTTGGATGTTATTCTTTTCTCACGCCAAAATCTTCCTCTTAGAGGATTTCATCAGACAATACAGGGTATCTCTTGTATTAGTTAATCTATTGTCGAGAAATATGACCCAGTGCTAAAAGAGCATATGCTTAGAATTGACGTGTTCCGCCTGTACAAAAAGTAAGCGGGTAGATTCTTATTTGTCCAAAGACATTGTCGTTCATATTGAAGGCGATGATGTTAAAGTGAAGGAATCTTTTCTAGGTTTCTTCCCTATAGCTGGAAAGACTGCAGTCGAACTTACTGAAAATATCCTTACGCAGTCGGAGAGTGATAAATGTATCTATGTCAGGCACAAGGATACGATAACGCTGCAACCATGGTAGGAGTTCATGGTGGTGTACAAGCAATAATCAAAGACCACAATCCGAATCAATCATTCGCTAAATCTGTGAGGAGTGCAGTCTTTCGGGAATGTTAGTTCAAGTGAACATTTTTCGGAACAGAAGAAAGAGTTTACACGTTCTTTTCGTCGTCCACACATCGATGGGAAATTTTAATGGAAAGTGTAGGCGTATCGGTCAAAAGACTAGTAGAGACAAGATGGAGTGCTCATCACGACGCTGTTAAATCACTGATTAATAATTTTGAGAAACTTGTATCAACACTCGAAGACATGTGTGATCCCAGCAGCAGCAGAGAAAACGTCGATACAAGAGAAGCAGCATCCATATTCATATTATTCATATACATATACTTTATTTGATACTAAGTGTTTTACAATTAGGTCTTATAATTATTTTAAAGCTCTTAAGACTTAGTTGCCCTTGTCGGGCATTGCAAATACAATTTCAAAACAAATCCACATTCTTACCAGCTTTGTGTGACTTCAGTTTTTTATCTTACCTCTCTTTTTGGTGTGTAGTCCTAGAAGAAGTTAACCAGACATAAAAGTATATGCTTATAATACCTGGACTATCGCTGGAAAAGTGTGTCATAAAAATCAAAGCACTAAAAAATTTTCTTCTTAGGCAACGTATCAACATAGTGGAAAGAACTATTTCCTACGCAACTGAAAAATGTGAGGACTTGGATATTTCAATTGAAAGAAGAGGAAGAAGGAGATTTCGAAAACGTATGCCAAGAGAAATGGCCCGGGACGCTGGACTAACATTACCAGAAGAGTTGATGTTAGATTGTCTTGATAGATTTAACGAAAAACTAGAGCATCGTTACAAAGCGATAGATGACATTCTTATAACTTTTGGTGTTGTTCAACCTAAAACTCTGCTTACGTCAACAGAAGAAGAACTTCGTGATATAGTTCCAAATTTGACGAAAATCTATGATGAACTTTGAGCAGAGGACATTATTTTGGAGATTTTACGACTGAGGCGCCACTTGGAAGCCGCATTTCAAGAAGCGGTCCAATGGACTTCCCTGGAGCTTCTGAGATTCATAGTAAAATGGGACTATTCTAAGTCAGTTCCAAGTCTAATGCTGCGTATAAGATTTTTTTAACAATTTGTGTTTCTTGTGAAAGACAAATTGTTAAAAAAAAAACAGTATTTCCATATTGTCCATTGAAAAGACCAGGAAAGTAAATTTTGATAATGTGATCGAACATTTTAGTAAAAAAAAAGTCACGTAGTTAAGCATGTTTAGTATTTGTCGTTATATTTTGGGAGTGCTCAATAGAAAGCCGCCCCTGCGAATACGATCACATATCATGGATGTTGTAATATTTACATTATTCTCGATTTTTCAAAAACGACTCATTCGATTTCGATAAAATTTAAATGGAACCGCCTCTGAAGTAAGATCTACTAAACCAAAAAAGAATCATCAAAATAAGTTCATAATTAGAGGAGTAATCGCGTATAATAAATAAAAATACGAGTCGGATTAAAATGTTTTTCATCCTACTACAAAAAAGGCGTTTGTAACATAAATACAAAAAATACGAGTCGGATAAAAATGTTTTTTATCCTACTTCAAAAAAGGCGTTTGTAAAATAAATATAAAATACGAGTCGGATAAAAATGTTTTTCATCCTACTTCAAAAAAGGAATTTCTCAATTCGCCAGTACGTTGTTTTATTGCAAGTATGTTACGCGGTTATTTTGCCGATTATGAACTGATTTTGATGATTCTTTTTTGTTAGATAGATCAAACTTTAGAGCTGATTTCATTTAAATTTTATCGAAATCATTTGAGTGGTTTTTGGCAAAAGCTACTTTGATTTTTATGCTATCCCATTTACCTTTGGAACCTTATTTTTTCAGGATAAAAAATAGCCTATGTCATTTCCGTCTTTCTAACTACATACCTATATAGTTGCCAAAAATTAAGTCAATGCGTTGCTCTGAGCGAGAGTAACAAACCAAACAACCAACACACTTCCGGATATATTATTTAAGGAAGGACCTAGACGAAAACATATTTATACTACACCTGCTCGGAAAGTACCTTGATACTTTATCAAATTTACGGTAGAAAGTACGTCATTGCATATCGAACAAATATGCGGCGAGAAAACGCATCTGAGCGGGAGAGAAAAGTGTATGAAAATCCATTTCTTACGTGGTTTACTTCTCTTTAATTTTGGGTAAGACTATGCGCTGGTAACCTAAATATCAAAAGCCAAAAAGTTTTTACAGTGAGTTTTTATCTCCAAGTTCGCAAAATGACACTGGCCACTAGCTGTGTGTTGGATGGTGTCAAACAATTTGAAAAAAGAACATGTGAAAATTGCAGACGCCATTGGCGCCATTTTCAATTTGTGTGTTGTTTGAGGATTCAGTTTTCGTAGAAAAGTAAAATAAAACTATCAAAATGATAAGTAGTGATAGTGATGATGAAGATTTTGTAACTACGCCGCAGTTGAAGGAAACAGCAAAAATACTGATTGATAACCTATTACCACATTACTCGTTTATACTACATGTTACTTATTTTTTATCTGTAATCTCTTTTCTTAATGACCATTATACCGGAAATTGTTACTTTGAATGACACTGACATTTCACTTTTTGTTAATTAATCTGATTAGTCCTGTGGACTAATCTCTGCCTAATAATTTAAAATTTATGTTATTACATATTATTTTGATATTTAAAATTTTGTAAATTACGTACTTTTATTTATTAAGACAAATTATTTATGCATAACTATTACTAATGTTATTTTTGAATGTTATCGGACGATTTCAAGTACATGTAATGTGTCCACGAAATAAAGAGATTTTGACTTTGACTTTGACACAGAAATCAATTAAAAAATATAATAAAACTTATGACGATTTTTTGCAATGGAAAAGGCCCCCAGCCAGTTGCCCCTTTGGCACCACAGCCTTCTACGAGCGCAGTGCCAACAGCACAGCCAGTTATTCCTCCTACATTGTCGCAAACATCTCAAACAAACATTAATAGAAAAAGTGTTACATTAAGCTTCACTAACTGCAACAATTTCAATATAAATTTCAATTAGTAAAGATTTAGTTTTTTATTTTCCTCGTAGGTGTAGTATAAAGCACTATGTATCACTCGAGAGAAAGTGCGATTCCCGATCTCGGGTGTTTTCTCCTCTCGGTGAACAATGTACTATATACTAATTCGTCTGGTAAGGATAAGAAAAAAGAATTTGTTTGTTTGAAAAATTTGTTATAGTTTTCTATTTAAGGTTTTTTTCTCATCGTTTTTATGATTACTGGTTACTAGTAGGTACTAGGTACCAGGTACTAGTAGGTACCTAGGTACTACTTGTAGAGTTGTAGGTCAAATTAATGTCGGCGTCAGCTCTCCACCCAGTAGTTATACAGCATGACTTTATATTCAGTGCACAATTTTTTATCGCGCCATCTTCTTCTTCTTGAGGTGCCAGCTCCTACCGGAGGTCGGCTATCATTAGGGCTATGCGGACTTTGGAAACAGCTGCACGGAATAGTGATCTTGTGCTCAGATTGAACCACGAACGAAGATTTTTGAGCCACGAAGTTCGCCTTCTTCCGGGAGGTCGTTTTCCCTGGATCTTTCCTTGCATGATTAACTGGAGCAGGTCATATTTGCCATTACGCATGATGTGTCCAAGGTACTGCAGCTTGCGCTTTTTAATTGTATTCAAAATTTCCACCCTCTTGTTGACCATCTGCAAAACTCTCTCATTGGACACTCTGTCTGTCCATGATATTTTCAAAATTCTTCTGTACACCCACATTTCAAAAGCTTCCAAGCGCTTACTCATAGTCTGGGTTAAGGTCCATGACTCGACACCGTACAAAAGAACCGAAAAAACATAACACCGTGCCAAACGTACTCTTGTAGCTATTTTGAGAGAGCGATTGCAGAGCAGATGACTTAATTTAAAGAATGCGTGCCGCGCTTGCTCTATTCGGCACTTGATTTCAATGCTGTGGTCACATTGGTCATTTACTATACACCCAAGATATTTGTACGAGTGAACCCTTTGCACAATTTGATTTCTGACGACTATATCAGCTGCTGTAAGATGTTGTGACTTGCCTACTATCATGACTTTTGTCTTTTTAAGATTTATGTTAAGGCCGTAACTAGCACTTATGCTGTCAACACGAGTTAGCAAACTTTGCAATTCGTCAAAATTAGATGCCAGTAATATAGTATCATCTGCATATCTTAAATTATTCAGTGCATGACCATTTACTAAGATACCTTCTTCGGCGTTTTCTAAGGCTTCTGCAAAGATTGCCTCTGCATATATGTTGAAAAGCAAAGGAGAGAGTACACATCCTTGCCGCACTCCACGCATTATGTCAATATCATCTGTAAACTCCTGATCCACTCGCACACAGGCTGTTTGTTGCCAATACAGATTTTTGATGATCATCAGGTCTTCGGAATCAAGTCCTATTCTGTTGAGAACACTAATAAGCTTATTATGCTGAACTCTGTCAAAAGCTTTTTCATAGTCGACAAAACAGATGTATGTGCATCGACTCATATCCCAGCAACGTTGTAGTAACACCTGGTAACCAAAAAGCGCGTCACGAGTCCCAAAACCATTCCTAAAACCAAATTGAGTGTTTGAAATATTCTCTTCCACTTTTTTGTAAATGCGATTGTGAATTATCTTAAGGAAAATTTTCAAAACATGGCTCATTAATGATATGGTCCGATACTCACTGCATCTTTTGGCGTTGCTAGTTTTTGGAAGAGTCACGAAAGTAGAACGTAACCAATCTTTGGGTATAATGCCACTTCTATAGATCCCGTTAAATAAACGAACCAAAATTGGTATATTTTCTTCCAAAAGTAACTTCAGGATCTCACTAGGGATTTCATCAGGTCCAACGGCTTTTCCTGTCTTCGCCGATTTTATTGCGTGAATCACCTCATCCTTTGTTATATCTGGTCCGTTGTTTTCAGAGTTATTGAGTGTTTGGTGACTTCGAGTATCACTAAACAGCCCTCTGACGTAACTCTCCCAAGTTCTTAACTTCTCATTAATAGTCATAGCAACTTTCCCATCTTCATCCACAAGAGGTAGAGAAACATTTGATCTTTTTACGCCCACAACTTCTTTTATTTTCTTAAACATACTAAAATAGTCATGTTTAGCTTGCATGTTCTCTATCTCAAGGCATTCATCGTTAATCCATTTCTCTTTGGCTTCTGAACATTTTCTTGTAATTTCCTTGTGTAATGCTTTGTACTTCCCTTCATCGACAGTTTTTACCTTTCGTCTTTCAGTCATTAGATTAAGGATGTCATCTGTGACCCAATCTTTCCTCTTCTCCGTTTGAGCTGCAGTTAGAACTTTTGATTAAGTGTTGGCCATAACTTCCTTGAGGTTATCCCAAGTTCGTACAGGATCTACAGGAAGCAATAACTCCTGCTGTTGTAGCTCGTTAACGCAACTGTTAAGTTCAGCATGCAGTTTGAGTCTTATATCCCTATGTCTCAGTTTGGCTACATCTATTCTGGGTCTCATTCTCGGAAGCAGCAACTTCTTCATTTTGACGGAAACGGTTGCCACTACCGGATTGTGATCAGAACTCACATCTGCCCCCGGGTATGTTTTTACAGATTTAAAACTATTTTTAAATCGTTTGTTCACCAGTATATAGTCGATTTGGTTCCTTACTATGTGCTGGGGGGTATGAGCTGGAGATGTCCAAGTATATAGACGACGAGGTGGTAACTTAAAGAAGGTATTGGTTACGACAAGCTGTTCCTCTTGACAGAATTGGACCAATCGATCACCGCGCTCATTTCTTTCCCCTAAGCCGAAATTACCAACTGTGTCACAGACAATTCCCTTGCCAATTTTCGAATTGAAATCACCCATAACAATATTACATTCATGAGCCTTCAGTTTTTTCATGACTTCCTTGATTTCTTCGTAAAATGGTTCGATTAAATCGTCTTGACTTTTAGACGCAGTAGGGGCATACACCTGTATTATATTTATGTTGACAGGTTTCGCTCTTAGCTGTAGTAGCATAACGCGATCTGAAATGGGGTGAAAATTTTGAACAGAACTTTTGAGGTGTTTCTTGATCATAATGGCTACTCCATTTCTGTGTTCTTTATCATTATTACCACTATAATAGGTAAGGGTTTCATCTGATGTTTCAATTCCAGTGCCCTTTAATCTTGAATCACTGATTCCTAAGATGTCAATATCCAATCTTTGCATTTCTTGGATTACGTTTTTAATTCTTTCATGTTTGTACATACTCCTTACATTCCATGTAGCAATCTTTACGGCACACCCGGGGATTCTTCGCACCCTCTGACCATCGAAGGTCTGCCGGGGACTGAGGGCCGTTGTTTGTGTTGTATTAGCCATAATGATTGTCCTGAGAAAAATAATGTGGTGGTTTTCCCTTTGCCTTCCACATCGCTGTTTGTTGCATAGCAACAATGTTGATCATCAACTGTACCGATCTACTTGATCTCCACTTGGTGACCTACTGCACCAGCAGCTGCTCAGGAGCAGGGAGTGCTTATTTACTGGCGGCACTAACTCGCCAGGACACAGATTTTTCATTGGGTCTTTTGTAGCATTTTATAGAATATCCTCTCCCAAGGAATACCCACTACACCCTCCAAGATCTGCCGCTGTATGGTCGGGGACTGCCGAAACAGCTAGCGGTAATATCTTACCGCCGTTCCATTATCCGCCACCTATGGACCCCGGTAGTAGCTCACAGCTCAGCCCTACCTATCGCGCCATAGATATCATTAATAGAACACATTTCGCTCATAAAAAGATCGACTTTATTTTCATCAATTTTTTGTCAAACTATTCCAAAGAAAATTATATTGAATGCACCCTACACTCCAGACAATAACTACCTACCAAAACGTCTCGGGCGTAGGTACGACGCAGCCACGTAGCTACTCAGACGTAGGGTGACATTGATTACACCGTTTATCTGTATACTTTCTCTTGAAGTTATTTCAATATTGTTGTACTAAAGTGAGTAAAATCAATGTAGGGGTTTATTTGTTTGTTTATTATACTTTCCGTATGCAAAGTATGTGCACTGAAAAAAAACACCCTGTATATTTTTGAATTTTTGACAAGGCCACGGCCTAACCCCATATTTACATTTTGCAAGAATTATTCCTAGGTAAATTTAATTACCGAGCTAATTAAATTAATTAAAGTGATATAAACATTTGTATTTAGGCAGGATGCTGAGGTCGAGTTGAGGGGTGAGGGTTGGATTAAACCAGTGTTTATTATAATTGTATAGTAATTTTATTCGTTGTAATCGTAATTGACTCTGTGTTTATTGCTTTTAACTTAAAAGGAATGTAACTCGGCCACTGTTCTCGCGTTGTAGCTCGAGAGAATTAGGTTTTTTGATAGAATTTACTTTCCGCGAGAAAACTCTTTTCACCCCGTAAATTATAACGAAATGTTTTGTTTTTAGTATCTGTCGCTTGAGTAAGAAATGTGGCACGTGCATGGATTTATGGCACGTGTTACACGATCGCATGTCTTATTTTTTTTTCAGATTTTTTAAATTAAGTTTTTGCCTAAAAATGCCTTTTTAGAGGCTTATTTACAAAAGTGTAAAAACTAAGATTGACTGTGGTAACATAAAAAAAATCACTCAAATATGATAATATTTAGAAGTAGGTAACACCCTCAGTGCAAATAAAAAATTAAGAGAGAACGTCGTTGAACAGTCAAGTGAGGCCGGTTTTTTATACATGTGTGAATGCCTCGGTGTTGCGCCGCCATAGTTCGACTGTCAAGCTAAGGCGTAGTTTCCTTGTACGTGACAGTACGTGTAAGTGTGTGTAACCGTGTCTGTACACGGCAAGGCGTAGTTTTCCCCGGTTTCACTTGTTTGTTTCTCAACATTCTGTCTTGATTTTTTTATTTGGTCTGAGGTACTTAACACCTTATTGTTTTTACATGGCGGAGTTCGCGGTTCGCAGGGGGGCGGGGGGGGGGGGGACGCTGGAATTGCTGTCGCGCTATATTTAATAGCCGATTTCGAGAATATTTAACAAGATTGTTTAGCATCTAGATTCTGACATGATTCGCAAATAGAAATCAATTCAGTCAAGAGCGAGTCGAGAAATACGCTTATGAAAATTCAGTTTATGAGATGTATCTGTCTACCCGTGACCACGGTCGATGCAACTCGGCCGAAACGTCGGGATGAGGAGGTATTTATTTATCTCGTAATTTTAGTGCGCGATTAGTCCCGTAGTATATAAAATAATAATGTATCGCGAGTTCTACTGTTTGGAGAACTATTCGATTTATCTAATTTTAACCCATTTATTGAAGGTATTCGATCCGCTGCGAGCGAAGAACCCAGATGCCTTCAAGAAGCTGAAGTTTATAGCTGG
Source organism: Hypomecis punctinalis (assembly GCA_949316475.1). NCBI lineage: Eukaryota > Metazoa > Arthropoda > Insecta > Lepidoptera > Geometridae > Hypomecis > Hypomecis punctinalis. The sequence continues at coordinate 3,845,569 of OX438795.1, forward strand.
AGACATCATTGAAGATGGTCTCGGCATTTCGGATGCAGACAGAGAAGAACTACAGAACCACTGCAATATTATTTTCCATAGCGCAGCTTGTGTCAGGTATCTATCTATCTATCAGCTGTAGGACGTCCACTACTGGACATAGGCCTCCCACATGGATTTCCAATAAGGCCAGTCCACCTGGTCGGTGGACGTCTTACACTGCGTTTCCAGGTCCGTGATCTTACTGGTCGTGTGACAGATATATCTACTCAAATTTTCCACTATTTAAACTATTTTTATGTAATGAAGTAAGCTAACAAACCTGATAGTAATAAATTATTTTAAAAATATAACTTTTTAAAACTTTTTAAAGCTTTTGAGACCCTGGATATCATATAGCAGCAAAAAGCCAGCCAAGACAAGAAAAACGAACCCAAACACGACTGCTCTATCTTGTTCAGTACGGGAGTTCCTATGGCCACCTTCCGACTCCATCATCAGATCAGCTCCAGGGTACCATAATATTGCATTGTCTCACAATATACATATGCGTGCAAAATTTCAGCTTAATCGAAAACTGGGAAGTTGGTCAAGTTTAACTTGCAAGATTCCACCCGAACTTACATACATACATACATTGTAAGAATAAAAGCTTGTATAAAGTCAGCATTTCGTAATCAACTGCGACACTAAAGGCGTTGTTTAGTCTTCAGGTTTCTTTTACGCTATGAGAACGACAGGTTCTGCACTGACGTCCCGCATGTGTGCAATTTCCCCTCTAGCTTCTACCCGAAACAGTACAACTCCTTAAGCCGGGAATACATATGCCAGTAGCTGGCACATTTGCTTGCACACCCCCTTGCACGTGCCAGCTACTGGCATATAAGCGTACGCAGGGGGCTGTGAACTGACGTGTAAGTTACGGGCATGTCAAGAGCAGGCATGCAAGTGTGCCAGCTACTGGCAGGTGCATTCCATCCATCCATCAGCCAAAAGACGTCCACTGCTGGACATAGGCCTCCCCTATGGATCTCCAATAAGACCGGTTGATAGCGGCTTGCATCCAGCGCGATCCTGCGGCCTTAATTAGGTCATCTGTCCACCTTGTGGCTGGACGTCCTACGCTGCGCTTGCCGGTATGTGGTCTCCACTCGAGAACTTTTCGACTCCACCGGTCATCAGTCCTCCGCGCTATGTGCCCTGCCCATTGCCATTTCAATTTGCTAATCCGTTGGGCTATGTTGGTAACTTTGGTTCTTCTACGGATCTCCTCATTTCTGATTCGATCACGCAGAGAGACTCCGAGCATAGCCCTCTCCATAGCTCGTTGGGCTACTTGGAGCTTACTAATAAGGCCCATAGTGAGAGACCACGTTTCTGTGCCATAAGTCATCACTGGCAACACACACTGGTCGAAAACTTTCGACTTGAGGCACTGAGGTATGTCGGACGAGAAGACACTACGCAATTTTCCGAACGCTGCCCAGCCGAGTTGGATTCGGCGATTGGCCTCTTTGTTAAAGTCGGACCTACATAACTGGACTACTTGTCCTAGGTAGACGTACGAGTCAACGACTTCAAGAACCGAGTTTCCAACAGAAATCGGAGTGGGTAAAACATGGGAATTACACATGACTTTCGTCTTGTCCATGTTCATCTTAAGACCCACCTGTTGAGAAACCCGATTGAGGCCTTCGAGCATCGTGCTGAGCTCTTCCATTGCAGGTGCATTCCTACCTTTAAAAGGAATAACCTTTCCCACCTCTCTCTCTAAGAGTAAGTTTTACTCATTCGATTCCTGATTAAACTCTGATGGCTTCAAGAAGTTGAAGTTTATAGCCGGAGAAATCTTTAAACATGTCTTTATCCAGTAAATAAGTTCGTATAGGCTGGGTGGCTAGCCCTGGTGTCAGAGATTTTTTTAACCGCCTGAAAATCTCTGACATGGCTGCAGCCATATTAAATAACCGGGACCTACAATTTAACGTGTCATTCGAGCCACGATAGCGCTCAGTTGTAAATCCCACCCGCGGTCTCCTACCTAAAGACTGTGCCTTTGTGGATGCTTTATAAAGTAAGTTCGTATAGACCTAGTGTCAGATCGTAGCGTATTTGGGTACATATCTTTGAATTCATTGGGTAATATTCAGTAGGTACATAGGTGATATCAGAAATTACCGAAGATGTACGTAGGTATCTAGGTAATACCAGAATTTACATTTGTAAGCCAAAATGTAAAATATTACACCTATTGTTTCAGATTTGATCAGAAGCTCAAAGATGCAGTCAACATGAACACTAAAGGAACGCTTCGGATGCTCACACTGGCGGAGACCATGAAGAAATTGGAAGTGGGTAGATTATATATATATAAGTATGTATTTATAAATAAGTAAATGTAGTATATCAGTCTCTGGCAGCCATATCACAAGCTTTGCTTAGTTTGGGGTCAGAGGCCGTGTGTGATGTCCCAAAAATATTTATTTTTATTTATATCTATTTAACATACAAGCTAGCTTAGCATACGACCAACCGGGTTAGTTAGTATGCGCGCCACGAATTATTTCGTTCGTAGTGTCAGAACGTAGCGTTATGGCAGAGTATATAGGTATATCTGTCAATTTTTCACACTTCGAAATGAGTTCTTTTCGTGGCTTCTCGTGGTCGTATGCTTGACAGACAGGAAGAGTTTTGTCGACGTGTGAAAAAGTGACAGATATATAATTATTATCATCATAATTCTGTCTCGTTCTGACACATCTAAATAATTATTTCGTGGTCTGTATGCTAGCCCAGCTGATGTTACTTTGCAAAAAGCGGAGAATTTCATAGGTGTATGTATAGTCATCATTAAGAATATTTTTCACTACGTCATCAACTGCGAAATCGCGAAAACAGTCAGCTGTTCCATAGAACAAGTTCATTGACTCTTGGATCAGCTGATTTTTTGAGAACTTTACAACTCCGTCTGTCATATTATTATAATTTACCGAAATATGTGCCCTGCCCACTGGCACTTCTACTTGCTAGTAGCTGATTTTTTGCTCTCGAATTTTGGGTTGGCCCAGTAGTAAAAGTTGTTCATAATGAGCCAAAATCATCTCCTTTCGTCTTAGTACACCAGTCCTCACCCTGTATAGGCCTATGCTCTGCAGTGGGCAGAAATCAGCCGATGCTCCTAATGATGATGGTAATGATGATGCTAGTGGTAGTGACGATGATAAGTATAGTATGATGATGATGATTGTATCCTTTCAGGTGTTCGTACAGCTATCTACAGCATACTGTCGCTGTGAGCTACCGGTGCTAGAGGAGCAGCTGTACCCAGCCGTGCACAGCCCTCGGCACATCATTGATATGGTGGAATGGATGGATGATGATCTCCTAGCGCATGTGGAGCCTCAGTGAGTATCCAGCCGTCTACAGCTCATTGTCGCTTAGAGAACTAGCTGTACCCAACCGTGCTCAGTCTTCGGCACATCGTAGATATGGTCGAATGGATGGATGATGATCTCCTAGCGCATGTGGAGCCTCAGTGAGTATCCAGCCGTCTACAGCTCATTCTCGCTTAGAGGACTAGCTGTACCCAACCGTGCTCAGTCTTCGACACATCGTAGATATGGTCGAATGGATGGATGATGATCTCCTAGCGCATGTGGAGCCTCAGTGAGTATCCAGCCGTCTACAGCTCATTCTCGCTTAGAGGACTAGCTGTACCCAACCGTGCTCAGTCTTCGGCACATCGTAGATATGGTCGAATGGATGGATGATGATCTCCTAGCGCATGTGGAGCCTCAGTGAGTATCCAGCCGTCTACAGCTCATTGTCGCTTAGAGGACTAGCTGTACCCAACCGTGCTCAGTCTTCGGCACATCGTAGATATGGTCGAATGGATGGATGATGATCTCCTAGCGCATGTGGAGCCTCAGTGAGTATCCAGCCGTCTACAGCTCATTCTCGCTTAGAGGACTAGCTGTACCCAACCGTGCTCAGTCTTCGGCACATCGTAGATATGGTCGAATGGATGGATGATGATCTCCTAACGCATGTGGATCCTCAGTGAGTATCCAGCCGTCTACAGCTCATTGTCGCTTAGAGGACTAGCTGTACCCAACCGTGCTCAGCCCTCGGCACATCATTGATATGGTGGAATGGATGGATGATGATCTCCTAGCGCATGTGGAGCCTCAGTGAGTATCCAGCCGTCTACAGCTCATTCTCGCTTAGAGGACTAGCTGTACCCAACCGTGCTCAGTCTTCGACACATCGTAGATATGGTCGAATGGATGGATGATGATCTCCTAGCGCATGTGGAGCCTCAGTGAGTATCCAGCCGTCTACAGCTCATTCTCGCTTAGAGGACTAGCTGTACCCAACCGTGCTCAGTCTTCGGCACATCGTAGATATGGTCGAATGGATGGATGATGATCTCCTAGCGCATGTGGAGCCTCAGTGAGTATCCAGCCGTCTACAGCTCATTGTCGCTTAGAGGACTAGCTGTACCCAACCGTGCTCAGTCTTCGGCACATCGTAGATATGGTCGAATGGATGGATGATGATCTCCTAGCGCATGTGGAGCCTCAGTGAGTATCCAGCCGTCTACAGCTCATTCTCGCTTAGAGGACTAGCTGTACCCAACCGTGCTCAGTCTTCGGCACATCGTAGATATGGTCGAATGGATGGATGATGATCTCCTAACGCATGTGGATCCTCAGTGAGTATCCAGCCGTCTACAGCTCATTGTCGCTTAGAGGACTAGCTGTACCCAACCGTGCTCAGCCCTCGGCACATCATTGATATGGTGGAATGGATGGATGATGATCTCCTAGCGCATGTGGAGCCTCAGTGAGTATCCAGCCGTCTACAGCTCATTCTCGCTTAGAGGACTAGCTGTACCCAACCGTGCTCAGTCTTCGACACATCGTAGATATGGTCGAATGGATGGATGATGATCTCCTAGCGCATGTGGAGCCTCAGTGAGTATCCAGCCGTCTACAGCTCATTCTCGCTTAGAGGACTAGCTGTACCCAACCGTGCTCAGTCTTCGACACATCGTAGATATGGTCGAATGGATGGATGATGATCTCCTAGCGCATGTGGAGCCTCAGTGAGTATCCAGCCGTCTACAGCTCATTCTCGCTTAGAGGACTAGCTGTACCCAACCGTGCTCAGTCTTCGGCACATCGTAGATATGGTCGAATGGATGGATGATGATCTCCTAGCGCATGTGGAGCCTCAGTGAGTATCCAGCCGTCTACAGCTCATTGTCGCTTAGAGGACTAGCTGTACCCAACCGTGCTCAGTCTTCGGCACATCGTAGATATGGTCGAATGGATGGATGATGATCTCCTAACGCATGTGGATTCTCAGTGAGTATCCAGCCGTCTACAGCTCATTGTCGCTTAGAGGACTAGCTGTACCCAACCGTGCTCAGCCCTCGGCACATCATTGATATGGTGGAATGGATGGATAATGATCTCTTAGCGCATGTCGAGCCTCAGTGAGTATCCAGCCGTCTACAGCTCATTGTCGCTTAGAGAACTAGCTGTACCCAACCGTGCTCAGTCTTCGGCACATCGTAGATATGGTGGAATGGATGGATGATGATCTCCTAGCGCATGTGGAGCCTCAGTGAGTATCCAGCCGTCTACAGCTCATTCTCGCTTAGAGGACTAGCTGTACCCAACCGTGCTCAGTCTTCGGCACATCGTAGATATGGTCGAATGGATGGATGATGATCTCCTAGCGCATGTGGAGCCTCAGTGAGTATCCAGCCGTCTACAGCTCATTCTCGCTTAGAGGACTAGCTGTACCCAACCGTGCTCAGTCTTCGACACATCGTAGATATGGTCGAATGGATGGATGATGATCTCCTAGCGCATGTGGAGCCTCAGTGAGTATCCAGCCGTCTACAGCTCATTCTCGCTTAGAGGACTAGCTGTACCCAACCGTGCTCAGTCTTCGGCACATCGTAGATATGGTCGAATGGATGGATGATGATCTCCTAGCGCATGTGGAGCCTCAGTGAGTATCCAGCCGTCTACAGCTCATTGTCGCTTAGAGGACTAGCTGTACCCAACCGTGCTCAGTCTTCGGCACATCGTAGATATGGTCGAATTGATGGATGATGATCTCCTAGCGCATGTGGAGCCTCAGTGAGTATCCAGCCGTCTACAGCTCATTCTCGCTTAGAGGACTAGCTGTACCCAACCGTGCTCAGTCTTCGGCACATCGTAGATATGGTCGAATGGATGGATGATGATCTCCTAACGCATGTGGATCCTCAGTGAGTATCCAGCCGTCTACAGCTCATTGTCGCTTAGAGGACTAGCTGTACCCAACCGTGCTCAGCCCTCGGCACATCATTGATATGGTGGAATGGATGGATGATGATCTCCTAGCGCATGTGGAGCCTCAGTGAGTATCCAGCCGTCTACAGCTCATTCTCGCTTAGAGGACTAGCTGTACCCAACCGTGCTCAGTCTTCGACACATCGTAGATATGGTCGAATGGATGGATGATGATCTCCTAGCGCATGTGGAGCCTCAGTGAGTATCCAGCCGTCTACAGCTCATTCTCGCTTAGAGGACTAGCTGTACCCAACCGTGCTCAGTCTTCGGCACATCGTAGATATGGTCGAATGGATGGATGATGATCTCCTAGCGCATGTGGAGCCTCAGTGAGTATCCAGCCGTCTACAGCTCATTGTCGCTTAGAGGACTAGCTGTACCCAACCGTGCTCAGTCTTCGGCACATCGTAGATATGGTCGAATGGATGGATGATGATCTCCTAACGCATGTGGATCCTCAGTGAGTATCCAGCCGTCTACAGCTCATTGTCGCTTAGAGGACTAGCTGTACCCAACCGTGCTCAGCCCTCGGCACATCATTGATATGGTGGAATGGATGGATAATGATCTCTTAGCGCATGTCGAGCCTCAGTGAGTATCCAGCCGTCTACAGCTCATTGTCGCTTAGAGAACTAGCTGTACCCAACCGTGCTCAGTCTTCGGCACATCGTAGATATGGTGGAATGGATGGATGATGATCTCCTAGCGCATGTGGAGCCTCAGTGAGTATCCAGCCGTCTACAGCTCATTCTCGCTTAGAGGACTAGCTGTACCCAACCGTGCTCAGTCTTCGGCACATCGTAGATATGGTCGAATGGATGGATGATGATCTCCTAGCGCATGTGGAGCCTCAGTGAGTATCCAGCCGTCTACAGCTCATTCTCGCTTAGAGGACTAGCTGTACCCAACCGTGCTCAGTCTTCGACACATCGTAGATATGGTCGAATGGATGGATGATGATCTCCTAGCGCATGTGGAGCCTCAGTGAGTATCCAGCCGTCTACAGCTCATTCTCGCTTAGAGGACTAGCTGTACCCAACCGTGCTCAGTCTTCGGCACATCGTAGATATGGTCGAATGGATGGATGATGATCTCCTAGCGCATGTGGAGCCTCAGTGAGTATCCAGCCGTCTACAGCTCATTGTCGCTTAGAGGACTAGCTGTACCCAACCGTGCTCAGTCTTCGGCACATCGTAGATATGGTCGAATGGATGGATGATGATCTCCTAGCGCATGTGGAGCCTCAGTGAGTATCCAGCCGTCTACAGCTCATTCTCGCTTAGAGGACTAGCTGTACCCAACCGTGCTCAGTCTTCGGCACATCGTAGATATGGTCGAATGGATGGATGATGATCTCCTAACGCATGTGGATCCTCAGTGAGTATCCAGCCGTCTACAGCTCATTGTCGCTTAGAGGACTAGCTGTACCCAACCGTGCTCAGCCCTCGGCACATCATTGATATGGTGGAATGGATGGATGATGATCTCCTAGCGCATGTGGAGCCTCAGTGAGTATCCAGCCGTCTACAGCTCATTCTCGCTTAGAGGACTAGCTGTACCCAACCGTGCTCAGTCTTCGACACATCGTAGATATGGTCGAATGGATGGATGATGATCTCCTAGCGCATGTGGAGCCTCAGTGAGTATCCAGCCGTCTACAGCTCATTCTCGCTTAGAGGACTAGCTGTACCCAACCGTGCTCAGTCTTCGGCACATCGTAGATATGGTCGAATGGATGGATGATGATCTCCTAGCGCATGTGGAGCCTCAGTGAGTATCCAGCCGTCTACAGCTCATTGTCGCTTAGAGGACTAGCTGTACCCAACCGTGCTCAGTCTTCGGCACATCGTAGATATGGTCGAATGGATGGATGATGATCTCCTAACGCATGTGGATCCTCAGTGAGTATCCAGCCGTCTACAGCTCATTGTCGCTTAGAGGACTAGCTGTACCCAACCGTGCTCAGTCTTCGGCACATCGTAGATATGGTCGAATGGATGGATGATGATCTCCTAACGCATGTGGATCCTCAGTGAGTATCCAGCCGTCTACAGCTCATTCTCGCTTAGAGAACTAGCTGTACCCAACCGTGCTCAGTCTTCGGCACATCGTAGATATGGTGGAATGGATGGATGATGATCTCCTAGTGCATGTGGAGCCTCAGTGAGTATCCAGCCGTCTACAGCTCATTCTCGCTTAGAGGACTAGCTGTACCCAACCGTGCTCAGTCCTCGGCACATAGTAGATAAGGTGGAATGGATGGATGGTGATCTGCTAGCACATGTGGAACCTCAGTTAGTATTGAGCTGTCTATAGCTCATTGTCGCTTAGAGAACCAGCTGTACCCAACCGTGCACAGCCCTCGGCGGATCAAAAATATGGTGAAATGGATGGATGATGATCTAAATGAATCTATGACTATAGCTTTAATGATACTAAAATGTGCTGTGTTTTTTTTCCAGTATTATAAAATCGGAGCCAAATACCTACTCGTACACCAAAGCGATCACAGAAGACCTTGTGGCTGAATACAGTGACAAGTTCCCCATCGCGATCGCGAGGCCTTCTATAGGTGAGCACAGAGGCAGAGCTAGGACGGGGGTATGGGGGCCAATGCCCCCATGCCCCCGTGACAATTCAGTAGACTGTTGAATACGGGTAAAAATTTGCTATCAAACTTACAAAGCCTTCTATACGTAAGCACAGGGACGGAACTAAAACGAGGGTACGGGGACCACCGTTTTCTTCCGGGGCAATTCTGTACAAAAGATTTTAAGGAAAACCTAAATTGGATCACTGGTTATTTCCTCGCTCTATAATCAAGACATAAGGGAGAGGCCGTAGATTTTGCCACAAATAGCGAAAAGATTGCGCATAATTCTTCGCTATCCTGTCGCGAACAATGGCGAACAATAATGATGAATAATTGTTAGGATGGTGATACACATAATATGACATTATCTGCAAATGATTACCTCTGAGGTTCGTGTCCCGTGACTACTCACTAAGTGATCCTAGAGGGTTAGTTGCATAGTTTGAAATGCTCAGAATATTATCTTCTAATGATATTTCTGGCTGTGCTTGAGTCTCTTCAACGATGCCGTATTGACTATCGGTACATTGAAGTGCTGAAGTGTTTGTATAATAACGCCACTATGTCGGTTCGAGTACAGGAAGATAGCTCCAAAGGGATCCCTTTGAAGAGAGGCGTAAGACAGGGAGACGTAATATCTCCGAAACTGTTTACTACTGCTCTGGAGAACGCCTTTAAGCTCCTGGAATGGAAAGGACTCGGCATCAACATCAATGGCGAATACATCACTCACCTTCGATTTGCCGACGATATCGTGGTCATGGCAAAGTCGATGGAAGAACTCAGCACGATGCTCGAAGGCCTTAATCAAGTCTCTCAACAGGTGGGTCTTAAAATGAACATGGATAAGACAAAGGTCATGTGTAATTCTCATGTTGTACCCACCCCTATTTCAGTTGGGAACTCGGTTCTTGAAGTCGTTGACTCGTACGTCTACCTGGGACAAGTAGTCCAGTTAGGTAGGTCCGACTTCAAGAAAGAGGCCAATCGCCGAATCCAACTCGGTTGGGCAGCGTTTGGAAAATTGCGTAACGTCTTCTCGTCCGACATACCTCAGTGCCTCAAGTCGAAAGTTTTCGACCAGTGTGTGTTGCCAGTGATGACTTATGGCACAGAAACGTGGTCTCTCACTATGGGCCTTATTAGTAAGCTCCAAGTAGCCCAAAGAGCCATGGAGAGGGCTATGCTCGGAGTTTCTCTGCGAGATCGAATCAGGAATGAGGAGATCCGTAGAAGAACCAAGGTTACCGACATAGCCCAGCGAATCGGCAAGTTGAAGTGGCAATGGGCAGGGCACATAGCGCGGAGAACTGATGACCGATGGGGTCGAAAAGTTCTTGAGTGGAGACCACGTACCGGCAAGCGCAGCGTAGGACGTCCACCCACAAGGTGGACGGATGACCTTATTAGGACCGCAGGATCGCGCTGGATGCAAACCGCTATCAACCGGTCTTATTGGAAATCATTAGGGGAGGCCTATGTCCAGCAGTGGACGTTCTATGGCTGATATGATGATGATGATGATGATGATGAATGATATTTCATAATTAATTACTTTGACCGGCACTTTCAGGTTTAGCTCATAATGAATGATGTCCTTTATTCTTTCGAAATCTACTGTTTGGACGACTACTAGTTAGTTAATATTATAATTTTTAGTCTCGCGAAGATATATGGTAATTTAAATTAATGTTACACGTAGGCACTAATTATTAAAAGTTACAAAAACGAACATTATACCTACCTATTTTGTTTTTTTTTTCAGTACAGACTTTTGATCTCATTCAAGTTTTGCAATACATGTCAACAGTAAAAAACAACTGCACCTAGTGTGTACTCTGTATTATTTGTGGTGAAGAATAGTTGATAGCGAAGAAATAGCGAACGACCTGTTTTCATAGCGAAGGTGATAGCGAAAATCGATCATAACTCAATAAATAAGACATATTATCATGCCACCTTAACGTTAGAAGATCACGTACAACTTACTTAATCGTGCACAAAAACAATGATAGATTCCAAATAAAAACTTTTCATTTAATCTCAAAAAATTCACTTCGTAAAACACGTGACACTTTCTACTTCGCACGGGTTACGACAGCGAACTGACAAAACTGTGGCCACTACGAGCTTAATGATTAAAGAGTACATTACTTAGGTGTTGTCGCGACTTAATTTAAATCTCACTGTGCTTCTAGAATAAAAAAACGAGAAGATAATGGTTGCGAAATAAAAATATCGTAAATAATCAGTTTTCGAAAGTTTTTAATTAATCTGCGTTTTATTATGATTTTTTCTTAAACAACACGTAAAGATATTAAAACCGTGAATAATTGACTATAATTTTATAACGTCAAAGCAAACGGATTATTAAAAAGTGTTATAGTTTTTATTTTATCGATGTGCAAAGTTCACTCCCACCGAAGCGGATTTGCGTTTTTTTATGAAAATTTAGTCATTTTTCGCAGATAAACATCCTATAACTTTCACAATTTATAAATTTATTCCATTATTTTTACTGGCCCCTATTAACCGATCCTTACGACACACGATGATGACATTTAGAAATAAATTAAAAGTAATTTACTATAAGAAAAAAGAGGCGGAGAGTTAGGGGACCTAAAAAGTGGCAAAATCTACGGCCTGACCCATAAGCGTCTACAAACAGGTAATATTGCATCTTATCTCTCGCTTGAAACAATAGAAAGTAAGGCAAAAATATATTTTTTTTATTGAAAAGTATGCTAGGTATAGACCGTTTCGTCACAGCCCAGCATCGTCGCGTCGTCAGTCGCATGCCACGTAGCGTTTCGCCACCGGAATAATATTCTCGACTACTATTTTTAACATACGTTGTAGTGGACATAGTAAAGCGTATCGTGTGCTTTTACGTGCCTGATTTACGTTCTCCAGCATGTTCATGGTTTAATACGTTGTAGTAGGACGTTATAATAGATGTTGAATAGTTCTTCACTGATGGGAGTGTGAGTTTTGTCGTAAACATGATGCGCTCTTCGGCGAGCGCGTAAGAATGTAATTTGTATGAACTTGCACTGGCACAAAGTGTTTCAAAAACGCGCCGCTAGTGGCGCTATACATTTCTTCACACAAATTACATGCTTACGTGCTCGCCGAATAGCGCGTCATGTTTACGACAAAACTCACACTCAGCATAACGTACTACTCTTTTATTTTTGAAGAAGTGTACATTGCGCAAGATTGCACCCTTAGATTGAGCACTTAGTCCGTTCCATCAGTGAAGAACTATTCATCATGCTGCAAACGTCTCTAGAGTATGTAACATTGTGTATGCAGTCGACGTCTGGCAGAATTAAATTTATAGATCATCCATTGTCTGCACAATGAATGAAATATTTAAATGGTTTTAACTACGTCACTTATACGTACGTACTGTATTGCTGAACATAGACATACCCTCGAAGTCTTTCCATCCATCCATCCATTAGCTATACCTATATTAGCTATAGGACGGCCCATAGGACGTCTACTGCTGGACTTAGATCCCCTATGGATCTCCAATAAGATCGGTTGGAAGCGGCTTGCATCCAGCGCGACCTGCGGTCATGAGGAACGTGCTACGCTGCGCTTGCTCTTATTTTGGTCGCAGCTCGAAGGGCGATTGGTTGTATGCAATTTGCTGGAATTAGACTCTTGCGAAATTTTAGGTAGGTACCTACCTATAAAATAATAAATAAAATAAAATAAAAAAAAATAAAAAAAATAAAAAAGCCTTTATTTGACCCTGCTACATTGCTTCTTAAAAATAAGTATTTAAGTTAACAACACTATTTTGGTTTTGGTTGATAGCAAGGTCCCCAGATTGGGTAAAGGCCTCCTCCAACGACATCCACTTCTCTCTATCCTTGGCTGTTTCCCACCACTTTGGACCAGCGACTTTTTTAATTTCATCCTCCCAGCGTGATGAGGGCCTTCCTCTCTTTCTTTTTCCCTGGGGGCCTCTCCATATGGTGGTGCTGTAAGTCCATCTTTTGTCACTAAGCCTCGCTATGTGACCAGCCCATTTCCACTTTAGCTTTTGTGCGTAGTTTAAGGCATTAGTGGCTTTTGTTCTTTCTCTTATCTTTACGTGTCTAATCTTGTCTAGTTTTTTTATTTTTAGCATGCTTCTCTCAATTCCGCGCTAACAGGATGTTATTTTTTGCTTAACTTTTGACGTAAATTTCCATGTTTGACATCCATATGTCAAGCATGGTAAGAGGTTAGAGTTCAATGTCTTAGTTTTCAGTTTTATTGGCATGTTACTTTTGAAAATTTCTTTCAGACTCCAGAATTTATTCCATGTTCGCTGTACTCTTCTTTCAATCTCTAGTTCATTGTTTTCTTTTTCAAAACTGATTGTTTTTCCTAGGTAAATATATTTGTCTGTATAATCTAGTGGGTGTCCATTGACTCTTATCTGTTTTTTGAGGCTATTAGTCATTATCATGGTCTTAGTGAGATTGATTTCAAGTCCTACGTCTGCGCTAGCTGATTGTAAGTCATTGATCATGAGCTGTAGTTCTGAGAAAGTCTCGGATAAAATTACTATATCATCAGCGAAACGCAGATGACTCAGATAGGTTCTTTGTATGTAGATACCTCGTTTGCTCCAGTTCAGTTTGTTGATGATGCTTTCGAGTATGGCTATAAATATTTTTGGTGACAAGGGGTCGCCCTGTCTTACACCTCTGTTTATTTCAAAGCTTGGGCCCAGTTTGTCTAGCTTTATTCTGCCCTTGTTGTTGTTATATATATTTCGGATCACTTTTATATACACTTCACTTACTTCCTGTTCTTTCAAGCTTTGCCAAACTTTATCGTGAGCAACCGTATCGAAGGCCTTTTGGTAGTCAATAAATCCGAGATAGAGTGGTCTCTGTTGTTCCCGATATTTCTCTATAATTAATTCTAAGGTGTGTATATGGTCTAACGTAGAGAAACCTTTTCGGAAACCGGCCTGCTCTACCGGCTGTCTTGCTTCGATTACGGGGCTGATTCTCGAGTTTATAATCGCCGAGAAAAGTTTATACAGAGTTGGTAGTAGGCTTATCGGTCTATAGTTACCTATATCTTTTGGGTCTCCCTTCTTATATATTAAAATAATGTTGGATTCGGACCATTGTGTAGGCGTTTCAGAGCTTTGTAATATCAGACTGAATAGTTCAGCGAGCGGTGTTGCTAATAGATGATAAGCTGTTTTCAAAGCTTCGTTTGTAATGTTGTCTGATCCAGGGGATTTTTCTAGTTTGAGCCTTTTTATTGCATCTATGATTTCAATTTCGTTAATTGTTTCTATGTTCTCTTCGTTAACTTGTTCAATGAGGCTTTCCTTCTTGTTTGTAGTTCTAATAGTGTTTTTATTTTTTAGTGTAGTTAGTTGATTTTTATTGCTATATAGGTTTTTGTAAAAATTTGTTGCTGTGTTGATGATGTCTTTTCGATTGTTTAGGTCTTTGCCAAACTCTTTTAGACCTTCTATCCAGGTTTTGCTTGTCCTGAGTTCTTTGTAGGCCTTTTTTGTGCTGCCTGTGATGTTTAGATGTTTTTCTAATGTACTTTGTCTATATGTTGAATAGTCCTTTCTTATATATTTATTAACTAGCTTGTAGAGTGCGGAGAGTTCATTTTTCATGGATCTCGATTTGTTTTTAGTTTTTTGAAGTTCCTTCCTTCTTTGTAGAAGAGATGAAGTGCGTTCCGATAGTATTTTGTGTCGTCTGTGTTCCTTCCCCATTGTTTGGACTGATTTTAAACTCGTGGTGATTGCATTTGTGATGTTATCGTAATGGGTTTGTACTGAGGTGTTTCCGTGTTCATCACATTGCCTAAATACCATTCCTGACAAGGTTTCTCTGTAATTAGCTATTTCTACTTCAGATTTCAGTTGGTTTGCATGTCTAGTACTGTAATTTACTCTACTTTTCTTTAGTTTAGCTAGTTTTAATTTTGATCGGATTAACCTATGGTCTGAAGGGTAGTTTAAGTTCATAGTACCCATATCTTGGAATAGTCTCGGTTGGTTAGATAATATATAATCTATTTCATTTTTGGTTTTTCCATCCGGAGACCGCCATGTCCATCTTCTGCTTAATTTCTTTTTAAAACATGTGTTTATTATAGTTAGTTTGTGCTCCAATGCGAATTCCACTAGCCGCTGTCCTCTTTCGTTTCTCTTCCCGCTCCCAAATCGCTTTGTTACTATATGTTCTTCTTTCTTAGGAAGCCCGATCTTCGCATTGAAGTCTCCCATAAGTATGACATTATTGTGCGTAGTGTCCAGAGCTTTGTCAATCGTTTTGTAGAATTCTTCTAATTCTTCTTCACTAGCAGATTCTGTTGGTGCATACACCTGTATGATGGAGATTAAGAAGCCTTGGATGTTCATGTTTAGTACAGCGATTCTTTCCGTCAAGCCCGTAAAGCTCTCTATATTGCTTTTGTGTGCTTTGTTTACTATAAAGCCTACTCCATACAGGCCTGGTGTGTGACCCACGTAACAAAATATAAAGTTTTTATGCTCTTGTATGTTGGTACCTAGCCTTCTTGTTTCTGATATTCCTATAACGTCGTATTTTGTTTCTTGTATTGCTTCCTCTAATTCTAATAGGCGTTCGTATGACGATAGGGATCTAGTATTGTAAGTTGCTATGTGTAGATATTGTGGTTTTTCTTTGTTTCTGTTCTTGACCTTGGTGGTATCTATTTTTGGAGGGTTATGGTCGTACTCTTCCACGGTGACCGGCCGGATTGGAAGATTATTTTTTTTGTTTCTTGTTTTTAAATGTGTGTTTGTTTTTTCTGTGTCGGAGGGGGAGGTGCTTAATTGCTATGCTTGATGGTTTTGATTATTGTTCTTATTTGCTGTATTTTTCACTACGTAGTTAAGTATTCCTTTTTTAAGGACTCCTTCAGAGAAGCTGCTAGACCTCCTGACCGATGTGACATTTTGTTGTGTTTTGTTCTTCTTATTTATCTGCGTATTTTTCTCTGCATTGGTTTCAGTGGCATTCTCGGGTGACGTAGGCAGCTTCCTTTTAGTGTTATTTTTTGAAATTATCAGTTTATCATATATAATTTTAGCTAAGTTTCCTTTTTCTCTTTCCTGTTGTAATTGTTCTTGTAACTCCCTTCTCTTCTCTAGTACATATTTTGGATAGTCTTCTTTAATGTAATAATGTATATCTTTTAGTGCTCTTTTGTGTTTTAAAATTTTTATTTTTGTGCCTAGAGTTGTGAAGGTCACTACTATCGGGCGTATTTTTTCGCCTTTTTTCCCTATTCTTTTTATTTCCTGGATGTCGTTGTGGCTTATTTTTAGAGAAAGATATTGTTCCGTCCATATAATGAAGTTTCTTTCTAGATTATCATATGATTTTTCATTTTCTTCTAAGCCGAAAAATACCAAATTATTTTTCCTTGCCTGTCTTTCAATAGCGTTTATTCTTTTCTCCTGATTTTCTACTATTTCTTTCAAATTTTCGTGATTTTTTTCCAATGCAAAAAATTTTTCTTCGAACATCCTGCTTATATTCTGTGTAACTTTCTCAGTAACATTATTTCCCATTTCACGGATTTCTTGTCTTTGATTATCCAAATACCTACCTATGTTATTATAATTATGTAGTAGGTATGTAGGTATTTTTTTCCATATCTTGAAGTTATGTTTTGGTTTTGTGTGGTACCTAATTATTTTGTCCCTAGCACGGTAATGTCACCTATGCAGTATACCGTCTTCTTAGAAACGGTCGGAACGCAAAGCATACTTACGCACCTGAGTTCAGTACACAACAGTCGCAGGGGCGCGCCGCAGCCACGAACGAACTTGTGGGTTTGTAATCAGTAAGCGTGCGATTTACCTACCTGGCGGGCACTCGGGCAGCCCTAGCCCGTGTTACGTAACGCGTAGCCATTTGAGCTGTAGGTATTTATTTCAAGGACACGGCCGAGTCGCAATACATAGATACCATTACCGTGTCCCTAGTAAATATTTATGTAGGGATAGGTATATTTCTTTGTAAAATATTTTATAGGGACTTTCAAAGGTACAATATTAATTATTGTGCCTCTAGGTACATACTATAATATTATGTATCGTAAATACTTGGTTCGTTTCAGTGACTGCTGCGTGGAAGGAGCCCATTCCTGGATGGGTGGACAACCTGAATGGACCCACTGGACTCATCATTGGCAGCGGGAAAGGTAACTACTCAGAATTCTAGTGCGCCTGATGATTATGGAGTTGATGCCTTCTACCCGGACCATCTCTACAATCTTTGGACTAGTTTAGACTAACGTTTCTTAACCTGAGGTCCGCGGACCCCAAGGGGTCCGCAAGTATGTGTATGGGGGTCCGCCGTCTTATCTATGAACATTTTTTTTCATGCGATCCAAACAAGATTTGCGAGTAGGAATGAAATCGGTCAAGCAGGAGCGAGTAGAGATATAGGTATATAGCTTATGAAGATTCAGTTAAACCTTAGATTATAGAGGGAATAGATACGAAGTAAATTCTTATGTCCTCCCGCAAAGATTCAGACCTTATAGTGGTCGGCTAATTTGAGGTCCTGTAGGAACGAAGGGCGTGGATTATATTCTGATTTTTGCCCTTCAACTCTCATTACATCACCTCATTGCTTTAATTTTATTGTTTGCTTCCCTATGTCTTAAGATTATGGCATTAAAAATATGTAATCAAATTCTTCGCCTCCCGCCATCCACTATACCCCAAAAGGCTTTTGACAGTTGTAGCCGTCATTATTCTGAGACCATCCAACCAATAAGAAATTATCTTCATATTTATGTTTTGGCTATAGCAAAGCTGATTGTGATTTCTACAAATATTGTATTAAACGTGTAAATAAATAGAATTTATAACATTATAAGGGCACAAACAATAAAAAACAACCATGGTTACCTGCTGTGTTTGGGGCTGCGAATCGTGTTCTAAGAACAAAAGCGAATGTGTATAATTTTTAGGTTAGTCGTAGTTTTTGTATTTTCACGTCTATGTTTTTGAAATATGAATAAGTGTTCAATGCAGGAACTATAAATGACGTTTAAAACTATCTATTTTAATTCACAACACAGCATAAAACGATAATTTTGAGAAAAGCAAATATATTGAATGTTTACATTACTTCAAATAGTGATGGACAAAGTTATGATTTTATTGCATTGCAATATGTTATTCGATACTTCTTTCGGTGCATAATCGGTAAAAGTCATAATAAATCTATGGTTGTATAGTACTCGTTTTTGCCAAACTTCCTTTTAACCCGACTACCAATTAATGACTACCTATGTTTTTAAGTAGAATCTTGGTTAACTATTAGGTTTGTAAAAGACAACATTCATATTGGGCTAATCCTGATAATTCCGACCAAATAGTATTAATGCATATAATTCTCAACATGTTATACCATGGGACCAACCCTCTATGATCACTCCCTGCGTAGTTATCGAATTTTGAAATTAATTATTTTCATATATTAACAAAAATATTCACCAATTTACCTGCTTATTTCTAATAAGTTATTAGAACCGTTCATTGCATATTCAGGCTACCAGTAGTATTAGACGCTTTTTACTGTAGTTAATATGTGTTGGCTTGTCATTTATTTATTTTATTAACATGGTTTTATTAGTTTAACCTGTATGTTTGCTTGCTTGTAACCAACCCCTTTGAGCTCGATTTTGACCTACTTTGAGTGATAACATTTTCTTTAAATTTCCACACCTATCAAAGATGGATGACAATACATTTACTAAAAAAATAGAACAAAATCTATAATTGAAAAATAAATATGGTAAAAAAAAACCTAAAAAACACTCTTTTATTTTACTCTTTTTATTTGATATGCCAAGAAAGCGTGTTTTTTAGTATTTTCTAAACTACCTAATATTGATTTTGGATCTCAGAAACGGCTTCAGTGATTTTGATGATTGTCATTCAAATAAATGTTTTTAAGTTCAATAGAGAACACAAAAGGGTCTACTATCAAATATATCAAAATATTCGTTCGCTGGCCTAAGTGTATGTTGATACATTAAACAGTGTCTCAGTTTCATTCATAGCTGATTGATAAAATCTTTTTTTTTAAATAATTGTTTTCAAAACTCGGTAACTAACTACTGCACAGGAGGTGATTCTAAGGGGTTGGTCATGTGGGGTAAAATGTACAGGATAATATTATGTATCTACGAATATTATTGCCTAAATAATTGTTTTGGTCGGCACTCTTTCAGATATAGCCCAAAATGAATGATGTCTTTTAAACAGGGTTATTTCTAATCAATTAGCATTGTTTTAGGGGCTTGTTCTGTATATCAAAACTAACAACTTTTGTTCTACGACTTTTTGAGTGGTTAACAAAGTGCGAAGTAATGAGGAAAGTTATACATATTTATGATAGTAAATTTAAAACGTGTCGTGTCAATCATGAAGGCGCCATCGTAATTATAATAGCTAATTAGCATATTTCTGTTTCTTTTTCACTTTAGGCATTCGATAGAGAGAACACTTTTTAAGTTTGCTATTAAATTTACGATAGCGCCTTCATAATT
Source organism: Hypomecis punctinalis (assembly GCA_949316475.1). Lineage (NCBI taxonomy): Eukaryota > Metazoa > Arthropoda > Insecta > Lepidoptera > Geometridae > Hypomecis > Hypomecis punctinalis. The sequence continues at coordinate 3,865,075 of OX438795.1, forward strand.
GGGCCTAGTAAAGCTTAAAAACTACGCTTTATAAGTTTAGTACATCGGCAGTCACACAGAAGAGAGAAGGTCTCTTTTCTGTGGGCAGTCAGGTATTTCTGGGAAAAATCGATATTTTTATCGATTCGAGTTTCGAATCGATTTTCGAAGTATTGATTTAGCGCAACGCTTCAAGGGGGCGGGGCAAAATCGACGCCATGTTTCCGAGATATGGTATGACGTAGCTATGATACGTTATTTTCGTGCTAGGGCGCCCCTATGAGTTAAACAGATGCGTCTACTGGTCAGAGCTATCAACTATCTACTAGTATTATGGGGGTCCTTAAAATTGTGTTTAATTTTTAGGGGTCCGCTGACTGAAAAATGTTAAGACACGGTAACCAAGCCAAAAGTACCAAAGAGTCTTATAAATAGCCATGTCCGTCGTCTAGACTATTTTGGTACAATACCTAAAATAATTTATTGATCGAGCGAACGAAGTGAAACAGATCTTTGATGGAGCTAACGAAGTGTGAGAGATATTCGTTTTAGACAAGGCGTTTTTGCTTTCGTCTGTCTACATGTCGGTTTTTGTCTGCATGTCCCATTTTTCAACGAATCCCGACAAAACTTGGTACACATCAGGTTCTATACTATGTAGCTACTGTACTGTACCAGCCTTTTTAATAGTCCACTGTTGGACGTAGGCCTACCCACGAAGGGTGATTGGGTCATATCCATCACGCTGACCGGGACCCAGTGCCGGTTGGTAGATTCACTTACGCCATCGAATTTCTTCCACGGACATGCAGGTTGCCTCACGATGTTATCCTTCACCGAAAAACCAGTGGTGTGAAATTCCGTACATAAATTCCAAGGAATTTATTGGTACGGGACCGGGATTTGAACCCACGACCACTCGATTGTAAGATGGGTGTCATTACCACTAGACCATCACGGCTACTATACTAGGCTACTATGTAAGTACATTAATAGATTTTTTATCGTGTCGATTTGCGATTGGATTGCATTCCCTCAAATTTCGATTTCGATAATAATTAGCAAGATCATATTTTAATATTGTATCTAAATCCTAACAAATTTTGCGAGTATTTATGAACTAAATTGTTCAAGATCGAGTCGAAATAAAGACTTATGAAGAGATGTGTCGCGAGCGATCTCCCTACTTTTCGGAGAACTAAGTAGGTCATGGATGGTTCACTACTTACATAGATACTCATCATACAAATAGGTAGGTACTACCTGTGAAGCCTGGTGATCTAGTAGTAATAACATCTGCCTTACATTTGTAAGGTCGTGGGTTCAAATCCCGGTCCCGTACGAATGAGTTCTTTTGACAATGAGAATTTATGAACGGAATTAACGGCTGTGATGTTAGCTACAAGCTACGCAAAATCCAATCCTGTCTGAAGGTCACATAATATCTGCGAGAGGATTGGGTTTTGCGCTGCTTGTAGTGAATTTCACATCTCGAGAAGTTTCAATATTTCAACATGACACCAAACCTACCTAATACCTATCGTGTACATTTTTCAGGCGTGATTCGTACAATGCACTGTGAGCCTTCGTACAGAGCTGACGCTATTTCTGTTGATGTAGTTGCCAATGGATGCATACTTATAGCGTATGCCACCGCTCTGGACAAGTAAGTCTAATAAAAGTATTAAATTACTCAAGAAACTATATAAAAAATATATTTTCTAAAATGATTGCTGTGATCCTCCTTGTAGCGCTATCTATCGTTGAGTAGTTGCAACAACTTGTAACTGTAAGTGGCACCTCTACACTTTTCTTTGTGAACTAATCTTTTTACTGCCATCTAGAAACTTTTTAAATACTCTTTGATTGTAAATTATTGTAATTAGTTCCACTACTCGACGCTAGATGACTTTTTTTTTTTTTTACTTCTTTTGGCTTGATCTATTCATACATCATGATTCATGTAGCAGTATCAAAAATTAGTTATTTTTCCAACTAAGATCATTGGTACGAAATTTTTTTTTACTGTTCTAACAACTTTCACCAGTAGTGGTAAGAAGAGTAATTCGTTTACCGTTCTTACTACTGGTAGTAAGAATGGTAGTAACACTGGGAACAAACCGATATTTTTAACTAATTTTTTACTCTTAATGTAACTCAATAAACTTTTATGTTTCAGACCGAAGGAAACTCAAGTATTCAATGTTACACTCTCCGGGGTTGTCAAAATAACTTGGAAAGAAGTTATTGATCTAGGTAAGTGGTATAGTTCTGGAGCCACCATTATTTATTATCATTATTCAATTATCGCAAATTAATTAATTTATTTCAGGAGAAAAATGGGTAAACGAATATCCCTACACCATCGCTCTGTGGTATGCTGGAGGGACAATAAAATCGTATTGGATAACGCATCAAGTATGCGTTATATTATTCCACATTCTCCCGGCTTATTTAGTAGATGCCCTGCTGTTTCTACTAGGAAAGAAAACATTGTAAGTGCAAATGTATTGCTAATTATAGATAATAAATCTATGATATCGTAAATTTTATGAAATAGGTATAGGAAATTCAAAATATTCAAATTATCGTGCAATTTAAAATTGTAATGTTGGCAGTTTGCAAATAACTACTCATGGATGTATTACATATTACTATTAAATAAAAACAGATTATAAATTGAAGACCGAATGTTATAAACCCATTATAAACCCCTCTCATTGCAAGGCTTTAGGATAATGGTTTTTACGTCAACTATGATGTTAAAATTAAATAAAATCATATTTTATGTTACATTCGTTAAAAGTAACCAATAAACAGGTACCCCAAGTACCTGCTACCAGCTCTATTAAAGTTATTTTCTTAATTCTATGTAGGTATTTTATTTTATTTTTGTCGCAAGCGTAAGAATAAAGGTACAAAAAAAAATAACGGAGACGTTTTGTATTTTGAAGTAGGTAATTTTAAATCTCTATTTCAGCATGGTCAATGTCCAGAAGCGCATCAGCCACGGCCTTGGCATTCTCCAATACTATACAACTAAGGAATGGCACTTCACCAATAAAAACTTCCTCTCTCTACGCAAGCGGTTAACGCCAGCGGATGACGAAGAGTTCTTCATAGATGTGTCTACAATAAATGCTGAAGAATACTTGAAGAACTATGTTCTTGGCACCAGACAGTTTTGCTGCAAGGAGGACCTATCTACGTTGCCAAGAGCAAGGAAGCTGCACAGAATGTAAGTTCCAATACAATTTAATGATATCGAACAATAACCAATACTCAAATTATGATTAAATATTCCATTGTCAACCAGCAAGTTGAAATGGCAATCTGCAGAGCTCGTAGCATACAAGGCTGATGAGATGATGATTGACAGGGCCGAAGAGTTCTCAAATGGAGACTACCTACGTTCCGCAAAGCGCAGCGTAGGACGTCCATCCACAAGGAGAACAAATAACTGCAAGATCGATACAACTTGTTACCAACCGGTCTTGCCTATAACTTATAAGCTTCGAGGAAATATCTAATAATAACAGATCTGTAAGGAATATCTATGTCTGGCTCATTAGACGTTTTGTGTTCTATGACTGAAATGATGAGTATGATAATGGTAATGACGAATGACTGTTTCGTCAATCAAAAAATATTAAATTAACCATATAATTATTATAATTTAAGGAACCCCGATTAGAAAACCCTGTGGTCTCCTTTCGTCAGTATTTATATAACTGCTTATTTCCAGACGCTACTTCGCTGACAGAATAATCAAAATCTTGTTCTTCGCATTCCTCGCATGGTACATCTACTCCAACAGCCATGTCGTGACATCATCCATCGAACTTCTGGACAACACCCTCAAAAGTTTACCTCCAATCAGTCAAGTGAAAGCTGATGCCGTCGAAATTAATGAAGTTTAAAAACCAAATAAAAAAATTAAATAAAAAGGATAGCCAAATATTAATTAAGCGGGAGAAGAAAATGAATGTAATTTTGTACTTAACAATTTAGATATTATGTCACTTGAGGCGATAACTTGATTTTATTAATCTATGAACGCCGGCTGCACGCACGTAAAAGCATGACTAATTGTCACGTTCCACCTAGGCTGAGCCGCATGTGCAAGCGAGAGCAAGGATCAAGCGATAGAAAAGCACGATCGGCCTGACCGTTCCGCATATTTCAGTTTTTAATTATGACGTTATTACGTAAAATTATTGCCCGACTCCGTTAACAGACTTCACAGACAACAATTTTTTTCACTTACATTTATACCTATGTCTTAGACATATACCTATGACATATTTTTGAATGCAATGAATAAGTATGTACAAGAATGTATAATAACAAAAAAAAAACACTTTATAAAAGTTGCATGTCAAATAATATTATTATAACATATACACAATAATAAGTTTCTGGGAGCTTACTGGTATTGGCGGGCACAATTTTTAGGAATACTTAGCTGTTATGTGTAGTTATTTTTTCTTTTCTAATGTGATAGGTTTAATGTGTTTTAAGACATTAATTGGAATTATACCCAAATGTGTGTACAAGTATGTTAATTAAATGTAAATATTGATTTATCTATAGCGTTTTTTATTGTACTATAAAACCTGAATAATTAGTTAGTTACAAAATTAGAAGTTAGACTTCAAATACGGAAAAAACTAGAAGCATGTTCGCGCTCAAAAGTTAATCCACAAAATCTACTAGAAAATAGAGTGGTTTAATCTATGGCAGGCTTTAAAATTTTAACGTAATATTGCACCGAAACAGCATTAAGCTCGAAACATACTATCGGACGAGGCTTACGGATGCGACTGACAGCCGTGACCTAGACTATGAAAGTACACACTATCGGACATAAGTCGCGGACGTCACCTTCGGACGTCCGAGAGCGTTCGAACGTCTGAGAGCGATCTGGCACACCGGATGTTTTAAGACTGTGCACATTGCTTAATCGCGGCTGTCAGTCGCGTCCGTCAGCCGCGTCCGATAGTATGTTTCCGGCTTTAGGTACAAAAAGCTATTTTCCTTACAAACATTGATGGATAGATATTTTTAATAATTATTAAAAAGTCAAAGAAGCATTTGGTTTTGAAGTGTGCCTGTGCTTTTAAGGGATGATTTAGATATCCTATATCAGCTGCTGCCAGAGCATTTTATCATTTTACTTATTGTTACTTATAAGTTTACATAATGTTGTTTTTGTTCTCTATGGGACTGGCATAACCGCAAGGGTTAAAGTTCCCCAATAAAAATTTTAAAAAATAAATAAAAAGGGGATGATTTATACTAGGATGGGGCGGGCGAGCAAAATGATAAAATGCTCTGGCAGCAGCTGATATAGGCGCTGCCAGAACACTTTGGATACAACCAACATCGAACCTATTTAAGGAATATGTACTTATCAACAATTTGGTCTCTTTCGGATGCACTCTAGGTGTATTCAACAAGCAGCTGATAGACATCCTTAGTAAAGGCGCACCGCAAGCATCACAGCTTGGATCCTCCGCCAGATTCAATAAATATTTGAAATTATTTAATGGCATGTGCCCAGAGCGCAATCTGTGAGCCATCACAACATATTTTCGGCATATATTCACATTTCACCACCATGGTATATGCGAAAGTTCAGATATTAACGTACACGGTACCATATTCATTTTTTTTAAGGGAAACGAGATCAAAATATTCTTTCCATTGTAACGAAATACTATGTTTGTATCAAGGATTTTGTATACTATCTGGATTGCGCATAGACGAAATTTGGCTCCAAGTTAGCTTAGGAAAATTCAACCTTAACGCGTTGCAACAAAACATATATTTCATTGAAATGGCATAAGAGAGACGCTGTGCCGAGTGAGACTTCCCAAAGTGATGAGGGTGTCCCGCTCGCACTATTGCCATCTCTAAACGACATTTATAAATGGTAGAATTATTACCTGTAAAGCCGCGACTGTCTTAACCATTTCTTAGTTTTTATAACAATGTAGTTTGATAAGATTTTAGTTAATATTGCAAATAGATGTTAATAAAACAGAGTTCGATATATTTTTGTAGGAATATACCTAGTCTTTATGATTAATGGTTATTTTTTATTTTTGACTAGAGTATCACCGTCGATTGCAAATGGCGTACTTTGGTATGTACAAAGAAGTGTGGTCGGGTGACTATGCTGGACATATGAATTTTCTGTCTTCTGTCTTAACAAAGGTGAAAGTACTCTTCGTGATCTACATTTCCGAAAACAGCTGTCAAACTTGAAACTGAATTATCTCCGTATATATTAATTCTAGACCATTGCTTTTATGGGGATTGGTTTTATAGAGATCTTTAGGGAAGGCCTATGCCCAGCAGTATGCCAGCAGTAGGAGTCCTATTGCTAAAACGACGACGATGACGAAGGACGACGAGTTAGGGGTAAGATAACTGCGATTCCTGCGTACAGTAACATTCCAAAGATATATTATATCCCGAGACGATCGAGATATTTTGGTCATCCTACTTGGAAAAGAGACACAATCATCTGATGTAGTATCCTTGTCGGCACGTTTTTCTTTGCCAGTACTCAATCCTGTTTATATGATAAATCCATGGTTTGTATTCAAACAACACTTCAGAGAATTCTGATTTCAAAAAAACTTTAATGCCGATCTTCCGTCAGCGTAGCATCGGCAACGTCGCATCCAGGTCACTACTCTTTTATTCGGTGGATAACGGCATCTCCGTCAAGTGTGGTGGAGGCCTAACGGATTTACCACAATGGAAGATCCGCAACGAAATTTCCGTCTAGTGTAACGGATTTACCACAACGGAATATCCGCGGCGAAATTTCTGCCTAGTGTGCCGGAGCCCATAATGTGTTCGATCGAGAAAAGAAAGAAAGATATGTATTGATTTAAAATGGCATGAGACATGAAAAATATGTTGATTCAGTGAGTAGTCGCAGTGTTTTCCTTTCAGTATCAAATTCCAATTAATATTTGATAGTTTTGACAACCCTGGGTAAGTTTTTCATACATTTTTGTGGTTGAGCCTCAAGCAATGAAGTAGGAATCAAATCCATATTCAGGGGCCTCAAGCGACAACAGCGTCTCTGGTTGTCTGTGTGTCAGTCAAATTCAAATCAGCAATCAGCAAATCCCATGCAAATCCACAGGCAAAATCAGTATTTTTTATCTGTGCTGCTGTGGTGCTGCTGAATTGGCTGGAAATAGCCTTCTCACTCCTCGGTCATTGTTTTTAAAAGTCTCTTTTCACGTTTTCTCAATCCTACCAATTACAAGCACTTAGAGAAAATTATCAACCAATAGCAGCGTTTGTTTTCGAATTGTTTAACCAATTACGTAGATTTCTGTAGAAGTTCAATCGAGAACTTACTATTGCATCAGAAAGTATGTGAAGGCCACTTTACAAAGGTCGTTTTCTCATATTAGGAGAGGGATTATTCGAAAACTACGAAGTTTGATTCGAATAAAATATTGTAGCTTCCCAGATAACATTGTTTTATCAAAGCTATCGTTATCAACACATACAATTTCAATAAAATATTATTACGATAACGTGTTATGATCCATCAACGAGTTTAATCTTAAATCTAATGATCGATTTTTGAAATCGATTTTGATGCGAATCGAATAGTAGTAATATTTCGCAACACTAGAGCTGTCAAACTGCTTTTGTTATCTGTTGTTGGCTGTTGCTTGCAAAATAAAAAATCATTTATAACAAAATGGCTGAACTGTAAAGACGTGTATTTCTGCTTATTTTGTCACAATGGAGCCCCACGACTTATTTTCTTTCGAATGTACCAACGATTCCAGTGTTTTTAACGTACCACAGTCTCCTACTTCAGTTATTGAAGATATCGTGTCTCGTGAAGTGTATGCTAGAAACATTTCCTTCGGACTTGAAGACTGGTCTCCCCCTCAAGTGATTCCCTCAAAGTGTGCTAACAGGAGACATCCTCGATCTTTCTTCCACACACCACCCCCGGGATTGTTCAGAGATAAGAACTCTTTGTGAAAATAATGTGCTTGTGAATGTTATTTAGGTCTTAGCATCTCTTACTGTGATTAATAGTTAAGTTTCGAGAAAACATGAACATCCCTGGATTATATCAGCGCGAAAAGCGCCATCCGAGCCAAATGTACCACCCTATGCATCATTCTGCCGCCAGCTACTGGACAGAGGCGTTCGGACGCAATATGAAGCACGATTTTAACGACGACCTTTTCCTCAACAACATTCATTTAATTCCCGATCCGCTCAAGAAAAACCTTGCTGACTCATTATTCAACACCGAAACGCCTACGATGCCTGAAAAAATGTATCAACAAGACCAAAAAACGGCTGGAAACGGCCAAGAAGTGCCTTCGGAAAAACCGCCAAAACAAAACACCACATTGGGCGGGATCGGTAATTTCTTTTCCGGTGTGATGAATGTATTGACTAGCGTTATGTTCCGATCGAGAGCGCCTAACTACTACGATTGTTTTGACGTAGATAGCCAGGGGCAGGCTTGGCAACACGCCAGGACAGATGTACAAGATAAAAATGGACAAGGTGGCGACTGTACGAGCTTCAACGCCCCGCCAAATCCAAATGTTTGCTCAGAGATGAATTTTGACAGTAGACATGCAGTGACAGGCTGCGAGAGGAAGCTCAACCAAGTGCTGCACTTGCTGGCGCCGAAGCAGACCTCAAGTCCAGTCTGGGTGCGAAAACGTCCAAAGAAAGTCTTTGTTGAGCCTGGATCAGTGGAAGAAAGCTTTCAAGATGCTTTTTCTCCTGAAGACTTCTGTAGCCTCCCTGACGATTCCTACATACAGTACTACAGCCCGCTGCAATATCACACGGAAGAACTATTCGAGACAGCGGCACAGAAAACCAAGCTGAACATGGCCCCAGTTGAAGAAAAAACAGATATCATCAAAGAGGTAACTAAGAATGATTTGGAACTAAAAAAAGATGTACAGTGCAGTGAAAACACACACTTGGAACAAAAGAGTGCACAATTAGAACAAGACAGTGTTCAATTGGAACAACAATGTGTGTCATCGGAAAAGGAAAATAAACAATTGGAAAAAGGTAACCCGCAAATGGAAAACAGTCCTGTACAGTTAGAACAACAACAAAAAGAGGCCGTAAAATCAGATTTAAACACGGGACAGCAAGAAAACAAAACATTAGATGTGGACCAGGTTGATTCATGTCCGACTATCAAAGAACAACTAGTATCATCTTGTGAAGATAAACTATCAAGACTAAAAGCATTACTACAAGAAAAGCGAATGAAGTGTCGAAGACAAGATGTCACTGAGACGCCTCAAACCTCTGACACATCTCGTACAACACCACCGAAAGCAATTGAGAAGAAAACACCTGATAAACACTACAAAAATCCAAACCGAAGATGCAATAAACGCTCCAAAGCGAGACTGAAATGCCGTATTGAAGACGACCTAGTATTTGCCAACGAAATCATCATTGACACTCCCCCGAGTGTAGAAAACTCTCCTGCTCAGCATAGTGTTAACTTCGGAGACTATTTTGATGAAGTATCAGGTCGTTTCCGCACTGCCTCGACTGGTAGTGACGATTCCTTCCAAATTGTGTTCAACGATTGCCACGGCCGTGTCCGGAGAGCATCTGATTGTGACTCAGAAGACTCATTTATCATCTTCGAAGATTCCCCAGAGAGTTGCTATGTGTCTAATGATGTTTTTGACTCTGACTCAGAGTCAGAAATGAGTGATTCAGGTTGTGCTGTGACCTGTAAGCTTGCTCATAGCCTAACTCGGACAGTCAGTAACTTAGCGGACGATAGTTTGTATGTGAGTGATGATGAGGTGGACTTTGGGATGGATATGGCAGATGATGTGGTCGAGAAGACCAGTCTACTGCTGGATGAAAAGAAGAAGCTGCTTAGAAAGTCTCAGCCGTCTAAGAAGGTGAGTTTTCAGTCTTTTTAACTCTAATTATATTCGACACTGCTTGATCATACATCAGTATACACTGCTCGCCCATAAACAAATAATTAGCACCATTTAACCAACTTCAAAACTCTGACACCAGGTCTAGCCACTTATACGAAATTTCTTTACTAACCAACTTCAAAAAAAGAGTCTCAATTGACACCAGGGCTAACTACTCAGCCTTTCGACCAATAAATCTGTTTGGTAGTGTTACTATATCAAATAGTGGATTTCGGTAGTTTTAACCATTTAGCCATGTCAGAGGCCATCAGGCAGACCTCTGACAACAAACCTTTAAAACCTCTGATACCAGCTAGTCAAGCATACAACCATGAATAGCCTCTTTTCTTCGACATGTGAAAGAGTGACAGATATACTTTGCCATAACGCTGTCTCGTTCTGACACTATGAAAGAAATAATTGATGGCGTGCATACTAGCCCGTCTAGGCTAGCTACCTGGATTATACTAATTCAGTATCACTGAGAGTTTCAATTATTTTTACTATATATATTTATTGTTAAAACCATTTGTGGATCACTATGCCTAACTGTGAACAAAGATTAAATTAGCTTCCTTGTTTCTTAGGTACTTGGTTTTCCAACAAAACATTGAGTCATTCTTTGTTGCTTATAAATAGATTTATATGAAGTAACTTATAATGAACAAGAATTTGGGAACAGTGATGTTAATCATTCTGAACCCTTGTTCAAGGAACAGCTAATTTTATTTTCTCGACTTGTGGTTTAGCCCCATGTAAAAATTGCTCATAATAGGCTATTTGACAACATTGAAAATATACTATTATGATGATAGTGAGATAGTGGTAATTCTTAAAAAAGACACGTTTCTTTAAACATTTATTTAAACTAAAATATTTCTAATTTTCGCAAAGGACACGAAATAAAATACGATATTTTTTTGATATTTTATCTGTGACGTGAACGCTCTAAGAAAGGCGGCAACTCTGGTGACGTCACATGATAGTAAACAAGAATTTCTCGATTGACTGTTGTTTGTGTAATTTGTGTTTTTTGATTTCGGAGTAGTATTATTGGATCTGTAAGTTACTTTCGAAAGTATTTTTTGTCAATTTTTAGATGTGAGCTTGCGTATTAACTAACGTTATTTACTAGTATGTGACGTCAAAGACCAGCGCCATTACAGAATGTCGTTTTTGGCGGGATCTTGAATATATCTATTCTTTAACACTGATATTCATTGTTAATACAGTAGATCTCTCCGAAATATAAATGTAGTGCGCTAATGATGTACTAACAAATTAAAAAATTAAAACAATTTCCAAAAACTAGGCAAATAGCCTATTATGGGTATGAATTTAGCATAGCCTTTTGCATAGTATAGGTTGAATCAAACTTCTTGGCAGCTGTAAACTTAGCTTCAAGCTGTGCAAAACCCAATACTCGCACAGCTGTTATGTGAGCCTCAGTCAGGATTGGGTTTCGCACTGCTTGTAGATAAGTTCACAGCTGCCAAGAAGTTTAATTTGTCCTATACTAAGTGAAAAAGAGGTGATTTAGACCATCATTACGAACAATTTACTACAGGGCCAATCCTGATCTCAAGAATATTAAATCAATTTTTTTTGCATTCGTGTTGCGATTTTGCATGGTACAGCTCATTTTTTCTCAAATTCTGGATTGATAGTAAAGTTTGAATCTGAATCACCCAACCTTTTGTCTTAAAACACCTTAGTTTGAGAGGGCTCGAGCTTTATTTCAAGAAGTTAGTTGTTTATCAGAACACAATCATGTCATGACAAAGAGATGCAATTTGATGGTTGGCTCCATAGAAAATGTTGTTCATAATTATGAGTTCAATGATATCCATGGACTCAAAGTAAGTTTGTGAATAATCCATCCATCCATCCATCAGCCATAGGATGTCCACTGCTGGACATGCACAGTAAGAGAGAGGCCTATACCCAGCAATGAGATAAATAAGGCTGTGGAAAATGATGATGAAGACCAGTTGGTAGGGGCTTGCATCCAGCGCGATCCTGCAGTCTTAATGAGGTTATCAGTCCACTTACAGGGTGGACGTCCTACGCTGCGCTTGCCGTTGCGTGGTCTCCACTCGAGAACTTTTCGATCCCATCTGTCATCGGTCTTCCGTGTGTATGTGAATGTTTATACCTTAGAAAAATTACAAGTAATAGAAACAGTACTAAAATAGCAAGAGAATACATCACTTTGTCTCATTTTAAATATGAAATTTAAAAGGTGTTAGATAAAGATGCACATACACCCGAACTTACGTTATTTCGAAGGGTTTCACAAACTAGCATTGAGCTATCTCGGGTGTCCAAATTCACAATGGTAACAAGTAGGAAGGTAAGATGATCAGAGATCTGAACCTTCTTACTGATACTAGAGGGTTCAAATTTCCGAAAAAGACAAATGACCTAATCTAACCAATTTTTAACCATTTTGACATTCCAACTGGTGATTTTGACGTATGCGACAGACATTGCGTGTTTTTTGTTCCACTCACTCTCGCGTATGCTGTATAACCAGATATGAATTAGACAGCTGTAACATATTTTTTATTTGAGTAAAATTTAGCAATTTTATTACTTGTAATTTTTCTAAGGTTTATACCATTCAGCTAATTTGAAAAATCATGTCGTACTACATATGACGAAATCTGTGGTACTGGTAGCAATAAAAATAATACGCAACTAGTCTATCAAGGTCGCTACCATGAATCTTATAATAAACCTTATGTCTTGGGAAATAAAGTACTATTTTGATTAATTTGTTAGTTATTGCTGAAGGTCATGTAAGAAATGTCCAGTTGAATATTTAAATACTAGTTTTTTTTTAATTTGTTGAATAGCGAAAAGATTAAGCTACTGATTATTAATTTTTTAAAGTTCTTTATTGGTCAGAAAAATACCTAATTACAAAGTACGTACAAACAAGACAGTCTTAAAAAATTGTATGCAACAATATTATACAAATAATGACTTTATCAGGCTAATAGCTACTTAATTAAGCTACTAGATTTATCATCATTTCAGCCATAGGACGTCCGCCGTCGACATAGGCTTCTCCTATAGATTTGAATCGTAATGGTTAATTACTGTTTACGTGTTTTGTTCTCTAATAGTTACAATTTCGAACTCAAAGACGTATTTAAAATATTATGTATTTACGTTCCGAAGCCTAGTGGTCCACTGTTGAACATAAACCTACTCTCAGAGGACGATTGGGTCATATACAACACACAGGCTCAGTTGGGGGTTTGTGGATTAACATACGCCATCTTCTTCAATCGTACGCAGATTGCCTCACGATGTTTTCCTTTATCGAATAGCTAGTGGTTTCCGTACGTAAGTCCCAAAGGAATCATTGATTCGAGACCGGGCTTCGAAGCCACGACCTCACGAATGTGAGGCGCGTATTACCACCAAAAGACCACCACGGCTTACCTACCTTATAATTAAAATTACACAACTTTAAAATTCAAAATCCTTCTATTAGAATTTGTTGTGGTTTGAAAATCAGAACGTAAATTCCAAAGACATGTGGTTAAACATAGGTATGGTACGGTAGAAACAAACAAACTAAAATCGATTGCCTCGGTAGCTCAGTGGTTAGTGACTCTGACTTCTGGATCAAAGAGGCGTTGGTTCGATCCCCATCCAGGGCAAACATTTATGTGATGAACATAGATGTTTGCTCTGTGTCTGGGACCTGGGTGTTATTTAGGTAATATCTATGTAAGTATGTATTTAAAAATAAGTATAAGTAGTATATTATCAGTCTCTGGCAGCCATATCACAAGCTATGCTTAGTTTAGGGTCAGAGGCCGTGTGTAAGATGTCCCCTAATATTTATTTATTTATAAACATAATTTAGAAGCCGTGGTGGTCAAGAGGTAGTGACACCCGCCTTACAATCGTGAGGTCGTGAGTTCGAATCCCCGGTCCCGTACCAATGAGTTCTTTGTAATTTATGTACGGAATATCACACCACTGGCTTTTCGGTGAAGGAAAACATCGTGAGGCAACCTGCATACGTCCGTAGAAGAAATTCGATGGCGTATGTGAATCCACCAACCCGCACTGGGCCCGCGTGGTGGATATGGCCCAATCACCCTTCGTGGGTAGGCCTACGTCCTGTAGTGGACTACTAAAAAGGCTGATACAGTACAGTACAAACATAATTTGACTGCTGATAAAAACGAATTACAGAGTGTAGATCAAATATCAAAAGAATCTCATTAAAAGAAAAGTAAATATAAAAAAGTTTAAAATGCCAAAGTAATAGTAAAAATGCCAACATGTTAGCATATCATGAAAATAAAAGGATATTACTAAATGTCATGGTCAACGGCAGTATCACACGATATGCCTGCATGATAATAATACATTGATATGAGCGACAATTACGTTGCCTTTTATAAATGGCCAAAATAATGTAATCTATTGAAATCTTTTACAGCAGTTTTTTTTTTCAAAATGGAGGCTTGTTTGTGCTCCTATAAAGTCGCGCAAGGATCATGAATCCTCAGTAAAAGTAAAGAAATCCAAGTTTAAATATACATTAAAAATGGTCGCACTCGCTACGCTCGTGTTTAGCGAAAGTAACAATTTTCTTCTGTCCTTTTATTGATAAACATCAAAAATGTTTCTCACTCGCTATTTTCGCGCAATACTCGTAATAGAGTTGCTTTCTTGCCATCCCCTATAGCCTTGTAGAGTTGATTTTACTTACTCTATTACAAGCTTTTGTTTTGCACCCCCCGCCACATTTTAGAAGTACTCATCGTTATGAATAAATTTTACCATGCGACCGAAATCGCAGAAAAATGAGTTGCTCCATACAAAGTCTTTCGACAAAATGTTTGAAATAATTTTGCGATCTCAAAATTGATTCTATATAACAGTTATTCATAACAATGAGTATACAATCTGCCTCTGTATGGATCTAATCAGACTTTTTGGCGGTTGTATTGTGATGTGACTTCAAACTGCGCAAAACCCAATCCTGATCGAAGACTGGGTTTCGCGCAGCTTGTGGCTAACTTCTCAGCCGCCAAGGAGTTTGATTCGGCCTAGGTATATCTATCGCGTCCAGGCAAACCTAATAATCTCTTAACTTTTAGACTACTACTACTAGAGAGAGTATCTAAAATCTAGATACTCAAGTCTTTACTAGTAGTAGTCTAGCGTCCTCTCTGAGTATCGGTAGTCTATGAGAGAGACTCTAGGTTATCAACCTTATTTTGTACACAAAAAATATTCATAGTGAATGAGTTTTCTACAGTAGTTTCTACAAAACCCTGTGATTCATTTATCGTTTTGCTAAGGGTGAATGACATTTTTGTAAGGCATAACAAACAATTTTTGCTGGGTTGTGAAATATTATTTGTGCATTCAACAAAGAATTTCATGACCAGGCGTTTTTCGACCCATGGCTCTTAATACATGTTAAATTGTTGGTTGTTTTTAACCGTTTATCCAAGTCTGAAGCCTTTAGGCGGCCAAAAAAATTGACACTGAGAGCACTTCTTCACGGCCGTTTTTTTCGTCGGATAACGGACTGTCAATAAACAAATGGCCTACATTTTACGCCCGATGGATGTCCGGAGGGTCAACACACGTTCATTTTAAACCATAATCTACCACCATGGTCCGTTGTGATGAAACAAATTGCCGTGAAAAGCGCTCTAAGGCGACCTGTCATATATCTACTTTACTTACCTATTTTGAACTTTGGTGATTAGAAATATATCATGCAATTCAACAAAAGATTGGATGATCAGGCGTTATTCGAAATTACTCATCATTTCAAAGCTTTGCACAACAAATGTTGAAGTTTCAGCAGTTTCACAGTACTGAATGATGCATAAGCATAGCAGTCACTTTCTTCTGGTTCTGGGAACTCGGCCGCGAGAAAGGTCATTGTTCTAGTATAGACCGAATGAGGGTTGCCATCCGTCCGGGTTTCCCCGGATTTGTCAGCGTCAAGGCGTAGTTACATTTGTAGTCCGATTTTAAAAATTTATATCCTTGAGCCACCCGCGACACACTTTGTGTCCGCACGCTGCGGTTTAAAAAAAACCTGTTGACACATGGGCTGGTCCTTCCACATCCTGGTTATCAAATTTTAGAGATAGCAACCCTAAATCAAATTTAATAGCGACCTAGAAGTTAGACAGGCTACGTAGATCCCCTCTTCTCATCCATACAACAAACGTATTTTTTTTACCGGGGGGCTCACATACGGAACGGAACTCTTCATGCGCTAGTCCGACTCGTACTTGGCCGATTTTTATCATATACCTAGCCGTTTTATGTTGTATAATATTATCATCCTATCAAAATTCTTTTTGCCAAGAATGGCGCAATCGATTTCAATCATTACAAATATTACAATCTACTCACAAAATTCTAATGATTCGCTCGAATCGATGTATGCCATTTTAGTTAAAAACCACGGAACACGCATAAAATTTAAATCGGACCTAACCAAACAAATAATTATTTTTTCCATAAAATGGCATAACATGTGTACAGAATTCGAGTAGTTCGCACGGATCGGACACCAAAAAAAAGAAAAGAATTTTTTTTTTGCAAATATTGGCATGAGCACGGATCGGACATCAACAAAAAAAAAGAATTATCATAATTCTTTTCTTGCAAATAATGGCATGGTTTATTTCAACCGTGTACTGAATTCGCGAATATTTCGCACGGATCAGCCGATTTCGATAAAATTTAAATGGGACCGATTTCGAAGTATACACTTTCCAATAAAAAAAAATCTAAATCGGAACACTACGTAAAAAAATATGCGTGGTTATACCTACATAAAAATACGCGTTGAATTGAGTACCTCCTCCCTTTCGTCGGTCAAAAATCGATTCCTATCTGTTGTTGCACCTGTATTGCGGGACATAGTGCTCAATTTTGAAGGCGTAACTTAACAGATTTAAACTAATTAAAAATATAACTGTCTCTTGGTTTGCGGCCTATTAGACAAGGAGAGCAACACTTTAAAATTATATTTAGAGCTGTCAAAATGCATTTAAAATTTTAATTTAAATCCTGAGTAATTACTTTATTTAATTGCACTGAATGACCAAGCGCCTTTTCAAAACACGTAGTGTCAAACGCAACAGACATTGTAGTTTCGTAAGATTCAATTCGAAGTATTGAATGATAAAGCATTTTAGATTAATATTTGTTGTTGTTGTCGTCAGGCCAGAAACTTAAAAAAAAGGCAACAAAAACCTCCCTATAAAACGAGTATTTAGTCCAAGTAACTTTTTAACGTAATGAAAAAATGTGTGATGAAAACTGAACTTAGATTGTATTAAGTAAAGGAAATTTTTGTATTAAAGAAATTTTTAGGAAGGGCAACGGCTGATAATGACGATGAATACGCTACTGCTGAACATTGGCCTACCCTGTGAATTTCCGATAAGACCATTTGGAAACTTGCATCCAGCGAGTTCTAGTGATCTTGATTGGATCAGTCCACCATGTCGCTGGACGACTTATTCAAAAATCGCTCACCGATTTCTATACATATGAAGGGAATATACAATTTTACATTCTGTGAATATTTCAAGCATCTACCTCCGTTACCGTCCGTCACCGTTATTAATATCGAGCGATAAAAGGCTAAAAATTCAGATTTGTTGTATGGGAGTTGTTGTAAGGGAAAACAAAGAAAGAATCATCAGAATCGATTCATAGTTAGCGAAATAATCGCGTAACGAACAAAAAAGAACATACTGCACATTCGTTATGAGAATCTTTTTTGAAGGCGATTGGAAAGAAGGGGTGTGTCTACGTGTCACGAAAATTGCTTCTGCTGTGTTAGTAATCACTTTTTGTGAACCAATGACGACTTAGATTAAAATCCTTGAGTCATTATGAGTAATTGAAATGTAATTTGTTAATTTAAGAGAACTGATGAAAATTTGATTTTGACGCGCTCAGCAAATCACAGCGTGATATTATGATATCAAAGAGATAGAGAGCACGCTAAAGTATTATTTTTTGATGCAAGGACAACCTTAAACAAAAAACAATCTTGCCCTGTCATGACACTTTGCTAAATTCCTGGGTACATATTTTTACCTTTTACTTAGTTTTGGACTGTAGCACTTAATATAAGTTTTTTACTTAATGCTGCGTGAAAGAGTAAAAAACTTATTTTTTTGCAAAAAATGCCATGACCGACTTCAACCATGTACAGAATTCGCGAATATTTCGCACGGATCGTTGTAGCATTTTTTACATTTTTGTTGATTTATCAAAAATGGCTCAGCCGATTTCGATAAAATTTAAATGGGACCAATTTCAAAGTATACTCTTTCCAATAAAAAAAGAATTGTCGAAATCGGACTACTATATATATACATAAAAAATATATATACGCGTCAAATTAGTACCTCCTCCGTTTCATCGGTCAAAAATATCAACAAATACACTTTCGGAAAGGATTAAACAAAAGCTAGTGAGCCGTTTAGGAGGCCTATGTCTATTAGTCACCGTAATACGGCTGATATGATGGTAAAACATTTTTTGTCAAATCATTGGCCATATCCTGACCATACCCAATAAGTACAGTCAACCGACCATATCTCGGACTTTGACTTCCACGATTACTATATTAGTCATCACAGTAAAATACCTCGTTTGTTGTGCAAACAGATCGTGTCACATCTTGAAACGATGCTCATTGATATTTGGAAAAATGTGTAACAAAAAACGTAAACATCGACTAAACTAACATTATACGCCCACCCCGCTTGTGCTTAGTAATCACGATTTCCTATTTATTTCCCGATATAACATCGAAAAATTATCGTGTCGCTGTGCTCGCGCAATATCTATTTACCTCTTGGAAGGCACGTTGAGAAAAGAGAAAGAGAAGATAGATGTTATGTCGTACAGGGAGGTATAGGCCGAATCGTACAAGTAGGTGGATGTGAGTACTCATACTCATATATTTGGTAAAAACAATTTACAAGTCAAAAAAAATTACAAAAATCATTAACGATTAAAAACAATCAATAAAACTGATTTTATTCATCACATTAAATAAATAAATTTTATCACCGAAGAATT
This sequence comes from Hypomecis punctinalis, assembly GCA_949316475.1. Taxonomy (NCBI): domain Eukaryota; kingdom Metazoa; phylum Arthropoda; class Insecta; order Lepidoptera; family Geometridae; genus Hypomecis; species Hypomecis punctinalis. The sequence continues at coordinate 3,884,148 of OX438795.1, forward strand.
CACTTAAATCGTAAAAGTAGTGCTCAATAAGCCAGCGCTGGAGGCGGAATTCGAAGCTGTTCAGCGTTGGTGCTGAAATTATTGAGCCTGGCAATTTTTTGTACACAAGTGGACCCATGACATGTGTGTTTTTCTGACTTCACCAAGGATATTTCTTTATTTATTATTTAATATAGCTACAAGCTGCGCAATATCCAATCCTTACTGAAGCTCACATAAAGGCTCCATCACACACAGGCGGTACGAGCGGTAGAGCGGTACGAGCGGTAAAGGGCGGTACGGCAGTACCGCGACCGGACCTGTGTGAGCCCTTCTTATATAACCAGTACAATACAGATGCCCGCCCGTCTGCTATACCGCTCGTACCGCCTGTGTGTAAAGGAGCCTTAAAGCTATGCGGTGATTGGGTTTGGTGCAGCTTGTAGCTAACTTCACATCCTCCGATTTGTCTGATTCGGTTTATAAGAAAACACTGGCGGAGGACCGCGAGATGTGGAACTTGCTCCACCTACAAGAGCCGCGCTCTTAAGTTTTGAATTAATTAATCATACTTAAAATCTGGCTACGCAGATACATCATAGGCCTCCAAAATTTACTGCCTCAGTGGCCCAGTGGTTAGTGACCTTAAATACTGTACCAAGGTGGGTTCGATTCCCAGCCAGGGCAAACATTTTTGACCGACGAACCACCGGAGGAGGTATACAATTCGACGCGTAATTTTTTTTTTTTTATGTATAACGCATAACTTTTTTCATAGTAGTCCGATTTCAATAATTCTTTTTTTATTGGAAAGAGTATACTTCAATATTGGTCCCATTTAAATTTTATCGAAATTGGCTGAGCCATTTTTGATTAATCAACAATAATGTGAAAAATACTACATCGATCCGTGCGAAATATTCGAGAATTCTGTACACGGGTGAAGTCGGTCATGCTATTTTTTGCAAAAAATAATTATTGTGATGAACATGTGGTCAACATGTGTTTTCTCTATCTAAACATGTATTCACAAATATATAGTTTATCAGCCTTTAGCAGCCATATCACAAACTTTGCTTAGTTCGGGGTCATAAACCGCGTGTTCCCTGATACTGATTTAGTTATTTTTTTCCTATCCTTTTTAGTTATATATCCAATAAATTCACATTTTCCTCTTTAACACTGACCCATCATAATTATCTTGAGCGATTTATTCATTTATTTAATTTAATCCGCGATTACTACAACATTAGTCATCGTCATAGTAAAATACCTCGATTGTTGTGCAAACAATTCGTGTCGCATCTTCATTGCTATTTGAAAAACAAATGTAAACAGTTGAAAATGCTTGAATATCTCATTCATTTTTTCCCGACGATATGAGTAAATAGGTAATTATTTTTCGCCAAAAATAGTTCAACCGATTTCAACATTGCAATCGATGTATTTTTAGGTGGTTGTTGAAATCAACAAACCAATTTTGATAAAATTTGTATATATGACCAACTAAACGACCAATAAAAAAAAATTTCAAAATCGGATCCGATATATAAAAACAAATACGCGTCGACTTGATAACCTCCTCCATGATTTAAAGATATGAATATTCAGATTTTCTTAATATTGAATTTGACTCGTATATAATCCCCTCAAACGAATTATCTATAGGTAAATAATTTTCGATTAAATTAATATTTATAATATATTAACGTCGGTTAAAATAAATTCTAAGTTTTGTTTTTTTCTTATAATGTTTGTTTATTTACAATCTTCTCATAAAAAATATAAGCCATTGAACAACAAATGCGTCGGACTTTGAACTCGACGATTACTACGACATTATTAGTCATCGTATAGTAAAATACCCCGTTTTGTTGTGCAAACAATCCGACAGACAATACTCATTGATACTTGGAAAAAATGTGGTAAACAATAATAACTTGAAATATCTCTAAAAGCGATTAAAAGAGTTTAGGAAAATATTCTTTAATTTTTCCGGATTTTGGTTCTCATCTACAGGTTGCATTTTTTAAAGAATCTTGACGAAACTTGGTACATAGGTTCTGACAAAAAAATAGGGTCTCAAAATTCACAAAATATGGGTTCAAAATTCAAAGTGAGTAAATATAATATATAAAATCATATAAAAAAAACTTCATTAGCACATGCTTAAACAGGTTTTTAAATTATTTTAACAATGTGTAATTTTCGATGAATGACGAGAAAAGTGAAAAAAAAAAACTTTGTCGATGGTATAGAGATTTTAACAACATACTTCCCAATTTAGTGAAATTTTCTGGATTTGTACGGAACCCTCGATGTGCGAGCCTGACTCGAAACCTAACATGAGTTATATGATATACCTAAGATGAGGTATTTATTTATCTCGTAATTTTAGTGCGCGATTTGTCCCGTAGTATATAGTAATAATGTGTTCAAATCGCGAAAGTTTAAAATCAACACTTCTGTGCTGTAAGTAATTACAACACCGATATAAACACACGAAAAATCTCAGGTTCTTAAGAGGCGGACCAGCAATTTTAACTTATTTGTGTGAAACAGAACGGCCTTTTTTTATTTTGAAAGGTCTTATAAATAATAGTTGTTCATGATGATATGTACATTATGATTTACAAATGAATGTCACAATCGGCGTGTCAACACTTCAGCAGTGGGTTTCATCAGCATCATAACCGCAATACGATAGCGGTGGAAACCATCACGTAGTTAATGATAAAGAGATAGTAAAACCTGCCCGACAAACAAATAAAATACCTAAACAATAACTAAGTTGCGGCAGCGACCCATAATACGCCTCATAAACTAATATTAGCTTTACCCGCGCCTTCAGGATGTATGGCACTCTCCGATCTATGAACTTATAATCCATGCTAAAAGTCGATCCAAAGATCTTTTGCTTCGTGACATGGAGGACAAAGGACATGTCCACAAAATGTATGAGGCTAAATCAAATATAGAATAATAATCAAAAATTCGAACTACAACACTCGTTACATTTCGAGAAACTTCATATTTTTCTGAGTCTACAGTTGAAAACAAAAAAGTCCCCTCCGACTTTTTTTAAAATTAATTTTGTATTTATTAGAAAAAATGAATATATTTCACTCAATAGGTATTTATCTCTAGCAGCCCTGATTAAGTAACCTACAAAATGTTAAATAAATGCATTTTTACCAATAAGACACACTTTTTAAGTGATTTTTTGTCACATTGTACCTACTAACTGGTCACACTGGAAGGTTATAATTTTTAATTTTAGCAAATTAAGAGATTAATGTGGAAGAATCAGCTACTTTATTATTCGCATTTAAAAAAGGGGTGAAAAAATATAAATAAAATATTTTTGGGAAGCCCATATAACAAGCTTTCAAATGATGTATATCATCTTGGTTCGATTTTTCTCTGAATAATATACCACTTGTGGACGTCACCTTTAAGACTGTGACAGTACTTGGACTGTGATCTGCAGCTGTGTGCAGTTGGTTATGGAATTGTACCTGTATAATCTAGATTGTAGCGAATACCTAAATAGCAATAAAGGCTTATGGGAAACCAGATTTTCTAGATCTGTAAGTTGTTTCCCTTTCCCTCCGTTCTAGGCAGGTTACTTTCTATTTACTATGTTACTTTGTATGTCTATTTGACTGTGGTACATTCATTTAGGGTATATTTGAGGAAAATGAACATTGTTATTCTAGGTTATCATTGTTTTCATCATTATAGCCAACCTTTACTATAGCACCAATGCAACGTCGAAATGGCGAAAAAATCAGCTGTTCCGTAGAAAAAGTTTATTGACAATCGACATAATAGTACGGATACGCTGATTTTTACGCGATTTCCGGTTTGAGCTCATAGTAAATGTTGTTCTTAATTAAGTGTAGGTAAGTATATTATTATTACACCTCTTATAGTAAAGCAAAATAACACAAGACTCATCATCACGTAGAACTTTTACTGTGGGATCAACTCAATCTCAAGAAAAGCTGCCCCATACAAAGCAATTTATTAAAGTATAGGTGAGGCCTATGTCCATTCTATGGACGTCTTATGCCACTTTTTTGACGTGAAAACTTCTTTAGCGGCGTTGTGCACTTTTTGGGATGGGTAAAAATGTTAAACTCGCGTCAGGCCACGTGACCTGATCGAAAATTCGTAAGACTGCGCAGGGCGCTTGCACGAGAGTGCGTGTGTGATATTGTATTTTACCACATAAATGATAGTACTTTATATGTTCAAGTTTTCACTTCTGCCGGTACTCTTGGAGTGCAACCGTCTTGTTTTTATTTAACTCGAATATAACCGCGCTTGCGCCCCCTAACTCGGCTATTGGTAAGCGACGTTGTGGTCAAAGATGAAGCACGCAGACTACGAAGATACTTATTCCCTCTGATTTTGAAAAGCTTTAGATTATGTCTCTTTGGAAACAGAAAAGCTGGCAGACTGTTCTATACCATTCCCAGCAGGCCAATCGCACTAAAAAATTACAGCTGAACTACAATTGAACTTTAACTGAATTTCGACTTTTTGTCTATTTTCGTATCGCACTAATGATTTTGACTAAAGTTGAAACGCAACTCGATCAGAGTTGGAATGTAACCGGTGTCAAATGAACGGTTGGTGTATGATGTTTAGCGCAATACCTAATTCCTTGAAGCTGGATCGAAACTTAACTACAATTGCAACCGAACTTTAACTGAATTACAGATGGAACGCACCTGTTTAAAATTAACGCGATTGGCCTTCTGATCACTGATATTCTAATTACAATTAGAATATATATTTTCGTCAGAAAACTAAAGAATACCTAGTATAGCTTATTATTATTACATCTCTCTATGATAAAGGGCAATTTGTCGGTATCACTTGAATGTTATTGCTTTCATACACCAAGAGTTAATAAACTCTTCACTCGTCCACTAGAACTCGTAATCGAACGTGACTTTAATCAGGTTTTCTATCATGTTTTTCCTCTATTTTGTAAAAATAACCTGCTCTATTGACAAAGCAAATGTGTGAAACAGCGGTTGTGGTGTTTAAAACGTATTTTACCTGTTATTTCAATTACAACGTTCGTGTTATCAATTTTATTTATCATTACGATTCAATATGTATTTTGGCCATTTCCAACACAAAATTGAGGTGAAATTTCGCATACGAAATGTATCGTTTAAATAATATTACTGTGCTAGAACTATGTAAAGTAATGCTAGTCTTCTCGGGTCGTTCCTGTAAGTTCTACTATTAGTTGTACTAGTAGTTTCATCTACTGGGTTCCTAGTATAGGCCGAATCAAACTTCTTGACGGCTGTCAAGTTAGCTACAGCTTTTTTTTTATTTCGAATAGGCGTTTGACTACACACTGCCTGATGTTAAGTAGATGCGCGGTCTAGGGTGTAGCACGACTACATCGAAGATGATGCCATCAGCCGATTCATGCGGCATGCATCTTCCACGTCATGATGATGGCCATTAAGGAGTACAACCTGTCAGATGGCCATCAGAGATCGGAACGAGGCAGTGATGGAGGCTCTGGGCCGGGAGGAGGCAACAGAGTTGTTATAGAAGAACATGGGAGCGATCACAAGCAGAGTTGAAACCACCGAGTAACACACGGAGTCGTAGCCTCGGACTCTGCGGATGATCGCTTTCACAAAATAAATCATATAAGTTATATCTAAAATTTAGCATTAGCATGCCCTGAGCATTCATTCTCGCCATCGATGGCTCCTTCAATCAAATTTGGTCGAGGAGAGCGATGGCTGGTACATGTGTCACACTCGTGATCGGGTGCTGCTTGCGGGTCGCCGGTCTGCTTGTCGGCTTTCACGCAATGCACCGAAACTACTAACTTAGACTAAAATTTAAACTAACCCATCTCTATTGTACTAACTCTCTTTGTACGGTAAAGTCAAATTATTGTACATTTTAGTTAACAAAAGGCACAGACCCTGGAGTCTGGTTTGTAATTTTCCAAAAAAAAAGAAAAAAGTTAGTCACAAGCTGCACAAAACTCAATTCTGACTGAAGCTCACTTAACACCTGCGCAAGGATTGGGTTTCACACAGCTTGAAGCTAACTTCACAGCTGTCATGAAGTTTGATTCGGCCTATAACATACGATGATTTTAGGTCGTATCAAGTCTATTTACTATACGTCCTTTGACAAATGGAGGCTAAGTCCAAAAATGTAACATTTCAATGGACTATGATACAGATAACCAAATCAAATATCACGCAAAGAGAGAGTCCATAATATATCGTTACAGCGATCAAAGATGATTATTCATTAATGTTTATTTTCTTTTCAGTCAAAGTTCATAAGATTAACATAATACGCCCACGCATAATATAATTGGTTTTGCGTCAGCCTTGACGTGTAAACAGTCCTTTGGTAACCACCTGGGTGATAAGATAACATATCTCTTCAATGGGAATAAATAATGTTATCTTATTTGGTCGTGAGAACGCCTATTTGTTTAAACATACCACAGTCCCTACCTCCTTTTGATGCACTGGTAAGTAAGTTCGTATAGACCAGATGGTGTCGAGAGTTTTTAAGCCGCCTGATTGTCTCTGACTTGGCTAAACGGTTCAAACAACCGGGGCCTACAATTTAACGTGTCATCCGAGCCGTGGTAGCGCTGTTGTAAATGCCACCCGCAGTCCAAGACTAACCGTGCTGGACGTTGCTTAACTTTGATGATCGCGAACGAACACCTAGTCCTACGCTATGACCGCTACGATGTTTACTTAGATATCCTATTCGTACTAGCGTTTATTGAATGTATCCTATGGACCTATCCTTGGGCGATTGAGCCACATCCAATACACTGGTTCAGTGGCGTATTGTTTTTGAAAACGTCATCGAAGTTCTCAGAGGCGGACTAACACATTGGGCCGCCATAGGCCATTTAGTTCAGCCGCCCCCTTTTTTTTCTCCCTTCTCGGATTCTCTCAAGGGTGAGAGGGAATGATGAGGGGTAGATCTTGATGTGGTTTTGAATATCGACAATTTTTTTTTTTTGGAAATTTCAAATTGGCGATTTCATCATATTGATAGTTTTAAACAAAGATTATGAAACCGTCTTTGTTTTCCCCTTTTAAAACCTTTGTATCCAAAACACTTTCTAACGAGCTACTTTCGTAAGGATAGGTACATTTTTTGTTAGTGACAAAACTACTCGAATCTTTAGTTACTAACATTATAAATCCGAAAATGTGTTTGTCAGTTTGTTTGTTTCTTGACCTTGCAGAATCGGAGAGACGGATCAACTTGATATTTTGCATGGATACCTACTTTATAGATCGGAGGGCGTCAAAGGCATAGGTCACTTTTTTCCAAAAAAAAATGTTTCAATGCACAATCATTTACAAATTACGCGATTTAAAACGCCGATAAAAGCTCGTCGTAAAATTAAAAATCATGGGTTTCTTTTGTGACTCCAAATTCAAAAGGTTCATTTTTTGAATTCTAATGGATTGCACATGTTGACCATCGACCCGATGAAAACATAAGAACATGGGTGCAAAACTTGTGGTAAAAATGTAACTTTATGATACAAATTAACCAGATGATATCTGTCTGAGAAAGGTTCTTTCTCCAATTTCTGTCACATATTTTGTACAAATTATATTTGCCAATCGTGGTTTTATACTAGGATACCCATTAAAATATTTAAAAACGTATAGACCACAATGTCCATATCCCCAAAGATGGATGATGAAGATGGCTTCAATACTAATTCAAACTATGAGTAATGTGCGAGTAAGGAGTTTAGGATTTCTGATATATTTTTTCAGCAATTTTGTCTGATTAAAATACAGAAAAAATATATAAACATTTATTAAGTTCATTAAAAAAAATGTGAAATTTGAAATCAACTCGCACTGATTTATTCGCATTAAGTTTATTTAGTAGATATTTTCGGCCGGTACACTTATCCCTACCGAGCTATCCCCCCTGGTAGGGATTTTTGTACAGTTTTATTTGAGTAAAAAATATAATTGTTAGCAATAAAAGTTCAGGTAATGATGAGAGTAAGATGGAAAATATACGATTAATTAGAATCGCACCCATATTTACCATAATTGTGAGTTATATATAATAACCCAACGACAGTTTCAAAGAAACTCAATGTATAAATTTCTCAAATGCACTCAAAACTTGAGGTGCAAAAGAAACACAATTTTGAGCGAAGTTCATTGTTATTGATAACCGGGCATATCGTAAAACATCCTAAAACAATAAGTTGTGAACTTGGGGAATTGCACAATGCAACTTCCAAAAAAGATATTTTTTGTATTAAAACTATTTCGCCACATGTGCATTCGTTGACCAGCATAATGTTTTGTCTACCGGGACGTAAACCCTAAAACTTGTGGCATAAATGCCATTTTACGTTTTCTCCGTGTAGAAGATAGGATTGTTCATTACCTCCCGCTGATTGGGACGGTTGAACCGATATCACTTTTTTGGCATATTTTTGTAGGATCAGTGTAGGTACGGTACGTGTAGGAGAAAACAAATATTTAAAAACTGTTGTAATTTGTAAGAGCTGCGTTAGATGTGATGTGTTAAGATCTCGTAAGTTATTCTATAACTGGCCGCCCCTAAAACCTAGCCGCTCTAGGCCTGGGCCTAGTCGGCCTTAAGGCAAATCCGGCACTGGAAGTTCTTCCCCAGCGGGCTTAGCATACGGACCATAAAATAATTCTATCGACGTGTCAGAACGTGACAGAGTTATGATGAAGCATATATCTGTCACCTTTGCACACGTCGGTAAACTCTTGTCGTGGTCTTGTATGCTAAGCTAGCTGATGTATGTAGTGTAGGTTTCCTCGCGATTTCTTAAATTAAAACCCTGTTGTGTGAATGTCATTTATATATAAATAACAAAAATATCAGATATGGGACCGGGATTTGACCGCGAAAAACGACTTACGATAATCATTTTTACAATAAAATATATCGAGTTACGAGTTTTTGCCTGCGGCTTCGCCCGCGCGATATTTTCAATTTTGTGCTATCTTGAAGGAACCTATTATTTCATCGGGATAAACAGTAGCCTATATCACTTTCCGTCTTTTAAACTATGTTCATGCCAAAAATGAAGTCAATTCGTTGCTCCGTTTTTGCGTGAAATAAACCAACAAATAACACTTTCTGTTTTATAACATTAAAAAATACAAATTACAATGTACTTACGTTTAGTATTGTATTTCTTTGTGTCGATATTTCTAGTGCAGATGAGTTCTAAATTCGCGAATTTTGCCTAGTGGTGAGCGCCTGCTACCCCAGGAAGGGAGGTTTTCATTAGGCCACTCAAGAGTGCGTTGTTTGGGCACAGAGGACAGGACAATAGATGATTCATTGGCTGCTCTGCTCCAAGGTCAAACTTCACAGTGTTTACATCAGTGATACCCCATTTGGCCAACTTGAATCCAGAGTTGATTCAACAATTTCCACGTTGGCCACGTATTACTAGCATTCTTGCGTTGTTTAGTACTATAACTAATTGCTTAATAGCATACTTCCGTCCATATTTAACTATTCTAGTTGATTAATCTAGAAACCAGTTAAGAATATTTTTTACACTCAAAGAATGCTAGCAACGTCCATTGCTATCATTGTTCAATAGATAAGAACAATGCGCTCCATACACGTAAACAATGCTAGTTAGCTGACCGCCAAGATAACAACATCGTCTACATAAACAGATCATTGTCTCCTTCACAGACAATTTGTGAGAAAGTACATTGACATGTATTCCAACTGCGTATTGAAATGCATTATAAAAGCTGTTTGAAGCGTATATTGGATTGATAAAACTTCGATGAAAGGTATTTGCTGGCGCCAAAAGAACATTATCAATCTGAATTTGGATGTACGCTTTGCCAATATCCAAGATGTCCGAGTTGATGTACTAAGAGAGATGGTGGTGGATATATTAGATGTTTATGTTGTAGATGGCATTTAAAACATCTTCACTCTCTAGCATATCTTTTATTAGTTTCATGCTCCATATACATGTACCTGAACTTCTAGAAAGTGCAAACATTTAATTATTACTATTGTGTAATACCTAATGTTTAAATATAAACCTTTATCTTATCGAATTGTAATGCCGCTTCGTATGTTTCTTGCGTTGAGAAAAGCAATTCTCTATTGTTTGGCTTCATATCTGCTTAGTTCTGTTACGTCATTGGTTACGACATTAGTTTTATTCAGGAAAAAATACAAGTAAAGTGCAATACGAAAATCATCTGTTCCTATGGCTATCGATGAATTCCTAATAAGTATTCCTATACGTCATTGAAGTTCTTCCGCGGACTTATGTAGGTTTCCTTATAATGTTTCTTTACTGAAAACCCTGCTGTATAAAATTCGTACACATGTTAATGACGAAAATCTCAAATACGGAACCGGGATTTGAGCGTGAAAACGTAACTTATTCTAAAAATTATTTCTAGGAGAGAGAATGAACTTGCTACTACTCGCATGACTCGCCTCGTATGCACAGACGCCAAGAAGTTGATTCGTCCTATGTCAAAATTATTTACCAGCTCTATATTTCTTACTACCCATGATTGCATTGATAAATAATACTTTCGCGATAATTTATTTTGCCCAATCTTACTCTGTATTGATAAAATAGTTTCATTGATATGCATAACACGTGAAAATGGACCTTGATAACGTATTAAACATTTGATGTTGACATGTGCCCGCTTCGCCCGCATGATATTTAAATTTTGTGCTATCACATAGGACCTTTAATTTTTTCAGCATAATATGTAGCCTATGCCATGCACTCTCCGACTTTGAACTGTGTATAAATAAAATAAAATAGCCTTTATTTCCCTTAAAAAAAAAAATAATAGTACAAGATTAACAAAAGTATTATTGAATTTAAAACAACAGTTTATGTACACTAAGCTATTTTTAATAAAATTATAATTTATTGGGCACCCATGTCTGGGTAAAGGCCTCCTCCATGCTATGCCATTTCTCGCGGTCTTGTGCTGCTCGCATCCAGGTTGCTCCCGCGACCTCTACTATGTCGTCGCACCATCTTCTCCGGGGTCGTCCTCTGTCCCGTGTGCTGTCTCTCGGGTGCCAGTGGATAATCCGTTCACTCCATCTTCCGTCTGTTGCTCGGGCGGCGTGACCAGCCCATTTCCATTTAAGCCTACAGAGCATCGATACTGCGTCTATGACTCTAGTTTCTCTCCTAATTTCTGCGTTCCTTACTTTGTCTTTAAGTTTCAGACCCAGCATCGAGCGCTCCGCTGCTCTCTGGAAAGTGCTAACCTTGTTGACGAGCTTTTTTGTTAGAGCCCACGTTTGGCATCCGTAGAGCAAAGACGGAAGTATGGTGTTATCCATCAGTCGTTTTTTGAGGTGAATTGGCATCTGGCTCTTAAAAACGTCCTTGTTAGCCCAGTATTTTTTCCACGAGGTGGCTATTCTCCGATCTATCTCCTTGGCGGTAGCGTCTACAAAAGATATTAATTGTCCGAGGTACACGTATTCGTCGACATACTCTACATTAGCGAAATCTAGCGTGATAGGTATCTTCATTCCGTTAGTCATTATTTTTGTTTTAGAAAGGTTTATGTAGAGACCTATCTTTCTGCTCTCTTCATCTAGAGTTGTCAACATGTGCTGTAGTTCTTCGTGGTTTTCTGATAGGATGACAATATCGTCTGCGAAACGCAAGTGTGTTAGCTGCTCTCCGTTGATATTAAGACCAAAATTTGACCAGTCAAGTTTGCGAAACATCGACTCTAGGACAGCCGAAAAGGATTTCGGGGAAATTGGGTCACCTTGTTTGACTCCACGTTTAATACTAAATGGCTGTCCTACCGCTTCAGTTTTTATTTTGGCTTGACAGTTTTGGTATATTGATCTCAATATTGTTATATATTTTTCTTGTACGCCCTGCTCTCGCAGACTCTCCCAAAGGAATTTGTGCGAGATGGAGTCAAACGCTTTCGTGTAATCGACGAATGCCAAGTAAAGGGTTTTCTTATGCTCTTTGCATCGTTCTATACATTGCGTCAGAGTAAATATGTGTTCTATAGTTGAATAACCTTTGCGAAACCCAGCTTGCTCCCGAGGCTGCTGTTCATCTAAGGCTTGTGAGATCCGAAATAATATCACTGATGAGAATAGTTTATAGAGTGTCGGTAGTAAGCTTATAGGCCTATAATTGTCTATGATGTCTGGATCGCCTTTTTTATAGAGTAACGTAATTATCGAGTACTGCCAGTCTTCAGGAATCTCTTCTTTTTCGATAATACTATTAAAAAGTTTAGTCAGCTGAGGCGCTAAGGGCTCCATCATAGCAATAACTGTATCCGTCGATATTCCATCTTCGCCAGGTGATTTATTTTTCTTAAGTTTGCAAATGCCACGTTCGATCTCTCTTGTCAAAAGAGCAGGAACTGCTTCAGATTCTCTGACGTAATATTCAGTGTTGGTTTCTTGGCTAGAGTACAAATTTGTGTAGAATTTTGTGGCTGTCTTTATTATGTCTCTTCTGGTAGTTGCTTTCTCGCCTGTAGTTGTATTAAAACATTTTACCCATTCTTTTCTGTGATCGAATTGTCTTCTGCTTTGTTTTGTAGAGCTACGATTTTCTATTTCCTTTTCTAGACTCTGCAATTTAATCTTTTGTTTTTGTGCTTTTATTTTCTTAACAATATTTTTATGTAGATGTCGAAGTCTGTTTTTCTGCTGAGTTGTTCGCGGACAAATTTTTTTTAAAGCTTCTCTTTCCTCTATTAATACTGTTATTTCCTCATTTATGATTACTGACTGCTCTTCTTTTTTAATTTTTGGCAATTTTCCGATACATTCTTTGATAATGGATACAGTAGCATTGTAGGAGTCGTTGATATTGCTTTTTTCAATATTTATCGTTTGCTGGCTCATGATATTTTTTAAGGACTCTATTTCTAATTGTGTAAAATTGTTGCTCTTTCGACAAAAATTTTTGCGGGGTTTTTTATTGTATTCAATGTCATAGGACATCCTTAACATTCTATGATCTGTGGAGAATAAGGTGGCAAGTACTTCCATATTACATACTTTTTGTTTTTGTTTTACAAGTATGTAATCTACTTCATTTAGCGTATTGCCTCCAGGCGACTTCCAAGTCCATTTTTGTTTGCGATGTTTTTTGAAAAATGTATTTGTAATGGCAAATTGTTGTTCGAAGCAGAAGTTTAGTAATATTTCGCCTCTATCATTTCGTTCACCATAGCCATATGGACCACATATCGTGTATTGCTCTTCTTTTAGCGGATTTCCTATTTTTGAGTTGAAATCTCCCATTATGATCGTGTCTTTTCCCGTGTTAATTAATGCTTTAATGATATCGTTATAAAATATTTGTATTTCTTTTTCTGGGGCTTTTTCTGTTGGTGCGTAAACTTGTATTATATTTAAAATTATTTTGTCATCAAGTTTTAAGTCTAGTCTTACGACTCTATCTGAGTATGTCTTAAAGTCCATTATACATTTTTTTAGGTGTAGAGAAACAATAAAACCAACACCATTTCTCCCTTTTTTATCGCCTCTGTACATTAATATATATTTATCCTTCTCTACTATAGACTGACCTTGTATTTTTACTTCTGAAATGCCAATTAAATCGTATTTGATATGACGTAGAGCATGTTCCAGTTCTATTAGTCTGTTGGAGGCTTTTAGAGAGCGAATATTATAAGTGCATATTTTTAAACATTTTTTCCTTCTCTTTGTTTGCTGTAGACTGTTATCTTCCAAATTAAATTTTGAATTGCATGGAGGGTTGAGGTCTTGAACTCCCGCGGCGACCACCCGTATTGGGAGTATACTGTTATTATGTTTATTCATTCTAGTATTCTTGTGTCTGTCCTGCGAGGTGGCTTTCAAACATGTGGGTGCCGATGTTGATTGCTATTCTTTATCTTGATTATTGGCTAGAGTAGGTTTTTCAACATGTGAAGTCTTCTTGATATATGACGTTATTGATGGACTTTGACCCTGTAACGATTTGTTATTATTTTTTTTCTGGTAAGAACATGTTGCTGAGAATGTTTTAGTTCTTTTATGCATTTGTCCAGGTTTGTCAGTGACTTTATTGTTAGAAGTGCTGCCTTGTTTTTCAGATGGACTCATCGACAGAGCTCTTTTGTTGTTAGGTTTTTCTCTTATTATAATCTGGTCGTATTTCAATATTGCTTGGTTACCTTTTTGTCTGTGTTCTAAGAGCTCTGGAATTAAGGCTTTTCGTTTTTCTAAAACTTTTGGCGGAAAATCCTCTTTTATGTAGGAGCCCGTACCTTCTAGAGCTGATTTTCGCTGTAATAGATTAATTTTCATTCCATAAGTTGTCAAAGTGAGCCTGATGGGTCTCGGTTTAGTACTTTTCTTCCCCATTCTTCCTACAAACTCTATTTCTTTTCTATCACAGCTCACTTCCATTTTGAAATTAATAATCTGAAGCACTATGTCTTCGAGTTCAGTGTAGCTTTTCTCTTCTTCTGAAATCCCAAACATAATTAAATTTCTCTGGCGTAGTTTTCTATCAAACTCGTCTAATCTTTTCTCGTGTTCATTTTGTGTGGTTTTAATTTTATTTATATCTTCTTCAATTTTACAAAATTTTTCTTCTATTTTTTCACTTATTCTTTGAGTTATATTTTCCTCCGCTTGTCTTAAACTACTTTCCGTGTCCTCTTTGATTTGACTACGTAACAATTTCAGCACCTCAGTTAGTGAATCCGTCATGTTTGTATAGGTACTACTGGCGCCCTCTTTATTAGTATGCAGTAACTCGATTCTGTAGTAGTTTTCAAGTTGTGGAAAGGTTCTATGATCTATAAGTTAGTAGGTCTCTAAAAGTAGTACAGGCCTATTCTCACAGATGGCGTGCCTATCAGTTGTAGTTTTACACTTTCTCACAAAATCGCCACTTGTCTATTATTTCTACTGCACTGTCGATAAAACAGATTACTTGAACTAAGATGGCAGTGTATATACCAAGTTTATTCAAACGTAAACGATTAAGACTCCACTAATATTCCTCAAATTTTGTGATCGTGATGTTTTTTCTTTTGTTTATGTAGTGATTGTGTGTCTTTTGTCATCTAATAATCAAAATGGCATAGTGAAATTGTGTTCTTGACGTGTGACTGGTGAGTAATGCAGGTGATATTTGCACTTACAGAAATTGTTGTGGCTTAGCGCTTTTTTGTTGTTGCAGCGTATTATTGGCTGTAATTGAAGCGGTTATTTAATCCTTTTCACTTTAAACACTTGATAATTCACAATTTGATGGCGTTTCGATGCGTTAAACTTTTTATTTCAATTTTTTAACACGGAGCTTTGTAAAACTAGACTAGTGCGGATAGCGCCACCTAGCGGAACTGTGTATATCCAAGCCAAAAATCAAGTCTAACCGTTGCTCTGTTGCTGCGTGAAACAGTGACCAACAACACATTCGGATTGATAATATTTGATATTTTATTCTCGAATTGTCTTTATCTTTCAAGAGGTTGGATTGGTGTCAATAGAGTTGAACCTTGCCGATATCAAACTGGAAATAATCAAGATATCCCGGGGGGCCACGAAATGTCGTATCAAATTAAAAATATTATAAAAAGTTCTCGAATGAAGGTCACGTACCTGCAAGCGCAGCGTGAGATGATGACCACCTATAAGGTGGACTGGTGGTGATGATGACCTAAGTAAAACTGAAGGATTGTGATAGATTCATGCAAGTTGCTTGCAATCGGTCTTATTCTGAAGCCGGTAGAGGAGGTTTATGTCCGGCAATGGACATCCTAAGACTAAAATGATGATGTTAATAAACATAGTACCTATACTGAATATGTTCGTGCCAGTCTTCCGTTGATTTTGAGCTGATTTCCTGTCAATGGAAAGGTTCTTTGTTTCAGAGGCCAGAGACATTTTAGGTGGCTGAGCTAAAAAAATTAGATATATAAATGATTTTTGACATTTTTGTTTAATATACGAAAGGGATGGGAGTGGCATAAACAAATGGTAGCCTATGTACATTAGTGGGTTATTAAGAGCTAATAATGAGATGTTGCAATGTAGACGTGAGCAATAAGTCTACTAAGTAGTACTACTACTACTCATTACAACAGCGTACACGTTTGACCTTCTAATAGCTAAGACAAAAACAAAAAGTAAGGAAAATACGAAGAGAACATTCCGATTTGTTTGACCAACCTTGCCGTAGGTCGCTATATTGTTATGTGTACAAAGATGACTTATCGGGATATACCACAAACATGGTCATGTACGTGACCATCATCATCATCATTATCAGCCGTATGACGTCCAGGTCCACTACTACACATAGGCCTCCCCTATATATTTCCAATAAGACCGGTCGAAATAGGCTTGGATCCACATAAGATCCTGCAATCTTAATTAGATCATCGATCAATAATAGTTAATACTGTCGGTGGTGTGCTACGCTGCGCTTAGTGATTCGTGGTCTTCATTCGAGAATGTTGTTTTTAAACTTACTTACTTATTTGAACACATTGTTATTATATACTACGGGATTATTATTATCTTTTATTCAAGTATAAATCACAAGCATAGCTTGGTCCTTTGGCAGGCATCAGTGGAGCCGCAGCCAACACTGAGAGGCCCTTTTTTATAAAATGTTATAAAACTTATCTGTTAAGTGCATAGAGTAGGATGATAATATCTATTGCTAGATATGATTTACAGTATTTCGGGTTATTGTGATGTGGTGATAGATGACTTACAAAGATGGGCTATAGGATGAGGTGCGGCACCCGCCAAATAATGCCTCATTTCAAAATATTAATGCCGGTGGTGACTTGCCCGTCCACTAAATGGGCCCCCCATGAAGGCATTATTATATCTTATCATATACTAGTCCCGTAGTATATAATAATAATGAATTCATTCGAGAACTTTACCTGTACTACGTGACGTACGTTGTACGTAGTTTACAAAATCTGCCGTTACTAATTGCTATTTTATCTTTTATAACAGTGATTGATTCTTTAATGAATATTAATTGTTAGATTATTTAATTTTGTTTCCACTTTCCACCTTGTTTTTCTTGACTACCTTGGTGGCTCAGTGGTTAGTGACCCTGACTCATGTGTCAAAGAGGCGTGGGTTCGATTCCCACCCAGAGCAAATATTTATGTGATGAACATAGGTGTTAGCTCTGTGTCTGGGACACAGAGCTAACACCTATGTTCATCACATGATATTAAGGTGTTATCTTAATAACCTATGTTATTAAGGTATTATCTTAATAGGTATGTATTTAAAAATATGTAGTACATCAGTCTCTGGCAGTCATATCACGAGCTTTGCTTAGTTTGGGGTCAGAGACCGTGTGTAAGATGTCCTCTAATATTTAATATTATTTTATTTATTTGTTACTACTCAGGTCCATATTTTCAACTTGCTAATATGCCCTTGTTTACGGTTCCTCTTATTCCTGATTTGATCGCAAGGAAATCTTAAATGATTCAATCTTGCAACTTCGATCGATCGATTCGATCTAACTAAAAACTATGTTCATAACTATTTTTGCGAGATTGAATCAGTTCAACCTTCTAATATCGCGGGTCGAACCTGGACACTATTGGCAAAAGACCGAGGCAGATGACACTATAAAAGAGAGGTTTATACCCAGCAGTGGTATAAAGAAGGCTGTGGACGATGATGATGAATGTCCCAAAAATAGCAGTCCAGGTTTTATCTCACAAAAAAAACTAAGCCTGATTCTTGGGGTGCGTTTTTGAACTTCGAACGCCTCGGACGTATACTTATCTTTACGGATGACTTTTTCTCGAAAGGACATGTCCACAAAATGTATGAAGGCTGGTATAATAATAATCAAAAATTCGAACCACAACACTAGTTACATTGTAAAGGTTAAAGGTCATATTTTTCTGAGTCTATTACATCAATTAAAACCAAAAAAGAGCCCTCCGATTTTTTTAAAATTAATTTTGAATTTATTATGATAAATAAACATATTTGGCTTAATAAGTAGTTTATCTCTATCAACCCTGATTAAGTAACCTCCAAATTGTTAATTAAAAGCATTTTTACCAATTAGACACACTTTTAAAGTGTTTTTTGGCACATTGTACCTACTAACTGGTCACACTGGTAGGTTATAATTTTTAATTTTAGCAAATTAAGCAATTAATGTGGAAGAATCAGCTAAGAATGCAAGTAAAATAACGATAGAAGCACTTTATCATTGCTTAACTAGAAAAATTAATAAGCTGTATTGTTATTTTTCATATAATTTATTTTTCGCATTTAAAAAAAATTGGAGGGGTGAAAAAATCTATATTATACATTTTTGGGAAGCCCATAAAACAAGCTTTCAAATGATGTATATATCATCTTGGTTCGATTTTTCTCTGAATAATATACCACTTGTGGACATCACCTTTATTTAAAATTATTTATATCACGCAAAACTTTAGTGCTTGACATGGCAATTTTGATAGAAACCATAGATTGCTATGATAGAGGGAGGAAATCGTGAAATGGAACGTTAATTAAAAAAAAAAATCTATCAAAACCACAGAGTTCCGATATCTGTGATCAAAACAAATTGCTAAAAATATGGCGAATGGTTTTCGCACTGTCACTGTTAAAGTTCCGTAAACATTCCTAGGGTGTTCGAAGTTCAAAAAACGTACCTCTGATCCGATCTCTTTAGTAATATATATCTGCGCGAGATGCTTACGTGACTAAATAAGTATCCACACCTCCCCAAATACCAAATTGAACCTCTCTCGTGTCGTCATATCTAAACGTACACACTGACTCATTAGCACAGTATAAGAAACATGACGGTATAACTGCAGAATAAACATCAGTTGCTACACGTCATTCGTGACGTCACAAGGTTAAATTTGTAGCACGCAATCTGAGATTTTCTCGTATTTTTGTTGATTCTGGAGATTGGATTAATAGTGAATAGTTGTTCAGTGAATTGGTTTGGGTAGTAGGAAAACTTAGATCACGTCATGTGCCATATCCGTCCACGTAAGTTTTTTGATGCAACGTTCGTCACGGTCCGTCTTCCAATGGGGGACCGCGGGTGGCATTTGCGACTGAACCCTGCCGTGGCTCGAATGGCAAGTCTAATTGTGGGTCACACGTCCCCCCTACTATTATTTTTAAACCCAGCGTTAATTCAGAGGGTAGTTAGTCAGTCTTTTACAACTTTTAGAAGTGAATAAAAATTGACAATGAAGGAACAAGATAAATGCCCACTAGGTAGGTATAGTACAGTGCTTTCAAAGCACTTTAAAGTAACTCGTGCGTCTAATAATTAGAACTGAAAAGTATCCTTAATCGTAACGTCATTGGAAAACTATTTTGCAAAATGAAGGCGGGGAAGTACGTTTTATTATGTCAGATAGGGTTGCGGTTAACCACATCCCGTGTAATCTTAAGCGAAGATGCTTTCGAATATTCCTATTGCTAGGGCTTATAGTGTAGTTTGACTAGAAGTTAAACAACATTTGGCACGGTCAGGCTCACACTAAGCCACCAGTCAGTTAAGCCACCGAGGCAGTCAAACGCTAAATAACGCAAAAGCTTTTCCCAAACATGCTTGGAAATTTGAGCATTATTTTGACAACCTTCTTTGAGATAAATCTAAATTGCTCTATACTGGCCAAATACATGCGAGCAGCGCCCGGCAAAAGTTGTATGAAAATCATATATATATATATATATATATATATATACTAGCCTATCTCTCAAGTTGGATCGAACTGCACATGGTGTGCGAATTTTATTATAATCGGTTAAGTGGTTTAGGAGTCCATTGAGGACAAACATTGTGACACGAGATTTATATATATTAAGATATATATATACTAGTTTTTACCCGCATGATATTTTGATTTCTGACGCAATATCATTATAATTTATAGCCTATGTGTTATTCTGATATATAAGCTATATTATTGCAAAGTTTCATCTCAATCCGTTCAGTAGTTTTTGCGTGAAAGAGTAACAAACATCCATACATCCATCCATCCATCCTCACAAACTTTCGCGTTTATAATATTCGTAGGATATATCTATATTAATAATTTCGTCAAGGGGTACGGTAGACTCGATTGAAACTTTATCTGAATGATAAAACATAAAAAAATAATGATTTCGAGTCGACAACATATATCCGGAAAATTCGGATTATCGAGTATTTTAATAAATTATAACGGTGCTGACAAACAAAAACACGGTGTCCATATTGACACCGGATGACGGATGACATAAATTGAGAAGTGTTGCCAACACCACAAATAAAGAATCTGCTAAAATGGTGTTAAAATTGTGTCAAAATAATGCTATATAAACATGCTAAAAATTGTGATAACATTTTTCAATATGAAATGAAACGTAACATAATTATAAAATTATTATTAATTAACAAAATATGTGTTTTAATCGACTATGACCTATTATTATGTTATCAAATAAAATGTAAGTATCTTGGTCTTCATCGACCACTAATGAGCTTGAAGACGAGGTTGAGTCATTGCTCAGACTGTATAACTCCCCTTGGTACCTACAGAGCGTAGTGCGTTCTCTGGAACTGCGTAAGACTAGCAGCATTTCCTTGCCCTTTTTAAGTCGAATCTCGAAATTAATTTTAATGGTAAAAAACTTATTGTACAATTATTTTACATGCTTAAAATATGACGTATGCTATATTGCAAATAAATATGCTAAACAAGATGAAAATATGCTAAATTTAGCATAAAAATGCTATATAGGCATCACTGATCTTGAGCAGTCAAGTCTTTTATGTTTTGGCGTCGCATTGTGGTGCATTTGCCAGTGTCAAGTATTAAGTTTTAATAATTTTTGATAATATTGTATCAAAATAGTCACTGTCGTAGTCACGTTACGGTCCAACCTTTGGTTAGTACCACAGATATCTAACATACTAGGTTAGTACCTAACCGAAAGTTAGCTACCTACTTAATGTTTTCAATGATCCGAAATATAAAATAGGACAGGAGTGTAGGCTATTAATTTTGTGTATGTAGTAATCAGACTCCACTGGAGAAGCAAAGGATACAGGCTACATAAAGTACATCATAATATATCACCAGCCGGCCTTATTGGAAATCTATGAGCCTTATGTCCAGCTGTGGACGTCCTACGGCTGATAGATAGATAGATAATCATAGAAAATATAATACTTGCCATACCTAATCTTTAAAGTTGACGTTGCCTTTCTTTTCGTTTTATCAGAATGTATAGATACATTTTCAGTACTTATTCATTTAGTTTTGAGCAATTACTTTGGGATATTGTTTACACCCATCATTCCGAAATTACCTATTTTTTTAAATGTATGTCTTTCATAATTGTTTTGCTTGACCTTCATCATTTTGTTATCAGCCTAATCTCCTTGCCATAGATGAAGGATAAGTTTTAGCTCAGAGCGAAGCGATCCTTCCTTCATCTATGCTCCTTGCATTTGGTAATCATTATCATGATTGTAAAAAATTGATGCAGCGAAGAGCTATTCGTAAGGATGGTGATCAAGTAAAATTATGATGAGTGTGCGTGTATTATAAGTCATATTTCACCCGAGCGAAGCCGGGTTGTCATCTAGTATATATATAAAGCAGCAACAATAAAGTGGTATTTCCCATGTTTGCAGGTCCATTTCTCCACCGATCCTCCGAAGGTCCACGTGATGCGCGTCTGGGCGTTCGCGGCTCGACAGGCGCGGGCGGGACACTGGGAGCGCTACGCCGTGGACCGGGAACGGTTCAAGAGACGGTAAGTCTTATTACTAGTAGTTCTCCGAACAGTAGACCTCGCGACACATCTTTAACTGAATCTTCATAAACCTATATCTCGACTCGCTTTGCCAAATATTATCGAAATCGATTGATCATTTATCAATCGATTTCGATAATATTTGGCGCGACAGCAAATGTTCTCCCATTTTGAGAGAAAAATCGCCGCCCTATCAAAAATCGCCGACGACAAAAAAATCGAAATACTAAGCAGAAAGGTGATATAGATATCACCTTCTTTCGGCTGTAGCCATATTTTTTTTTTGATTTGGACACATACCTCCTCATCCCGACGTTTCGGCCGAGTTGCATCGACCGTGGTCACGGGTCTACCCGGCCGAAACGTCGGGATGATGAGGTATTTATTTATCTCGTAATTTTAGTGCGCGATTAGTCCCGTAGTATATTTTAATAATGTAGGCATTTTGCCTTTATTATTAATTCATTTCTGACCACAGGCCTACCGCTGAAAATTGTTAAAGCCGCGCTTATGACGCAGTCCAGTTACTAAAATTTTTATTTACCACCCAATTTATTCTCCAAATATTTCCTGTATACGGAAAAAGCAAGGCTTCCTCGCAATGTCATGATGTTTTCCTTCACCGAAAAGCCAGTGATATGAAATTTCGTACATAAGTAATACGATCAAATAGGCTTAAAGTAAAATCAAAAATTTTCCATTACAGGATCGCAGACGCTGACATGGCTTTATCGTGGGTGCTGAAGCCCCAACACAGATGTAGAGTGATGTTCCAACGGTTCAGACCTTGGTGGAACCAACTCAGAAGAAAAGAACTTGCCGAAAAGAAGGAGAGAGAAGAAGAGGAAAAGAGGCAAGAGGAACAGAGACAGGAAGAGGAGAGACTAAAAGGAGATACCGTCAAAGAAGTTGATAACGAACAAGACGAAGCCGATAACAAAAATAAGACTTCAGAAAATTCAGAAGTGAAATGCTTTAACTGTGTCGAAAGTGGTCACAGAGATAGTAATGATCCAGAAGTTAAACTAGATGAAGACAAATTTAAAGGAGAGACCGTTCAAAATGCGAAGAACGACGATGTAGGTAACAAAAATAATACTTCAAATGCAAATAAAAGAGAAGAAAAGTGCCTCAATAGTGATGAAAGTGGACGTAAAGAAAGTAAAGATTCCAATACCATTTGCTCAGGTAAACAATTAGATATCAATAGTCTAGTTAGAGATGACAATAGCAAAGTTGAAAATGATAGTGGCCTAGTAAAAAGTGATATTGGCAAAGTTGAAAATGATTGTGGTAAAGTTAAAGGTGATAGGAGTAAAGTTGCCTCAGATTTTATCATTGAGAGTGATGCGCTCGCAAAGAAACTACACGATTTAGAAAGTGATGGTAACATCCAAATTGCTCAAAGTAGTTCTTGACCGGGAACTGTTTAACAATAGACAAATTTCATTCATTTATTACACGAATACAAAACATTGAAAGTTGAATTAAAAATGAACTTACAAATACATTCAATACAGTCAAAAATTAAAATTCAGCTTAGAAATATAAGCTTTCACAATGAAATATTTAAATTATAATTAAAGCACTGAATTATTTTGATGCAAAATAGAAAGAGCACAATACATTTTTTGTTTGGTGCAGTATGGGCTGTTGTTTAATTTTCTTTGTGCTATTTTCGATTGCTCGTCCAGTTTTGATGAAACTACTTAATATTGCTTAATAAATAATTAATATCATATTGTTTTGGTTATAATTATGTCTAAATTCGTGTTTTTGTAATTTCAGTATCATAGCTTTTCATTGATATAAAAAAATAATAGTTATATTAATCTATGTAATTATTATGGAATGTACCTTAAATTTTCACAAATAAAAAGTCGTTAAGTTAGCTTTAAAGTATATAAAGTTAAAAGTAATGTTTAGGAAACTAATTCATTAATTTAATAAAATTAAACTTAATTATGTTCATTCAGAATTTTCAGATATAGATAGTTAACTCTACTAATATAAATAAATTAATTTTAATTTTACTAGTGCGGCGCCTTTTTGACGAATAATATATTAGCATTATGAATGCATACATATTGCTGTATTTATTATTAACTACAACTATTTATTATTAACTTAACTACAAGTTTCATCAAAATTAATTTCTTCAAAATTGGACGAGCGAGCTTTTTAAGTAAAATAATAAAAATCTAAACTAAGACACATAACCGATACTGAATACCGCAGTAGCGCTCAAAGCGTTGTTTGACTGGGTGGTCGTTAGCGATCATCGAAGTTAAGCAACGTTCAGCACGGTCAGCCTTCGGATGGGTGGCCGCGGGTGGCATTTACAATAGCGCTACCGTAGCTCGGATGACACGTTAAATTGTAGGCCCCGGTTGTTTTAGCCGTTTAGCCAAGTCAGAGGCCTACAGGTGGCATAAAAAACTGACACCAGGGCTACCCACTCGGCTCATACGAACTTAATACTGCAGTAAATAAATTCCTTCCTTTGCTATTTCATTCTTGCTTCGCGTTTTAAAGACGTGGACATTAAAACGTCAAATCGACTTTCTACTAATGAGTTTGCAATATATCAAATGTCGTCATACACACGCTAATAAAATGTATTATCCTCTGATAAGATCTGTAATTACAATATTTTACTTGCTATTTATCTACGGGTGAATACGGGCCGAATCTAATGCCTTGGCGGCCGTGAAGTTAGCTACGAGTTGCGCAAAACCCAATTCTCGCGCAGCTATTGTGTGAGTCAGGATTGGAATTTGCGCAGCTTGTGGCTAACTTCACAGCCGCCAATAAGTTTGATTTGGCCTATACTGTACGAAATCTCTGGACGCTATGTATAGAACAGCTATTTTCGCGATTTTTGACTTGGGCACATAGTAAAAGTTAGTCATAAATTAGTACATTGTTATGCCGGAAAATCTTAGTAGGTCTTCTAGAATATGTCCGCCAAGTAAAGAACATTATCATAGTTTAACAAAAACAAAAGGGTTTTATACGGAAAGTGTAATATAATATTCAAAAATTCAGTAGACGAAATTATTTTTTATACTACAGGTGCAAAATAAGGCTTATTTTATTGATTTTATCAATATTTACCAACATGTTTATCAATATACGTTTCAGCCATACACATTGTGTTTTTGTTGCATCATTAATAATATAACAACTCTGTCATCCTGAACGTTTTATCAAATCAGAAATTTTGGCGTAGAATTTACAAAATTAAAACCAACGGGTTGCACTCCTGGAGAGCTGACAGAAGTGAAAACTTGAACATATGAAGGTACTATCATTTATGTAGTAAAATACTCACACACGTACACCAGGCATATATTTTCGCCGCGCGGTAGAAAGAGAGGGGGATATTACTTCCTCTCCTACGCCGGCGGCTTACTCTGCCTCCGTCTTACGAATTTTCGATTAGGTCTTGACGCGAGTATAACATTTTTTACCCATCCCAAGAAGTGCTCAACGCCGGTAAAGAAGTTTTCACATCAAAAACTGTACATAAATATTGATATGTAGTAATACGCTAGAAAAAATGAATCGTCCACTTTCATTGTAATAATGAGTTTAAATATTATGTTTATGACACAAATTTATTGTATGGGTCTAAAACGGTATAATACAGGGTTATACAAAACTGGTGTACTAAGCACACAAGACTGTTGAAGTGACTTTTATAAGGGGCCAACCGGGAATTCGAGAAAAAAATGTTTCGTACATTTATCCGATTCCTAGTTGCAATTTTGTATGGAACAGCCATTTTTTTTCTCGAATCCGGGTTGGGTTCATAGCAAAAGTTGTTCATAACTATGGTCTTAATCACCCCCTTTCGGTTTAGTACAGGGCAAGCAGATAACCCTGTATACATTTTTAATATACTCAAAATAAAGTTACCGCAAATTATATATTATAATTATGTCAATTATATAAGTTTGTTCCTTAAACGCATCTAGCTATGTTGCGTTTTTCATGCTTATATTATTGTCATTTTGAAAGTCTCTCTTTTAATATAATTGAAATATGAATTGTGCTGACTTGAGAGCATTTATATATCTGTCTTGGTCACTCTTGTGTCCATCAAACAGTGAGACGGGAAAAATATGAACGAGATAGAGATAGGGAGACAATTTATGTTGTACAGCTTGCTAAAAATAAATTAAACAAATATTGGAATTATAGTATAGGCCCTCGTACAAGTCGGCGGTGTGAAGTTAACTACAAGCTGCCCGAAACCCAATCAACGTGCAGCTTTTGAGCTTCAGTCAGGATTGGATATTGCGCAGCTTGTGGCTAACTTCACATCCGCAGACTTGTATGATTCAGCCTATAAAGGTCAGTGATATCTCTAAAGCTCTGTTTTTCTAGGATAGCGGTCTCCGTCATATAGCTACCTTTAAAACAGCAGTGAATAACGTCATTTAAACGTCTATGCAAACAAAATGGCGCGGATTTTTAGCAGTAATTGACACCGTAAAGTGAGAGATCTTATAACGTCAGTAATATTACAACCTACCTTCAAAGCAGCAGTGAATAACGTCATTTAAACGTTGTCTATGCAAACAAAATGGCGCGGATTTTTAGCAGTAATTGACACCGTAAAGAGAGAGATCTTATAACGTCAGTAATATTACAACCTACCTTCAAAGCAGCAGTGAATGACGTCATTTAAACGTTGTCTATGCAAACAAAATAGCGCGGATTTTTAGCAGTAATTGACACCGTAAAGAGAGAGAGATCTTATAACGTCAGTAATATTACAACCTAGCTTTAAAGCAGTAGTGAATGACGTCATTTAAACGTTGTCTTTGCAAACAAAATGGCGCGGATTTTTAGCAGTAATTGACACCGTAAATTGAGAGAGATCTTATAACGTCAGTAATATTACGACCGCTATATGACGGCACCGCTATCCTGCCTAAACAGGCTTGGTCAATTCTGACTAGAATCGAGCTCGATGGGTTAAAAATTATTTCATAGTAATTGAATACGGCATTTTTTTTAATTTCACTCATGTAAGTGGATGCTAAGTGCCTAAAGACACTGCTTTATCTGACTGAAGACAGTATAAATATATATTTAGTAGTTCACTAATTTTGCTAAATAGTGCGTTAGCAAACTCCATAGTTTTAATATTAGTTTCTGTAAATTGTGTATATTAATATGTATATTTTATATATTAAGTCCGTGTATTTTTGTAGCGTGGTCACACTAGTTAGAGTTAAAATCCAATTTTAAAAATATATATTTGAAAATACGCTTCTCTCGCTTTTTCATACTTTTTAAAAAATGTTGTGTCGAATTGAATAGTTTTTCCAACTTTTATAAAACTATTTTGTACTATTTTTTTAAATATTTATTACTCTGCCTAAATTTTGAGTTATAGGCCGAATCTAACTTGGTGGCTCTGAAGTTAGCTACAAGCTGCGCACGACCCACTCCCGCAGGTGGTATGTAAGCTTCAGTAGGAATTGGGTTTCGTTCAGCTAACTTCACAGCCGCCATAAAATTTGATCCGGCCTATACGTTTATTTTCAATCTTAATATATTTTGTTTTACTTTATGAAAAAGCAAGAGAGTGAGAGAGTACCAAATGGTTTTTAAAACAGTCTAAGTTACTGCCATTGTTTGTGTAAATCTAAGGTTTTAACCACTCCAAGTTTGCTGATTGTTGTTGAAAAAACTTGGAAATATTTCGCGCTCGCTACGCTCACGCTTAAGCCCTTGATAAGCTTGAACTCTACGAATTTGAAAGTTGGTTACTTATATGCACGAGCACAACGAGCGCTTAAAATAAAGCCTTTTTATTACGTAGTATGTAATTATGTATAATACTTTATAAACGCCCAACCGAAAATTCTACCAAAAATATAGCAAAATATTTCAACTTACCCTTTGTGATTCTTAATAAAAATTGAAAATATGTTTAATGTTTGCTACATTTTTGAATGAATAATAAATAATTATATGTTCTCACTATTTTTGTTTTGTTTTGTACATAACATTGTAATTGTATCTATTTTCATGTTATTGCATTTTCGCGTGATCTTTAGGTTTAGACTAAAGATTTATATGAATACAGGGTTATTCAAAATGAATTTTCTATGGGTCCAAACCGGAATTCGAGAAAAAAATCAACTGTCCCATACAAAAATGCAACTAGTAACCAACGAAAATGTATGAAATAGCGGATTTTTTTCTCGAATTCCGGGTTGGCCGCATAGTAATAGATGTTCATAACGATGATCTGAATCACCCCCTTTCGGCATCGTACACACTTTGTGATTAGCCCTGTATAAAAATTTAAACAGGAACCAGCAAAAAAAAAAATTGTTATATACGCTATAGTACCTAATACACGCTTTATGTAAATATTATAACGTCATACATATTGTATAACTATATCCAAAATAGAGGTAATTATATTTTATGTATAAAATAAAAGTTGTATAAGTTTGTCATAAAATAAACTGGGTTTGGTTATAAAGCAAAGAAATATTTTATTTTACCATTCATTTATATTAATTTCACCGGAAAGAAAGTGGTGTGAAATTCCGTACATAAATTCCAAAGAACTCATTGGTACGGAACAGGAATTTGAACCCACGATCTCACGATTGTAAGACAGTGTACTTACGGCGGGTGTAAGGAAAACATCTTGAGGCAACCTGCATACGTCCGTAGAAGATCGATGGCGTATGTGAATCTACCAACCCGCACTGGGCCAGCGTGATGAATATGGCCCAATCACCCTTCGAAGGGTAATTAGAGGTTTTCCACATTCGTCATTCGTGACGAAACTGAACTGAAATTATAAAAAAACTGCTTCTGACGGACGTGTTCTAAATCTCGTGGGTAGACCTACGAGTACGTCCTGCAATGGACTATTAAAAAAAAGGCTGGTACAGTACAGTACCATAGGTCGAATCAAACAATGACGTCTATGAAGTAGATAGCTGCAGAAAATTCCAGTGCTCACCTTCGCTGATTTATGAATTTGCTGCTGTGCAAAGACTCGCTTCGTGCTTACAGACGCCATTATGTTTGATTCGACCTATACTAAGACTGATTGCTTACGAACATAGCAGCATAGGATTGGGAAGTTGAAATGGCACTGGGCCGGGCACTTAGCACGCAGGACTGATGATCGATGGTGTCGAAAAGTTCTCCAGTGGAGACTACTTACCGGAAAGCGCAGCGACAGATGGTCTCATTAAGACCACAGGATACCTACCGCTGAATACAATGCTACCTCTTCCAGCCAGTCTTATTGAAATCTAAGGGGGAGGCAAATCAGGTGAAAAAAAAACGGTCCCTTTTCCGGTAAAAAAAAAACGGAATACCTATATATTGGTTACTTTTATAAATTAGGAAAAAACTATTCAGTATTTCACTAAATAACCATTTATTTACAAAAAAAATTACTCACCAAAACTACAGTATGGACGGAACTTCGCTAACACAATCATTTAAAAACAGCTAATGTCAGCTTACTCGCTAGACGGTGTTGTACGCTCGGTTTGATCGCAATAGGTACAACCTATTCGCAAAAGCTCCGCAAAAACTTCTTATTCACAGAGAGGTCTATTCATAAAAAGTTAATAAGTAAAACCATTCATTAAGATATGTTATGGTGCGTCGTATGCCGTTGTGGTCTAGTGGCAGTAACACCCGCCCTGCAATCGTGATGTTGTGGTTATAAATCCCGATCCCCTAGATATACCAATGAGTTTCTATGGAACTTATGTACGAAATTGAACACCACTGGATTTTCGGTAAAAGGAAACATCGCATCGTGAGGCAATCTACATCCGTAGAAGGAATTCGATGGCGTATGTGAATCCACCAACCCGCACTGTTGTGGATATGGCCCAATCACCCTTCGTGGGGATGCCAATGTCGTGCAGTGGACTATTAAAAAGGTTGGTACATGTACAGGATGATGCGTATTACTGTTCGGATATTTAATGAAATGATTTATTAATGATGAGAAGCTGATATATTGAGCATGCGTAAGACCAACACTAGTATTGAACCGTATAGCGTATGTCTGAAACTTTGTTCTACGTTGAAAGCAGCTTGGCATTTTATTGATTCGGACCTTATCAAATGAGATGTTTTACGACTGGCCATTTTGCGAATGGAACCTTTTGCAATCAAACCTCAACCCGTCGGCATCAAAGTCTTATTTTTATTCCTTTTCCTCTGCTCATCTTCCTCAGCATCGGGAGGGTCTTCTTCCAAAGTCTTGATCTTCTTACCATTTTTTGGTAAATCGGGGAAGGGTGGGAGTCCGAAGACTTCTGGCTTGAAGTCCAAGAAAGACCGTATGACCAGGGTGGCGTGACGTGTTAACTCGCGGTCCAGGCGTCTGTCAGGTATCATTACCACCTGAGGAAATTTAAAATGTGGTAGTAATAGTGATGTTCTCTAGTGGAGAGCACGTAACGGCAAATGCAGCGTAGGATGTCCATCCACAAGGTTGACGGATGACCCCATTACGACAGCAGGGTCGTGTTGGATGCAAGCTGCTTCCAACCGGTCGACTTATTGGAGATCTATAAGGGAGGCCTGTGTCCAGCTGTGGACTTCCTATGGCTGAAACGACGACAAATAATAAGTTTATTTATTTTAACACGCAAATTAGGTTAATGACGTTTGTGAAGTTAGCTGGAAGCTGCGCAAAACCCCACTCCTCACCCCCACTGTGATATGAATTTACTACTGCGCAACGACTCGACTCGTGTTCACAGTTTACATCATTACCTGCATGCCTGCTTCGTTTGCTGCCTTCACGCCTGGCGCAGAATCTTCAAACACGAGACACTGGACAATAATAAAATATAAATTACAACAAAATAAAATCCACTTTTCAAAACTTTCATAAGATTTTATCAACATTTTTCTATCACTTTTGATACCCATTTTTAACCAGGTGTGTTTGCTTGTAACCAACCCCTATGAGCTCGAAATCGACCTAGGTACTTTGAGCGATCACATTTTCTTTTTTGCACACATATCAAAGACCGATGACTATTTTTTATAATGCTATTATAAAAAAAATTGGTACTATTGTAAAAAAAAAACGTGAGGTGCTCGATTTACGAAAAATTATGACACAAAGCGCCCGACGCTTTTTTACAATAGTAAGTTTGTAGGTATTAATATTTTTGTAGGTATTAATGTTAATTATTATTTTCTGCCTATATTGAAAATTATTTTAAGTACACTTTTTAGGTTGACATGCTATGAAAGCGTTTAGCGTGTTTTTTAGTTTTTTTGAACTATATTTATGTTCTGCGATCTGTATGCTGTAAAACGAAATAGAAATTAAAGAAATTAGTCATTTTCGTTATGGATTTAAACATTTAGTCAGACCATCATCATTTCCGATACCTATAATTATTGTCTACTTATACCTATACTCTTTGACATAGACCTTTATAGATCTCTTGCAATGAAGATATCCTAAAAACTGAAAGCTGCTGATGATACAGTATGCAGGGCGTGCTGGATGCAAGCCGCTTCCTGGTCTAGTCGAGTAAAAAGACGAAAAGTAAGAATAATACTTGCATGTTTTGCCCTAGGCTTCTCCGTGAACCGAGACGCAGCAATCAGGTAAATATCTGGATGGGGCTTCCCCCGGTCTACCTCTGGATCCGTTACGCTCACCTACACAATGAATAAGTTGTTTAACTGAAGCCAAAAAAGATATAGCCCACTTTCACGTTCACTCACAAATATTCTTAGTAATCATAAGCTAGCTTAAGTGAAAGAGCCTGCAGCACACGACACAGGTCACCCTAGTGTGGGCTGCAGTGCACATAATATTTTGTACGTTAATTTAGGATATATTTACTTGTGTATTTTGCTATTAACAAATATGTACATAGTTCATAAGTTTTTGGAAATAAACAATTTCAATATAATAATACTAAGTACGTAGCTCACGCTCACGCGTCGTTGATTGGCTTTCGCACAGCTTATAACTTTAACTTATCACATCCGACGACTTGTATGTTTCAGACTACAGCGTGGTAGGTATGCATAGTGAAGTAGGTATAAGTATTTCACTGTTGGTATGGTTTGGTCCAATTTCCCTTCCTGGATAGACCTATGTTCAGCAGCGGATTATTAAACGAACGGTAATGACATAATTATAATGATAAAGGGATTCCAGTACAAAATGCGTGCTGTATACGCTCACTTCCCCATCAACTGTGTCACCACTGAAGGCAATATTGAAGCATAATTGAGATCCGTAACTTCCTTGGTGAGAAGTACATCAGGAGAGTAAAGATGGCTCCCGGTGTGACCGTAGTCAACTCTCCCAAACAGAAGGATGAGCTCATCATTGAAGGAAACTCCTTAGAAGATGTGTCCAGCTCTGCCGCCCTTACCCAACAGTCCACGACAGTAAAGAACAAGGATATCAAAAGTTCTTGGATGGTATCTACGGATCTGAGAAGACTACTGTTGTGACGGAGGAAGCATAAGACATATTAGAAAGGTAGTACTGTACAGTGCTACCATATACTACCATATACTTGTTTGTAGGTATTAATATAATATAATAATTTAATTTATATAATTTTTATTTCTCTCAGTACAATTAATACAAGACATAATTATGTAGCCATGGCCATCAAACTAGGTGTGAGAACACCTGTATTTTGATGGATAGCCTTCCTAATAGTTACATCATTATCAATTGCACAGTATAATTAATGGTATCTAAAAATTCTTGACTTCTTAATTAAAACAATTATAATAATAATGTTAAGTTTAAAATGGTCTGAGCCTACAAGTAATGTCACAGTGTTTTTTTTTTTTTTTTTATATAAACAAGTATATGGTAACTTAGCGAAAGACTGTGAGTCGTGAGGTCGTGGGGCTCATCGACACGAGACTGGTCTCGGATGAGTAGGAAGGTATTTTTGAAATTAGTGTACCGAAAAGCTACGAGTAGTTAGTGAAACACAGGTTTTTAGCAAAGACAAACCTTTTCGTACGTTTACATCCGTAGAAAAGTAGTACGTACGTAGGTATGAGAATAAGTAGCTTGCACTTTTTTTATTTGCTCTGAGATTGCACTGCATATTTTACCTAAGTCTGTAAAAGGAAATCCTACAATATGGAACAGAGTGGTAGATAGGTAAATATTAGGGGATATCTTACACACTATGTAAGGCTCAACTGCCCTTCAATGAAAGGCCTATGTCCTACACTGCCGTCCAAAAGCTATAACACCGTTAGGCCACAGGGGGTAATTTTTCACTTTTAAACACATTCTTATAGAGTTTAAAATTATCTATCGGTCACTGTAAGAATTATTTTTATATCGTTTATAGTTTAGAAGATAGAAATTGTACCACCGCTATTAACATTCTTATTTCTACTTTACAAGTCAATAAAGTCGTCATCCAACAAAAGATAATTTAACACCGCTATGATCCCATAATTATTTGGAAACATCATTATTCTACAAATAATAGCTTACTTTTAAAGCCGTTTTTGCAAATAATTGTCTAAATCATAGTTAAAGTACCTACTTTATCTGTCTAGTCCCGCGTTTTTCGCTGATACCCAAAAATTTGGTTTTGTGGTTTAACGGCTTTTTAGGTTATAGACGGCAGTACATTGGACTATATATGCAGTAAATACCTTATGATGGAACATGCCAAAAAGCTTCGGTCTGGCAGTGGCGTGCAGCCTCACCGCCTGTTCCGTGGAGTTGGTCGCCAACGCCATTGGTATCTTGTGGTCGTGGAGATGGGTTAGCACACGTTCTGCTCCTAAAATAAGTAAGTACTTTTAGATCACCGCTATAAGGTCTGTAATATTATGCGTTCCATTTCACGCGTGTCCGGACCTCATTAATAACGAGAAGCGTTAGAAGCCAGTGTTTGTACGTGATTTATTTACAATAAAATTGTATGATGAAATTAAAAATATTGCTTACAATTTTATGATAAACAAATACTTAATTTAAAATTAAATTAATTCACATGTTGTTTTTTTATCTTTATTTATGCGGGATTACGCGAGCCAGATGGGAAATTGGTGCATAAAATATCTTTAAATTAAATTAGAATTATACCTAGTTTAGGTATCAAAAAACACTTTCGAATCAGGTAAATATTGTAGGTAATGTTATCGGCCCAGTCTACAAATCGGACTGTTTAAAGTCGAAGAAAAGAACTCGTTGTGATAGGTAATAAAACATGATTTCAGGATTATTAATAAACCCACCTACAAAATTAATATAGGGACTCTTTGTTACAAATAATAAAACACGTGTTTCAAGATTTTTAGTAAATCACCCATTATACACCTTTAAAACTGAGGGTGAAAAGGAGACTTCCGCAAATTTTAAACAGTCGATAAAATTACTCCTTGTAGTAAACTACAAAAAGAAGTGAAATCCAACCAAAACATTTTCATGTGAAATGTAGCCAAGTCTAAATCACAGTTCACACTATCAAAAAGTTGTTAGATCTCACGTAAAGCCAAGCTTCTAACTTTACACGCCTTACTTTACAAGTCCTTACCTACTTCACAAACTCTATACCTTAGTTAATATTATGCGGCTTGGCTGTTTCGCTAACTGCGCATGGGCGTAAAGTGAAGATTGATTATTATTAATTGTTCATTAATTCTGTTAAACAAACAGTTCTTGCTGTAGTAACGAAACGGCCAAGTTACATATATTGACTAACGTGTAGAGTTCAGTAACCCTGTATTTACTGAGCAACAAATTGTTTATAAACTCTGTACAGAAACCAAATCTACGTGTTTCTGAAACAAAAAATAATGTTTCAGAGTCAATTATTTTGTTTCTGTAAACACCCGCCTGATCACAAAAGATTTAAACAAGCGTTAAACACTGTTTAACCGTGTTATTTCTTACTGTTAAACATTGTTTAAAGCGTGCGTAAAACTTATGTGGTACGTATAAAGACAGTAGGTACATGTTGGTCGTTATGTTTCGGTGCTCTCCGGGAAACGTCTACCTACGTGATGTTTCAGAAACTATGTATCCAAAACACTGTTGCTCAGTGAACACCTACATGACTACGGCTAAGGCTACGAACCTTTCATGAGAGGTGCGCTGGGCAGCATCTTGGAAGCCATATCAGAAAGCTGTCGTTCAAACTCGTCAACCGATATCGGCAGCTTCAGCTCCTTCACGACTGTCACGCACATCTCGCGGTCTGTCACTCCGTACATCTGACACGCAACAATCATTTCATAGATGAGAGATAAAATCTTAGATGGGATTCAATATGACTAAATTTTTGCGCTCGATGGGCTCGCGCTTAGTAGGTACTGCACCAGCCTTATTAATAGTCCACTGCAGGACGTAAGCTTATTCACGAAGGGTGATTGGGCCATATCCACCACGCTGGCCCAGTGCGGGTTGGCGGATTCACATACGCCATCGAATTTTTTCTACGGACGCTTGCAGGTTGCCTCACGATGTACCTATGCCTTCAAAAAGCCAGTGGTGTGGAATTCGGTACATAAATTGCAAGGAATCCATTGGTACGGGACCGGGCTTTGAACCCACAATTCATTAAATTTTAAGATATCGAGTTGAAATCTAAACTATATACGTATAACTATGGTCTCTTGCAGTTGTGTAAAAGTAAAACTTCTCAGTACCAAATTATCGTTTAAAAAAGTTAGAGTCGTTTATGTCGTAGAAACAGCATATTTCGACACTCACAAAAATCAAAACCGTACTTCCCGTTGACATAGAGCTATGAAAGTTGGCGAGAAGCATTGTCTTAGAGTACACATATAGGAATAAATCTGAAAACTGTACATTTTTATTTAAATCACAATAAAAATACTCAAAATTCACAAAATATGGGTTAAAACTCAAAGTGAGTAAATCGTATCATGTAAGGTATCATATAAAAGAACTTCATTAGCACATGCTAATGAAGTAAGTACATCAAAATGCACTTTGCCGCGTTATGGCAAAGTATATATCTGTCACTTTTTTACACGTTGATATGAGTTCTTTTCGTGACTGTTCGTGGTCGCCTGTGGTGCTCGCATGCTTGACTAGCTCGACGAGTTTGTGGCTCTTGTGCGAGCGATTCAAGTCTGATATCCACTTAGGTCAGCATGGTGGATGTGATCCAATCGCCTTTCGTGGGTGGGCACATGATCATCAGTGGATTGCTAAAAGGCCGTTTTAGTAGGTACCTACACCTCGTTAAGTACTTACCCTTATCTGCAAATCTTTCGAATAAACTTTGTTATATTTATCACATATTTTTGTCACCATCTTGTGATACATTACTTCAGAATCTGAAAAGTTCAAAACAATATTATTTATTTATATTTTATTTTAAATATTTGGCTGATAGCAAACGAGTGTCGCCAATGCCAGAAACGTCGCTATAATGGGACCCACAATTTAACGTGACATCCTCGCCACGGTAGCGCTCTCTTGATCATTTTTGCACAATGCCACGGTACCCCGCGATCACCCATCCGAAAAC
This sequence comes from Hypomecis punctinalis, assembly GCA_949316475.1. NCBI lineage: Eukaryota > Metazoa > Arthropoda > Insecta > Lepidoptera > Geometridae > Hypomecis > Hypomecis punctinalis. The sequence goes on from OX438795.1 coordinate 3,920,543, forward strand.
AGACCGTACCAAACGTTGCTTAATTTGATGATCGCTACGAAGCACCTAGTCAAATTACGTTATCTATAGGTCATATTGGGCAGGCCTATGTCCATCAGTATAGACGACCAACGGCTGAAGTAAGTAAAAGTAAGTTCGTATAGGCTGGGTGGGTAACTCTTGTCAGAATTTCTAAGCCGCCTGAAGGCCTCTGACATGGCTAAAATCAGGACTTACAATTTAACGCGTCATCAAAGCCACAGTAACGCTCAGTTGTAAATGTCACTCGCGGTTACCCAGGAGAATGAAGGCTCAAATAATGATGAGGTGTCATACCCAACACAGTTCCATCCAAATCAAAAATACAATGTGTGATTTTTTTATACTTCTTCCTATCGAATTCTAGAATAGATTTTTTGCATTTCTGTTGACCACTGAGTTGTGAATGGGGACAGTACTGGGGCAAAGCCCTGAAAATTTTCCGAAGGGTGCACTGTGATGCATTTTCCTTTGGTTTCAGAACAATGGGTTTCAGGGTAAAATTTGGCTTTGATATTTTGTTAAATCAGTAGTTCATTTTTCAGTTTTCCAGGATCGAGTTCAAAATAAATTATTTAACTATTTAAAAGAGACGTAAGAAAAATATTTTTGACGTTTGGGACCATGGATTTGGACTTTTTTTTATTTAATAAAGAAAACCCTTTTCGCCTCATTGGATTTTCCTCATTTCCCAAACAATTAGCATTGTATTTTTATTAGAGTTCAGGACGTGTACTGCCATCTGCGGTTATGCTCAAAAAGATTTAGAAGACATTTATTCAACAATAGATGACTCTGTAATTGATAGCATTTGTCAATTTTACTCGTTTTGTACTTATTGTTATATTTTTGCTTGTCTCTTCGCTACTCTTGATTGCATCCATCTATTCTTATCGTAATTTCTATTAGTGAAATGAATTAAGATAATATGCAATAGAAAATAAATATATGCTGTCGACGCCATCTATTGTAATTTCTATGTATGTGCGTTTCTACATCAAAAGCTACTTGACACTAGATGGCAGTAGCTAACCTTGATTTTGACATAAAACTCAATATCGTAATGTCAATGTCAACACAACGTCACAACAACTGTCAACCTCACTCAACCATACACCCCATTTCATCAAAAGAGGAAGGATGATATCATTCCGCGAGAAAATGCAAATTAAACGATTAGTTCAATAAAAACAGTAATTTTAACATGTGAACATGGCAGACCGACTTCGTCAGCTCCAGCAGTTAGCTCAGAAACTCAAAGACAAGGTCCATTTATCCTCAGCTAACGTAAACAGTCGAGAGAAGATAGACCAGTTTATAACCAAGTATGCCCCAGCAGCCAAGGTCTCAGAGATCGCACAGAAGTTCAAAAATGGTTCTATATCAACCAAAGTGCAAGAGCTGGTCACAAGATATGAGAAATTCACAGGAGTTGAGGAAATTATGGCCATACAACACACTGTCGTGGAAGCGCAAGTGAGTAGTATTTTTCTATTTTTATTTCCTACTTTTTGACTACTATGTTTAATAGACACGTTTAACAAAGCTTAAGTACTCATGTAGCTATCTGCTAGCCAATATTACGCGTATTTTTTCACCAAAACAATGTTAGTAAGTGGGCTGAAAGTATGTTTATAGAACCTAAGCACAGTTCTATTTTTATTCTATATTTTCTAGTCCTAGTATGCGAGCCTATAAACATTCCAATGATGTCATTACCATGCTAAAGCATTCTGGTCATACTCAAAGCAGGTTAATGTAGGAAGTATTTTATCTGGCATTATGTTATTTATTTCATGTTTGCATCTGAAAAGAGCATTATTCTGTTTTGAAATTGTATGAAAAAATAGCGTTTTTTTTTTCATTTCTCTCTTAGCAATATCGTCTTCATTCAGTGCATTCACATTACTGTTGAATTTTTGAAATGAAGAATTTTTGCATGAATTTTTTATACCTTCAAGTAACATAGTCCTTTTATTTTTACTAATGAAAAATATACACTGTTTATACAGCCCATATTAACAGACAGACAGTAATTTATTTAGTTAGGTGGTTAATTAAGTAGGATCTGGTCTAAAGTTTCCTGCAATGAAAAAAAACGAGACAAGTGCGAGTCTTTTTTATAACTTTTTTATACGATAACTGAGAAGTTTTTCTTTTGCACAACTGCAAGAGATCATAGATATACATATACAGTTTAAATTTCAACTCAATATCTTTAAGCATTCCCGAGATAAAGAGTCTTGACATACACACAGACAGACAGATGGACAACAAAGTGATCCTATAAGGGTTCCGTTTTTTCCGTTTGAGGTATGGAACCCTAAAAAGTACCTAAACTATTTATATTCACATATTTTGTTGTTATTGTATTTAAAATTACCCAATACCCCAATAACCCCGTGAACAGGGATGATTTTATTTGTTACTTATTAGATTTATTTTAAAAATGATTTATCCATAAAATACACCATGTACATGAAGGCATGTGCCCCTATCTATGGGGTTTGATTCCCTAGGACAAATATTTATGTGATGAACATTTATGTGTTTGCTCTGTGTTAGATTTATTTTAAAAATGATTTACCCATAAAATACACCATATACATGGAGGCATGTATATAGTGTATAGATAGGGGCACTATGGGGTTTGATTCCCTAGGACAAATATTTATGTGATGAACATTTATGTGTTTGCTCTGTGTTAGATTTATTTTAAAAATGATTTACCCATAAAATACACCGTATACATGGAGGCATGTATATGGTGTATAGATAGGGGCACTATGGGGTTTGATTCCCTAAGACAAATATTTATGTGATGAACATTTATGTTTGCTCTATGTCTGAATATTATTTAAATAAAATATAAATAATAAATATTTGAGGACATCTTACACACTTGCGTATAAAAAAAATATGTTATATATGTAATATATCATTCTCTTGCAGCCATATCACAAGCTTTGCTTAGTTCAAGCTCAAAGACAGTGTGTAAGATGTCTGCTAATGTTTATTTATTTTATTCGTATTCCAGGACAAGTTCATGGCAGCTCAGGAGCAGCGACGAGACGTGGGTCGGCAGCTGGCCAGCCTCGAGGCGCGGCTCAAGGAACTACACGCGGACATGCAGAATACGCCCAAAGGGGACGAGAAGTACTTACAGCTTTGTACGGAGGAACATAAGGTATTACTTGTATTTCTCCAAACTGTAGACCTCGCGACACATCTCGTTAACTCAATCTTTATTTATAAAGATTAAGTAAAATGTTGCGCTAGACCCAATGAAAGTAAGGGAGTAATGGACATTTCTTTTAGATAGAGAGATTTTAAATATGCTATGTAAAAGAGCGCAAGAAACTGAATATGACAAAGTTTCTATTGAAATTTCCGTCATTGATTTGTATTATTATTAATGGATTTTTTTTGGTCATCAGCGTTTTTTGACAGAGAGGATATTTCCTTCATAAAGGAGTTCCCTCCTCGTTGCTGTTGCATTGCATTAATGATTATACATATATGATGTTGGTTTTCTCCTACAGGTCGCATTTTTCAACGAATTTCGACAAAATTGGTACACAGGTTCTATATATTAATAGATTTTATTTTGTCATTGGCGATTTTTGATACTACATAGATTATTTCCCTCAAAAGAGAGGTTATTTGATGTCGCGCTATTTATCAGCCGATTTCGATAATATTCAAGATTGTATAACCCTTTGATCGCCCAGTGACCTGTTTCAGGCCGCTACCGAATTTGACGCGTTCGCCCAGTGGCCTGGAAAAGGTCACTCGCGGATTTTTTTTTGTTTATTTTAATTGAAGTCTAAGGAATCATGCTATCCTGTTTTAACTTATGCCAATAGGTTGCCAGTGAAACAAAGAAAGAAATAGTGGGGCTCGTCTATAATCGTTTCATACTCTATGTTTTCGAAAATATGGCTTTTTGATGGGGGTCGCCATTGAAGTAATACAATTTTTTTTAATCAAATTAAATTCATTTACGAATTGTTGTGTTATGTGGTGTTTGTTATGTTAATAATGTGTAATAGTTATTACTAATGTAAATAAAGCAATCAGGAGGTCTTAAAATTGCTTTTGACTAATAATACAAATATTTTAGTAACAGGAGTAAAAACATTCATTTTTTTTTATTTTTTCGCCTTTAACCTAAGCCTAAAGATACACTGAATAAATATTGCACATTCTATTTATAGACTCAAATAGGCTAATTCAATACGGTTCTAACGATACAACATTTTTTGGGTCGTCCGTACAAAAGTTACGAGAAATCTCGATTTTAGGAGGTCGCGGCGCAGATTCGCAAAAAATAAAAAAAAATTCGCGGCACTTGGGGCTCTCGGGCGAAAACGGCGCGTGGCAGTTGGGCTGCCAAATCTAAATGTAGTGTTACATCTCGGTAAAACCAACCCCAGAGAAACATACACATTTGATGGAATTGCTTTGGCATCTGTAGAGACCAACAGAGGGATTTAGGAGTCATCATGACTGCAGATTTGAAATGGGAAGAGCATATATCTATGATAGTCAAACGGGCTAACTCATTTATCTATGTCATACGCAAGTCCTTTCAGACAGTAACAATGGATGTTTTTATTAAGATTTACAAAACCTATATAAAGCCTCTACTAGAATATGGGTTCCAGGTGTGGAGTCCTTATTTTAAGAAAGATATTGATTTGCTAGAAAGTGCACAAAGAAAAGCCACCAGGATACCATTTGCTCTGTGCCGCTAAACCTATGAAGATAGGTTAAAAGCTCTTCGTCTCACGACCTTCGAAGAACGACGGTTGCATGGAGACTTGATTGAGACCTTCGAAATTCTCAATGGCTTCTATAATCTTCCGGATATTCACGACATGTACACCTTGAAGGAAAACATACGCGATAAGTTCCTCTTACAGTCTACACCATCACAAACCAACACTGCACACCACATCCTCAGCAACAGAGTGGTTTACAACTGGAACAGGTTGCCTGAGGATGTGATCTCAGCAAGGACTATTAACACATTTAAGAATAGACTGGATCTTTGGATAAAGAAGGAAAAAATTTCCATGACAGATAAATACTAATTTTATTCAACTCTTCTTGATATAGGCACATCAGTTTATACTGCTCGCCTAAAAACAAATAAATAAATCCTAGCAAGAGTTTAACACCCCTAGGTGATAAAAGTGGCCCTCTCCAGTTTTTTTTATATGGCATAACAATGTCAGATAGTATCTAATAAAGTATCTACTTACTACCAAATTTTCACTGTAATCTTTTCTACTTTTGCATAATCATGATAGCCAAATGAAAGTTTCTTATCAGTGATAACATGTAATCTGCAATTTCAAAGTCTAGGTGTCAGCAGCTAACAAGAGATTATAATTCAGTGATAAAAATTACCCATTTTTCATGAGAATGGCCATAGAATGACCAAAGTATTGTGCAACAGACTGTTAGCATTTTGTTAGCATTTTACTAGCATTGTGACGTTGAACTGGTTACATATTATACTTCCCTTAGTAATATATATTTCAATAGGAAACAATGCACTTCAAACTTTACTTCCAGAAAAAAAAAACCCTCGAAAAACACCTTGAATACATTTATCTCTTTTCGCTTAAAATGTCTCCTATCTAAAAAAAACATCCTACTTACTCTGAGATATTTGAGGATAATTCGACAGATAGAGTAAATCTGATTTAAAATATCGTATTTTTACTAAAATACATTTTCAATAGCTATTTATGCCAAAAATAAATATTTGAAAATGAAGATATACCTAATTAAAAACAGATTCTTTTCTTGAAAGCGGGACATTAAAAAACGTAGGTAAAAACGTAGTATTTTACTATGTCCCGTTTTCGACAAAAGAATCGCGCTTTTTTTCACTCCAAAAAATGGCATGACCGACCATGTTTATAATTCGCGAATATTTCGCACGGATCGATATCATATAGAATTTTTCACATTATTGTTGATTTATCAAAAATGGCTCAGCCGATTTCGATAAATATACGCGTCGAATTGAGTACCTCCTCCGTTTCGTCGGTCAAAAAGTTTCAAAGTCCCGACCAATAATTCCAATGCAATCCAATAATTAAATAACATATTTGTATCCACAGCTCATAATCCAAGAAAAAGCCCTTCGCACTCTATTCGCGGACGCCGAGCGAGAAGAACGCGAGTTATTCGCGACAATGTCGGCGGCTGTCAAACTGGGCCACGAGAGGGAGCGAGCGCACGCAGAACGCAACAAGTATTGGTACATCGTCGCTTCTATATTCGGTAAGTACATAAACTATTCTGGTACACCGTAGCTTCTATATTCAGTAAGTGCAGTAACTATTCTGGTACATCGTTGCTTCTATATTAGATAAGTACAAAGGACGGAGCGAGAAGAACGCGAGTTATTCGCGACGATGTCTACCGCCGGCAAACTGGGCCACGAGAGAGAGCGAGTGCACGCAGAACGCAACAAGTATTGGTACATCGTAGCTTCTATATTCGGTAAGTGCAGTAACTATTCTGGTACATCGTTGCTTCTATATTAGATAAGTACAAAGGACGGAGCGAGAAGAACGCGAGTTATTCGCGACGATGTCTACCGCCGGCAAACTGGGCCACGAGAGGGAGCGAGTGCACGCAGAACGCAACAAGTATTGGTACATCGTAGCTTCTATATTCGGTAAGTGCAGTAACAATTCTGGTACACCGTCGCTTCTGTATTAGATAAGTACATAGGACAAAGCGAAAAGAACGCGAGTTATTCGCGACAATGTCAGCTGCTGTCAAACTGGGCCACGAGAGGGAGCGAGCGCTCGCAGAACGCAACAAGTATTGGTACATCGTAGCTTCTATATTCGATAAGTGCAGTAGTTCTGGTACACCGTCGCTTCTATATTAGACAAGAACAAAAGACAAAGCGAGAAGAACGCGAGTTATTCGCGACAATGTCAGCTGCTGTCAAACTGGGCCACGAAAGGGAGCAAGCGCTCGCAGAACGCAACAAGTATTGGTACATCGTCGCTTCTATATTCGGTAAGAACAGAAACCATTCTATACATAGTAGCTTCTATATTCAGTAAGTACAAAAACTATTCTGGTACATCATCGCTTCTATTTTTGATAAGTGCAGAAACTATTCTGATATAGGCCGAATCTTACAACTTGACGGCTGTGATGCTAGCTGCGGATGGTCAGAATAGAACCTCGCGCAGCTATTTAGTGAGCTTCAGTCAGGATTGGGTTATCCGCACGTTGTAGCTATACATACACTGCCATACGCCTATACATCGTCACTTCTATATTCGGTAAGTACGAGAACACTCCATCCGTTAGACGTCCACTGCTGCACATAGAATCCCGTATGGATCTCGAATAAATTATTTAAGGTGCGTTCGGATAGCCTACTGGTGGCAAAATTAACAGTTCAAAACGCTAAAAACGATCACATTCAGCGTTCGGTTTGGGAATGTGTGAGCAAAAGTTGCATTTTTATATGTTTTCATTCACCGTTCGGATAGCTTGAAAGCAGTTACAAATGCCATCGTGAACTGTTAATTTTGACCCACGTGCGGAGGTGGGTTCTTTGTGATCGTTTTCTGACATTTAAGAGTTTGATGTTTTATTGTTGATAAAATTTTGCGCGTAATCTAAAGTTTCAAGGTTTTTCCTAATTTGTAAGGTGTACAATTAATAATAGATGGTGTTAAAGGCAGAACAGCGAAGCAAAGATAATGTAAATAGGTACTACCAGCAAATTGCGTATTGCTAAAATCGGATAAAATTGTGTAATTTAGGGTCTTACTCATAAACGCTTCTTAACTTTTAAGCATTTGCTTAGCAACTGCTTAGCCAGAATCTCACTCATAAACGCGTCTTAGTGTTAAGAAGCGGCTAAGTAACGTTTAAATAGCTGTCAAAATTAAACAACGTCGGGACATTGTTTAATATAGTTAAGAGACAAGATGGCGGATTTCAATCAGCTGGTTGACGTTAAACAGTTTGGTGTTGATAATAAAAATATCATGACAGTACGCCGCATGAAGTTATTGGTAAAAATGGAGCCCACACTCCTAATACCTATTTGAAGCAAATACCTATTTATCGCCATCTCACTCGTCTGGGGTCCGATCTCTCTTTTCAATGGGTAACATTACAAAAACCCAGGTTACAAAGGATTTGTTCCGTTACCGGTATTAAAATAAATAAAAATTCTAACCAGATCAATGATTGCGGTTTTATAAAGAGCATTCAAAATGTAATTATTATCTGATAAAAACATATTTTTAAAGCCCTGCAATATTTAGAAAATCGGTAATATATATTTGGGGTATGTAACGTGAAACGGAACGGATATCTCGTAAAGAAACACGCTAATCTGAAAAAACTCAAAGCCAATTAAAAAAAAAAAGTATCATAGAAATGTCAACGTCAAAGGAAATTGAATATTAATTTGATTTTCGATCAGTGTTGCCACCTTAGCCCTTTTGGAGCTAAATCTAGCACTGTTTACTGTAGGTGAACCCCTTGTATTTGTATTTGTTTATTCATTAGTGTAATGATTTAGCCCGGAAAGGGCTATCTAGCGCTTATTTGCCCTATTTATTTTCGTAGAAAATATTATTTTGAATTTCCAATATACTTTTATAAAATAACAATTTTAAAAAAAATGCAGGGCTATATATTATTTTTTATTACTCCATGGAGCTTTCAAATTTAAGTACATTCCTAGAAAAATTAAATGATCTTGGTTAGAATTTTAATACCGAGTTCCTTGTAAATCAGGTACAACTCCTTTACTATGCAAAAATACCAGGTACAAGAAAAACGAAATATTTTTTAAAATATGCTTTATGTACTCTTCTTAATCCTAATTCATATTATTAACACGAAAGTTTGTATTGGATGTTTGTTACTCTTTCACGCAAAAACTACTGAAAGGTTTGAGAATTTGAGATGAAACTTTGCAACAGTAGTGCTTATACATCAGAATAAAGCTCGAAACATACTATCGGACGCGACTGATAGGTATCTAGACTATGAAAGTACACTGAGCCATGCACACTATCGGTTATATGTCGCGGACGTCACCTTCGGACGATCTTGAGCGTTCGGACGTCCGATAGCGATCTGGCACACCGGATGTTTTAAGACTGTGCACATTGCTAAGTCGCGGCTGTCAGTCGCGTCCGTAAGCCGCGTCCGAGAGTATGTTTCCAGCTTAACATAGACTATAATTTACAAAGATATATTGCGCGAAACGAAGTTCGCCGGGTCAGCTAGTTACAATTAATATAATCTTAGTTAAAATAAAAAACAACATGGAAACGAAATTCTTTATTTATATTCAAGTTAATTACTGAAGTAAAATACTAAAAACCGTGGTTTCATTGACTGATTCTTTCACTGACTTATAGATTAAAAACCTAACTTACTTCCAGACGACCTAGAAACTTGATATTCGGCATCAAGGTAGACTATTACTCATATACAAAGGAAAACATCTAAAACTTCGTTAACCCTAAGAATATGAAAATCAATATTAGTAAAATATAACCAATACTTGGTAGCCTCCTAGTAGATACACATTCTGGTACTTTTTCATTTCAATATTATATTTTATCGGTTTCTAGTATTATCCTACTAATATTATAAGCGCGAAAGTTTGTGAGGATGGATCTTTCACGCAAAAACTACGGAACGGGTTGAGATGAAACTTTGCAATAATATGGCATATATATCAGAATAACACATAAGCTATAAATTATAATGATATCTTCGCCCGTTCACATATCGGCAGTTTTTAATTTTTATATGGTGCTTAGCAGACCACACGAAAGAGAGATCGGACCCCAGACGAGTGAGATGGCGATAAATAGGTATTTGCTTCAAGTAGGTATTAGGAGTGTGGGCTCCATTTTAGCTATAACTTCATGGTACGCCGTCACTGCTGTCATTGTCAGTAACGAGATAGATCATAGAGCTATTACTACCAGAGGAATAATGCGGAGCCAGAAAGAGATGCGTTGATTTAAGGCGGCATGAGTTAGAAAGAGATATCTCGATTCGGTGGTGGTTGGCGTTTTTTTCTGAAGATCATGTCACTTTTGACAGTATCTTCAATAACAAACAGCTGCGGTTTTTGTTTGATCACTTGGAAAATAAGCATATTTATTTAAAATAAAGTTTTGAGCATAAGTTCTCGTAAAAACTCACTCTTACCGTGATAAGCGTTCAATATACGATGAACTACTGCAGCGTAATTGGCTGCAAAAGCAACGGCGTACGAGATAAATGAGCAATATCATTTCATTCGTAAGTAGTCGCATTTTCACCATAATCGCAATTGAATTACACTGTAGATATCACATTTTATATCTTTTTGTTCAGATCAATCACTACACAATGGTATTCTGATTCCCAAGCTGTATTTTTTCAAGTTTTATTGTAATTTTAATGTATATTATGAATTTCAAAACATCTTTGGTGCCATTACAATAAATCTCCCCAAAAATTTCCCTATTTTTTTAAACCAGTCGCTATGTCATTATTTTTGGAAAAGTATGAAATATCGTAAATTATGTAAGATTACTATTAAAGCTTTTATTTTGTGTAAAAATGGTAAGAGATACAGATTTTTTTAATTCAGAAATTTTATTCTCGATAATATAAAATCAAACTTAGGTTTTTGTGTAATGAACTGTAAAATTATAGAGAAATATGTTAAAATATAATTACCTAATTCGTCGCGTTTAATTTAAGTTTTATAAAGGAGTTCTTCTTTTTCGGGCATGAATACCAAAAAAATGAAATGTACATATTTACCTATGATATTTATTATTATTTGCCCATTTACGCTTTGGCATAATTACACTGAGCAACGCTTTAAAAAATCCAGAGTATGTAGGTAAATTAATCGCATATTTGGTAGATAACCATGCCTTTATACCAGATAAAAAAATGATTAATCTCAATCTCATGTAAAACAAAAAGAAATTAAAATATCATTATTTTTCGATGGTTTTTTGAAGGTAAAAGGTATTTTGACATTATAACGTCTTATAAATCTGTTAACGCCGGCGGCACGCGCGAAAAAAGCATGACTCATTGTCACATTCCGCCTGAGCCGAGCGTACAATATTAAAATATTATAAATTCTTTCTATTTTAGGAGAAGCCATAAATTAACATAACGCCTCTGAATAGTTATGTAGTCTTTCATATAACCGTAATATTATAATTATAAAAATCTAAGTCTAACCCTTGTTGAAATTCTGCAGGATTCCGTCTGATCATGTTGAGTTGAGGGATAAATGGACTGCTGCTACACCACAGGGCAAGCGAATTGGATACCAAGTACTCACAAATATGTTCATTATATTTCGACGCGGTTGAAAATACAATTAGTGGGTACAGGAACAGTAAAGCGTTCAATAATATTCGCTATACCTACCAATAAAATGTTTGAATAATGAAGATGTACGGACGTAACCTGCCTAAGTTGTTTTTTAAGTAATTTATAACAAAATTAATAACTGAGACTGTAATGTTATTTATTGAAAATGTAAATAAATAAATAAATCAAATATATAGTTAATTTACCCATAAATTTGGATACTTATAAATTTAAATATTTACTAATGGGCGTTACCCATAAAAAGAACCTTGGCAATTTAAAGTTTTATTACTTTCACGTCAACTAAATTGTACAATTTTTGATTTGGCATCTATTGTACAACTATGAAATAAGGTAACGATGTCAATCACACAATTTCCCTAATTATCGGGAGTTTACAACAAAGGCAATACATAGTGAAATATTGATTCGACAACAGCATTACAGATCTGTATTTTACAGATATCTGTGTTCCTTGCTTATCTAAGCAAAGCATAATTAACGTTTATGAGTGAAAAAAGTTAAGCATTGCTTAAGTATTTAAGAGCCTCTTAATTAAGCAGTGGCTAAGCGACGGTTAGCGAAATTTTTATAAGTAAGACCCTTAATGTTTATATTTAATTGTGTAGTGTAATGTCCTGTGATTTGATGTTTCACAATCTTACTACTGCTGCGAGTGACACGTGGGTGATTGACATTCAAAAGCAGATGTTTAAATCAGAACGAACAGCAAAACAAAGAACATGTAAGTTTGCAAAACAAAAATCACATCTCGCGAATTTCTGAATTTTCGAAGTATTGCCGCCATAATTATATTGTTTGACATTTGACGCAGTTTGTTCCTTTTGCGTTCGTTTTGGGAAGTGAGCAAAAGTAGCATTGTTGGCGAAATGAACAAAAATCCCAAACCGAACGCTTTACATCAACGCTAATTTTGCAAACGCCAAAAACGACACCGAGCCCAAACCGAACGCACCTTTAGTAATATTCTTCTATTAAGAGGTACGTGTTCGACCACGTCCTACTTGATGTGAAGTAGAGATGCTATCAAAGACGTAGCACGTTTACCTTAGGTACTCGTTTGAGTCATAGGATGTCAATTGCTGAACATAGGCCTTCCGTACGGATCTCCGATAAGAACGGTTGGAAGCTACTTGCATCCAGCGCGATCCTGCGGTCAAAATAAATCGCCAATCTACTCTACTAATCGAGACTTCCTTATTTATATATACTTCAATAATCAATTGTATATTAAATAATTAATTAATTTATATTAATTAATATTCATTGATTATTTGAACGAATTATAATCTGTTAGTGAAAAAAAGAGAAAAAAGTATGTATTGAAAGATCAAAAAGTGAAAAAAAAGACTTCTAGATGAGATGTGGAAATAAAACAAAGCTTATTATACTTTTCATTTTATGTAAATCATCTATACAAAATTATGATAATAATTAGTTATTACATAACTATTAATCACTGTGAACTCTACAATAATATTTTAAGTAGAATATAAAACTTTATTTGATAAAAAAAAATATCTGATATAAAAAGTATTCACAAAAGTCATTTATAAATGATTCAGTCAATCTAATTAATAAACAAATCATTTCTTTTATTCATGAATTATACAACAATATCTGTACTATAAAGGAAAAAACTACATTGTAAACTAATAACCTTTAACACAGTTAAAATATATTTTTTATTATGTTACATGTTATTGAAATTGGGTAACACAATATTTATGCTATATTATAACAATATGGTGTGAGTAAAAAATCTTTCTAAATCTATTACATGTATAAAAATAACATTTCTTAGTACAAGTATGACTTAGCATGAACCAACCCACTCATTTTTGACTAAAGTATTTTACATCAAAATATTAAGTATACTGAGCGCCACACAAATCGACAGATGAGAAGTTAGCCGCAGATGACACTTCGACCTGATTGGCCAATTTTTGCGCATGTGTGCACAATTCCGACCCCGCGTGTGGTAGTGCGTAGGGAGCGCGCGGGAGGCATGAAGTTGGCGGGCAGGTGTGCCCCGGCGTCTCGATTCTCTGCCTCCCGTGAATGCCTATTTTTGGCTTTTGTGCAGAGCTCTGCCCATAACTTTCCATCCGTCGATTTGTGTGGCGCTCAGTATACATACTAACAATATTATTAAGCCGGTAATTTTCAGTAAGGTTGCATTTCCAGGTGTTGTAATAGTCATGATTTTACTGTATTATTTATAATTTCATTTCATTCTTAACTACTATTTTCGATTGTTTTCTGATCATTACGTTGTGAGACATAAATATGTAAATTGTTATTCGTTTATATCTCAATAAAAACCAAAGATATGCTAGAATGTAGCCAGGGATGTTTTGCTAAAAAAACTGGTTCTCTGTAAAGTCGGCCAACGAACGATAATTTTAAGTGATAAAGTCATAAGAAAACATTGTTTGCACTAACATAGTTGAATCAACAACTGAAACAAGCTGAACGCTTAGAGCGATCGTGCGTCTCTATCGCTTGTTCCGCGCTCGCTCGCTCGCTTGTAAGCTTGGCTCGGGAGGAACGTGACACTTTTCGTGTGTGCAGACACATTTATAAGACGTTATCACGTCAAAACTAATAAAATTGCTTCATTCGTTTCGCCTAGCCTAGCTCAGCACAGCTCCTGTGGGAACGGCTAAGCAAGGCTAGACTGATATATGAAGCTATTCTATTGGATCTTAACAAATACATTTCTCGCTACGCATCCTTGCACATCTCTGGTAGAAATGCACCCCAACTCTAAGAAAAAATAAAGTAAAAATGACTCTACTCCAACACAACCAAAGTTACAGAGAATAAAGAAGCTTAACAAAATCTTCCCAAAGACAAAAACCGTTTTGGTCCACCTCACAACCATTCAATTCTAATGTTATAAAATTAGGAGGATTTTCTAAAGACAATCTAACCCCATTCCTCATTTGCTCTGTACTTTGATAAACATAATCTATTTTTAGTAAATCTTTGGTACCATCTTCCCACTTCTGAAAAACTAATTTGCCTCCAACTGGAGCTTTTTCGTGCTGATCCTGTAAATTATATGGCTTGAATCCCATTGCAGCTAGTACTGTATAAATGTTAGCATCATGTCCCATTATTAGAGCTATTTGTGGGGTTTTATCTAAGAATATTTTGCTAAGATATTTGATTAAAGGTTCTGATAAATCTTTGGCAATGGATGTTGAATTAAAAATGATGTCATGATAACTTCTGCTTAGATCCATGATTGTTTGCCATCTGTCATCCGTCAAATCGCCCCATGCTACTTCATTTGTGTCGAAACCTTCATAATTTTCCATCAGAAAAGAATCGACAGCAGAATTACTTATCTTCAACGGTCCTGCTATATTGGGTTTTGTTCCTGTTTTTATAAAAGGCTTGTTAATGTCAGAGGCTAAATCACATTGGCTATTCTTTACACAGTTTTCGGATTTCGTATAATCCAGGATATTTTCCAGCAACTCGTAAGATGAATTTAGATGTAGCATTTTTAAATGTTTGATCATCATATCCAGGGCTTCTTGTTTGAAAATTGCCGATGTATTATGTATGTACGGGTTGAATATAGGATCAGTCTTGTTCGCGTGATGTATAACTATGTTGCAGTTAGGAAATCCTTTCTTCACAAAAGATGTTGCAGACGCCATAGTTCTTTGTTGTGTGTTTGCATAAACATAGAAATTTTCATCTGTCGGACATTCATCCGGTAATATACCTTCTTTATTTAGCCACATTGCAAAAAACTCTCCCATAAAACCTTCCAGAAGTTCTCCTTTTGCAGTTAGATATCCACTTTTTTCTTTCCATTTCGGCCAAGGTTTCGGACTGAACTGCCACAGAGTTTTAGATAAAGGAGTTCTAACGTTATGCCTGCTCAATATCACGACTTGTTTTAGCGCGAAACATTCCAGCTGTTCGCAATTCAAAATTAAAAATAGAGCACTGAACACGAGACTTTTGATGCTCATTTTGTTGCTATCCTTGAACTGACAACTTTGGTAAGTAATATATTTTCGTGTGACACAGTTGCATTGCATAAATTATGTGCTAGCCAAATAGAAAGGAGTTATTGTGTAATAGATTAACGATTTAACACAACTACTTGTACATAAGTTAATTTACATAATGTATTAACGTAAGTCTGAACTACAATGCTATCTTTTAGGTAAATTACATTTTAGTGTATCTAAAAGGTCGAATAAAGTCATGGTTATTATTAAATCGCACTGATAAAAGAACATGTCTTTGTTTTCCGACATCAACAAAAACAGCTTACAAACATAATAAATCAAACTGACTTTGACAAATACAAGTTTGACATTTGGTTTCGACGTTATTTTGACATACGGGTGTTGCCATACTCGAAGTGATTTCCCGAAACTTGTACATTACAAAATACGAACGTTATTCCAAAAAATGAATATTATTATTATTATTTTGAGCCTGTATTGTCCCACTGCTCGGCAAAGGCCTCTTTTCAAACTGCACGTTCTACTGCGTTGGTGGCCCAGTGACTGTCGTGCGAGCTCAGTTCGTCAGCCACCTGCGTCTGGGTCGACCCAAAGGTCGCATGCCGAACAACGGCCGAACCATCACCGGACCGCATTTTTTTGGACCAAAAAAGAAATTAACCACTATCAAAATTCAAACTGAAATCTAGTGTTTATTGTCACAACCCTTTGACGATTTCCTGTGAACTTACTTACTATTTTATTTTTACTTTGAAAATTGCAAAATGCCTAATAATACTAACTTGCCTAAAAAGTTAAAAGCAAACAAATATCAGTAATACACGTTTTTATTCGTGTGAGGCACTATCATTTGCTCATTTTTTTTTCTTTCTAGGCACGTTGCTGGGCATAGGCGGTTCAACGATAAACAATCATCTTAAAATGGCGGAGTTCCGAGACATGATGGAGCAACAGATGGCAAGAAGCGCGAGTGTTCTGTACACAATCGCTGGCGGCGGCACCGCCAGCCGCGCTGATATAAACGAAGCTATGAAAACAGAGTTCGCTTATCAGGTGAGAAAAAAATATTACAGATATGTAATAATGACCCGTACATCTAAAATATTTTTTCGCAATTCATCTGACTTGCTTTTTTCTAATATGTAGTTATTTTTTTTTATGCTGCTAAGAAAGCGCAACAAGAGCAACAGGTAAAATACTACAGATACTGATACTACAGACGTTTCAATACTATCTCTGATTCGAACAATATAGGTCACTTTAAGCACTTTTGACAACGATAAGGTTGTAATTTTTTTAATAGAAATCGCGTCTACCTATTACATTCGGCGTAACTTTGAACTCGAACGTCAATGTACTTGATTGATAAATAATAATAATAGAATAAAAAATATTTCGGTTTACAATCATTACGAAAAACTTTTACTATGGGGCCAACCCAAAATTCGAGAATAAAACAGCTGTTTCATACAAAATCGACAATCGGAATCGACAAAGCGTATGAAACAGCTGTTTTTTCGCGAATTTTTGTGTTGGCCCCATAGTAAAGTTATTTGTAATGATGGTCTAAATCACACCCTTTCGGTGTGTGTGTGTGTGTGTGCGCGTGCGTGCGTGCGTGTGAGCGTGTGTGTGAGTGTTGTGTGTGCGTGTGTGTGCACATTTATTAAACCTGCAACAGCTTTTAAACGTCACTATATTGATTAAAGCTGCTGGGTTCAAAACGTTTTTAATACGTCTTTGCAAAGCCTGTTTTCCTTAGTGAACGATTCATTTCAATAAGAAAATGATGATCAACTGAACTCTTATGTTTTATTGATCCCTTTTTTGTTCTCAACGTATGTTAATAACAAGATCTTTTCGTTTCACAGGAACAACTAGCACAAAACTTGAAATCAATGCAGGAAAACATAAACTACCTTGTTGGCAAACAGACAACGTTGATTGGTAATTTAGTTATTATAGATCTTTTATTTGACTTAAGTTACAATAGCCTAACATTTAGACCAATGTATTTCCAATTCGGAGTTTTAGGGTTCGAATCTCAATCTCAGTATTAGCTGGCCATATTTTTTACGGGACCAACACTAATCGTGAAACAAAAAATAGTGCGTGGAGACTGGAGCCACTCCGCGCGTAAAAAGGGAAACTTCGTACGTATTTCAGCTAATTTCACGACGCTCACACTGTTTACTTCGCCGCATAGCAAGAATACCACGCGCATGGGCTTGGGACCTACCGGCTCACTCTCTTTTTCTATCCTACTTTCTACCTTTGTGTATCTTTCTTTCTCTCTCCCTCTTGCGTGGTAACATGGTAGCCTTAACCGTTTAATGCAACCTTGTTGGAAGTCGTATTAGAAGTTTCACTTCAAAAAGCTTTCCCATACATTTAGCGGAAAACCGATGATTTTTTTGTTTGGAACAAATCTTGTTTATTTGCGATTTGATGGTTGGCTCCATAGTGCAGAAATATCTTAAAATATTTGTATCGTCTATCAAAATACTGAATATAATTTATTTTATGCTCATGTATTGTCAAAATCACACAACTTGCCGCTGTGATGTTATCTACAAGCTGCGGATAGCCCAATCCTGACTGAAGCTAGTGAGCTTCAGTTAGGATTGGGCTAAGTAACAGCTGCGCGAGGATTGGGTTATCCGCAGCTTGTAGCTAACATCATAACCGCCAAGTTGTATGATTCAGACTATATTTATGTATACTTTTTCAGAACACATTCACGCCCAAAAGCAGACAATGGAAACACAAATGCGAGACCTAAAACGCCTCGTCGTAGCAGCTTCCCAAACCAGCGCCAAATCAGACGCTGAGCTCGCTAAGGCTCTCTCTATCGTCCACCAAGATTTAGAAGAGGACAACAAAGAAAACGACGAAGAAAAACATAAAGTGCTATTAGAACCTAATCAGCTTTTAATGGGTGTTGGGATCATATTGTGTATAGCTGTTGTGTTTGGTAATTTTATAGGGAGGGTCAGTTGATTCTGCTGTGATAACTTATAGAAGTTTCTATGTACGTGTTTTGCCTTGTAAATGTTAATTACGATTTGCATATAATGCAGTTTGTTTGGAAATCATTCTAGTATCTTTCAGAAGATTGTTTTGCATCTAATGCAGTGGCGTAGACCAAATCTTGTCTAATCTTTCAATACAACTAATATCCGATTGATCCAAGATCAAGAAGATAAAGAATTGGATATTGATCAATGAATCACGAGAAAAGAGTGGTTGTCTCGCATTGTAATAAAAAAATAAACAGAAATAATATTATATTATGTTGGTTTGCAGAATATGACAAACAAACTCAATATTAATACTTGTCCAGTTTGTAACAAACATTTTCCTTTATTGTCTTTTATTATCACCACATGCATTGAAGTAACAATTAAAACAATTATAACCGCTTCTCTGGCAGCAAGCTCTAGTGTAAGAACAGCGGCTGCATCGTGTACGCGATCTGACCCTGTAGTGCAGGTTTTATATAGTTTACTTAAACTTGCGCGTTTGTGTGTGGCTCCATACATTTCTGTTAGTTCCTCCTTGTTTTCGGCAGGAGCGCTGTAGCGTACACAATACGGCCGCAGTTTGATGTTATTTCAATTGTATGTGATGCGATATCACACATTGTCAATCATCTAAATGATTTAAGTGTATTGTGTTATACAGGGTGTTTTTTATTTATGGAGTACGTGTAGTGCGTAATGAGTATGAACTATTCCTTAATAGTACCTATAGACTTACGGCCTATTTACTTAACCGACTTCTAGAAAACAGAGGCTTTCTAGTTTGCTTTTGTATATCTAAACTAAGTAAGTATATGTTTACGAAACATGAACAGATTTTATGTTATTCAATGATAAAATTATTATGTTCACAAAACATAAGATCTAAATCGACAGGGTAATTTACGAGTTTTTTTGTCTTGAGCCACCATATGAGAAATAAATAGTTCTGTTTGCCAGTTTGTAGTTTTGTTTCAAACAATTATTATTGTACCAAGTATAATAACTTCAAGGATCGCAATGTGTAGGAGTCGGTTATTACAATTTATTTTGTCTCTTTTGTCAAATATGAGAAATGATGTTCAGTTCAAATGTTTTATATACAAACTGACGATACATAGAAACTTCAATTTTTTTATGATTTAAAGCAAAGTGACATCTGGATAAGAACGATTGTGATCATAAAAGTAATCATTAGCTGTAGCATATTTTTTTATTTTGGTTATTTTATTTCTTGCCAATATTTTTTAGTTACTTTCTCCACTATTACATATTTCTCTTTAGTACATATATATTGTATTCTAAATTAACATGCTTAATCGACACTTTATCCACTTTTTTGTTTTTTTTTTTTTCTTATTGTAAAATATTCCAATACACTATAATAAATTATTATACTAAATAGTGTGACCTATAACGAAATAAATAAAATATTGTTGTTGTACTAAAAACGCTTTTCTTTCTTACTTAATTTCCTTTTTTGGTAAAAAAATGTTTTTTATAAGTTATCTGCTTATCCCATTATCTATTTATCCCATAGGGGGAGCATATCCATAACCCCTTTGGGCTTAGTACAAGGCATACAAG